>JAVSCE010005187.1:0-600000 GCA_032199065.1 Smutsia gigantea
AGAGAGTTTTGCCTATGTTTTCTTCCAAGAGTTTTATAGTTTCATGAGTTACATTCAGGTCTTTGATCCATTTCGAGTTTACTTTTTTGTAAGACAATGATCCAGTTTCATTCTCTTAAATGTAGCTGTCCAGTTTTGCCAACACCAGCTGTTGAAGAGGCTGTCATTTCCCCATTGTATATCCATGGCTCCTTTATCGTATATTACTTGACCATATATGTTTGGGTTAATATCTGGACTCTCTATTCTGTTCCACTGGTCTGTGGGTCTGTTCTTGTGCCAGTACCAAATTGTCTTCATTATTGTGGCTTTGTAGTAGAGCTTGAATTTGGGCAGTGAGATCCCCCCTGCGTTATTCTTCCTTCTCTGGGTTGCTTTGGCTATTCTGGGTCTTTTGTCCTTCCATATGAATTTTAGACCCATTTGTTTCAGTTCGTTGAAGAATGCTGTTGGTGTTTTGATAGGGATTGCATTGAATCTGTAGATTGCTTTAGGCAGGATGGCCATTTTGACAATATTAATTCTTCCTAGCCAAGAGCATGGGATGAATTTGCATTTATTAGTGTCCTATTTAATTTCTTTTAAAAGTGTCTTATAGTTTTCAGGGTATAGGTCTTTCACTTCCTTGGTTAGGTTTATTCTTAGGTATTTTATTCTTTTTGATGCGATTGTGAATGGAAATGTTTTCCTGGTTTCTCTTTCTGCTGGTTCATCGTTAGTGTATAGGAATGCAACAAATTTCTGTGTGTTAATTTTGTATCCTGCAACTTTGCTGAATTCAGATATTAGTTCTAATAGTTTTGGAGTGGAGTCTTTAGAGTTTTTTATGTACACTATCATGTCATCTTCAAACAGTGACAGTTGAGCTTCTTCCTTGCCAATCTGGATGGCTTTTTTTTTTTGTGTTTTCTGATTGCCGTGTCTGGGACCTCCAGTACTATGTTGAATAACAGTGGGGGGAGTGGGCATCCTTGTCTTGTTCCCGATCTTAGGTGAAAAGCTTTCAGCTTCTCGCTGTTAAGTATAATGTTGGCTGTGGGTTTGTCATATATGGCCTTTATTATGTTGAGGTACTTGCCTTATATGGCCTTTTTTATGTTGAGGTGCTCTATACCTTTTGTTGAGAGTTTTTAACACGAATGGATGTTGAATTTTGTCGAATGCATTTTCGGCATCTATGGAAATGATCATGTGGTTTTTGTCCTTCTTTTTGTTGATGTGGTGGATGATGTTGATGGATTTTTGAATGTTGTACCATTGCATCCCTGGAATAAATCCTACTTGATCATGATGGATGATTTTCTTGATGTATTTTTGAATTTGGTTTGCTAATATTTTGTTGAGTGTTTTTACATGTATGTTCATCAGGGAAATTGGTCTGTAGTTTTCTTTTTTTGTCTTGTCTTTGCCTGGTTTTGGTATTAGAGTGATGATGGCTTCATAGAATGAGTTTGGAAGTATTCCCTCCTCTTCTGTTTTTTGGAAACCTTTAAGGTGAATGGGTATTACGTCTTCTCTAAATGGCTGATAAAATTCAGCGGTGAATCCATCTGGTCCAAGGTTTTGTTCTTGGGTAGTTTTTTGATTAACTATTCAATTTCATTGCTGGTAATAGTTTGGTTTAGATTTTCTGTTTCTTACTGGGTCAGTCTTGGAAGGTTGTATTTTTCTAGAAAGTTGTCTATGTCTTCTAGGTTATCCAGTTTGTTAGCATATAGATTTTCATAGTATTCTCTTTTAATTCTTTGTATTTCTGTGGTGTCCATCGTGAATTTTCCTTTCTCGTTTCTGATTCTGTTTATGTATGTAGATTCTCTTTTTCTATTAATAAGTCTGGCTAGGTGTTTATCTATTTTGTTTATTTTCTCAAAGAGCCAGCTCTTGGTTTCATTAATTTTTCTATTGTTTTATTCTTCTCAATTTCATTTATTTCTTTTCTGATCTTTATTATGTCCCTCCTTTTGCTGACTTTGAACCTCATTTGCTCTTCTTTTCGCAGTTTTAATAACTGTGAATTTAGACTCTTTATTTGGGATTGGTCTTCCTTCTTTAAATAGGCCTGTATTACTATATACTTCCCTCTTAGAACTGCCTTCACTATGTCCCAGAGAAGTTGGGGCATTGTGCTGTTGTTTTCATTTGTCTCCATATATTGCATGATCTCAGTTTTAATTTGGTCATTGATCCATTGATTATTTAGGAGCATGTTGTTAAACCTCCATGTGTTTTTGAGCCTTTTTGTTTCTTTGTACAATTTATTTCTGGTTTTATATCCTGGTTGGTCCAATTTCAATCTTTTTGAATTTACTGAGGCTCTTTTTGTGGCCTAGTATGTGGTCTATTCTGGAAAATGTTCCATGTGCACTTGAGAAGAATGTGTATTCTGCTGCTTTTGGTGTAGAGTTCTGTAGATGTCTGTTAGGTCCATCTGTTCTAATGTGTTGTTCAGTACCACTGTGTCCTTAGTTATTTTGTGTCTGGTTGATCTGTCCTTTGGAGTGAATGGTGTGTTGAAGTCTCCTAAAATAAATGCATTGTATTCTATTTCCTCCTTTAATTCTGTTAGTATTTGTTTCACATATGTAGGTGCTCCTGTGTTGGGTGCATAGATATTTATACTGTTTATATCCTCTTGCTGGACTGACCCCTTTATCATTATGTAATGTCCTTCTTTGTCTCTTGTGACTTTCTTTTTTTTAAGTCTATTTTGTCTGATTCAAGTGCTGCAACTCCTGATTTTTTCTCCCTATTAGTTGCATGAAATATCTTTTTCCATCCCTTCACTTTTAGTCTGTGTATGTCTTTGGGTTTGAAGTGAGTCTCTTCTAGGCAGCATATAGACGGTTCTTGCTTTTTTATCCATTCTGTTACTCTTTGTCTTTTGAATGGTGCATTCAGTCCATTTACATTTAGGGTGATTATCGATATATATGTACTTATTGCCATTGCAGGCCTTGGATTCCTGGTTACCAAAGGTTCAAGGGTATCTTTTTTACTATCTAATCATCCACCTTAACTAACTTATTGTTCTATTATAAACACAGTCTGATGGTTCTTTATTTCTCTCCATTCTTTTTCTTCCTCCTCTACTCTTTATATGTTAGGTGTGTTATTCTGTACTCTTTGTGTTTCCCTTGATGGGTTTTGTGGATAGCTGGTTTTATTTTGCATTTAGTTAGTATTTGGTTGATCTACTTTATTTGCTGTGGTTTATTTTCTCTGGTGACAGCTATTTAGCCTTAGGCATACTTCCGTCTAGAGCAGTCACTTTAAAATACACTGTAGAGATGGTTTGTGGGAGGTAAATTCCCTCAACTTTTGTTTATCTGGGAATTGTTTAGTCCCTCCTTCAAATTTAAATGGTAATCTTGCTGTATATAGTATTCTTGGTTCAAGGCCCTTCTGTTTCATTGCACTGAATATATCATGCCATTCTCTTCTGTCCTGTAAGGTTTCTGCTGAGAAGTCTGATGATAGCCTGATGGGTTTTCCTTTGTTGGTGATCTTTTTTCTCTCTCTGGCTGCTTTTAATACTCTGTCCTTGTCTTTAATTTTTGCCATTTTAATTATTATATGTCTTGGTGTTGTCCTCCTTGTGTCCCTTGTGTTGGGAGATCTGTGCACTTCCCTGGTCTGAGAGACTATTTCCTTCCCTAGATTGGGAAAAATTTCAGCAATTATTTCTTCATAGACTTTCTATACCTTTTTCTCTCTTCTTCTTCTTCTGGTACTTCTATAATGCAAATATTGTTGCGTTTTGATTGGTCACACAGTTCTCTTAATATTCTTTCATTCCTAGAGATTCTTTTATCTCTCTCTGCTTCAACTTCTTTGTATTCCTGTTCTGTGATTTCTATTCCATTAACAGTCTCTTCCATCTCATCCACTCTGCTCTTAAATCCTTCCATTGTTTGTTTCATTTCTGTTTTCACCCTCCTGAATTTATCCCTTAGCTCTTGAATATTTCTCTGTTGCTCCATCAGCATGCTTATGACTTTTATTTTGAATTATTTTTCAGGAATATTGGTGATTTCAGTCTCACAAGGGCCTCTCTCGTGTTTGAAGGACTTTGGACTAAACAAGGTTCTTCTGCCTTTTTCCGGCTATGGGAATGGTTGCCGGCAAGTGGCGCGTGTGTCAGCTGGGAGAATGAAGTCCATTCCTGCTTGCCGGTCGTCTTGCTTGTCTCCGCTGTCTGTGCCGGTTAACCACACACAGGGAGTAGCCTGTGGGTTAATCCACTAAGCTGCCATGGTCGAGGTCTCCTTTGATATGGCCTAGGGCAATGGCTGGTTTGCAGGCCAGCAGCACGTGTTCTGCCGCAAGAGCAAACCCCTTTGTGCCTCCCGGTCTCCGTGCCTGTGTTCACTGTCTGTGCCGGTTATCTGCACACAAGGAGCAGCTGCTGGGTTTATCTACTGAGCTGCCATGGGGGGGGGCAGCCCTTGGGATGGCCTAGGGCACTGGCAGGTGTCACATGTGAGCAGCGTGTGTTCTGCTGTGAGAACAGAGCCCCTTTGTGCTTCCTAGGCTCTGTTCCCATCTCTGCTGACTGTGCCGGTCAACTGTATGCAGGGAGCAGCCTCTGGGTTAACCCCCTTAAGCTCCCGTCGGTGGCGTGGCCCTTGGGATCGCTTAGGACACTGGCGGGGTCACAGGCAAGTGGTGTGTGTTCTACTATGAGAAGAAAGCCCCTTTGTGCCTCCTGGGCTCAGCACCAGTCTCCCCTGTCTGTACCTGCAACCCAGGTGTGCAGTAAGCAGCCTCTGGGTCTGGGCTGGTTTGCCACGTGCAGGGAGAAGCCTCTGTGTTAAGATGTATGGTTGCTGTAGGTGGGGCTGCTCCCCGGCTCCTCCATAGCAGTGGCGGGTCAGCTGGTTTGCTTGCAGTGCTGGCGGGGGAAGGAACGGCAGGCTGCTTATCGCTGTGAGGAGGTTTGGAGCTGCGCTGCCACTCAGAGGGTTAGGGTGCCTTAAGTTCCTTAAAGTTCCCAGCTTGCTGGGCTGAGTGGGCCAGGACAATTTTGTCCATCTGTTAAACCCTTGTCCCTTTAAGACTTTTAAAGTGCCTTCTTTTCTTTTGTCCCAGGGCGGCTGGCTGTGGGAATCTGTTTGCAGTCTTAATCTTGGATTTTGCTTTTCTGATCCTCTAATATCCAGTGCACCATGCAATGTGTGTCTGCCATGAGAACAGAGCCCCTTTGTGCTTCCTAGGCTCTGTGCCCATCTCTGCTGACTGTGCTGGTCAGCTGTATGCAGGGAGCAGCCTCTGGGTAGATTACTAGGGCTGGTCATTTAGCAGTCCTGTGCTTCCACTCCCTCCCCACTCTGATTCTTTTCCTCCCACCAGTGAGCTGGGGTGGCGGTAGTGCTTGGGTCCCGTCAGGTCATGGTTTTGTATCTTACCCTTTTCCGTGAGATGTTGGGTTTTTGCAGGTGTAGCCTAGCTCATGTACTGTATCTCCTGGTCACTCTTTTAGGAATAGTTGTATTTGCTGTATTTTCATATTATATATGGTTTAGGGAGGAGATTTCTGCCACCCTACTCACACCACCATCTTGAGAATCCCCCCTTTTTACTTTTTAAATGTTTTTGCTGGTCTTCAGGTTTGCAACCAAGTGAGACTCTCCATGGAATACTTGAGTGTTGTGGAAAGAAACTGATATTCACTGGGCTTAAAAGGTCTCATAAAAGCCAGTCTTTGTGAAGGATCTTTTTTTCCTGTCTTTGTTTCCATTCTTCCTTTGTTTTCTCAGCTTTGAGTTTCCACTATATACTAAATTCAATAACCATTTAGTTTCAAGGAGTGAATACTGTTCAAACTTGGTTAAACTAAAACAGAGAGGGGTGGAAGAGGAGCAAAAGAATACAAAAGCAGTTGTCATAAATGTTTGGCACCAGTAAGTTAAACAGTCAGCAGGAGCAATGTCTGTATTTCTCTCTTTCTTCCCCTTCCTTCCCTTTGTCCTTTCCTCTTCTGCTCCACTTTCAAAACATGTGCTGATCTCTGGTCTAATACTGTAAATGGGAAACAAAGTAGGCAGGTGATGTGTGTAGCAGGGAACAACTGTATTCTAGAGATATCACCTGCTTTCTTGAGATTGAAGAGATAATTTCTCTAGCCTCTCCTTCGTCTTTCCCTGTTTTCAAGGAGCCCTCTTTACAGGCTTGGATTCTTTTCCAGTAGTCCTATAGACTTTTGAGAATAAGACAGACATTTAGTCTAACATTAATTAATTATTTAATTCAACAACAATTTTCTGAATACCTTCTTTGGGCTAAGGTACAATTCTAGGTTCTAATGATACAGAGACAAATAAGACAAGAGAGTCTACCCTCAAGGAGATAAGAATTGGTAGCAAAACTCAGTGAACTGAGTTAAAATTTAGAACTTTTTATTCAGATTTATGGAGAATAACAACTCTCCCTTTTTTTAAAATTCAAACTTTGTTCTTACAGATGTTATAAAGGTCCTATTTGAATTAAAAATAGCACAGCAGTTAGTAAGATGTGTTGTCCTCCAATTGTATTAAAATATTCTCTCTTGGATGTTCCAAATACTTTTAATTTAAAAGAACTGAACTCATCATCTACCTTTTCCTCTTACCTCTCAATACACGCAGAAAAAGGCACCACAACTCACCCACTTGTCTAAGTTAGGAAGTTAGGAGAGATTCTTAACTTGTACCTTATTTCCTCATCCAACTGATCTTGTTTATATAATCCTTTTTAAAATTTTACCAATACATAATCTCTGAAATATTCCTTTTCTTTGCCCCTTCTGGTGTCATCTTCAGATAGCCATTATCTCTCACCCACACATCATAGTTGCCTAACTGATTCCCCGGCATCAAATCCTTACTCCTTCCATCCTTTCTCTAAGAACAGTGTCTGACAAGTGGTAATTGTGGTTAATGTTGAAAAAAGATGGAACTTTGATGCATTAGTTCCCTTTCCCCAAATTATCTTGATCTTAACATCCTGGAAAACCTCTTTTTTCCATTTGGACATCACTAGATCTTTTAGTGCTAAGATGGTGGTACTATTTATATCTCCACTTACTGAAAAAATATATTTAACATTCTCAAACAAATTATTTTATTTATTAAAACCTCATATGTAGATTCTAAAAATGTGTGCAAAATATTATTGATTCAATCTATAGACTACATTTTGTGAGTAGATATTCACACACCATGTGTAATATCTAGATAGGTCTCTCCATGAATTAGTGGCCTAAATGATGGAAATCACTGCTTTGGACAATGTCCTTTTTACAATAAAACAAAAATACATCCTCCTCTGGTAAATAATGAAGTGTGTATCTTCCTCCAGCAGTGCCCTGGTAATTGCAATTGATGACAAGCAGATCCCCATCCATAAGATTTAATTAGTCTAAAACTTTCTTTCTAGCTTGTTTTTCTGTTGTTTCCTGATAAATACTCTCAATTCTCATTATACTGCTTACTCTTCTCCTAGGAGGTGTGTAAGTATTTATTGAATCTGTGCCTTAGCTTGTTCTTCCTGCTATGAGAAATACATTCTTTCTTTCACATCTTTGTTGGAATCCTACCCACCTTTCAATTCAAATTCATCCATAAAGCTCTTCTAAGATCCTTTTGTAGAGACATTTAATATTGTCTTCTCTTGTTAGATCATAGTAGTCTGGAGATCATAAATGATATTTTAATTACCTTTGTGTCCTTCCTCAGTTCTTTATACATCAATTAGCTTATGGTGGGTGCTTTAAATATTTGGTAAATGGATAAATAACTAGCTAATATTTACATATTTACTAAGTGAACGTTATTAGGTTAGGTACAGGGTGGGGGTAGCAAAGGAAGAATATGTGGTTATTAGTGTTACATATGCCTGTGTTATTGCAAATAGTACAAATAAAAATTATTTTTTGTCTTCAAATACATTCAAAATAATATGCCAACTCTGTACTTTTCCATAAATGCATGCATGGGATGGAGGAGGGAGAAGTGGATTTGGAATTTGCAAGGTGACTACTTTAAGAGGAGCAATGTTCATTTGGATATAAGGTCTATTTGGTGCATTCCAGTGTGGCATGGCAAGACTTTAAAGTATTTGTGAGATAGGGTTCAGTTGTGGTAGTATTTATACAAGCAGTGAGTTTTCTGTATTTCAGATGAGAATGCCAAATATGGTCTGAGAAGTAAAGTAGAATTGTAGAGTAAGGTGAGCACAATGCCTCTAGCACAGCTGGAGCTCAAAAAATATTAGGAAGGAAGAAGAAAGAAAGGAAACAGGCTGAGGCAACTAGCATGTGTTTGAATAAACATACTAAGTAAGAGCAAGACCAAAATGGCATCAATAAATGTGAACCAAAATTGGAGACCTGGGAGGCAAATGAGGTATTTCTCTTAGAATTATTATTAACAATACTATAGCAATTTAATGTTTTTCTCCTTGCACTAGACACCTCACATATATTAACACATTTGTTATTTAGAAGAGCACTTAATTATTACCAGTCTAATTACTTAATGAGTGGAGAAATAAATGTTCGGAGGGAAAAGAGGTTTACTAAAGCTCACACAGCTAGCAAACGGCAAATATGGTACCCTGTCCTCCAGAGAACAAAGTTTCCCCCAATTATTCAGGATGGGAATCTTTTGGCATGTCCAGGTCACATCCTCTCAACTCATCTGTTTCAGCTCAGCTGAGGTGGACAGTTCTCTTCCTGTCCTCATTCCTCTTCAAGCATTTTTGCCATGGTCTCTTTCTGCTTTTCTGCCTCAGTTGTTTTTTTAAAGTTAACCCCATATAGGCTCTGCCCAAAGGTGCAAGGGAGCAATCCTTCACCAATGAGGAATGAGAGTTGGTTGAACAATGTACCAGACTTCTGCCCTTTAGATGGACAGTTATGAGGTGCTTTCTCCCTGGGTTCTCAGGCATGTCCTGGTGGCACTGAGCTCTGCTTGACCCAGAAGTACATAGCTCAATAACCCATTCCTTGTTTTTCCCCTTCCCAGTTCTGCTACTGACGTGGTCTGTACTTAACTCCTTGTCTCAGACTCTGCTTCTCAGAGGAACCCAAGTCTAGACACTAGTTAATCAAACCTATTTGTCACATCAAATTCATACTCCTTAGGGTATCTTAAGGGAGCGTCAGGTATCTGCATCTGTTAAGCTAGCAATATCATTGTTTGAAAATTATACCTTGTATGATAGGGAAAGATGTGTTTTTAAAAAGCCCACCTTTTGAAGATTCGGTAGATAGTCATGTGGGGATTTTTCGTTTTTTTATCTGTGTTTCTGCCGTGGGGACACACGTGACTGATTTCTAGGAAATGGTGCTTATTTAACAAAAAATATTAAGAGGAAATAAAGGCAGCTAGTGCTCGGCAACTTCAAGAAATTGATTTTGGGTTGCTGAGCGGGTCACAAATGTTGTGGCCACGAGGGGGCAGTCGCACACCAGGCTCTCAGGGAAGAGCGCCTCTGATCGCCGCCCCTGCTTTTTCCTCCTTACGTGCACCTTAAGTAAAACTCAACAGTTTTGTGGAAGCAGATTGATTTTTTTCCTTTTTCTTTATGAAGGACTTGAGTGAGGGACCAGGGCTCACTCCGCAGCACATCACAGAAAGTGAACGACTTCGCATCTCACCTCTGAGGGCCTTTTGATTACAGGAAGGAGACACCAACTCCAAACGTGCTATCCAAGGACGCTGAGAGTCGCCTCCCTTCCTTTGTTGTTTGCAAGTACAGTCAGAGAACTGCTTGTGTGAGGGGAAAAGCACAGCACTCCTCCCGGAAAGGAGTGGAGTGGACTGCCCCTTTGGAAAAATTCCCCCTTTTGTCTGGGTGACTTCATCCAGTCCCATGGCTTGAAGTAGCTCCTCTAAGGAAGGTAACTCTAAATTTCACGCCTCAATCCCACACATCGTCCCGGAATCCCAGATTTGTATATTTCTACACCCAGTTATCTAGCTGAGATCTCACTTGGGTATCCAATAGTCATCTCACATTTGGCCAAAAAGAACTCTTTCTGCCCCCACATTTGCTTCTTTCCCCATGGCCTGTTTTTCTCATCCCAGTCTCATCCCTCATCCTGAGCCCTCACCACTCATCCAATTGCTTAAGCCCCAGACCCAGCAGTGATGGTTCTCTCTTTTCTTTTCTCACTTCCTCCCACATTTAATCAATTCACATGCAAGGTCTGTTGACCCTGCCTCCATCTCCCCAGACACTGGCCACCCTCATCCCTCACCTCCTGGTCTCCTGCTGCAACCTTCTCACTGGGCCCTGCACCCCACCAGCTCTTTAATCCAGTCACTATAGGCATCCCACCATGATTCTTTTTAAGGGAATTCAATTACTCCTCTGCTTAAAACCCTCCAGTTGATTCTATCGCACTTGTAATAACATCAATAAAACCTATCATGGACATGCAAAGGTCTAATGATCTATCCATGGCCTGCTGTTCCTACTTCATCATATACCACTCTCCTCCTCACTGTCTTGGTTCTACACACCTTTTGATATTCTTAAGAAGCCTTAGGTTTTGTACCAAGTATTCTGTCCTGCTTTACGCTCTCCTCTCTGGTCTTTATATGGATGGTCCTCTGTGTCATTCAAATCTCAGGTGAGATGTCACTTCTCAGGGAGTGCGCCTCTGGTCATTCCAACCATATCATCCATAATAGATAACCAGTCACTCTCAAGTACCTCTCTCTTTCTTTTTTTTATTTCAGTACCATAAATGTACAATCTCTTGAACAACATTATGGTTACTAGACCCCCAATTATCAAGTCCCCTCCACATACCCCACTACAGTCACTGTCCATCAGCGTAGTAAGATGCTATAGAATCATTACTTGTCTTCTCTATAAATACTGCCTTCCCCGTGCCCCCACCCCCGCTGCATTACATGTGCTAATCGTAATGCCCCTTATTCCCCTTCTCCCTCTCTTCCCACCCATCCTCACGAGTCCCTTTCCCCTTGGTAACTGTTAGTCCATTCTTGGGCTCTGTGAGTCTGCTGCTGTATTGTTCCTTCAGTTTTTTTCTTGGTTCTTATATGTCACAGATGAGTGAAATAATTTGATATTTGTCTTTTTCTGCCTGGCTTATTTCACTGAGCATAATACCCTCTAGCTCCATCCATGTTGTTGCAAATGGTAGGATTTGTTTTTGTCTTATGGCTGAATAATATTCTGTTGTGTATATGTACCACATCTTATTTATCCATTCATCTACTGATGGACACTTAGGTTGCTTCCATTTCTTGGCTATTGCAAATAGTGCTGCGATAAACATAGGGGTGCATATGTCTTTTTCAAACTGGGCTCCTGCATTTTTAGGATAAATTCCTAGGAGTGGAATTCCTGGGTCAAATGGTATTTCTATTTAGAGTTTTTTGAGGAACCTCCATACTGCTATCCACAATGGTTTACATTCTCACCAGCAGTGTAGGAGGGTTCCCCTTTCTCCACATCCTCGCCAACATTTGTTCTTGTTTGTCTTTTGGATGTTGGCCATCCTAACTGGTGTGAGGTGATATCTCATTGTGGTTTTAAATTGCATTTCTCTGATGATTAGAGATGTGGAGCATCTTTTCATGTGCCTGTTGGCCATCTGAATTTCTTCTTTGGAGAAGTTTCTGTACAGCTCTTCTGCCCATTTTTTTAATTGGTTTATTTGCTTTTTGTTTGTGAGGTGCAGAAGCTCTTTATATATTTAGGATGTCAACCCCTTATCGGATATGTCATTTAGGAATATATTCTCCTATACTGTAGGATGTCTTTTTGTTCTACTGATGGTATCCTTTGCTGTACAGAAGCTTTTTAGTTTGATACGTCCTACTTGTTTATTTCTGCTTTTGTTTCCCTTGCCCGGGGAGATATGTTCATGAAGAAGTTGCTCATGTTTATGTTCAAGAGATTTTTGCCTATATTTTTTTCTAAGAGTTTTATGGTTTCATGACTTACATTCAGGTCTTTGATCCTTTTTGAGTTTACTTTTCTATATGGGGTGAGACAGTAATCCAGTTTCATTCTCTTACATGTAGCTGTCCAGTTTTCCCAATACCAGCTGTTGAAGAGGCTGTCATTTCCCCATTGTATATCCATGGCTCCTTTATCATATATTAATTGACCATATATGCTTGGGTTTATATCTGGGCTCTCTATTCTGTTCCACTGGTCTGTGGGTCTATTCTTGTGCCGGTACCAAATTGTCTTCATTACTGTGGCTTTGTAGTAGAGCTTGAAGTCAGGGAGTGTAATTCCCCCTGCTTTATTCTTCCTTCTCAGGATAGCTTTGGCTATTTGGGGTATTTTTGTGGTTCCATGTGAATATTAAAACTATTTGCTCTAGTTCATTGAAGAGTGCTGCTGGTATTTTGATAGGGATGGCACTGAATCTGTAGATTGCTTTAGGGAGGATGACCAAATTTGACAATATTAATTCTTCCTAGCCAAGAGTGTGGGATGAATTTCCATTTATTAGTGTCCTCTTTAATTTCTCTTAAGAGTGTCTTGTAGTGTTCAGGGTATAGGTGTTTCACTTCCTTGGTTAGGTTTATTCCTAGGTATTTTATTCTTTTTGATGCGATTCTGAATGGAATTGTTTTCCAGGTTTCTCTTTCTGCTAGTTCACCATTAGTGTATAGGAATGCAACAGATTTCTGTGTATTAATTTTGTATCCTGCAACTTTGCTGAATTCAGATATTAGATCTAGTAGTTTTGGAGTGAATTCTTTAGGGTTCTTTAGGTACAGTATCATGTCATCTGCAAAGAGGGACAGTTTGAAATCTTCCTTACCAATCTGGATGCCTTTTATTTCTTTGTGTTGTCTGATTGCTGTGGCTAGGACCTCCAGCACTATGTTGAATAAAAGTGGGGAGAGTGGGCATCCTTGTCTTGTTCCTCATCTTAAAAGAAAAGCTTTCAGCTTCTCGCTGTTAAGTATAATGTTGGCTGTGGATTTGTCATATATGGCCTTTATGATGTTGAGGTACTTGCCCTCTATACCCATTTTGTTGAGAGTGTTTATCATGAATGGGTGTTGAATCTTGTCAAATGCTTTTTCAGCATCATGGAGATGCGGTTTTTGTCCTTCTTTTTGTTGATGTAGTATATGATGTTGATGGATTTTCGAATGTTGTACCATCCTTACATCCCCGGGATGAATCCCACTTGATCATGATGCATGATCTTTATGATGTATTTTTGCATTTGGTTTGCTAATATTTTGTTGAGTATTTTTGCATCTATGTTCATCAGGGATATTGGTCTGTAATTTTCTTTTTTTGTGGTGTCTTTGCCTGGTTTTGGTATTAGAGTGATGTTGGTCTAATAGAATGAGTTTGGGAGTATTCCTTCCACTTCTACTTTTTGGAAAACTTTAAGGAGGATGGGTATTAGGTCCTCACTAAATGTTTGATAAAATTCATCAGTGAAACCATCTGGTCCAGGATTTTGTTCTTAGGTAGGTTTTTGATTACAATTCAATTTCTTTGCTGGTAATTGGTCTGTTCAGATTTTCTGTTTCTTCCTAGGTCAGCCTTGGAAAGTTGTATTTTTCTAGAAAGTTGTCCATTTCTTCTAGGTTATCCAGTTTGTTAGCATATAATTTTTCACAGTATTCTCAAATAATTCTTTGTATTTCTGTGTGTCTGTAGTGATTTTTCCTTTCTCATTTCTGATTCTGTTTATGTGTGTAGACTCTCCCTTTTTCTTGATAAGTCTGGCTTGGGGTTTTTCTTTTTTGTTTATTTTGTCAAAGAACCAGCTTCTGCTTTCATTGATTCTTTTATTGTTTTATTCTTCTCAATTTTATTTATTTCTGCTTTAATCTGTATTATGTCCCTCCTTCTACTGACTTTGGGCCTCATTTGTTCTTCCTTTTCTAGTTTCATTAGCTGTGAGTTTAGTCTGTTTGGTTGGGATTGTTCTTTCCTGAGGTAGGCCTGTATTGCAATATATTACACTCTTAGCGTGCACTTCGCTGCATCCCAGAGATTTTGTGGTGTTGAATTATTGTTGTCATTGGTCTCCATATATTGCTTGATCTCTGTTTTTATTTAGTTATTGATCCATTGATTATTTAGGAACATGTTATTAAGCCTCCATGTGTTTGTGGGCTTTTTTGTTTTCTTCGTGTAATTTATTTCTAGTTTCATACCTTTGTGATCTGAGAAGCTTGTTGGTACAATTTCAGTCTTTTTGAATTTACAGAGGTTCTTTTTGTGGCCTAGTATATGATCTATTCTTGAAAATGTTCCATGTGCACTTGAAAAGAATGTGTATCCTGTTGCTTTTGTTATTGAGTATTCTGTAGATGTCGGTTAGGTCCATCTGTTCTAATACGTTGTTGAGTTTCTCTGTCTCTATTTATTTTCTGTCTGTTTGACCTCTCCTTTGGAGTGAGTGGTGTGTTGAAGTCTCCAAAAATGAATGCATTGCATTCTATTTACCCCTTTAATTCTGTTAATATTTGTTTCACATATGTAGGTGATCCTGTATGGGTGCATAGATATTTGTAATAGTTATATCCTCTTGTTGTACTGATCACTTTATCATTATGTAATGTCCTTCTTTGTCTCTTGCGACTTTCTTTGTTTTGAAGTCTATTTTGTCTGATACAAGTACTGCAACTACTGCTTTTTTCTCCCTATTAGTTGCATGAAATATTTTTTTCCATCCCTTTACTTTCAGTCTGTGTATGTCTTTGGGTTTAAAGTGAGTCTCTTGTAGGCACCATATAGATGGGTCTTGTTTTTTTATCCATTCAGTAACTCTATGTCTTTTGATTGGTGCCTTCGGACTATTTACATTTAGGGTGATTATCGATAGGTATGTACCTAGGAATACTTCCATCTATAGGAGTCCTTCCAAAATGCACTGTAGAGGTGGTTTGGTGGAGGTAAATTCTCTCAGCTTTTGCTTATCTGAAAATTGTTTAATCCCTCCTTCAAATTTAAATGATAACCTTGACGGGTAGGGTATTCTTTGTTCATGGCCCTTCTGCTTCATTGCATTAAATATATCATGCCACTCCCTTCTGGCCTGTAAGGTTTCTGTTGAGACCTCTGATTATAGCCTGGTGGGTTTTCCTTTGTATGTGATCTTTTTTCTTTCTCTAGCTGCTTTAAAAAGTCTGTCTTTATCCTTGATCTTTGCCATTTTAATTATTATATGTCTTGATGTTGTCTTCCTTGGATCCCTTGTGTTGGGAGGTCTGTGCATCTCAATGGCTTGAGAGACTATCTCCTTCCCCAGATTGGGGAAGTTTTCAGCAATTACCTCCTCAATGATACTTTCTGCCCCCTTTTCTCTCTCTTCTTTTTCTTTACCCCTGTAATGTGATATTGTTCCGTTTGGATTGGTCACAGAGTTCTCTCAATATTCTTTCATTCTTAGAGATGGTTTTTTCTCTCTGTCCCTCACCTTCTTTGTATTCCTCTTCTCTAATTTCTTTTCCATTTACCATTTCTTCTGCTACATCTAATCTTCTTTAAATCCCTCCATTGTATGTTTCATTTCAGGTATGGACTTTCTTAATGATTGATTCTCCTACTTAAATTCGTTCCTGAGTTCTTGAATATTTTTCTTTACCTCCATAAGCATGTTTATAATTTTTATTTTGAACTCTCTTTCAGGAAGGTTGGTGAGTTCAGTTTCATTTGGCCCTTTTTTTGGGGTTTCTGAGATTTTGGTCTGAACCATGTTATTTTGACATTTCATATTTCTGTGTGGTGCCCAGTAGTGCTCAGAAACTCCAGTCTCTGGAGCCTCTTAGCCCCTAGAGTGAGGTTGGGGGTCGTAGCAGAGTGGAGCTGGTGCCTGAGGGGAGGAAAGATCTGTTTCCTGATTGCCGTCTGAGGTGCCTGTCTCCAGTGTCAGAGCCAGTGGTCCAAGCACACAGGTGTAAGCCTCTGTGCTTTGTGTCTCTAGCTGTTGTAGGTGGGGCCTCCCTCTGGCTGGCCTGGTATGCGCAGTGACTGCCGGTGTGTGAGCAGGTGCCTGCAGGCCAGTAGGAAGGCTTGGCAGGCTGTGTGTCACAGTGGGGGGTCTCGGAGCTGAGTAAGCTACCAGGGGGATGGAGCACCTGAAGGTCCTCAAAGTTCCCAACCCACTTGGCAGAGTGCACCCAGACAACCTTTTCCAGCTCTCCCTTCTCCCATGCAGCAAGCTCCGTGCAACCCCCCGACCCCCCTTCAGCAGCCCTCTCCCTGCTAGGAAGCCTCTCAGACCGCCTGCCCTTCCTCTGACACTGAGCGGCCGGGTGGGATGCCATCCTCCACAAATGGCCGGAATGTCAGTCTCCCAGGCCCTCTACCCGTCCGAGCTCCCCAATGTCCACAGCACCACACAATAAAGGCTTCCACTCACTAAGAATATCTCCAGGGCTAGGGGTTCAGCAGTCCCAGGCTTCAACCCCCTCCGCACGCTGTTTCTCTTCCTCCTGCGGTGAGCTGGGGTGGGGGAAGGGCTTGGGTCCTGCTGGATTAAGGCTTTCATACGTTACCCTGTTTTGTGAAGTCTGTTCTGTTTGTGAGGTCTGTATGCAGTCTCATTCAGCCTTCTTTCTTCTTGCTGTTTTAGGGTTAGTTGTATTAACTATATTTTTGTACTATTTGTGGTTTTGGGAGATTTCCGTGTCACCTCTCATGACGCCATATTGAATCTTCTCAAGTCCCTCTCTTAGTTCTCTGTAGCACTGAAACTAGATGCATTTTCTTGATTATTTGTTTGTTGGTTGGTTGTCTATCTTCCTCCACTAGAATACAAGCTCCATGATGGGTAGGATCATGTCTGCTTTAGATAATCAGCCTTATTCTGCTCACTAACTGAGGCCTGCCCAACACGTGAAAGATGCTCAATAAATACTTGATGAATAAAGAAATAATTAAATGGGTGCAAATACCACATCTGACCCTGCTGAGGGTGGGCCGTAGGGTTTTCTATTACATTTCTATTTGATCATAGGTGAATCATTTGTTCTCCTGGAATACCAGTTGTCTCTTACAGATTAACAATATTCTGTGATGTTTATTGTCATCCATCAGTGTGCTTCTCACTTAGGAGCTCCTGAAGGATTTTTTGAGAGACTGTGAGTGGAAAACCCTCTTGCTGTATAAGTTTTGAACACCCTTAAAACTGGTGAGCACTAAGACTTAATGGTTCCTATCAATTCATTTTCCTATAGAGTCAAAACTTGAAGTTGCCAGAGTTTTTGAGGTTTCCTATGAAGCAATCCCATGTCATGACACAAAGAGTGAACTTACTCTCTTAAGATGGTGATTCTCTCAATGTTGTTCATGTGAAACCTTCATCAGATTGTATATCAATGATACTAGAATTAAAAAGAAAAGATGGTGTTTCTCTGAGTGGAGGCTGCCTTTTCTCTAAGCACGGTTAGTTTGAAATTCTGGACCTGTTATTTCAGAAACAATCTAAGCACAGCATATCCATTCCATCTTATTGCATTTTAGGTTTTATCTAAATGAAGGAACAATTAAGACCCAGACTCTTTAGGATGCTAAACTGCTATTCCTAACTAGCCAGGAAAGGCCACCAAATATATACTTTAATGTCTGCTAAGAAAAGAGATCAGTGAAAGCCTCGACTCTGTGTTCAGACAGGTCCCAGGATGTGGAAACATTCTCATTCCCTTTCAATTTTTTTGTTGCTCTGGGATTCTGATGTGCCACTAAGCTTCAATTTCTTGAAAAGCTGTTTCATCAACCCAGTTGACTATATGCTAAGGTTCCCTTTTTCCCCCCTCCCCTACATGTGGGTCAGCCTGTACCAAAGGAGAAGGTTATCTGGGCTGTTAAACCTTTGACTTGGTGTCTTTTGAAGAGCGCAGTTTGCATTTTGTTATGTCAGGATTGTAATTAGATCCGTTAATTAAGGGAAGAATGAACTTTTCCCAAACTCTGTTTCTCTTTGAATTTTTGATAAGTTTGCTTAGGTTGCTGCTGACCTTTGCTAAGGAGTATGCCACTACTCATTTATTGGCAAATTTTAATGAGGAGAGTTGATGAATGTGCTGGCCTTGACAGTAAATAAAGCTGGCTACTACCCCAGGCCTTACCACCTTTGATTGCTTGAAAGTGTGTGGTGTTTCTTGACTAGTGGCCATTAAATCTGGGACACTCTGCTGACATTCTACCTTATGGCTGAGCTAGAATCTCCTTCCTCAGGCACTGTCCTGAGTGACTCCACCCACTGTCTTATTTCATTCCTATAATAATCTCATTGTACCTGTTTTAGAGAGGGGAAAACAGAGAGAGAGGCACACAGAGAATAATAACTTGCATAGGGACATGTAACTAATCATAATGGTGATAATGATAATAACTAATACTTACCATTCCAATTATGTGCTGGACATTTTCTCAAGCTCTCTATGTGTGTTGCATCACCTTATACTCAGAACAGTCCTATGAGATGGGCATTATTTTTGCCCCCATTTTACAATAGTGTACTGGAGACAGAGAGAGGTAGAGTAATTTGCCCAACATCACACAGCTTGCAAATAGCAGAATCAGGATTTCAACCTTGATAGCAGGACGTTAGAAACAAGACTCAACCATATTAAATGGGTGGCAAGCCAGAATTCCAACTAAAGTTGCTGGACTTTGAAGCCTAATATTTCCCTCCCTCTCTTCATCTATTCGCTTCATTGTTTTAGATGCTAAGGGTGTGTGTGTGTAAAACTTGGATTGTTTTAATTCTCTAGGCATAGTTAATTCTTCTAGAGTTATGACAACATCTAGAATATTCTTAGGTGATGCCAGGTATTTTGAGTACAAAGAAGAGTAAAATTCAGATCCACATACCCATATGCACAAAAATTTCTCTCTTTTTCTTCTTTTCAAATATAAGCCTTCACTGTCCCTCAGAAAACCTAGTGGGTTGTGACACTTCAGAATATAATTAGAGGTAAATTTTTAACAGGTATAATTGAATGATGAAAAGTTTATTTAGTGATCAAAGTCTGAGATGCAAATTTTGGCTTTATAGCTGTACTCACTATGACTCCTTGGATTATAGCGATTGAGAATTATCTATTTGGGAGTGTTGGTAGGAAAATAGAATAAGCCTGGGGACAGTCATAAGTCTACAGGGCTCTTTTTACGGGTCCTCCAAAATACTGACGTTTTTAGCAATTGTACAATATAGTGAACATCACTTTGCCCCTTAAACACTTACACTCCTTCTAACAATGTACAACCACAATAACCCTAAAAGACGATTACTAAATACTCAACAGTTTAAAATACACACTAGCAATCACAGTCATGACTAACATTCCCCATTTTTTTGCTAAAAGAATTCTTTCTAGAAAAATGACACTGTTTTTAGAATTTCTGTCTCTGAATATTGCTCTAAGTGACTTCTTAGAAATTTCTTCAAACTGTTAGTGAATGTAATTTGACATCCCTGGGTAGCTGGTTCATTGGAGGAAATGCTGTTCACAGTTCGTCCTCATCATGTGTTATGTCTGCTTTATAAGGAGAGACACTAAGGTGGAGAGAATGTTGGTGTCTTGCTTAGAGCACTACTTAGCAAATACTTTGTTAAAGCGTACTGATTATGAATCTCAAAAATAAACCCATGTATTTGAACAAATGCCTATCATCTGCTAGTATGGTGAAAGCCTTTTTTTAGAAGCAGGACATGGACAGTAATACCTGGAAGGGGATTCATTTAACACATGAGGAAAAAATCACTCTTTAAGTGAATGTCAGAGACAGATCTGGAACTCAGGTTTTTGAGTCTCAGAAAACAGGATTTCTGATTATAAATATCTCCTAGGCTCATGGAAAAGGTTACTGTAAACTGAGATTGCAGGAAGCAGTGAAATCAAAATCCTCTTCTACCAGGCTTGGCATTGCTCTTTTTTTGGGAGAATGAAAAAGTCGGTTATGAAAGTGAGAAAAGAGTGCTGATATTGTCAAGGGGAGATCTAAGAAAATTTAACGGTGAGGGCAGTATCTGCGTGGAGCCTTGGAAAATTGTTCAGATTTCTGTTTCTAGATTTGTGTCTCCTCTCTTGCTAAAATGTGAATGAAAAGAGGGCAATGCATCCTCAGGAATCCAGGGTGTAATACCTTCATGGTGTTCTCTTTTCTTCTGAGCTCCTGCTACAGAGTGAAGAGAGAAGGGCATTTCATTTTACAAATCCTGAAAAGAGCAAAGCGTAAGTGTGTTAGAAATAAAATAAAAACAAAATCCAGAAAACCTGTGATATCACATTTCAATTATGGATACTGAATAAATCAGCAAATCGGTAATATTAGGCTCTACAGTGTTTGCAAGGAGGTAGACTGTTTACCCAGGGAGTTCTCAAGTTTAAACACAGGAGGGTCATAAAGCCACACTGTTATTACAGTGGGAACACAGCAGGCCCATCTTCCAGGACAAGAACCAAAACTTTTATAACTGCTGAATCAAGAGGCAAAGGCCAGCTTATCAAGTACTGAAATGGTGCCAATTATGGTTTATTTTTTTTTGTTATTTATTTTTATTTTTTTAAAGTTCCTTGCGAAAATGGAGTTTTAATTAATTAATTAATTAATTTAATTTATTTTTTATTAAGGTATTATTGATATACACTCTTATGAAGGTTTCACATGAAAAAACAATGTGGTTACTACATTTACCCATATTATCAAGTCCCCACCCATACCCCAATTCAGTCACTGTCCATCAGTGTAGTAAGATGCCACAGATTCACTGTTTGCCTTCTCTGTGCTACGCTGTTTTCCCCGTGATTCCCCACGCCATGTGTACTAAACATAATACCCCACAATCCCCTTCTCCCCCCCTTCCCCCCCACCATCCCACACCCCTTCCCTTTGGTAACTCTAGTTCCTTCTTGGAGTCTCTGAGTCTGCTACTATTTTGTTCCTTCAGTTTTGCTTTGTTGTTATACTCCACAAATGAGGGAAATCATTTGGCACTTGTCTTTCTCTACCTGGCTTACCTCACTGAGCATAATATCCTCCAGCTCCATCCATGTTGCTGCAAATGGCAGGATTTGTTTCCTTCTTATAGCTGAATAGTATTCCATTGTGTATATGTACCACCTCTTCTTTATCCATTCATCTACTGATGGACACTTAGGTTGCTTCCATATCTTGGCTATTGTAAAAAGTGCTGCAATAAACATACAGGTGCATATGTCTTTTTGAATCTGAGAAGTTGTATTCTTTGGGTAAATTCCAAGGAGTGGGATTCCCGGGTCAAATGGTATTTGTATTTTTAGTTTTTGAGGAACCTCCATATTGCTTTCCACAATGGTTGAACTAGCTTACATTCCCACCAGCAGTGTAGGAGGGTTCCCCTTTCTCCGCATCCTCGCCAGCATTTGTTGTTCTTAGTCTTTTGGATGGTGGCCATCCTTACTGGTGTGAGGTGATATCTCATTGTGGTTTAAATTTGCATTTCCCTGATGATTAGTGATGTGGAGCATCTTTTCATGTGTCTGTTGGCCATCTGAATTTCTTCTTTGGAGAACTGTCTCTTCATATCCTCTGCCCATTTTTTAATCAGGTTATTTGCTTTTTTGGTGTAGAGGCATGTAAGTTCTTTATATATTTTGGATGTTAACCCCTTGTCAGATATATCATTTACAAATATATTCTCCCATACTGTAGGATGCCTTTTTGTTCTGTTGATGGTGTCCTTTGCCATACAGAAACTTTTTAGTTTGATGTAGTCCCATGAGTTCATTTTTGCTTTTGTTTCCCTTGCTTGAGGAGATGCATTCAGGAAGAAGTCACTCATGCTTATATTCAGGAGATTTTTGCCTATGTTGTCTTCTAAGAGTTTTATGGTTTCATGACTTACATTCTGGTCCTTGATCCATTTCGAGTTTACTTTTGTGTATGGGGTTAAACAATAATCCAGTTTCATTCTCTTGCATGTAGCTGTCCAGTTTTGCCAACACCAGCTGTTGAAGAGGCTGTCATTTCCCCATTGTATGTCCATGGCTCCTTTATCATATATTATTTGACCATATATGGTTGGGTTTATATCAGGGCTCTCTAGTCTGTTCCATTGGTCTATGGGTCTGTTCTTGTGCCAGTACCAAATTGTCTTGAGTACTGTGGCTTTGTAGTAAAGCTTGAAGTTGGGGAGCATAATCCCCCGAGCTTTATTCTTCCATCTCAAGATTTCTTTGGCTATTCGGTGTCTTTTGTGGTTCCATATGAATTTTAGAATTATTTTCTCTAGTTCGTTGAAAAATGCTGTTGGTATTTAGATAGGAATTGCATTGAATCTGTAGATTGCTTTAGGCAGGATGGCCATTTTGACAATATTAATTCTTCTTCTCCATGAGCATGGGATGTGTTTCCATTTATTGGTATCTTCTTTAATTTCTCTCATGAGTGTCTTGTAGTTTTCAGAGTATAGGTCTTTCACTTCCTTGGTTAGGTTTATTCCTAGGTATTTTTTTCTTTTTGATGCAACTTTGAATGGAGTTGTTTTCCTGATTTCTCTCTCTGCTAGGTCATTGTTAGTGTATAGGAATGCCACAGATTTCTGCGTATTAATTTTGTATTCCACCAATTATAGTTTATTAACTATAAAAAAGCCTAGTCTTTCGTGTTCATGTTTTCTCCTTCAAAATCTTCTGCAGAACCATCATAAAAACCTGTGAACCCCTTTTTGTCCTAGAAAGCATTTCAACTAAATTAATATGGGTTTTGCACAAATGACAGTGTCTCTTGAAAATACATGTTGTTTCTTGGAACTGAACCTGGCCTTTGGCAGCAGCCATGTCTTAATTTGAATTCTTCCAACAGAGGCTTAGACATGAACTTCAGTGGGTAATTTATTTGGGATTTGACATCAAGAAGCAAAAATGAGGAGCAGGAAGAAAGGAATAAAGAACAATGAAAATCCAGTGCAGGTCACTGCTGTGGAGGATGGAGGTTCCATTCTGCTGGGAACCCCTGAGAAGATTACAGAATGCCTCTCAGATTTTTCATCTGAAAGGAGAGATACTGGAGTATTCATCCACAGATCTCATTCCCACTGGCTGAAAGTTGCTCCCATGATCTAACATGGGTCATGCAGAAATTGGGGACTCAATATTAAAAATTAATTGATGGACATTAGATTGTTTCTGAATTTTTGGCTATTAAAAATAGAGCTGCTATAAATATTCATGTGCAAGTCTTTATGTGGATATATGTTTTCATTTATCTTGGGTAAATACCTAGGAGTGGAATGGCTGGGTCATATTATGGGTAAATATTTAAATTTTGCAATACTGCCAAAGTGTTTTCCAATGTAGCTGTACCATTTTATATGCCCACCAGCAGTGCCTGAGAGTTACAGTTGCTCTGTCCCTCAGTAACACTTGGTATTGTCAGTCTAGCTATGGAGACAGGTATGTAGTATATTTCCCTGTGGTTTTATTTGCTGTTCCCTAAAAACTAGCAATGTTGAGCATCTTTTCATATGCATATCTGTCACGTGTGTATTTTATTTGCTGAAACATTTTATCAAATATTTTGACAGCCTTTTTTCTTTATTCCTCAGTGTATTGTCTGTCTTTTTTTATTGAGTTCTTTATATATCCTGGCTACAAATTCTTTGTCTAATATATGTATTGTGAATATTTTATCACAGCTTCTGATTTGCCTTTCATTTTCTTTTTTCTTTTTGTGCCTCAGATTCTTTGTATTCCTGTTCCTTAATTTTCTGTTTCATTTACCATCTCCTCTATCTCATGTAATCTGCTTTTAAATCCTTCCATCGTATATTTCATTTCACATACTGTATTTTTCAAAGTTTCTATCTTTCTGGAAGTCTTCCCTGAGATCTTGAATATTTTTCTATAGCTCTGTGAACATGTTTATGATTTTTATTTTAAATCTTTATCAAGAAGATTGGTGATTTCAATTTCACTTAGCCCTCTCTCTGGTGTTTGAGGCATTTTGGTTTGTACCAGGCTCTTCTGTCATTTCATGTTTGTATTGGTTACTCTGGAATAATAACTTTGTGTAGGCAGTGCCCTCTAGTGCCCAGAATCTCTACTCTCTGGAGCTGCCCAGCACCTGGAGCGATGGTGGGAGTTCCAGGCAAGCGGTACCAGTGCCTCCTGGGAGGAAAGAGCTCTTTCTTGCTTCACAGGTACAGTGCCTGCCTCCACTGCCAGGGCCAGTGGGCTGAGCGTGTATGGAGGAGACTCTGCGTTAGGCCTCTGTAGCTGCCATAGGTGGAGCTGCCTTCTGGCTGGTCTGGTGCAATGGCGGGGGCAGCAGGTTTGCAAACCAGTGCTGGCCAGGCGGAAGGAGCAGCAGTCTGTGTATCATAGTGGGGGTCCTTAGCGCGCATCACCGGCCAATGGGTTGGAGCACCTGAAGCTCCTGAAAGTTCCCAACCTGCTGGTCTAGTGTGCTGGGACGATTTTGTCCACCTGTATTTTCTCCTGAGCAGCAAGCTCTGTGTAATCCTTGCCTCTATAGAAGTCCTCTTGCTGTTGTGAAGTCTTTCAAAGTGCTCACCTTTCTTTTGTTCCAGAGCAGCTGACTGTGGGTACCTGTTCTCCAAAAGCAGCTGGAATCTAAGTCTCTCCAAGTATTCTGCCTGTCTGCTTTCCAACCCCATTAATATCCAGAGCACCATGTAATGTGAGTTCATGCTCCTGGAGAAGATCTCCAGGGCTGGGTGTTTAGCAGTCCTGGACTTCTACTCCCTCCTCACTCCATTTCTCTTTCTTCTGCCCATGAGCTGGCATTGGGGGAGGGCTTGGGTCCTACTGGATTGCGGCTTTGGTACTTTACCCTTTTCTGTGAGGTATTCTCTTTTCCCCACATGTAAACAGTCTGTCACAGTCTTTTTTGGGTCTCTCAGGATTTGTTGTATTTGCTGTTATTTTCATATTGTATATGATTTTGGGAGGAAGTTCCTGTCTCACTTCTCATGCCACCATCTTTAAGCCTTGCCTTTCATTTTCTTAACAGTGTCTTTGGAAGAGTGAAAGTTTTTAAAATGATGAAGCCCAATTTATTGATATTTAAAAATGGCTAATACTTATGTTGTCCTGTATCAGATATCTTATGCTAACTCCTAGGCCCTACAAAAATTTCCTGTTTTCTTTTAAAAGTTTTATAGGTTAACATTTGGGTCTATGGTCCATTTCAAGTCAATTTTTCTATATTTTTAGCCCTAAGAGATAAAAAAGGAAAGATGGCGGCATGAGAGGTGTCACACAGGCTTCCTCCTAAAACTGCATATAATACGAAAATATAATTAATACAACTGCTCCTGAAAGAGCAACAGGAAAGAGGACTGCACAAGACTGCATACACCTGGAGAAAAGGGCAGACCTCACGGAACCGGGTAATATACCAAAGCTGTGGCCCGGTGGGACCCAAGCCCTTCCCCCCACCCCACCCAGCTCACCGGGTGGAGGAAGAGAAACAGAGCGGGGAGGGAGTGGAGGCCTGGGACTGCTGAATACCTAACTCTGTACATCTGCTCTGGGAGCACAAACCTACATTTCATGGTGCTTGTGTGGTACTCTCATGAGTAGGGGATTGGAAAACTAAGATAGGCAGAATTCTTGGAGAGACTGAGATTCCAGCCACTTGTGGAAAGCAGGGTTCCATATACAGCTGCTATGGGACAAAAGAAAGGTGGGCAGTCTGAGAGATTTCCTAACAGCAAGAGGGCTGCTAAAGGGGCAAGGATCGCGCAGAGCTTACTGCTCAGGAGAAAGGACAGGTAGACAAAATTGTCCGGGTGCACTCTTCCCAGCAGGTTGGGAGCTTTCAGGATCTCCCTGGCTGGCTACACAGCTCCAAGGACCCCCTCCGTGATATGCAGCCTACTGCACCTTTCTCCCAGTCAGCCCCACCTGGCTTGCAAAACGGAAAACCCTACCCCGGCATTAGCCCAGCCAGAGGGAAGAACTGTATACAGGAACTATAAACGCAAAGCATAGAGGCTTATACCTGTGTGCTCGAACCACTGGTTCAGGCAGTGGAGTCAGGCACAGCAGCTGGGAAGCAGGAAACAGCTCTTTCCTCCCTGCAGGCACCAATATCACTCCCCTGCGACCCCCGACATTGCTTCAAGGGCTGAGCAGCTCCAGAGAGTAGAGCTTCTGGGCACTAGAGGGCGCCATATACAAATATGAAATGCCAAAGAAACCTGGTTCAGAGTAAAATTATGAATACAACTCCTGAGAAAGATTTAAGTGACATCACCCTCATGAATCTTCCTGAAAGGGAGTTCAAAATAAAAATCATGAACATGCTCATGGAGGTACGGAAAGATATTCAAGAACTCAGCAGTGAATTCTGATCAGGGATCCAATCGTTGAAGAGTTAAATGGAGGGTATTAATAGCAGATTGGATACAGTGGGGGACAAGAAAACTGAAATAGAACCTAGAGAAGAGGAAATACAAAGAAGCTGAGGAATAGAGAGAAAAAAGGATCTCTAAGAATTAAAGAATATTGAGAGAACTGTGTGACCAATCCAAACGGAACAATATTTGCATTATAGGGGTCCCAGAAGAAGAAGAGAGAGAAAAAGGGATAGAAAGTGTCTTTGAGGAGGTAATTGCTGAAAACGTCCCCAATCTGGGGAAGGAGATAGTCTCTCAGGCCATGGAGATGCACAGATCTCCCAACACAAGAGACCCAAGGAAGACAACTCCAATACATATAGTAATTAAAATGGCCAAGTTCAAGGATAAGGACAGACTATTTTTTTAATATAATTTATTTTATTATCATTAATTTACAATTACATGTGCAATATTATGGTTATTAAACGACCCCTTCATCAGGTCCCCCCCACCAACCCCATTACAGCCACTGTCCATCAGCGTAGTGAGATGCTATAGAATCACTACTTGTCTTCTCTGAGTTGTACTGCCCTCCCCGTGCCCCCCCAACATTAATATCTGCTAATCGTAATGCCCCCTTTCCCCTTTTATCCCTCCCTTCCCGCCCATCTTCCCAGTCCCTTTCCCTTTGGTAACTATTAGTCCGTTCTTGGGTTCTGTGAGTCTGCTGCTGTTTTGTTCCTTCAGTATTTTTTCTTTGTTCTTATACTCCACATATGAGTGAAATCATTTGATACTTGTCTTTTTCGGCTTGGCTTATTTCACTGAGCATAATACCCTCTAGCTCCATCCATGTTGTTGCAAATGGTAGGATTTGTTTTCTTCTTATGGCTGAATAATATTCCATTGTGTAAATGTACCACATCTTCATTATCCATTCATCTACTGATGGACACTTAGGTTGCTTCCATTTCTTGGCTATTGTAAATAGTGCTGCAATAAACATAGGGGTGCATCTGTCCTTTTCAAATTGGGCTGTTGCATTCTTAGGGTAAATTCCTAGGAGTGGAATTCCTGGGTCAAATGGTATTTCTATTTTGAGTTTTTTGAGGAACCTCCATACTGCTTTCCACAATGGTTGAACTAATTTGCAGTCCCACCAGCAGTGTAGGAGGGTTCCCTTTTCTCCACATCCTCTCCAACATTTGTTGTTGTTTGTGTTTTGGATGATGGCCATCCTCACTGGTGTGAGGTGATATCTCATTGTGGTTTTAATCTGCATTTCTCTGATGATTAGCGATGTGGAGCATCTTTTCATGTGCCTGTTGGCCATCTGAATTTCTTCTTTAGAGAAGTGTCTATTCATGTCCTCTGCCCAGTTCTTAATTGGATTATTTGCTTTCTGTTTGCTAAGATGCATGAGTTCTTTATATATTTTGGATGTCAACTGTTTATCAGATACGTTTTTTATGAATATATTCTCCCATACTGTAGGATGTCTTTTTGTTCTACTGATGGTGTCCTTTGCTGTACAGAAGCTTTTCAGCTTGATAGAGTCCCACTTGTTCATTTTCGCTTTTGTTTCCCTTGCCGGGGGAGATATGTTCATGAAGAAGTTCCTCATGTTTATGTCCAAGAGATTTTTGCCTATGTATTCTTCTAAGAGTTTTATGGTTTCATGACCTACATTCAAGTCTTTGATCCACCTTGAGTTTACCTTTGTGTATGGGGTTAGACAGTAGTCCAGTTTCATTCCCTTACATGTAGCTGTCCAGTTTTTCCAACACCAGCTGCTGAAGAGGCTGTCATCTCCCCATTGTATATCCAAGGCACTTTTATCAAATATTAATTGACTGTATATGTTTGGGTTAATGTTTGGATTTTCTATTCTGTTCCACTGGTCTGTGGGTCTGTTTTTGTGCCAATACCAAATTGTCTTGATTACTGTGGCTTTGTAGTAGAGCTTGAAGTCAGGGAGTGTAATTCCCCCTGTTTTATTCCTCCTTCTCAGGATTGCTTTGGCTATTCGGGGTCTTTTGTGGTTCCATATGAATTTTAGAATTATTTATTCCAGTTCATTGAAGAAAGCTGTTGGTAGTTTGATAGGGATTGCATTGAATCTGTAGATTGCTTTAGGTAGTATAGCCATTTTGACAATATTTATTCTTCCTAGCCAAGAGCATGGGATGCATTTCCATTTGTTAGTGTCCTCTTTAATTTCTCTTAGGAGTGTCTTGTAGTTTTCAGAGTACAGGTCTTTCACTTCCTTCGTTAGGTTTATTCCTAGGTATTTTATTCTTTTTGATGCAATTGTGAATGGAATTGTTTTTCTGATTTCTCTTTCTGTTAGTTCATCATTAATGTATAGGAAAGCAACAGATTTCTGTGTGTTAATTTTGTATCCTGCAACTTGGCTGAATTCAGATATTAGTTCTAGTAGTTTTGGAATGGAATCATTAGGGTTTTTTATGTACAGTATCATGTCATCTGCAAATAGTGACAATTTGACTTCTTCTTTACCAATCTGGATGCCTTTTATGTCTTTGTTTTGTCTGATTGCTGTGGCTAGGACCTCCAGTACTATGTTGAATAACAGTGGAGAGAGTGGGCATCCCTGTCTTGTTCCCGATCTTAGATGAAAAGCTTTCAGCGTCTCGCCATTAAGTATGATATTAGCTGTGGGTTTGTCATATATAGCCTTTATGATGTTGAGGTACTTGCCGTCTATACCCATTTTGTTGAGAGTTTTAATCAGGAATGGATGCTGAATTTTGTCAAATGCTTTTTCAGCATCTATGGAGATGATCATGTGGTTTTAATTCTTCTTTTTGTTGATGTGGTGGATGATGTTGATGGATTTTCGAATGTTGTACCATCCTTGCATCCCTGGGATGAATCCCTCCTGATCATGGTGTATGATCCTCTTGATGTGTTTTTGAATTCGGTTTGCTAATATTTTGTTGAGTATTTTTGCATCTACATTCATCAGGGATATTGGTCTGTAATTTTCTTTTTTGGTGAGGTCTTTTCCAGGTTTTGGTATTAGAGTGATGCTGGCTTCATAGAATGAGTTTGGAAGTATTCCCTCCTCTTCTATTTTTTGGAAAACTTTAAGGAGAATGGGTGTTATTTCTTCTCTATATGTCTGGTAGAATTCAGAGGTGAATCCATCAGGCCCAGGGTTTTGTTCTTGGGTAGTTTTTTGATTACCAATTCGATTTCGTCACTGGTGATTGGTCTGTTTAGTTTTTCTGTTTCTTGCTTGGTCAGTCTTGGAAGGTTTATTTTTCTAAGAAGTTGTCCATTTCTTCTATGTTTTTCAGCTTGTTAGCATATAGATTCTCATAATATTCTCTTATGATTCTTTGTATTTCTGTGGGGTCCGTCGTGATTTTTCCTTTCTCATTTCTGATTGTGTTTATGTGTGTAGATTCTCTTTTTCTCTTAATGAGTCTGGCTAGGGGTTTATCTATTTTGTTTATTTTTTCAAAGAACCAGCTCTTGGTTTTATTGATTTTTTCTATTGTTTTATTCTTCTCAATTTTATTTATTTCTTCTCTGATCTTTATTATGTCCCTCCTTCTGGTGACTTTGGGCCTCATTTGTTCTTCTTTTTCCAATTTCAGTAATTGTGTCTTTAGACTATTCATTTGGGAATGTTCTTCCTTCTTTAAATAGGCCTGGATTGCAATATACTTTCCTCTTAGAACTGCCTTTGCTGCGTCCCACAGAAGTTGTGGCTTTGTGTTGTTGTTGTCATTAGTCTCCATATATTCTTTGATTTCTGTTTTGATTTGGTCGTTAACCCATTGATTAATTAGGAGAGTGTTGTTAAGTCTCCATGAATTTGTGAGCCTTTTTGATTTCTTTCTAAAATTTATTTCTAGTTTTATACCTTAGTGATCTGAGAAGTTGGTTGGTAGGATTTCAATATTTTTGAAATTACTGAGGTTCTTTTTGTGGCCTAGTATGTGGTCTGTTCTGGAAAATGTTCCATGTACACTTGAGAAGAATGTGTATCCTGTTGCTTTTGGGTGTAGAGTTCTGTAGATGTCTGTTAGGTCCATCTGTTCTAGTGTGTTGTTCAGTGCCTCTGTGTCTTTACTTATTTTCTGTCTGGTTGATCTGTCCTCTGGAGTGAGTGGTGTGTTGAAGTCTCCTAAGATGAATGCATTGCTGTCTATTTCCTCCTTTAATTCTGTTAGTATTTGTCTCACATATGCTGGCGCTCCTGTGTTGCGTGCATATATATTCATAATAGTTATATCTTCTTGTTGGACTGACCCCTTTATCATTATGTAATGTCCTTCTTTATCTTTTGCTACTTTCTTCGTTTTGATGTCTATTTTGTCTGATACAAGTACTGCAACACCTGCTTTTTTCTCTTTGTTGTTTGCATGAAATATCTTTTTCCATCCCTTCACTTTTGTTTGTGTATATCTTTGGATTTGAGGTGAGTTTCTTGTAGGCAGCATATAGATGGTTCTTGCTTTTTTATCCATTCTGTTACTCTGTGTCTTTTGATTGGTGCATTCAGTCCATTTACATTTAGGGTGATTATTGATAGATATGTACTTATTGCCATTGCTGGCTTTAGATTCGTGGTTACCAAGGTTTCAAGGGTTGCTTCTTTACTATCTAACAATCTAACTTAACTTTCTTGTTATGTTATTGTAAACACAGTCTGATGTTTCTTTATTTCTCTCCCTTCTTATTCCTCCTCCTCCATTCTTTCTATAATAGGTGTTTTATTCTTTGCCTTTAGTTAGTATTTGGATGGTCTGCTTTCTTTGCTATGATTTTTTTTTTTCTCTGTTGACGTCTGTTTAGCCTTAGGTGTGCTTCCATCTAGAGCAGTCCATTTATGATATCCTGTAGTGGTGGTTTATGAGAGGCAAACTCTCTCAACTTTCCTTTATCTGGAAATTGTTTAATCCCTCCATCATATTTAAATGATAATCGTGCTGGATACAATATTCTTGGTTCGAGGCCCTTCTGTTTCATAACATTAAATATATCATGCCATTCTCTTCTGGCCTGTAAGGTTTCTGTTGAGAAGTCTGATGATAGTCTGATGGGTTTTCCTTTGTAGGTGATCTTTTTTCTCTCTCTAGCTGCCTTTAATACCCTGTCTTTATCTTTGATCTTTGCCATCTTAATTATTATGTGTTTTGGTGTTGTCTTCCTTGGGTCCCTTGTGTTGGGAGATCTATGAGCTTCGGTGGACTGCGAGACTACTTCCTTCCCCAACGAGGGAAAGTTTTCAGCAATTATTTCTTCAAAGACACTTTCTATCCCTTTTTCTCTCTCTTCTTCCTCTGGTACTCCTATAATGCGAATATTGTTCCGTTTGGATTGGTCACACAGTTCTCTTAATATTCTTTCATTCCTAGAAATCCTTTTATCTCTCTCTGCCTCAGCTGCTCTGTACTCCTGTTCTCTGTTTTCTATTCCATTAACAGTCTCTTGCATCTCATCCATTTTGCTGTTAAGCCCGTCGATCGCTTGTCTGATTTCTGTATTGTCTTTCCTCAGTTCCCTCACTTCCTCCCTCAGCTCTTGCACATTTCTCTGTAGGTCCATCAGCATGGTTATGACTTTTATTCTGAATTCTTTTTCAGGGAGGCTGTGCATGTCCATCCCTTCAGACTCCCTCTCTGGGGTTGTCTGGTTGATTTTGGTCTGAACCATATTCCTCTGTCTTTTCATGGCTGTATAATTTGGTCACTGATAGTTGCCACGTATGTCAGCTGGGCTCTTTAAGACTTTAAAAAGAGAAGAAAAAAGAAAGACAAAAAAAGAAAAAAAAGAAAAAAAGAAAGAAAGAAAAAAAGAAAAAAAGAAAGAAAAGAAAAAACAAAAACAAAAACAAAACAAAACAAAAACAAAAAAATGCCCACTGGACGTAGATTCTGTGGGAATGCTCTAGGTGGCGCTATTGCCCCACTATTCCACAGCTGTGACTGTGCCGCTCCGCAGGGCCCTTTATCACTCTGGCAGGGGTGGGAACAAATAGGAGGCTGTTGATCTCAGTGAGAAGTGTTAAGTATGGCTACGCTTCCTCAGTCGCCAGCTAAGGTGTCTGAAACTCCCCAGCACTCCCAGCCTGCTGGGCTGAGTGTGCTGGGGCGATCCGGCTCCTCCGCTGGGCTCCTGTCTCTTTATGACCGCTGAAGAAAGCACGCGCTTCTTTTTTCTTTCCTCCCCAGGAGCCGGCTGCAAGCACCCTGGCGTGTTCTCTGCTCAGATCCTGCCACTCTGTCTCTCCAATCTCCGCTGCACTGCGCAATATGTGTCAGCGCTCCCCGCGCAGATCACCGGGGCTGGCTACTTCGCGGGGTGTACTTCCACTCCCTCCTGGCTCTGCCTCTTCTCCTCCCACCGGTGCGCTGGGGTGGGGGAGGGCATGGGTCCCGCTGGGTCGCGGCTCCGTATCTTACCCGCCTCTTGGGGTGCCGAGTCCTCTCGGGTGTAGCTGCACGGTGTGGGCTTTCCTGTGTATTCTCATCTCTCTTTTAGGAATAGATGTATTTTCTGTGTTTTCATAGATAAATATAGTTTTGGGAGGAGATTTCTGCCGCCCTGCTCACACCGCCATCTTCCCGGAAGTCTAAGGACAGACTATTAAAAGCAGCTAGAGAGAGAAATAAGATCATATACAAAGGGAAGCCTATCAGGCTATAATCAGACTTCTCAGCAGAAATGTTACAGACCAGAAGGGAGTGGCATGATGTTTTTAATGCAATGAAGCAGAAGGGCCTCAACCAAGATTACATTATCTGTCAAGATTATCATTTAAATTTGAAAGAGGGATTAAACAATTTTCAGATAAGCAAAAGCTAAAAGATTTAACCTGCCACAAACCATCTCTACAGTGTATTTTCGAGTGACTGCTACAGATGGAAGTGTTCCTAAGGTTTAATAGCTGTCACCAGAGGTAATAAACCACAGTAAAGAAAGTAGAACAGCTAATTAGTAAGCAAATGCAAAATTAAATTAATGATCCCCAAAGTCAATCAAGGGATAAGCAAAGAGTACAGAATGATATGATACCTAATATATAAAGAATGGAGGAGGAAGAAAAAGGAGGAGAAAAAAAAGAGAGAACCTTTAGATTGTGTTTGTAATAGCATATTAAGTGAGTTAAATTAGACTCTTGGATAGTAAGGAACTTAAACTTGAACCTTTGGTAACCACAAATGTAAAGCCTGAAGTGGCAATAAGTACATACCTACCAATAATCACCCTAAGTGTAAATGGATTGAATGCACCAATCAAAAGACATAGAGTCACTGAATGGATAAAACAGCTAGACCCATCTATATGCTGCCTACAAGAGACTCACTTTAAATCCAAAGGCATACAGAGACTAAAAGTGAAGGGATGGAAAAAGATATTTCATGCAACTAATAGGGAGTAAAAAGCAGGAGTTGCAGTACTTGTATCAGACAAAATAGACTTCAAAACAAAGAAAGTCACAGAGACAAAGAAGGACATTACATAATGGTAAAGAAGTCAGTCCAGCAAGAGGATAAAACCATTATAAATATCTATGCACCCAACACAGGAGCACCTACATGTGGGAAACAAATACAAACAGAATTAAAAGGGGAAATAGAATGCAACGCATTCATTCTAGGAGACTTCAACCCTCCACTCACTCTGAAGGACAGATCAACCAGAAAGAAAGTAAGGAGACAGAGGCACTTAACAACACATTAGAACAGATGGACCTAACAGACATCTACAGAACTGTACGTCCAAAAGCAGCAGAATACACATTCTTCTCAAGTGCACATTGAACATTATCAATAATAGATCATATACTAGGTCACAAAAAGAGCCTCAGTAAATTAAAAAAGATTGAAATTGTACCAACCAGTTTCTCAGACCACAAAGGTATGAAACTGGAAATAAATGATGCAAAGAAAATGAAAAATCCCAGAAACACCTGAAGGCTTCACAACAGGCTCCTAAATAACCAATGGATCAATGACCAAATAAAAACAGAGATCAAGCAATATATGGAGAAAAATGACAACAATAATTCAACACCACAAAATCTGTGGGACTCAGCAAGGCCATTGTAAGAGGGAAGTATATTGCAGTACAGGGCCAACTCATGAAAGAAGAACAATCCCATATCAGCAGTCTAAACTCACAACTAATGAAACTAGAAAAAGAAGAACAAATGAGGCCCAAAGTTAGTAGAAGGAGGGACATAATAAAGATTAGAACATAAATAAATAAAGTTGAGAAGAATAAAACAATAGAAAGAATCAATGAAAGCAAAGTTGGTCCTTGAGAAAATAAACAAATTAGATAAATTCCTAGCCAGACTTATCAAGAAGAAAAGAGAGTCTACTCACAGAAACAGAATCAGAAATGAGAAAGAAAAAATCACTGTGGACACCACAGAAATGCAAAGAATTATTAGAGAATACTATGACAAATTATATGGTAACAAACTGAATAACCAAGGAGAAGTGGACAGTTTTCTAGAAAAATACAACCTTCCAAGGCTGACCCAGGAAGAAACAAAATCTGAACAGACCTATTACCAGCAATAAAATTGAGCTGGTAATCAAAAACCTACCTAAGAACAAAATGCTTGGACCAGATGGCTTCACCAGAAGAAGAAGGAGTACTTCCTAACTCATTCTATGAGGACAGCATCTTTCTAATACCAAAACCAGGCAAAGACACCAAAAAAAGAAAATTACAGACCAATATCCCTGATGAACATAGACGGAAAAGTACTGAACAAAATATTAGCAAACCAAGTTAAAAAACACATCAAAAGGATCATCCATCATGATCAAGTATGACGTATTCCAGGGATGCGAGGATGGTACAACATTCGAAAATCGATCAACATCATCCACCACATCAACAAAAAGAAGGACAAAAATGACATGATCATCTCCATAGGTGCTGAAAAAGCATTTGACAAAATTCAACATCTGATCATGAAAAAGACTCTCAACAAAATGGGTGTAGAGGGCAAGTACCTCAACATAATAAAGGCCATATATCAAAGACCCACAGTCAACATTATACTTAACAGCGAGAAGCTGAAAGCTTTTCCTTTAAGATCGGGAACAAGACAAGGATGTCCACTTTCCCCACTTCAATTCAACATAGTACTGGAGATCTAGTCATGGCAATCAGACAACACAAAGAAATGAAAGGCATCCAGATTGGCAAGGGAGAAGTTAAACTGTCCCTGTTTGCAGAGGACATGATATTGTACGTAAAAAACCCTGAAGAATCCACTCCAAAACTGCGAGATTTAATATCTGAATTCAGCAAAGTTGCGGGATACAAAATTAGTACACAGAAATCTGTGGCATTCCTATACACTAGCAATGAACTAGCAGAGAGAGCAATCAGGAAAACAATTCCATTCAAAGTTGCATCAAAAAGAATAAAATATCTAGGAATAAACCTAACGAAGGAGGTGAAAGACCTATACTCTGGAAACTACAAGACACTGATGAAAGAAATTAATGAAGATACCAATAAATGGAAACACATCCTGTGCTCATGGATATGAAGAATTAATATTGTCAAAATGGCCATCCTGCCTAAAGCGATCTACAGATTCAATGCAATTCCTATCAAAATACCAGCAGCATTCTTCAATGAACTAGAGGAAATCATTCTAAAATTCATATGGAACCACAAAAGACCCCGAATAGCCAAAGCAATCCTGAGAAGGAAGAATAAAGCTACGGCAATTATGCTCCCCAACTTCAAGCTCTACTACAGAGCCACAGTAATCAAGACAATTTTGTACTGGCACAAGAACCGAGCTATAGACCAATGGAACAGACTAGAGAGCCCTGATATAAACCCAACCATATATGGTCAATTAATATATGATAAAGGAGCCATGGACATACAATGGGGGAAATAACAGCCTCCTTAACAGTTGGTGTTGGCAAAACTGAACAGCTACATGCAAGAGAATGAAACGGGATTATTGTCTAACCCCATACACAAAAGTAAACTCGAAATGGATCAAGGACCTGAATGTAAGTCATGAAACCATAAAACTCGTAGAAGATAACATATAGGCAAAAATCTTCTGAATATAAGCATGAGTGACTTCTTCCTGAATGCATCTCCTCGAGCAAGGGAAACAAAAGCAAAAATGAACTCATGGGACTACATCAAACTAAAAAGTTTCTGTATGGCAAAGGACACCATCAAGAGAACAAAAAGGCATCCTGCCATATGGGAGAATAGATTTGTAAATGACATCTGACAAGAGGTTAACATCCAAAATATATAAAAAAGTTACATGCCTCAACACCCAAAAAACAAATAACCTGATTAAAAAATGGGCAGAGGACAGTTTGAAAAAGACAGATGCACCCGTATGTTTATCGCAGCACTATTTACAATAGCCAAGAAATGGAAGCAACCTAAGTGTCCATCAGTAGATGAATGGATAAAGAAGATGTGGTACATATACACAATGGAATATTATTCAGCCATAAGAAGAAAACAAATCCTACCATTTGCAACAACATGGATGGAGCTAGAGGGTATTATGCTCAGTGAAATAAGCCAAGCGGAAGAAGACAAGTATCAAATGATTTCACTCATATGTGGAGTATAAGAACAAAGAAAAAATACTGAAGGAACAAAACAGCAGCAGACTCACAGAACCCAAGAACGGACTAATAGTTACCAAAGGGAAAAGGACTGGGGAAAATGGGCGGGAAGGGAGGGATAAGAGGGAAAAAGGGGCATTACGATTAGCAGATGTAATGTTGGGGGGGCACGGGGAGGGCTGTACAACTCAGAGAAGACAAGCAGTGATTCTATAGCATCTCACTACGCTGATGGACAGTGACTGTAATGGGGTTGGTGGGGGGGACCTGATGAAGGGGTAGTTTAATAACCATAATATTGCACATGTGATTGTAGATTAATGATACCAAAATAAAACCGTACACAAACTGAAAAAAAAAATGGGCAGAGGATATGAAGAGACAGTTCTCCAGAGAAGAAATTCAGATGGCCGACAGACAAATGAAAAGATGATCCACATCACTAATCATCAGGGAAATGCAAATTAAAACCACAGTGAGATATCTCCTCACACCTGTAAGGATGGCCCGCATCGAAGAGACCAAGAACAGCAAATGCTGGCGAGGATGTGGAGAAAAGGTAACCCTCCTACACTGTTGGTGGGAATGTAAGGTAGTTCAACCATTGTTGAAATAAATATGGAGGTTTCTCAAAAAACTAAAAAGAGAAATACCATTTGACCCAGGAATTCCACTCCTAGGAATTTACCCTAAGAATGCAGCAGCCCAATTTGAAAAGGACATATGCACCCCTATGTTTATCGCAGCACTTTTTACAATAGCCAAGATATTGAAGCAACCTAAGTGTCCTTCAGTAAATGAATGGATAAAGAAGAGGTGGTACATATACACAATGGAATATTATTCAGCCATAAGAAAGAAACAAATCCTACTATTTGCAACAACATGGATGGAGCTGGAGGATATTATGCTCAGTGAAATAAGCCAGGCAGAGAAAGACAAGTGCCAAATGATTTCCCTCATTTATGGAGTATAACAATAAACAGAACTGAAGGAACAATATAGCAGCAGCCTCAGAGGCTCCAAGAAGAAACTAGTGGTTACCAAAGGGGAGGGTGTGCAAGGGCGTGTTGGGAGGGAGGGAGAAGGGGATTGAGGGGTATTGTGTTTAGTACACATGGTGTGGGGGATCACAGGGAAAAGAGTGTAGCACAGAGAAGGCAAATAATGAATCTGTGGCATCTTACTACACTGAAGGACTTACTACACAGTGACTGCATTGTGGTATGGGTGGTGACTTGATAATATGGGTAAATGTAGTAACCACATGGTTTTTTCATGTGAAACCTTCATAAGAGTGTATCTCAAAAATACCTTAATAAAAAATAAAAAAAATAGGAACAAATTATTGGTTACATGCAACAACATGGATGAATCTCAAATCATATGTTGAATTACCTAAGCCAGACAAAAAGACAGTACGTACTGTATGATCCATTTCTAGAAGATTCTAGAGAATGCCAAATGAGCAGCCTTCAGGTTTCATCTCAGAGGAGGCCATGGTGCAACTTTCTTTAATCTTCCCATACCCAGGTTCAGCTGCCACTGGCTGTCTCCAGTATATCACCCAAGTTCAACCCCAGTAGAGGAGGCTATACCTTCTTTAGTCTTCCCATATCCAGGTTCATCTGATACCAGCTGCCTCCAACACGCCACTCAAGTTCAACCTCAACAATATCAAAGTTGTGTACTGAGGTGTCTCATTGGGAAAGTCGTTGCCATGTCTGCCCTGGATGCCAAGATCTGTCCTCCAAGTCCATCTCCAAAAAGATTTGGTGGTGACATTGCCTACATGACTGGTAACTGGAAGAGTCTATGGAATACACCGGACCTAATCATTGAGACAGTCAGGTACAGATTGAGGTGGAACTTTCTGCCTCTTCCCTGATCATCAGAGAAACCACCCAGAGACAGAATCAGAAAAACATTAGCACAGTGGAAGCATCATTGTTGAAGAGATTATCATCATTGCCCAACAGATGTGACACTGATCTTAAGCCAGAGGACTCTCTGGAGCCATTAAAGAAATCCTGGAGACTGCCCAGTTTGTGGGCTGCAGTGTTGATGGCATCATGGCATTATAGATGACATCAACAGTTGTGCAGTTGAATGCCCAGCTAGTTAAGAACTACAAAAGACAATAATAAAGGATCATTTGAAAACCAGTAAAAAATCTCCCCTAAAACCAGAATACCCTCTCCCCCTCAAATAAAAGTAAACAGAAAAGTAGATTAGTAGTTGTCTGGGGCAGAGCTGGATAGAGGGTTTCAAACAGGCTTAGGAAACTTTTGGGCATTATGGAAATAGTTATTATGTTGATTGTGATGTTGGTTTCACCAGTTAAGGTGTACCCTTAAATATGTGCAGTTTATTGCACCAATTATATGTCAATAATGCTGTAAAAATTAGTTTGTTAATTGAATTAAAGTAGCTCTTCCACTGAAGAGTCTTAAAAATTAGCTACCCCAAACAACTTCTAAATCAGAACCAAGTATTAATTTTCTTAATATGCATTTAAGCTAGAAAGAGCCTTTTCTGAAAAAGACCATTACATTTTATCAATCTGCTTTTTCTACTGTGTCCTTAGGTAGGAAAGGAGCGCAATGAACACATTTTATGATCTCATTGCAGTATGTAGTTGTTTTTGAAATTGGTGTCTTATCTTTTACATCTGCGGTTAGCTGAAGCTGACAACTTCAAGTTTAAGTCTTGCCCTCAGACATGTTGGCACTTAACCTCGCACCACCTGTGGGCAGCAGCTAAAATCTAATCTTTCCCCTTAGAGCAGAAACTTCTTTGGAATTGTCAGAAACGTGTGCACCTTGAAGTCAGGTGCACTCTACACCTGTTCAAAGAGAGGCCCAATCTCTGAAAACTAGGATGTGACCAACTTAAAAGATGTAAGTGCCATTTTCTGCTTCTCAAAATGAGCCTAACATCCAGCTAAAAGGAATGCCAGGTCAAAATGTAGCTGGATGACCTTGGGCATGCCATCCGATCTCTTGGGCCTCAGTTTTCTAGCCTAAAATACTGGCTTATTGGCTTAGATGATTTTTATAGTATGTCCTATAATGCAGTTTTCCCAGATTTGGTTGTTAAAAACCATTTTGTGGCTCACCCTTAACCTACCAAATGCAGCTATGTTTCTGTTACAAATGTTAAATATTTAATCAACTCTAAGGTGAAACCCAAATGTAATTCATTAAGCAACTTGGTGTTGAGTCAAATGTAATGGGCATGAAAAATGCCTTTTCATTAGTGTCCATTGGCTTCACTGGTTCAGGAGTTCTGGCTGATGGAACGAATAGCAAAACTATTCTTTGTTCAAACTGAATGTGTGTGAGTAAAAATCAAATAAAAGCCAGGAGGCTTTCCAATTGTCTTTTATTAATTGTAATATATTGATTTTTTATGCTACATTAATGACTACAAGGCTCTCCTTTGGCTAATCCAAAAGATGAATGAATTTAATGAAAACTTTTATTTGAAAGTATGCATAAACGTAAATGTTGGAGAAAGGCATACGTGCTTGTGAGTATGCATGTGCGCACACAGATGCATATACACAATGTGCAGAAGATACATATGATACAGTTTTTATGTAAAGGGAGTGGTGGAGACCACCATCAAAGAATCTTGTATATGGTCGCTTTTTATTTTTGACCCTTGTCTGTAGGTCTTGAACAATTTAGTCTCTCAAAAAATAACAATACTAATTTAATAATAACATGCATGTTTCTAATAACAAGGATCGACTCTCCTATGTTTCTGTTAATCAGGATTAGGAAAAAACTCAACATTTTAGATATGAATTAAACACATATTCACACAGAGGATACAAAGCTAAAATCAGCAAAAGGAAGGAAAGAGGGATCATGCTTTGACAACACATGATTGTTCTGTGTATAGGTACATCACTGGTGATTTGTACCTATAATAACCGACTTCTGGCAGTGTAGAGGACAGTGCTGCCCTACATTTTTTTTTGTATTAAGGTATTATTGATATACACTCTTATGAAGGTTTCACATGAAAAAACAATGTGGTGATTACTTTTACCCATATATTCAAGTCCCCACCCATACCCCAATGCAGTCACTGTCCTTCAGTGTAGTAAGATGCCACAGATTCACTATTTGCCTTCTCTGTGCTACACTGTTTTCCCCTTCATCTCCCACACCATGTGTACTAAACATAATACCCCTCAATCCCCTTCTCCCACCTTCCACACCCACCCTCCCACACCCCTCCCTTTTGGTAACCACTAGTTCCTTCTTGGAACCTCTGAGTCTGCTGCTATTTTGTTCCTTCAGTTTTGCTTCGTTGTTACACTCCAAAAATGAGGGAAATTGTTTGGCACTTGTCTTTCTCTGCCTGGCTTATTTCACTGAGCATAATATCCTCCAGCTCCATCCATGTTGTTGCAAATGGTAGGATTTGTTCCTTTCTTATGGTTGAATAGTATTCCATTGTTGTATATGTACCACATCTTCTTTATCCATTCATTTACTGATGGACACTTTGGTTGCTTCCGTATCTTGGCTATTGTAAAAAGTGCTGCAGTAAACATAGGGGTGCATATGTCTTTTTGAATCTGAGAAGTTGTATTCTTTGGGTAGACTCCAAGGACTGGAATTCCAGGGTCAAATGCTTTTCTATTTTTAGTTTTTTGAGGACCCACCATATTGTTTTCCACAATGATTGAACTAGCTTACATTCCCACCAACAGTGTAGGAGGGTTGCCCTTTCTCCACATCCTTGAAAGTATTTGTTGTTCTTAGTCTTTTCGATGCTGGCCATCCTTATTGGTGTGAGGTGATATTTCACTGTGGTTTTAATTTGCATTTCCCTGATGATTAGTGATGTGAAGCATCTTTCCATGTGTCTGTTGGCCATCTGAATTTCTTCTTTGGAGAACCGTCTCTTCATATCCTCTGCCCATTTTTTAACCAGGTTATTTGCTTTTTGGGTGGTGAGGCATGTAAGTTCTTTATATATTCTGGATGTTAACCCCTTGTTGCATATGTCATCTACAAATATATTCTCCCAAATTGTAGGATGCCTTTTTGTTCTGTTAATGGTGTCCTTTGCCATACAGAAGCTTTTTAGTTTGATGTAGTCCCATGAGTTCATTATTGCTTTTGTTTCCCTTGCTTGAGGAGATGCATTAAGGAAGAAGTTGCTCATGCTTATATTCAGGAGAATTTTGCCTTTGTTGTCTTCTAAGAGTTTTGTGATTTCATAACTTAACATTCAGGTCCTTAATCCATTTCGAGTTTACTTTTGTGTACAGGGTTTAACAATAATCCAGTTTCATTCTCTTGCATGTAGCTGTCCAGTTTTGCCAACAGCAGCTGTTGAAGAGGCTGTCATTTCCCCATTGTATGTCCATGGCTCCTTTATCATATATTAATTGACCATATATGGTTGTGTTTATATCAGGACGCTCTAGTCTGTGTCATTGGTCTATGCGTCTGTTCTTGTGCCAGTACCAAATTGTCTTGATTACTGTGACTTTGTAATAGAGCTTGAAGTAGAGGAGCATAATCCCCCCAGCTTTATTCTTCCTTCTCAGGATTCCTTTGGCTATTCGGGGTCTTCTGTGGTTCCATATGAATTTTGTAATGATTTTCTCTATTTGTTGAACAATGCTGTTGATATTTTTATAGGAATTCCATTGAAACTGTAGATCACTTTAGGCAGGATGGCCATTTTGACAATATTAATTCTTCTTATCCATGAGCACAGGATGTGTTTCCATTTATTGTTTCTTCTTTAATTTCTCTCATCAGTGTCTTGTAGTTTTCAGAGTATAGGTCTTTCACTACCTTGTTTATGTCTATTCCTAGTTATTTTATTCTTTTTGATGCAACTTTGAATGGAATTGTTTTCCTGATTTTTCTCTCTGCTAGGTCATTGTTAGTGTATAGGAATGCAACAGATTTCTGCATATTAATTTTGTATCCTGCAACTTTGCTGAATTCAGATATTAGATCTAGTAGCTTTGTAGTGGATTCTTTAGCGTTTTTTATGAACAATATCATATCTGCAAACAGGGACAGTTTAACTTCTTTCCTGCCAATCTGGATGTCTTTTATTTCTTTGTGTGTCTGATTGCCATGGCTAGGAACCCCAATACTATGTTGAATAGAAGTGAGGAGAGTGGGTATCCTTATCTTGTTCCCGATTTTAAAGGAAAAGCTTTCAGCTTCCCACTGTTCAGTATAATGTTGGCTGTGGGTTTGTCATATATTCCCTTTATTATGTTGAGGTACTTGCCCTCTACCCATTTTGTTGATATTTTTTATCATGAATTGATGTTGAATTTTGTCAAATGCTTTTTCAGCATCTATGGAGATGATCATGTGGTTTTTGTGCTTCTTTTTGTTGATGTGGCGGATGATGTTGATGGATTTTCGAATGTTGTACCATCGTTGCATCCCTGGAATACATCCTACTTGATTATGATAGATGATCCTTTTGATGTATTTTTGAATTCGGTTTGCTAATATTTTGTGGAGAATTTTTGAATCTATGTTCATCAGGGATTTTGGTCTGTAATTTTCTTTTTTTTTTGTGGTGTCTTTGCCTGCTTTTGGTATTAGAGTGATGCTGGCCTCATCGAATGAGTTTGGAAGTATTCCCTCTTCTTCTACTCTTTGGAAAACTTTAAGGAGGATGGGTATTAGGTGTTCACTAAATGTTTGATAAAATCCAGCAGTGAAGCCATCTGGTCCAGGCATTTTGTTCTTAGGTAGGTTTTTGATCGCCAGTTCAATTATGTTGCTGGTAATTGGTCTGTTCAGATTTTCTTTTTCTTTCTGGGTCAGCCTTTGAAGGTTGTGTTTTTCTAGAAAGTTGCCCATTTCTTCTAGGTTATCCAGTTTTTTAGCATATAATTTTTCATAGTATTCTCTAATAATTATTTGTATTTCTGTAGTATCTGTAGTGATTTTTCCTTTCTCATTTCTGATTCTGTTTATGTGAGTAGACTCTCTTTTTTTCTTGATAAGTCTGGCTAGGGGTTTATCTATTTTGTTTATTTTCTTGAAGAACCAGCTCTTGCTTTCATTGATTCTTTCTATTGTTCTATTCTTCTCAATTTTATTTACTTCTGCTTTAATCTTTATTATGTCCCTCCTTCTACTGACTTTGGGCCTCATTTGTTCTTCTTTTTCTAGTTTCATTTGTTGTGAGTTTAGACTGCTCATATGGGATTGTTCTTCTTTCCTGAGGTAGGCGTGTATTGCAATATACTTTCCTCTTAGCACGGCATTCACTGCATCGCACAGATTTTGCTGTGTTGAATTATTGTTGTCATTTGTCTCCGTATATTTCTTGATCTCTGTTTTTATTTGGTCATTAATCCATTGGTTATTTAGGAGCCTGTTGTGAAGCCTCCATGTGTTTGTGGGATTTTTCATTTTCTTTGCATCATTTATTTCTAGTTTCATACCTTTGTGGTCTGGGAAACTGGTTGGTACAATTTCAATCTTTTTGAATTTACTGAGGCTCTTTTTGTGACCTAGTATATGATCTATTATTGAAAATGTTCAATGTGCACTTGAGAAGAATGTGTATTCTGCTGCTTTTGGACGTACAGTTCTGTAGATGTCTGTTAGGTCCATCTGTTCTAATGTGTTGTTCAGTGCCTCTGTCTCCTTACTTACTTTCTGTCTGGTTGATCTGTGCTTCAGAGTGAGTGGAGTGTTGAAGTCTCCCAGAATGAATGCGTTGCATTCTATTTCCCCGTTTAATTCTGTTTGTATTTGTTTCACATATGTCGGTGCTTCTGTGTTGGGTGCATAGATATTTATAATGGTTATATCTTCTTGTTGGATGGACCCTTTTATCATTATATAATGTCCTTCTTTGTCTCTTGTGACTTTCTTTGTTTTGAAGTCTATTTTGTCTGATACAGTACTGTAACTCCTGCTTTTTACTCCCTATTAGTTGCATGAAATATCTTTTTCCATCCCTTCACTTTTAGTCTGTGTTATGTCTTTGGGTTTAAAGTGAAATTCTTGTAGGCCGCGTATATATGGGTCTTGTTTTTTTTATCCATTCATGACTCTGTGTCTTTTGATTGGTGCATTCAGACTATTTACATTTAGGGTGATTATCGATAGGTATGTAGTTATTGGCATTTCAGGCTTTAGATTCGTGGTTACCAAAGGTTCAAGATTAACTTCCTTCTATGTAAGAGTCTAACTTAACTCACTTAAAATGCTATTAGAAACACAATCTAAAGGTTCTTTTTTTTTTCTCCTCCTTTTTCTTCCTCCTCCATTCTTTGTATATTAGGTATCATATTCTGTACTCTTTGTCTGTCCCTTGATTGACTTTGGGGATCATTAATTTAATTTTGCATTTGCTTAGTAATTAGCTGTTCTACTTTCTTTACTGTGGTTTATTACCTCTGGTGACAGCTATTAAACCTTAGGAACACTTCCATCTGTAGCAGTCCCTCCAAAATACACTGTAGAGATGGTTTGTGGGAGGTAAATTCTCTCAGCTTTTGCTTATCTGAAAATTGTTTAATCCCTCTTTCCAATTTAAATGATAATCATGCCAGGTAAAATAATCTTTGTTCAAGGCTTCATTGCATTAAAAACATCATGCCACTCTCTTCCGGCCTGTAATGTTTTTGCTGAGAAGTCTGATGATAGCCATCTGATAGACTTTCTTTGTATGTGATCTTATTTCTCTCTCTGGCTGCTTTTAATTGTCTATCCTTATCCTTGATCTTTGCCATTTTAATTACTGTATGTCTTGGTGTTGTCTTCCTTGGTTCCCTTGTGTTGGGAGATATGTGCATCTCCATAGCCTGAAAGACTATCTCCTTCCTCAGATTGGGGGACTTTTCAGCAATTACCTCCTCAAAGACACTTTCTATCCCTTTTTCTCTCTTCTTCTTCTTTTATCCCTATAATGCGAATATTGTTCCGTTTGGACTGGTCCCACAGTTCTCTCAATATTCTTTAATTCTTAGAGATCCTTTTTTGTCTCTGTGCCTCAGCTTCTTTGTATTACTCTTCTCTAGTTTCAATTTCATTTATTGTTTCCTACCCTGTATCCAGTCTTCTTTTAATACCCTCCATTGTGCTCTTCAATGATTGCATCTCCGACTGGAATTCATTCCTGAGTTCTTGAATGTATTTATGTACCTCCATGAGCATATTAATGATTTTTATTTTGAACTCCCTTCAGGAAGAATCATGAGGTGATGTCATTTAAATCTTTCTCAGGAGTTGTATTCATAATTTTACTCTGAACCAGGTTCCTTTGGTGTTTCATATATGTATATGGCGCCCTCTGGTGCCCAGAAGCTCTACTCCCTGGAGCTGCTCAGCCCCTGAAGGAATGTTGGAGGTCACAGGGGAGTGGTATTGGTGCCTTGGGTGAGGAAAGAACTGTTTCCTGCTTCCCAGCTGCTATGCCTGACTCCACTGCCTGAACCAGGGGCCGAGCATCTAGGTATAAGCCTCTATGCTTTGTGTTTTAGTTGCTGTAGACAGATATTCCCTCTGGCTGGGCTAATGCCAGGGTAGGGTTTTCCATTTTGCAAACCAGTTGGGGCTTGCCGGGAGAAAGGCTCAGTAGGCTGCGTATCACGGAGGAGGTCCTTGGAGCTGTGTAGCCATCCAGGGAGCTGGAGCACCTGAAGATCATCTAAGAAGGAAGATTTCTTTTTCCTCCTTTAATATGAGAATCTGTATGGCAAAGCTCCCAACCTGGTAGGCAGAGTGCACCTGACAACTTTGTCTACCTGTCCTTTCTCCTGAGCGGTAAGCTCTGTGCAATGCTTGCCCCTTTAGCACCCCTCCTGCTAAGGGCTTCCTTGTTAGGAAGTCTCTCAGACTGCCCTCCTTTCTTTTGTCCCAGAGCAGCCGGATATGGATCCCTGCTTTCCACAAGCTGCTGGAATCTCAGTCTCTCCAGGAATTCTGCCTTAGTTTTCCAACCCCATAATCACGAGAGTATCATGCAAGCACCATGAATTGTAGGTTTGTGCCCCCAGAGCAGATATCTGGACTTAGGTATTCAACAGTCCCAGGCCTCTACTCCCTCCCTGCTCAATTTCTCTTCCTCTCACCAGTGAGCTGGGGTAGGGGAAGGGCTTGGGTTCCACTGGGCCGCAGCTTTCGTACATTACTCTGTTCTGTGAGGTCTGTTCTTTTTTCTAAGTGTGTGCAGTCTCACGCAGTCCTCTTTCCTGTTTCTCTTTCAGGATTAGTTGTATTAATTATATTTTCCTATTATACGCAGTTTTCAGAGGAAGTCTGTGTCTCACCTCTCACTCTACCATCTTTAATCCAATCCCCTTTATTGTCATCTTAAAATTCAGTGACTGTGGGTCAAGTGGGAGAAAGTTAAGTTTTCCGTAGAATGTGGCTGTCTTTTTTTTTTTTTTTTTTGGTAAGTAAGGAAACAGTGATTTCTCACAGTTTTGGAGGCTGGGAAGTCCAAGATCAGGCATCACCCAGATCTGGTATGTGGTGAGGTTACTCTTACTTGTTTGCAAAGAGTAGTCTTGTCATAGTATCCTCACATGGAAGGGATAGCAGAAACAGAGGAAGCAAGCTCCCAGTATCGCTTTTTATAAGGAGATGATGGCTGCTTCGGATGGTGACTCCTGCACTAATCTCCAGCACACTTCTTTCTCTTTTACTGCTTTCCTTCCAGCAGGACAGGCCCTCCTCTTTCATTTCCTAGAGCAGGGAGAAAACTCCAATACATGCTTCAAATCTGATGTGCCTTCTGTTTTTGTATGAACTGTGAGCTAAGAATGGAGTTTATATATATATATATATTAATGATCCCCAAACTGCAAACACTTTAATCAACGACCCTTACCTGGGTACAAAGGACTAATCCAGGGTTTGATTTAAAGGGGGGTTAGACACTGGTGATTAGATACACGAAACAAAAATTTCTTTTTAGGATATGTCTGCTGACTTCTCTTAGGATGTGCCGGTGACTTGATAGTGAGCTCTTCACGGTGTTCCTCCTGCTTTCATTCAGTTTCCCATAAGACAGCAGCTTAAAAATATCTCTGTTCATGCACTGGGTATTTCTTCAGAGGCTAGCTTGGACTATCAATAATATTGGAGTTTATATTTTTAAATGGTTGAAAAAATCAAAGGAAGAATAATATTTCATGATATGTGAAAATTATATTAAATTAGAATTTTGGTGTACATAAAGTTTTATTGGAACACAGCCATGCTCATTCATTTATGTATTTATCGCTGCTTTTGTGCTCCAGTATCAGTATTAAGTTGCTGCCACAGAGACAGCATGGCCCATAAAGCCTAAAATATTTACTCTATGGCCCTTTGCAGAAAATGTTTTCAGACCTTTGTCCTAAATAATAGCAGAAATTTTACTGAAGATTGATAATAAGGAAAGAGAAGTACAACATGCAGTAATTTTCAGCTTTGGCACAACCTCAGATCTTTCCATCAGATTCGCTTTTTGCTTTTTTATGCAACTGTGTCAATATAGCCAAACACCAGATGAACTGATCTGAGTCTTTTGATTAAAGGAAAGAGATACAACTTCCCCTCCCTCATGGGGCTCTCCTGAGTCCTTTTCTTTTATTCTCCCAAAAAGATCTCTTTCTAGGATGGTAACAGTTAAAATATTGTTTGACGTTAGAAAAACTCTACTCTCACTTATGGGGTGGGGTCTGGATCTGGAATCCCTCCAAGACAACTACCAAATATACTCATATCAATATAGCCCCCAATGTCTGTTTTATTCAACCTTGTGATCTAGAATAGATTGAGTACAATTTGGCACTATATATACACTTTTTTTTCTGTGGCTCTAAATAAGATCAATAATCTTGGGATATCCAAGTCACACTCAGGGTTGAATTTAGTCAGTGTACCCATCTGAAAAATAAGTATGATAAACTGAGCTTATTGTAACAACACTGTAGTGTAAAAATCTCGTCCATTGTCATATAGGGCACAAATGACAGTGCTGGGATGTGAACCTAATCATTTCAGTGATCATTTCCAAATTCTACCTTAAAAGCTAAAAAAAAAAAAAAAAGATTGAGTGAACCTGGAAGTTTCTTCATGGGTAAATGTATGATCTCTACTGGACTTTTGTTGGAGAATTTGCTGAGTTAATATATTTCTATATCATAACACAATAACTGGGAACGTGCAGCCTTACACTCTGGAAACAGAGATCTTATAACTTCTATAACTAAAATTAAGCATATAACTTAAAAAGTGCTCTATAGTGGGCAAATTTACCTCCAGTAAAACAGGTTTCAGATGGCAGACAGGAGATTTGCATGAAGGGAAACACTAACTGCTAGGGTTGAAAGGTAAGGGGATGGTGGGAATGGAGCAGGTTGTACTTTAGACTGAGGAGGCCATGTACTACACACATGGGTGGATTGACCCGCCTTTGGACTCTGGAGCATAAAGAAGTGGCTCAGGGAGGTGAAAAAAGATGGCGGCATGAGAAGCAAGGCAGAAACCTCTCCCCAAAACCACATATAACACGAAAATACAGCAAATACAACTAGTCCTGAAAGAGTGACCCGAAAGACTGCAACAGATGGCCTACATCTGGGGAAAAGAGAAGACCTCAAAGAAAAGGGTAAAGTAGCAAAGACGTGATCCAGTGGGACCCAAGCCCTCCCTTGACTCTAGCTCACAGGCAGGAGGAAGAGAAATGGAGCAGTGAAGGAGTAGAAGTCCAGGACTGCTAAATACCACCCCTGGAGATCTTCTCTGGGAGCACAAGCCCACATTACATGGTGCTCTGGATATTAGTGGGGTTGGAAAGCAAAGACAGGCAGAATACTCAGAGAGACTGAGATTCCAGCTCCTTGTGGAGAACAGGTACCCAAAGTCAGCTGCTCTGGGACAAAAGAAAGGTCATCACTTTGAAAGACCATCTCATAGTGAGAGGGCTGCTATAGGGGCAAGGATTACACAGAGCTTGATGCTCAGGAGAAAGGACAGGTGGACAAATAGTCCTGGTATACTCAGCCCAGCAGGTTGGGAACTCTCAGGAGCTTCAGATGCTCCATCCCCCCTGGTGGGCAATGCAGCGCTGAGGCCCTCCACTGCTCCTTCCTCCCAGTGGTTCATGTTCACAAAGTTGCTGGCCCTGCCATCGTGCCAGGACAGCCATAGGGCGACCCCACCTACAGCAGCTGCTGAGGTGTAGCACAGAGACTCCTACCTGCATGCTCAGCCCACTGGCCCTGGCAGTGGAGGAAGGCACTGCAGTTGAAGCGGGAAAGAACTCTTTCCTCCCAGCAGGGACTGGTGCCACTTGCTTGTGACTATCACTCTAGGTGCTGGGTAGCTCCAGAGAGTAAAGCTTCTGGGCGCTAGAGGGGACTGCCTACACAAAGTTATTCTATAGTAATCATTAGAAATATGAAGTGGCAAAAGAATCTGGTACAAACCAAAGTCTCTCAAACACCAGAAAGAGGGCTAAGTGAAACTGAAATCACCAATCTTCTTGATAAAGATTTCAAAATAAAAATCATAAAACATGCTCACAGAGCTACAGAAAAATATTCAAGATCCCAGGGAGGACTTCAAAAAAGAGACAGAAACTTTGAAAAATACAGTATGTGAAATGAGATAATCGATCGAGGGATTTAAAAGCAGATTACATGAGGTAGAGGAGTTGGTAAATGAAATAGAAATTAGAGAACAGGAATACAAAGAACCTGAGGCACAGTGAGAAAAAAGGATCTCCAGGAATGAAAGAACAATAGAACAGTGCGGCCAATCGAAATGGAACAATATTAACATTATAGGGGTACCAGAAAAAGATGAGAGAGAAAAAGAGATAGAAAGTCTTTTTGAGGAATTAATTGCTGAAAATATCCTCAATTGGTGGAAGGAAATACTCTCTCAGGTCATAGAAGTTCAGAGATCTCCTAACACAAGGAACCCTAGGAAGACAACACCAACACATATTATAATCAAAATGAAAAAGATCAAGAGCAAGGAGAGAGTATTGAAATCAGTCAAGCAATCAAGAGTATTGAGAGAGAAAAAATATTATGTACAAAGGAAAGCCCATCAAGCTATCATCAGACTTCTCAACAGAAAACTTACAGGCCAGAAGGGAGTGGCATGATATATTTAATGTAAATGAAACAGAAGGACCGCCAACCAAGAATACTCTACCCGAAAAACTGATCATTTAAATATGAAGCAGGGATTAAACAAATTCCAGATAAGCAAAAGTTGAGGGAATTCACAAACCACAGATAATCTCTACAGTGTATTTTAAAGGGACTGCTCTAGATACAAGTGCTCCTAAGGTTAAATAGCTGTCACCAGAAAAATAAAACCACAGTAAAGGAAGTTATTACTAAGCAAATGCAAAGTTAAATCAACTACTCACAAAGTTAGTCAAGGAATATACAAAGAGTACAGAATATGATACCTAATATACAAAGACTGGAGGAGGAAGAAGAAGAAGGAGGGAAAAAAGAACCTTTAGATTGTGTTTGTAATAGCATACGAAGTGAGTTGGGTTGGACTGTTAGATTGTGGGGGAATTACCCTGAGCCTTTGGTAACCATGAATCTAAAGCCTGCAATGGCAATAAGTACATACCTATCGATAATCACCCTAAGTATCTATGGAATCAAAGCACCAATCAAAAGACAGAGTTACAGAATGGATTAAAAAACAATACCATCTATATGCCGCCTACAAGAGACTCACTTCAAACCCAAAGACATACACAGACTAAAAGTGAAAGGACAGCAAAAGATATTTCATGCAAGTAAGAGGGAGAAAAAAGCAGGAGTTGCAGTACTTGTATCAGACAAAATAGACTTCAAAACAGAGAAAGTAAAAAGAGACAAAGAAGGACAATACTAAATGGTAGAGGGGTCAGTCCAACATGAGGATATAATCAATATAAGTATCTGTGCACTGAACAAAGGAGCACCTAAATATGTGAAACAAATACTAATATAATTAAAGGGGTAAATAGAATGCAATTCATTCATTTTAGGAGATTGCAACACACCACTCTCTCCAAAGGACAGATAAACCAAACAAAATAAGTAAGGAGACAGAGGCACTGAACAACACATTAGAACAGATGGACCAAACAGACATCTACAGAACACTCTACAAAAAGCAGCAGAATACACATTCTTTTCAAGAGCACATGGTACATTTTCCAGAATAGATCACATACTAGGTCACAAAAAGAGCCTCAGTAAATTTAGAAGAATTGAAATTTTGCCAACCAGCTTCTCAGACCACAAAGATATGAAACTAGGAATACATTATGCAAAGAAAACAAAGAAGCCCTCAAACAAATGGAGGCTTAACAACATGCTCCTAAATAATTGGATCAATGACCAAATAAAAACAAAAATCAAGCAGTATATGGAGACAAATGAAAACAACAACACCCCAAAACTTATGGGATGCAGCAAAGGTCATTCAAAGAGGGAAGTGTATTGCAATACAGGCTTACCTCAAGAAAGAAGAACAATCCCAAATGAACAGTCTAAACTCACAATTAATGAAACTAGAAAAAGAAGAACAAATGAGACCCAAAGTCAGTAGAAAAAGGGACGTAATAAAGACCAGAGAAGAAATAAATAAAATTGAGGAGAATAAAACAGGAGAAACAATGAAAGCAGGAGCTGGTTTGAGAAAACAAACAAAATAGATAAAACCCTAAACAGACTTAGTAAGAAAAAAAGAGTCTTCACACATAAACAGAAACAGAAATGAGAAAGGAAATATCACTTTGACACCACAGAAATACAAAGAATTATTAGAGAACACTGTGAAAAATCAGGTGCCAACAAATTGGATAACCTAGAAGAAATGGACAACTTTTTAGAAAAATATAACCTTCCAAGACTGACCTAGGAAGAAACATTACATCTGAACAGACCAATTACCGGCAATTAAATTGAATTGGTAATCAAAAAACTACCTAAGAACAAAACCCCTGGTCCAGATGGCTTCACTGCTGGATATAATCAAACATTTAGAGAAGACCTAATGCCCAACCTTGTTAAAGTTTTCCAAAAAGTAGAAGAGGAGGGAATACCTCCAAATTCATTCTATGACGCTAGCATCACTCAAATACTAAAATCAGGCAAAAACACAACAGCAAAAAAAGAAAATTACAGACCAATATCCCTGAAGAACATAGATGCAAAAATACTCAACAACATATTAGCAAACCAAATTAAAAAATACATTAGATCATCTATCTTGAGCAAGTGGGATTCATCTTAGGGATTCAAGGATAGTATAACACTCGAAAATCCATCAACATCATACACCACATCAACCAAGAGAAGGAGAAAATCACATAATCATCTCACTAGATCCTGAAAAAGCATTTGACAAAATTCAACATCCATTCATGATAAAAACTGTCAACAAAATGGATATAGAGGGCAAATACCTCAACGTAGTAAAGGTCATATATGACAAACCCACAGCCAACATCCTAGTTAACAGTGAAAAGCTAACAGCTTTTCCTCTAAGATTAAGAACAAGACAAGGATGCCCACTCACATAGTACTGGAGGTCCTAGCCACAGCAATCAGACAACACAAAGAAATAAAAGGCATCCAAATTGGCAAGGAAGAAGTTAAACTGTCACTGTTTGCAGATGACATGATACTGTATATAAAAACTCCAAAGAATCCATGCAAAAACTACTAGAACTAATAGCTGAATTCAGCAAAGTCGCAGCATACAAAATAATACACCAAAATCTGTAGTATTCCTATATACTAGCGATGAACTAGCAGAAAGAGAAATCAGGAAAACAATTCCATTCACAATTGCATCAAAAACAATAAAATACTTAGGAATAAACCTAACCAAGGAAGTGAAAGATGTATACCCTGAAAACTACAAGACACTCATGAGAGAAATTAAAGAAGATACCAATAAATGGAAATACACCTGGGGCTCATGGATAAGAAGAATTAATATTGTCAAAGTGGCCATCCTGCCTAAAGCATTCTACAGATTCAATGCAATCCCTATCAAAATACCAACAGCATTCTTCAAAAACTAGAGCAAATAGTTCTAAAATTCATATGGAACCACAAAAGACTCCAAATAGCCAAAGCAATCCTGAGAAGGAAGAATAAAACTGGGCGGATTATGCTCTCCAAATTCAAGCTTTACTACAAAGCCACAGTAATCAAAACAATTTGATACTGGCATAAGAACAGACTCATAGATCAATGTATCAGAATAGACAGTCCAGATATAAATCCACACATATACGGCCAATTAATATACGATAAAGGAGCCATGGATATACAGTGGGGAAATGACAGCCTCTTCAACAACTGATGTTGGCAAAACTGGACAGCTGCATGCAAGAGAATGAAACTGGATTACTGTCTAACTCCATACACAAAAGTAAACTTGAAATGGATCAAAGACCTGAATGTAAGTCATGAAAGCCTAAAACTCATGGAAGAAAACATAGGCAAAAATATCTTGAATATAAACATGAGCAACTTTTTCCTGAACACATCTCCTTGGGCAAGGAAAACAAAAGCAAAAATGAACAAATGGGACTACATCCAACCAAAAAGATTCTGTACATCAAAAAAAAATTACCAGGAGAACTAAAAGACATCCTACAGTATGGGAAAATATATTCGTAGTTGACATATTTGACAAGGGCTTGATATGCAAAATAAAGAGCTCACGTGCCTCAACACCCAAAAAGCAAATAACCCTATTAAAAAATGGGTGGAAGATATGAACAGACACTTCTCCAAAGAAGAAATTCAGATGTCTAAGAGGCACATGAAAAGATGCTCTACATTGCTAATTATCAGGGAAGTGCAAATTAAAACCACAGTGAGATATCACCTTACACCAGTTAGGATGGCCAACATTGAAAAGACTGGGAACAACAAATGTTGGCGAGGATGCGGAGAAAGGGGAATCCTCCTACGCTGCTGGTGGGAATGTAAATTAGTTCAACCACTGTGGATAACAATATGGAGGTTCCTCAAAAAAGTAAAAATAGAGATACCATTTGACCCAGGAATTCTACTCCTAGGAATTTACCCGAAGAAAACAAGATCCTAGATTAAAAAAGACATATGCTCCCCTATGATTATCACAGCACTATTTACAATAGCCAAGATATGGAAGCAACCTAAGTGTCCATAAGTAGATGAATGGATAAAGAAGATGTGGTATATATACACAATTGAATATTATTCATTCATAAGAAGAAAACAAATCCTGCCATTTGCAACAACATGGATGGAGTTAGAAGACATTGTGCTCAGCAAAATAAGCCAGGCAGAGAAAGACAAGTATCAAATGATTTCACTTATTTGTGGAGTATAACAAGAAAGCAAACTGAAGGAACAAAACAGCAGCAGACTCACAGACTCCAAGAAGGGACTAGTGGTTATGAAAGGGAAGGGGTGAGGAGGGTGGCTGGGGAGGGAGGGGGAAGGGGAGTAAGTGGCATTATGATTAGTACACATAATGCAGGGGGTCACAGGGAAAGCAGTATAGCACAGAGAAGACAAGTAGTTATTCTGTAGCATCTTACTACACTGATGGACAGTGACTGCAATGAGTTGTGTGGCAGGACTTGATAATAAGGGTGAATGTAGTAACCACAATATTGCTCATGTGAAACCTTCATAAGATTGTGTATCAATGATTACTTAATAAAAATACTGTGCTGTATAACTAGTAGCTATTATTTTTTCCCAATTGGATAAAAATGGAATTCCCATCTAGCAATAGCTTACTTTTCCCACTGTCAAAGTACCATTCCAAGTATTTCAAGTTCAGTATTTTTTTTAAAGCTCTGATATGCACTGTTGAACTCCTTTTGAATTTTGCTGCCTGTTTCTCCAAGCCTTCAAAAGCATTTAATGGTTTCAGTGGGGAAGGAAAACTTGGGTGAGATCATTTTGACAACCACTGGTGCTTTTTGACAGGTATTGAGAGTTGATGATGTTCAGGGAAAGGGTGGCTTCAAAATGCTCTTCATGATCCATTAGGCATGGATCATTAGCATGGCTCAGAAACACAATGAACATTTGTAGGAGTCTGTATTATCAGCAGCCCACAATGAGCCCATTCTTGACACTACAGACTCTTAACATCACAGTTCTAAGAACTGCAGTAATGGTTGACACTTTTCAGTTCAAAGAACAGACTGAACATGCTGCTCTCTATGAAGACATTAGCAGATGTACTTCTAGAGTTTTTAAATCCATGTGGGACAGTATGTTAAAAAAGCACTGTGAATTAATATGCTGTGTGTGAATATTAAGAAGTGAGGTACATTTTGTTCATTTCATAATGAGTATATTTTCACAAAGTTCTGCCCAAATATCTACATGTTTATCCACACATGTAAGTATCAAATTTATCAATATGGTCTATTTATACTACACCAGAATGGACTGACAACACATGGAGATCACCTAAATGTATCTTTGTACTATTTTTAACCATTTCTCTTTAATGCTCATTTTCATATAATTCCTTGTTAAAAATTTCCTATGATGAACTCTAGGTGGGGTTATCATCCTATCTCTGGATATATGTGAAGAGAAAAATGTAACAATTTCACTCACTTTTCTTTCTCAAACTTTCCTATGTAGACAACGGTGAGGGCACAAATATTGAGCAGTACATGTAAATATTCATACAGCGAATTTGACAGGGAGTGCTGACAATGAGGGGAAAACCCATTCACTATGTTTAACTAATAGTTTTAGCCAGTCAGATTTTTGGTTGCCATTCTTAAAAAGGAGTTGGCTACAAAAGGAAACTATTTGTGTTTTGTCTGTCAAATTGTCAAGAAGAAAGTCAATAGATAGTAAATGAAGACTTCCTTTAACTGAATCTTTTCTCCATTTAGTGGAGACAGATCTCTTCAGTGATAGACTGTTCGCATCTTATGAGCAATACTACTATCCCTTCTTTCAAATGTCAGTGTTTAACTGGTTCCAGTCAAACTCTTTAGGTTCTGTCCAGGATAAGTAGCATTTCCTCTTCATTTGTATTTGGACTATGAAGGGAAATGTTTGTGTGTAGGATACTTTAGACTGCACATAAAATACTAACAACTCCTGTTTTTTAATTTACAGATGCACAGTGATGGTGATACAAGGGTTTGGAATAGGTATGAGAGTAAATGGGACATAGGCATTTCATATTCAAAAGGGCCAAAATTAGATTGCTCCTTACCACCCGACCCACTTTAATCTGATTTGCTCTTCCTTAAATTGCCCTTTTTTGGAAATGGTATATTTATCCTCTCCTCCCACAGGCCCCCAATGTCATACTATTAACAAGTCATCTTTCATATCTTTTTTTTTCACTGCTTACTCATATCCAATGACAAATCCTGCCATTTCTAGTTCCAAAATATTTCTCTACCTCACTATCACCACACTAGTTAAAGACACATTCATTTCATGCCTCCTCTACTTCAGTGGCCTTTTCTTCTCAATTGCACTGTTTCTACCTTGCATTTTCTGCACAGCACCTTGATAAAGCATTTTTATAGCCAGTTTTGATCATGTCACTGTGCTCCTAAAAGGCCTCCAAGGGCTTCTTTGTACCATTAAAACAAAATCCCAAATCCTTAACCTGACTCAGAAGACCCCACATGGTCTGGCCCCAGTCTGTTTCTACAGACTTATCTCCTGCTCTTGTCACCTCGCTCACCATGTTATACCCACACTGGTCTTCTCCAGTCCCTTTCACTTGCCAAAATCTCCTACTCTTCCCTCATGGCTTTTCTTGCCCGTGCCTACTCAAACTCCAGGTCTCAGAATCAGAAAGGCCTTCTTTGGCTTCCCTACCCACTGCTACACTTGGAGGTAAAGTAGGCTCCTCTTGTTTACTCTTTTGTGCTACATGTTATTTTTCCACACTGCATCTCCTCTCCATTGTTGTGCCTTTGTGAGAGTATTATTAGATGCCTTTTTCCTCCTAGCTCGGGTTCCTGGAGGAAAATTCCACTCTGTTTTGTTCTCTGCTATTTCTCCAGTGCTTGATAAGACTTTGGCAAATGAACGACTTCAATTAACAATGAATGCATGAATTTTCAGACAATTAAATACAAAATATATTAATGTTTCATTTTGATTAATTCAAGCAAATCATACAAATTATACAATCAGAAAAGCTGACTATTTTTTTTGCCCCTAATAAACCCTTTGTAAAAATCAGATGCTATCCCCATTATCGCCATTACGATGATCTCAGTGTACTTCCTGGACACTATCCAATGACTAAGGTCTGTGAGGCTGGGTTGTCAGGTAAAAGAACACTCAGTTAAATTTGAATTTCAGATAAACAACGAATAATTGTTTAGTGTATGTCCTAGCAATATTTAGGGCATACTTGTACTAAAAAGTTATTTGTTATTTCCCCGAAATTCAATTTTAGATAAGCATCCTGCTTTCTTACTTGCTTAGATCTGGCAGCCCTACACCAAGGAGAGTATCATTTGAATTTTTCAGACAGTCTAATTTGGTAAAGTTTATAGACACACCAAAAGGAGAGGCACAGAAGATAATGAAACCTTGGGAGTCTTTGTGATGGGATTATTAACCAGTTTTAAATTCATAGCTGTTGTATGGGAGGGATAGGACAGTACCTAAAATGAAACAGCAATGCTTTGTTGATTGCTACAGGGCAGTTGAAGGGAAGTTTGCTTAGTCAAGACACATTGACTATGATTTTTTTTATTTTTATTTATTTTGGTATCGTTAATGTACAATCACTTGAACATTATGGTTACTAGACTCCCTATTATCAAGTCCCCCCCACATACCCCATTACAGTCACTGTCCATCAGCGTAGTAAGATGCTATAAAATCATTACTTGTCATCTCTGTAGATACTGCCTTTCCCGTGTCCCCACCCCACTACATTATGTGTGCTAATCATAATGCCTCTTCCCCCCCTTAACCGTCCCTTCCCACCCATCCTCCCCAGTCACTTTCCTATGGTAACTTTTAGTCCATTCTTGAATTCTGTGAGTCTGCTGTTGTTTTGTTCCTTCAGTATTTTCATTGTTCTTATACTCCACAGATGAGTGAAATCATTTGATACTTGTCTTTCTCTGCCTGGCTTATTTCACTGAGCATAATACCCTCTAGCTCCATCCATGTTGCTGCAAATGGTAGGATTTGTTTTCTTCTTATGGCTGAATAATATTCCATTGTGTATACATACCACATATACTTTATCCATTCATCTACTGATGGACACTTAGGTTGCTTCTATTTCTTGGCTATTGTAAATAGTGCTGCGATAAACACAGTGGTTCATATGTCTTTTTCAAAGTGGGCTCCTGCATTCTTAGGGTAAATTCCTAGGAATGTAATTCCTAGGTCAAATGGTATTTCTATTTTTAGTTTTTTGAGGAACCTCCATACTGCTTTCCACAATGGTTGAACTAATTTGCAGTCCCACCAGCAGTGTAGGAGGGTTCCCTTTTTTCCACATCCTTGCCAACATTTGTTGTTGTTTGTCTTTTGGATGGTGGCCATCCTAACTGGTGTGAGGTGGCATCTCATTGTGGTTTTAATTTGCATTTCTCTGATGATTAGCGATGTGGAGCATCTTTTCATGTGCCTGTTGGCCATCTGAATTTCTTCTTTAGAGAAGTGTCTATTCATGTCCTCTGCCCATTTTTTAGTTGGTTTATTTGCTTTTTGTTTGTTGAGGTGCATGAGCTCTTTATATATTTTGGATGTCAACCCCTTCTCAGATATGTCATTTATGAATATATTCTCCCACACTGTAGGATGTCTTTTTCTTCTACTGATGGTGTCCTTTGCTGTACAGAAGCTTTTTAGTTTGATATAATCCCAGTTGTTCATTTTTGCTTTTGTTTCCCTTAACCAGGGAGATATGTTAATGAAGAAGTTGCTCATGTTTATGTCCAAGAGATTTTTGCCTATGTTTTTTTCTAAGAGTTTTATGGTTTCATGACTTATGTTCAGGTCTTACATACATTTTGAGTTTACTTTTGTGTATGGGGTTAGACAGTAATCCAGTTTCATTCTCTTACATGTAGCTGTCCAGTTTTGCCAACACCAGCTGCTGAAGAGGCTGTCATTTCCCCATTATGTATCCATGGCCCCTTTATCGTATATTAATTGACCATATATGCTTGGGTTTATATCTGAGCTCTCTATTCTGTTCCACAGGTCTATGGGTCTGTTTTCGTGCCAGTACCAAATTGTCTTGATTACTGTGGCTTTGTAGTAGAGCTTGAAGTCAGGGAGCATAATTCCCCCCACTTTATTCTTCCTTCTCAGGATAGCTTTGGCTATTTGGGGTCTTTTGTGGTTCCATATGAATTTTAGAACTATTTGCTCTAGTTCATTGAAGAATTCTGTAGGTATTTTCATAGGGATTGCATTGAATCTGTAGATTGCCTTAGGCAGGATGGTCATTTTGACAATATTAATTCTTCCTAGCCAAGAGCATGGGATGAATTTCCATTTATTAGTGTCCTCTTTAATTTCTCTTAAGAGTGTCTTGTAGTTTTCAGGGTATAGATCTTTCACTTCCGTAGTTAGGTTTATTTCCAGGTATTTTATTCTTTTTGATGCATTTGTGAATGGAATTGTTTTCTTAATTTCTCTTTCTGCTAGTTCACCATTAGTGTATAGGAATGCAACAGATTTCTGTGTATTAATTTTGTATCCTGCAACTTGCTGAATTCAGATATTAGATCTAGGAATTTTGGAGTGGATTCCTTAGGGTGTTTTATATACTATATCATGTCATCTTCAAACAGGGACAGTTTGAGTTCTTCTTTGCCTATCTGGATGCCTTTTATTTCTTTGTGTTGTCTGATTGCTGTGGCTAGGACCTCCAGAACTATGTTGAATAAAAGTGGGGAGAGTGGGCATCCTTGTCTTGTTCCCGATCTTAGATAAAAAGCTTTCAGCTTCTCGCTGTTAAGTATAAAGTTGGCTGTGGATTTGTCATATATGGCCTTTATGATGTTGAGGTACTTGCCCTCTATACCCATTTTGTTGAATTTTGTCAAATGCTTTTTCAGCATCTATGGAGATGATCATGTGGTTTTTGTCCTTCTTTTTGTTGATATAGTGGATGATGTTGATTTATTTTTGAATGTTGTACCATCCTTGCATCCCTAGGATGAAACCCTCTTCATCGTGATGGATGATTTTTTAAATGTATTTTTGAATTCGGTTTGCTAATATTTTGTTGAGTATTTTTGCATCTATGTACATCAGGGATATTGGTCTGTAATTTTCTTTTTTGTGGTGTCTTTGCCTGGTTTTGGTATTAGAGTGATGTTGGTCTCATAGAATGAGTTTGGGAGTTTTCCCTCCTCTTCTACTTTTTGGAAAACTTTAAGGAGGTTGGGTATTAGGTGTTCACTAAACTTTTGAGTGAAACCATCCGGTCCAGGAGTTTTGTTCTTAGGTAGTTTTTTGATTACCAGTTCAATTTCTTTGCTGGTAATTGGTTTTTTCAGATTTTCTGTTTCTTCCTGGGATCTGCTTTGGGAGGTTGTATTTTTCTAGAAAGTTGTCCATTTCTTCTAGGTTATCCAGTTTGTTACCATATAATTTTTCATAGTATTCTTTCATAACTCTTTGTATTTCTGTGGTGTCTGTAGTGACTTTTCCTTTCTCATTTCTGATTCTGTTTATGTGTGTAGACTCTTTTTTTCTTGATAAGTCTGGCTAGGGGTTTATCTATTTTGTTTATTTTCTCAAAAAACCAGCTCCTGCTTTCATTGATTCTATTGTTTTATGCTTCTAAATTTCATTTATTTGTGCTGTAATCTTTATTATGTCCCTTCTCTGACTCTGGGCCTCATTTGTTCTTCCTTTTCTAGTTTCATTAATCATGAGTTTAGATGGTACATTTGAGATTGTTCTTCTTTCGTGAGGTAGGCCTGTATTGCAATATACTTCCCTCTTACCATGGCCTTTGCTGTGTCCACAGATTTTGTGGTGTTGAATTATTGTTGTCATTTGTCTCCATATATTGCTTAATCTCTGTTTTTTTTTTGGTCATTGATCCATTGATTATTTAGGAACCTGTTATTCAGGCCCAATGTGTTTGTGGGCTTTTTCATTTTCTTAGTGTAATTTATTTCTGGTTTCATACCTTTGTTCTCTGAGAAGCTAGTTGGTACAATTTCAATCTTTCTGTATTTACTGAGATTCTTTTTGTGCCCTAGTATATGATCTATTTTTGAAAATGTTCCATGTGCACTTGAGAAGAATGTGTATCTTGTTGCTTTTGGATGGAGTGTTCTGTAGATGTCCTTTAGGTCCATCTGTTCTAATGTGTTGTTGAGTGCCTCTGTCTCTATTTATTTTCTGTTATGGTCGATCTGTCCTTTGAGTGGGTGATGTGTTGGAGTCTCCTAAAATGAATGCATTGCATTCTATTTGCCCCTTTAATTCTGTTAATATTTGTTTAACATATGTAGGTGATTCTGTGTTGGGTGCATAGATATTTAATAGTTATATCTTCTTGGTGGACTGACCCCTTCATCATTATGTAATGTCCTTCTTTGTCTCTTATGACTTTCCTTGTTTTGAAATCTATTTTGTCTGATACAAGTATTGCAATTCCTACTTTTTTCTCCCTGTTAGTTGCATGAAATATCTTTTTCCATCCCTTTACTTTCAGTCTTTGTATGTCTTTGGGTTTGAAGTGAGTCTCTTGTAGGCAGCATATAGATAGGTCTTCCTTTTTTATCCATTCAGTAACTCTATGTCTTTTGATTGGTGCAGTCAGACCATTTACATTTAGGGTGATTATCGATAGGTATGTACTTATTGCCATTGTAGGCTTTAGATTTGTGGTATTAAAGGCTCAAGGGTAATCCCCCACCATCGAACAGTCTGACCCAACTCACTTCGTATGTTATAACAAACTACCTAAAGGTTCTTTTTTTTCCCTCATTTTCTTCCTCCTCCATTATTTGTATGTTATGAATCATATTCTGTAGTCTTTTTCTATCCCTTGGGTGACATCTATTTAGCCTTAGAATACTTCCATCTATAGGAGTCCCTCCAAAGTGTACTGTAGAGGTGGTTTGTGGGAGGTAAATTCTCTCAGCTTCTGCTTATCTGAAAATAGTTTATTCCTCCTTCAGATTTAAATGATAACCTTGCTGGGTTGAGTATTCTTGGTTTGAAGCTCTTTTGCTTCATTGCATTAAATATATCATGCCACTCCCTTCTGGCCTGTAAGGTTTCTGTTGAGAAATCTGATGATAGCCTGATGGGTTTTCCATTGTATGTAACGTTTTTTCTCTCTCTAGCTGCTTTTAAAAGTGTGTCTTTATCCTTGATCTGTGCGATTTTAATTATTATATGTCTTGATGTTGTCTTCCTGGGGTCCCCTGTGTTGGGAGATCTGTGCACCTCCATGGCCTGAGAGTCTGCCTCCTTCCCCAGATTGTGGAATTTCAGCAATTACCTCCTCAATGATACGTTCTATCCCTTTTTCTCTCTCTTCTTCTTCTGGTACCCCTATAATGCAAATATTGTTCTGTTCGGATTGGTCACACAGTTCTCTCAATATTCTTTCTTTATTAGAAATTCTTTTTTCTCTCTGCACCTCAGCTTCTTTGTATTCCTCTTCTCTAATTTCTATTCCATTTACCATCTCTTCTACTATGTCAAATCTGCTTTTAAATCCCTCCATTGTATGTTTCATTTCAGATATGGAACTTATAAATGATTGAATCTCCGACTTAAATTCGTTCCTGAGATGTTGAATATTTTTCTGTACCTCCATAAGCATGTTTATAATTTTTATTTTGAACTCTCTTTCAGAAAGATTGGTGAGTTCAGTTTCTTTTGGTCCTTTTTCTGTGGTTTGTGAGATTTTGGTCTGAACCATGTTATTTTGACGTTTCATATTTCTGTGTGGTACCCAGTAGTGCACAGAAACTCCAGTCTCTGGAGGTGCTCAGCCTCTAGAGTGAGGTTGGGGGTCACAGGGGAGCGGAGCTGGTGCCTGGGGGGAGGAAAGATCTGTTTCCTGATTGCCCTCTGAGGTGCCTGTCTCCAGTGTCAGAGCCAGTGGGTCAAGCACACAGGTGTAAGCCTCTGTGCTTTGAGTCTCTAGCTGTTGTAGGCGGGGCCTCCCTCTGGCTGGCCTGATGCTAGCACAGTGACTGCTAGTTTGCAAACCAGTGCCAGAAGGCTAGAAGGAAGGTGCAGCAGGCTGCATGTCACAGTGGGGAGCCTCGGAGCTGAGTAGGCAGCCAGGGGGATGGAGCACCTGAAGCTCCTCAAAGTTCCCAACCTGCTGGGCAGAGCATGCTCAGACAACCTTTTCCAGCTCTCTCTTCTCCCGTGCAGCAAGCTCCGTGCAAACCCCGCCTCTTCAGCAGCCCTCTCGCTGCTAGGAAGCCTCTCAGACCGCCCACCCTTCCTCTGAGACAGAGCAGCCAGATGCGGATTCCCCCCCTCCACAAACGGCCGAATGTCAGTCTCCCGAGCACTCCGCCCATCTGAGCTCCCCAGGGTCCAGAGCACCACACAATATAGGCTTCTGCTCACAAAGCAGATATTCAGGGCTAGGTGCTCAGCAGTCCCAAGCGTCCCCCGACTCCCTGCTCCGTTTCTCCTCCTCCTGCCAGTGAGCTGGGGTGGGGGAAGGGCCTGGGTCCCACTGGATTAAGGCTTTCCTACATTACCCAGTTCCGTGAGGTCTGCTCTGTTCATGAGGTCTGTATGCAGTCTTGTTCAGCCTTCTTTCTTGTTGCTATTTTAGGGTTGTATTAATTAACTATATTTTTGTACTATTTGTGGTTTTGAGAGTTCTCCGTGTCACCTGCCATGCCACCATCTTGAATCCTCAACTATGATTTTTATTATTAGTATTTTTACAAACCCCCTAATTGAGAGGCTATTCTGAGTTACAGAATCAGCTCTGGTAATGCTTATCTAATCAGTGGGTTTACTGGAACCAAGGTTCATTTCAAGTCACTTAAAGTGTGACTATATGTGTGCTTGTGCCATTAAAAAAAATTTCATATTCTTGTTTTTGTATATGTTCCCACTTCATAATGTGTCTTTTTAGTATTCATGTTCTTTTTTTTTTTTTAAATCTGTGAGCTTGTCATTGAAGGATAAATTAAAAATTTTTCATAAAATTAACTGAATGGTAAAAATCATATTTCCCATTATCTAGCTTTGTTAACTCACATTTAATGCTTAGTTTTAAGCATTTTAAAAAATTGAAGTATTGTTGATATATAATCTTAGATTGGTGTCAAATATACACCACAGTGGTTCAACAGTTACCCATATTATTAAATCCTCAACCCCACCAGTGTGGTTACTATCTGTCAACATATTAAGATGTTACAGAATCGTTGGCTGTATTCTCCATGCTGTAGTACTATCCCCTGACCAACTTACATCATGATTGTACATTTTTGTGCCCCTTTATCCCTCTCACCCTCTCCACCCACCCCAACCCCTCCCCCATGGTAACCAGCTCTGTCCTTTCCCGCTCTAAAATTCTGCTGACATACAAATTTTTCCATTTACATACAGCTGCCCCTGGCCTATACCAAGTATGGGTTTGAGTTTTATATTTACAGCCAGACCCCTTCTTTCTTTAAACAGTGATGTCACAGTGTTTGCCTGACTACACTTAGTCTTTAAGGTGAGTGTTAAATATTCTAGTAAGTTAAACTTTTAAATGAATGTATCATTTGTGTTGCCATAAATAGCAAATTATATCTAAAAAATATTTGTTTTAGAGATTGGGAATATCTGCACAGAAAGGTTAAGTGACATCCATGATCACACAGCAAATCAGTGGTTCCCTCAGGAGCAGGTGCAGCTTCTTGCAGCCTCTGTGCAGTGTTCTCTGTCTACCACAATTTACTTTTCATTTTTCTGGTTGTGCGATATTTTGAGTCAGTCTAAATCCAAGACTAGGTGTTGTAGGTGTACCCTAGACCCCTTTCCATACCATTGATTCTGTGTATGTTTGTGTTCTCATTAAATATAAACGCATGCTATAATTGGTTTCAGAATACCATTTAGGAAGTTCGATGCCGATTACTTTTATGAGAACGAAACTCAAGCCAGATACAAATCACTGTGAGGTGCTGGATTAACCCTGTGTTGAAAGTGTCATTATCCTCTTCTTAAAGCTGGAGAAGCTGGGGATCAGAGAGGTTAATTTAATTGTTTAAGGCACATAGCTTGGAGTTCCAGGATTTGGATAGAAAACCAGGTCAGACCAAATGAAATCTGTCCCTTTTTCCTCTTCAAATTTTTAATACCCCTCCTTTCTCCTTTCTTAGCTCCTGACCTCCCTTTATATTTCCATGAAACGAACTGAAGCAATCAGAAGAAAATTGTTCCAGCTTCTCCATGACAAATGTGCCAAATGCTTGCATCTTCTACTGATCTCCTTCCAACAGAGGGGGAAACATCTAGTTCTTATCTAATTTCCCCTCTTCACCCACCTTGTAAACTCAGCCTCATACCTGTAGTTTGCTTAAGAACTTTAAGCCTGCATTCACCCCTTTCTCTTCTGAATCATCAGTTTTTCTCTTTTTGCTTATTATTCTTATCAGCATAACCATATGGCCTACTATATCTCACCTTTAAAAAGTCCTGCTCCAGATACTATCAGTTCAGTGCCTTTTTCTTTATGGCAAAATCCTCAGAAGTTTTATCTATAGTCTCTCCTTACTTAATTTTCACTATACATCCTCTCCTCAATCCGTTTTGCCCTCCCTACTTCCTGAAATCATCTTTGTCATGGTTACCAGGGCCTTTAGCTTGATGATTGTGTCGGTCTCTTCTCAAACCTCATCTCAGTTCGCCTTTCAGAAACTTTGGAATGGTTGGTCATTCCTACCTTGTTGAAACATCTTCCTCTCACGTAATTTGAAGATCGCTCACTCCTTCCTGTTTTTTCTCCTCCATCATGGGCTGCTTCTTTTAAGGTTCATCTTTCAGCCCATCTTCCTCCTCCCTACCTCTATACTGGGTCAGACCTCATACATCTTTTCTTCTTCAGCTTAGATGATATTACTAAATTCCAAAGCTTTAATTCCCATTTGTATTCTAAGGGCTCCTAGTTATAGATAACTCTTGGACCTCCTGAGTTCCAGGATGTGTGTATGAATATTATGTCTCCCTTTGCACAGAAAAGACACAGCAAGCCCAAATAAGAGTGCCCGAAGGATTCTCTCCTTTAGTTCTGATCATTTCATGCCACTGTCATCACTTTTTTTCCTCTGTGATTAAAAAGATGTCCTTTTTTAGGACTCAAAGTCCACTGGGTCTTTTGGTTGATATGCAGAGTGTATTTTACATATGAATGTCTCTCCCTAAAGAGCCCTCATGGGTTACATTGGAATGCCACTACGTGTGTCAAGACTTCAAACAATTTTATGAAGATTTGAATTAAGAGTAGGAAATTAAAACTGCTCATTGTAATTGGCTTCTCTGCCTTCCCAGGAGTCAATTTCTACTTTCAAACAGTTAGGAAAACCATGAGTATTACATCTTGGTTATTAAATGTATATGAGTGACACTAGAATTTCAGGTTGTTTTTTACTGAGGTTTGTGATTTAAAGCCTCAGATACTTACTTTGATATGCATGGTTGTTTAAAACGGATAAAATATCTGAAGAATTATTTATCTCCTGCGAAAAGTAGATCAAATCAATTAGTATATATCAAAACACAATATGGCCAGGTTTTTGTGGATCATCTACAAGATTGATAGAGGTGCCTTGTCTCCTTTTATTATGCAGTAAATTTTTACAGGGTGTTTGGATTTGTCCTTTTCAAACTTCAGGGGTGGTTATCTACATTGTCTTAACATATTAGTCATTTCAGGGTGCTAAAATTCAAATGTTGAATATGATACATGGTCTTGGAGTATCTATTTCAGCTGACAATTATCAAGGGAAAAATTTTTACATTAAAACAGGCATGATCATATAATTAAGTATACTTACACAATACTTCAAGGACATGGGATGACCTACTTAAGACTTTCCTGAGAGTCCCCATCCCCAGGGTTATGAGTTTATACTTTCCTAGATTTAGAACTGCATTGGTGAGAGATTTGAACAGCACACACACTTCTGAGGGTCACAAACATAATTTCACCCCAAGCTACCCCAAAAAGATGACTATATCTTACTTTTTTGTAAGCACAGTGCTTGGCACATAGATGAAACTCCAATAAAACTTGTTGACTGGAGCTGAGCCAGATAGAATATGTTTTCAAAAATAATTTCTAAGGCAATAATAAAATATCTACAAATACAGAAAGGTTTCAGTGTTCTCAGGAAAAACAAGTTTCCTGATTCTCACATGGGGCAATGGTTGGTTGAACCTAAAAGGTGGAATTTGGGAATTATTTGCTTGGACAAGGGGTGACAAGGTAGTTCTGTGGTAACTGTCAGAGGGTCATTAGAGCATTGCTAGAAACTTAAGATACAATGATTTGAGATGTGCATTCACAGACCCATATATAATGGGCTAATTGCAAATAAATGAGGAGCTTCATCAACGTTAAAATAGACAAGTAAGTCATGGGATATTTGCCTTACATAGTAATGACAGTGAACACACTACAGCTACACAGAACAATATAGATGAGTCTCACGACTTTACAGAGCGCTCTGTGTGGTTCCATTTATATAAAGTTCCAAAAAAAAAAAAAAGAGGCAAAACTAATGTATGATGTTAGAAGTCAGTGTATTTGGTAGAATAGTTACCCTTGGCTGGGTAAGTTGAGCAGAACTCTAGGGGGCTTTCGGAGCTGTGGCAATGCTGTGTTTCTTTGACTGGGTGCTGATTATGCAGAAATGTTCACTTTGTAAAAATGTGTCAGTTTGTACAATGATGTGATTTGTACACTTTTCTGTGTATGTATATATACATCAATAAAAACTTAACTACCTAACATAAATTGGATCATGAGCTAGAGAACACCTTAGATTGTTAGCATATGTCCAGAATTCGGAGATAGCATCATAGCGGATACTGACTTGGAGAAGCACAAGAAGCTGGGGATAAATGGCTGGGGTATTTCAGCTCAATAATACCCAAGACTCCTGAGTTCTCTCCTTTTTTCTCAAGCTCTAAGGATCTAGATATCAAGCCAATAATGAGGGTCGGGCTGTTTGAAAGACACATTAGTGAGGAGGCTTTAAAAGTAATTTGGAATTTCTGAGAAAGCAGTACTGCAGATTTATAATTTTTACTGCTTCTTCCAGTATATTTAGTAGGAATGGACGCAAATTTGGAATTGGCTTTGGAACTCCTTTCTTTGCTGTATTAAGTTTTAAGAGATAGCAGGAATTGATGTGAATTCTTGTTTGGAAATCATTTTAACAATCACACAAAAGCCTGATAATAATTGGAAGGAGTTCAGAATTATTTATACTGGGGCTTTGTCCCAGGTTCTGCCTAAGTTACTCCAGGTGGAAGATAAATACCAATCCTCTTACTCATTTTATTTCTAGACAAATGAGTTAGAATCAATTTCTCTTCCTATGTGTTAGGTGGCAATCAGAGGCATGAAAAATGTACTTTTTATCATTCCTCAACATGGAATCAAAGTAATAAAGGATTTGTGTTATTGGTATAGGGCCAGTAAGTAAAATCATGGGTTATTAGACCAAAGCCACCTTTCCTGCTTCTGTGTGTCTTTGTGTCTCTGTATGTGCCTCTGCATGCATGCTCACTTGTGAATGCTATGTGGCCTGCTATAGAGACACCAGAAGTTGCTTAAGTGATCATGAATTTAATTTCATGAAAGCTTTTCTTTCTTTTCTTTTTCTTTCTTTCTTTCTCTTTCTTTTTCTTCCTTCCTTCCTTCCTTCTCTTCCTTCCTCCCTCCCTCCCTCCCTCCCTCCCTCTCTCCCTCCCTCCCTCCCTCCCTTCCTTCCTTCCTTCCTTCCTTCTCTCTCTCTCTCTTTCCCTCTCTCTCTCTCTTTATTTCTTTCTTTTGCTATTATTAAAGTACAATTACATGAGCAATAGTATGGTTACTAGACTCTCCCTGCTATCAAGTCCCCACCATTTACCAGTTTACAGTCATAGTCCATCAGCGTAGTAAGATGCTACAGAATCACTGCTTGTCTTCTCTGTGTTATACTGCCTTCCCCGTATCCCATCCCTGCTACATTATGTGTGCTAATCGTAATACACCCTTTTCCCCCTCATCCCTCCCTTTCCACCCATCTTCCCAGTTCCTTTCCCTTTGGTAACTGTCAGTGCATTCTTGGGTTTTGTGAGTCTGCTGCTGTTTTGTTCCTTCAGTTTTTGCTTTGTTCTTATACTCCACAGATGACTGAAATCATATGATACTTGTCTTTCTCCCCCTGGCTTATTTCACTGAGCATAATACCCTCTAGCTCCATCCATGTTGTTGCAAATGGTAGGATTTGTTTTCTTCTTATGGCTGAATAATGTTCAATTGTGTATATGTACCATATCTTCATTATCCATTCATCTACTGAGGGACACTTAGATTGCTTCCATTTCTTGGCTATTGTAAATAGTGCTGCGATAAACATAGGGATGCATATGTCTTTTTCAAACTGGGCTGCTGCATTCTTAGGGTAAATTCCTAGGAGTGGACTTCCTGGGTCAAATGGTATTTCTATTTTGAGTATTTTGAGGAACCTCCATACTGCTTTCCACAATGGTTGAACTAATTTACATTCCCACCAGCAGTATAGGAGGGTTCCCCTTTCTCTACATCCTTGCCAACATTTGTTGTTGTTTGTCTTTTGGATGGTGGCCATCCTAACTGGTGTGAGGTGATATCTCATTGTGGTTTTAATCTGCATTTCTCTGATGATTAGTGATGTGGAGCATCTTTTCATGTGCCTGTTGGCCATCTGAATTTCTTCTTTGGAGAAGTATCTGTTTAGCTCCTCTGCCCATTTTTAATGGGTTTATTTGCTTTTTGTTTGTTGAGGTGTGTGAGCTCTTTATATAATTTGGATGTCAACCCCTTATCGGATATGTCATTTATGAATATATTCCTCCATATTGTAGGATGTCTTTTTGTTCTACTGATGGTGTCCTTTGCTGTACAGAAGCTTTTTAGTTTGATATAGTCCCACTTGTTCATTTTTGCTTTTGTTTCCCTTGCCCAAGGAGATACGTTCATGAAGAAGTTGCTCATATTTATGTCCATGAGGTTATGCCTATGTTTTTATTTATTTATTTATTTAATTAAGGTATTATTGATATATACTCTTCTGAAGGTTTCACATGAAAAAACAATGTGGTTATTACATTTACCCATATTATCAAGTCCCCACTCATACCCCAATTTAGTCACTGTCCATCAGTGTAGTAAGATGACACATATTCACTGTTTGCCTTCTCTGTGCTACACTGTTTCCCCGTGATTCCCCACACCATGTGTACTAAACATAATACCCCACAATCCCCTTCTCCCACCCTCCCCACCCACCCGCCGACACCCCTCCCCTTTGGTAACCACTAGTTCCTTCTTGGAGTCTCTGAGTCTGCTGCTATTTTGTTCCTTCAGCTTTGCTTCATTCTTATACTCCATAAATGAGGGAAATCACTTGGCACTTGTCTTTCTCTGCCTGGCTTATTTCACTGAGCGTAATATCCTCCAGCTCCATCCATGTTGTTGCAAATGGCAGGATTTGTTTCTTTCTTATAGCTGAATAGTATTCCATTGTGTATATGTACCACATCTTCTTTATCCATTCATCTACTGATGGACACTTAGGTTGCTTCCATATCTTGGCTATTGTAAAAAGTGCTGCAATAAAATTAGGGGTGCATATGTCTTTTTGAATCTGAGAAGTTGTATTCTTTGGGTAAATTCCTAGGAGTGGGATTCTGGGGTCAAATGGTATTTGTATCTTTAGTTTTTTGAGGAACCTCCATATTGCTTTCCACAAGGTTGAACTAGCTTACATTCTCACCAGCAGTGTAGGAGGGTTCCCTTTTCTCTGCATCCTTGCCAGCATTTGTTGTTCTTAGTCTTTTGGATGGTGGCCATCCTTACTGGTGTGAGGTGATATCTCATTGTGGTTTAAATTTGCATTTCCCTGATGATTAGTGATGTGGAGCATCTTTTCATGTGTCTTTTGGCCATCTGAATTTCTTCTTTGGAGAACTGCCTCTTCATATCCTCTGCCCATTTTTTAATCGGGTTATTTGCATTTTGGGTGTAGAGGCATGTAAGTTCTCTATATATTTTCGATGTTAACCCCTTGTCAGATATGTCATTTACACATATATTCTCCCATACTGTAGGATGTCTTTTGGTTCTGTTGATGATGTCCTTTGCTGTACAGTAAGGTTTTAGTTTGATGTAGTCCCATGAGTTCATTTTTGGTTTTGTTTCCCTTCTTCGAGGAGATGCGTTCAGGAAGAAGTCACTCATGCTTATATTCAGGAGATTTTTGCTTATGTTGTCTTCTAAGAGTTTTACAGTTTCATGACTTACATTCAGGTCCTTGATCCATTTCGAGTTTACTTTTATGTATGGGGTTAAACAATAGTCCAGTTTCATTCTCTTGCATGTAACTGTCCAGTTTTGCCAACACCAGCTGTTGAAGAGGCTGTCATTTCCCCATTGTATGTCCATGGCTCCTTTATCATATATTATTTGACCATATATGGTTGGGTTTATATCAGGGCTCTCTAGTGTGTTCCATTGGTCTATGGGTCTGTTCTTGTGCCAGTACCAAATTGTCTTGAGTACTGTGGCTTTGTAGTAAAGCTTGAAGTTGAGGAGCATAATCTACCCAGCTTTATTCTTCCTTCTCACGTTTGCTTTGGCTATTCGGTGTCTTTTGTGGTTCCATATGAATTTTAGAATGATTTTCTCTAGGTCACTGAAAAATGCTGTTGGTGTTTTGGTAGGAATTGCACTGAATCTGTAGATCGCTTTAGGCAGGATGGCCATTTTGACAATATTAATTCTTCCTATTCATGAGCACGGTATGTGGTTCCATTTATTGGTATCTTCTTTAATTTCTCTCATGAGTGTCTTGTAGTTTTCAGAGTATAGGTTTTTCACTTCCTTGGTTAGGTTTCCTCCTAGGTATTTTATTCTTTTTGATGCAACTTTGAATGGAATTGTTTTCCTGATTTCTCTCTCTGCTAGGTCATTGTTAGTGTATAGGAATGCCATAGATTTCTGCACATTACTTTTGTATTCTGCAACTTTGCTGAATTCAGATATTAGATGTTGTAGTTTTGGAGTGGATTCTTTTTTTTTCCTAGCTCTATTATTCTTTTTATTTTTGGGGGGTGTTTCTCTTTTTTTTTTATTAAGGTATTGTTGATATACACTCTTATGAAGGTTTCACATGAAAAAACAATGTGGTTACTATATTTACACATATTATCAAGTCCCCACCAATACCCCAATGCAGTCATGGAGTGGATTCTTAGGGTTTTTTATGTACAGTATCTTGTCATCTGCAAACAGGGACAGTTTGACTTCTTTGTTACCAATATGGGTGCCTTTTATTTCTTTGTGTATTTGATTTCTGTGGCTAGGGCTTCTAGAGGTATGTTGAATAGAAGTGGGGGGATTGGGCATCCTTGCCTTGTTCCCGATCTTAAAGGAAAAGCTTTCAGCTTCTTGCTGTTAAGTATTATGTTGGCTGTGGGTTTGTCATATATGGCATTTATTATGTTGAGGTACTTGTCCTCTATACCCATTTTGTTGAGAGTTTTTATCATGAATGGATGTTGAATTTTGTCAGATGCTTTTTCAGCATCTGTGGAGATGATGATGTGGTTTTTATCCTTCTTTTTATTGATGTAGTGGATGATGTTGATGTAATTTCGAATGTTGTACCATCCTTGCATCCCTGGGATAAATCCTACTTGATCATGATGGGTGATCTTTTTGATGCATTTTTGAATTTGGTTTGCTAATATTTTGTTGAGCATTTTTGCATCTATGTTCATCAGGGATATTGGTCTTTAATTTTCTTTTTTTGTGGTGTCTTTGTCTGGTTTTGGTATTAGAGCGATGTTTGTTTCATAGAATGAGTTTTGGTGTATTCCATCCTCTTCTACATTTTGGAAAACTCTATGGAGGATGCGTTTTAGGTCTTCACTAAACGTTTGATAAAATACATCATTGAAAACATCTGTTCCAGGGTTTGGTTCTTTGGTAGCTTTTTGATTACCAATTCAATTTCTTTTCTGTAATTGTCTATTCAGATTTTCTGTTTCTTCTGGGTGAACCTAGGAAGGTTGTATTTCTCTAGAAAGTTGTCCATTTCTTCTAGGTTATCCAGTTTGTTAGTGTATAATTTTTCATAGTATTCTCTCATAATTCTTTGTATTTCTGTGGTGTCCATAGTGATTTTTCCTTTCTCATTTCTGATTCTGTTTATGTGTGTAGACTCTCTTTTTTTATTTTCTTGGGGTTTATCTATTTTGTTTATTTTCTTGAAGAACCAGGTCCTGATTTCATTGATTCTTTCTATTGTTTTATTATTCTCAATTTTATTTATTTCTGCCTTAATCTTTATTATGTCCCTCTTTCTACTGACTTTGGGTCTCATTTGTTCTTCCATTTCTAGTTTCATTAATTGTGAGTTTAGCCTGTTCGTTTCGGATAGTTCTTCTTTCCTGAGGTAGGCTTGTATTGCAATATATTTCACTGTCAGCATGGCCTTCGCTGCATCCCACGAATTTTACGGTGTTGAATTACTGTTGTCATTTGTCTCCATATATTGCTTGACGTCTGTTTTTATATGGTCATTGATCCATTGATTATTTAGGAGTATGTTATTAAGCCTCCATGTGTTTGTGGCTTGTTTCATTGTCTTTGTGTAATTTATTTCTAGTTTCATACCTTTGTGATCTGAGAAGCTGGTTCTTAAAATTTCAATCTTTTTGAATTTACTGAGATTCTTTTTGTGGCCTTGTGTGTGATCTGTCGTAGAAAATATTCCATGTGCACTTGAGAAGAATGTGTATACTGTTGCATTTGGATGGAGTGTTCTATAGATGTCCATTAGGTCCATCTGTTCTAATGTGTTGTTGAGTGCCTCTGTCTCTTTATTTATTTTCTGTCTCGTTGATCTGTCCTTTGGAGAGAGTGATGTGTTGAAGTCTGCAAAAATGAATTCATTGCATTCTATATCCCCCTTTAATTCTGTTAATATTTATTTCACATATCTAGATACTCCTGTGTTGGGTGCATAGATACTTATAATAGTTATATCCTCTTGTTGGACTCACCACTTTATCATTATGAAATGTCTTTCTTTGTCTCTTGTGATTTTCTTTGTTTTGAAGTCTATTTTGTTTGATAGAAGTACTGTAATTCCTGCTTTTTTCTCCCTATTAGTTGCATGAAGTATTTTTTTCCATCCCTTTACTTTCAGTCTGTGTACGTCTTTGGGTTTGAAGTGAGTCTCTTGTAGGCAGCATATGGATGGGTGTTGTTTTTTTATCCATTCAGTGACTCTACATTTTGATTGGTGCATTTAGACCATTTACATTTAGCATGATTATTGAGAGGTATGTACTTATTGCCATTGCAGGCCTTAGGTTCGTGGTTAGCAAAGGTTCAAGGGTAATTCCCTCACTATCTAACAGTTTAATTTTATCTCACTTTGTATGCTATTAGAAACACAACTTAAAGATTCCTTTTTTTCCTCCTTTTCCCTCCTCCTTCATTCTTTGTATGTTATGAATCATATTCTGTACTCTTTGACTATCCCTTGGGTGACGTCTATTTAGTCTTAGCAATACTTCCTTCTATAGGTGTCCCTCTAAAATGCACTGTAGAGGTGGTGTGTGGGAGTTAAATTCTCTCAGCTTTTGTTTATCTGAAAATTGTTTTATCCCTTCTTCAAATTTAAATGATAACCTTGCTGGATAGAGTATTCTTGGTTCAAGACCATTCTGCTTCATTGCATTAAATATATCATGCCACTCACTCCCTTCTGGCCTGTAAGGTTTCTGTTGAGAAATCTGATGGTAGCCTGATGGGTTTTCCTTTGTATGTGACCTTTTTTTTTCTGTTTAGGTGCTTAAAAAAAGTCTGTCTTTATCCTTGATCTTTGCCATTTTAATTATTATATGTCTTGTTGTTGTCTTCTTTGGGTCCCGTGTGTTGGGAGATCTGTGCATCTCGATGGCTTGAGATAGTGTGTCCTTCCCCAGATGGGGGAAGTTTTTAGCAATTACCCCTTAACGACACTTTCTATCCCTTTTTCTCTCTCTTCTTTTTCTGGTACCTCTATTATGTGAACATTGTTCCGTTTGGATTGGTCACAGACTTCTCTCAATATTCTTTCATTCTTAGAGATTCTTTTTTCTCTCTGTGTCTCAGCATCTTTGTATTCTTCTTCTCTAATTTCTATTCCATTTACCATCTCTTCTACTACATCTAATCTGCTTTTAAATCCCTCCATTGTATGTTTCATTTCCTATATGGAATTTCTTTTTTTTAATAATTTATTTTATTATCGTTAATCTACAATTACATGTGCAATATTATGGTTATTAAACGACCCCTTCATCAGGTCCCCCCCACCAACCCCATTACAGTCACTGTCAATCAGTGTAGTGAGATGCTATAGAATCACTACTTGTCTTCTCTGAGTTGTACAGCCCTCCCCGTGCCCCCCCCAACATTATGTCTGCTAATCGTAATGCCCCTTTTCCCCTCTTATCCCTCCCTTCCCACCCATCTTCCCCAGTCCCTTTCCCTTTGGTAACTATTAGTCCATTCTTGGGTTCTGTGAGTCTGCTGCTGTTTTGTTCCTTCAGTATTTTTTCTTTGTTCTTATACTCCATATATGCGTGAAATCATTTGATACTTGTCTTTTTCGGCTTGGCTTATTTCACTTAGCATAATACCCTCTAGCTCCATCCATGTTGTTGCAAATGGTAGGATTTGTTTTCTTCTTATGGCTGAATAATGTTCCATTGTGTATATGTACCACATCTTCTTTATCCATTCATCTACTGATGGACACTTAGGTTGCTTCCATTTCTTGGCTATTGTAAATAGTGCTGCAATAAACATGGGTGCATCTGTCTTTCTCAAATTGGGCTGCTGCATTCTTAGGGTAAATTCCTAGGAGTGGGATTTCTGAGTCAAGTGGTATTCCTATTTTGAGTTTTTTGAGAACCTCCATACTGCTTTCCACAATGGTTGAACTAATTTGCAGTCCCACCAGCAGTGTAGGAGGGTTCCCTTTTCTCCACATCCTCGCCAACATTTGTTGTTGTTTGTGTTTTGGATGTTGGCCATCCTCACTGGTGTGAGGTGATATCTCATTGTGGTTTTAATCTGCATTTCTCTGATGATTAGCGATGTGGAGCATCTTTTCATGTGCCTGTTGGCCATCTGAATTTCTTCTTTGGAGAAGTGTCTATTCATGTCCTCTGCCCATTTCTTAATTGGATTATTTGCTGTCTGTTTGTTAAGGTGCATGAGTTCTTTATATATTTTGGATGTCAACCCTTTATCAGATACGTTTTTTATGAATATATTCTCCCATACTGTAGGATGTGTTTTTGTTCTACTGATGGTGTCCTTTGCTGTACAGAAGCTTTGCAGCTTGATATAGTCCCACTTGTTCATTTTTGCTTTTGTTTCCCTTGCCTGGAATTTCTTAATGAATGAATCTTTGTCTTAAAATCATTCTTGAGTTCTTCTGTATTTTTATGTACCTCCATAAGCATGTTTATGACTTTTATTTTGAAGTCTCTTTTGGGAAGATTGTTGAGTTCAGTTTCATTTTGCCCTTTTTCTGGGTTTGTGAGATTTTGGTCTGAACCATGTTCTTTTGATGTTTCATATTTCTGTGTGGTGGCGTCTGTTGCCCAGAGCTCAAATCTCTGGAGCTGCTCAGCCCCTAGAGTGATGTTGGGGGTCATAGGGGAGTGGAGCTCCTGCCTGGGGGTATGTAAGATCTGTTTCCTGATTCCTGTCTGCTCTGCCTGTCTCCCATATGAGATGTAGTGGGTTGAGTACACAGGTGTAAGCCTCTGTGCTTGGCGTGTCTAGCTGTTTTAGGTGGGGCCTCCCTGTCCTGGCCTGATGCCAGAGCAGTGACTGCTGGTTTGTGAGCTGGTGCTGTTAGGCCAGGTGGAAGGCTCAGCAGGCTGCATATCACTGTGGTCGGGCCTCGGAGCTGAGTAGCCAGCCCGGGGGATGGAGTGCCTGAAGCTCCCCAAAGTTCCCAATCTACTGGGTAGAGCATGCCTAGACAACCTTGTCCCCCTATCACTTCTGCCGCTCAGCAAGCTCCCTGCAGACTCTGTCCCTTCATCAGCCCTCTTGCTGCTAGGAAACCTGTCAAACCGTACCTTTCCCTTGTCCCAGAGCGGCCAGGTGTGGATCCCATCCTCCACAAATGGCTGGAATCTGTCTCTCAAGCACTCTGCCTGTCCCAGCTCCCCATCCTCCAGAGCACCATACAGTGTAAGTTTCTGCTTGCAAAGCAGACCTCCAGTTCTGGTTGTTTAGTAGTTCCAGGCTTCTACCCCCTCCCCTCACTGTTTCTCTTCCTCCTGCCACTGAGCTGGGTTGGGGGAAGGGCTCAGGTCCTGCCGGATCAAGGCTTTTATACGTTACCCTGTTTTGTGAGGTCTGCTCTGTTCGTGAGGTCTGTATGTAGTCTGGTGCAGCCTCCTTTTGTCTTGCTGTTTTAGGGTTAGTTGTATTAACTATGTTTTCACACTATCTGTAGTTTTGGGAGGAGTTCTCTGTCTTACCTCTCATGCTGCCATCTTGAATCCCCATGAAAGCTTTTTATAATTAAAAAAATTAAGTTGTGTCAAAATACACATATCATATTTGCCATCTTAACTATTTTTAAGTGTAGAATTTAGTAGTTAGTATATTCACATTGTAGTGCAGCCAATCTCCAGAACATTTTCCTCATGCAAAATAGCAACTCTATTTCCACAGCCTCTGGCAATGACCATTCTACTCTCTGTTTTTATGAGTTTGATTACTCTAGATATAAGTGGAATCATTCATTACATAAAAAAAAAACTTTTAGCTCTAAGCCTCGTTTAGACTAAGAAGACTAAGACTAGGACCTAAAGCAATATAACTGGTCTTATAATGTAGAGTTCGGAAGGCTAACTGTACTTTCCTGTAAGTTACGATTATGAGATGACCATAGTAAGCCTTTTTGTACTCTAAACATCTTCTTAAATCCTTGGCTTACTACGTTTGCAATAGGAAGAGGATGAACTGGATAATCAAAGGCCACAGCCCACAGGCCTTGACGTTATCACTTGAAATCCATACCCCTACCCCAATTTAAAGAGGTGGATAGAGTCAGTGGTCCCAAGTGTGTAGGATTAAGCATTTATTGAGTGCCTATGGGTGCTTTTCCATGTAAGTCAACTGATTTTAATCCTTCCATTAATATTATATACATTATCCATATATTAGGAATGATCAGACTAAGTTAAGTTAGGCTAAGTAATTTTTCCAAAATTATACATTTATCAAGTGGTGGGATAGGAGTTTAAATCAGGAGATTATTAGAAATAAGCTGCAAGCCCTTCCCAGATTTGGGGCTGTCTTTCCGGATAGGCTTGCAAAATACCAGCAGTTAAAAAACAACAGTAAGTGGGAAGTCTGTACCTGCAGAAATAATACAAGCTTTGTGCCATCTGAAAACGCCTTCTTCACAGGAAATGAAGGTCAGGGTGGTCATGTTATGGAAGACCTTGAATGAGTGACCCAAGGATTTGTTCTTAATTTGGTAGGCAATTGGGGGCTTTTGAAGAACCTTGATTGAAGGTGATCAGAGCTGTGCTTTTAGAAAAATCAATGCGTGCATTAGAAGGTGAAGCAAGTGAATGTAAGCACTCTTTCTCAACACTACTAAAATTGGAATGACTTTATTGCTTCTCTGCATTCCCTTGACCTTTTCCCAATATCAGTTGGGAAACCTACTGTTATTTAACATTTAATACAAAGCATTATTTCTTTTTCCCCAAAGGTATTTTGAGGCTAAGATTTCAAACTTTTGCATATATACAAATGAAGACATTTTAATACTAAGTCAGAACAGTAAGTATTTTAGTGATGAAGACTGAAATGTAGAATCCTAAATGTTGTTTCTTAGGTGACTTCTAAACTAATGGAAATGATCTATGTTACAATGACATGATAGGCATATACGTGTATATATTACATATGCACATCTGTATTTATATACAGATGTATACATAGTTATATATATATTACTATACATATATAGATATATATTTAGGATTCTGCACTATGGGCTATTTTCTGTTTCTCATACTTCATATTCTTTTCAATAACACTAGAGGTCACTCAGACCCTGCCTTTAATTTAGTTTTGCTGTTGTTCATCTTTATTTAAGTTACATCTGAATTCCTGTTGTGGACTTGAATTTCTCTTTATGAATTATACAGCTTGCCTCTCCTAACCTGCTAATGTTAGTTTGTAACATTCGTTATTAGATTTTTATTTAGTTAAATTGACAAATTAACTTGTGTTAGTTTGCCAGGTAAAGGCACAAATGAAAATTTTCTTCATCTTGTCAATGGTTGATGTCAAAAATACAGAGGCAGTGTGACTAGATGCAGAATGGTTCTAATTTCAGAAAAATCAGTGTTATAACCATAGTGTTCAGACTGCATTTCTTCAACGTGTCTGTTCAGCCATATAAGATGGGCTCTAATTTTTGTTTTTAGTCAACTTTTTTGTGTCTTCTGTACACATACACTCAAAACATTAATTTATTCCTTGTGTTAATTAGGTTGTTCATTCAGTTAACAACCTTATTAAATATATGTTATATGTTTAATAGTATATGTTAAGTCAGGCATTGAGAACATGGAGGTGAATAATACTGAAAATGGCTCAATAGACATTTTATTCACATTCCCCTAAATTCTAAAAGGTGATGTTTGGCATGGGCTGACTTAACTTCTTAAGTATAAATTTAGTAAACTCTTGGGAAAAGAGGTTGATTATTTTCCTTCCATTTCTTGTAATTTTATTTTCCGCTGTTAACTTTTTCCAGCAGGTACAATGGTGGGCATCTGTTCTCGGGTCTCCATATAGCTGGCACCTAAATGCCATCTGAGGGTAGATGATTTTTCCAGCTACCCGAACCTGGTGTGGCCTCTAAGATATTGGCCCTCAAAAGATTTGCCAAAACAAAACATTTCTTACAGATTTTGCAAAAGTACCTGATTGACAGAGTTTTTGTTATGAACAAAAGGCTGTTTTCTGAGTTTGATCAAAAAAAAAAAAAAGAAAAAGAAAAAGCAATCTCCGGTTTTCCTTTAGTTTCCTCCATGGAAAACTCTTTGGGAATGTGAAGACAACAGCATTGTCAAGGGTAGTGATTCTCAAATTTTAGGCTGAATCACCTCGAGGGCTTTTAAAAACACATTTCTGGGCCCCATCCTCAGCATTTCTGATTCAGCAGTTCTGGGATGAGACCTGAGAATGTGTATTTCTAACAATTTTCCATGTAACACTTAAGCTGTTGGTCCTGGGACCCTTCTTTCTGAACCACTAGTCTAGAGGATAGAACACCATATTTCGAGGTGGGAGGCTCAGCTTCTAGTTTTAGTTTTGCTACAGACAAGTTATGTGAAAATGGCAAGTGACCCAACCTTATATGACATTCCTACTTCTTACAAATTTGCTTACAACGCCATTATTATGATTGCAAAAATAATTACAGCCTATCATTTTTGCGAAATGTTTTCTGAGATCTCTTCTCCTCACTTTCCCCATCCCCCCCCGGTCCAATCTAATCTGACTACTTGGACTTCCCTTAAGACACTATGCTATTCCACAACTCCTTGCATTTGTATATGCTGTATTCTTTTCCCATTGATTGACCTGTTAACTTTTATTCATCCTTCATTTAATGAAGGTTAAGTTGCATTAAAAATGAAAAGGTTAGAATTAGAAGATCTTATATGTCTTTTAGTTAAAGTGTCTCCAGATTCTAAGTGCTTTGTATTTTTTCCTTTTGCAGTTATTATAATTGTATCTGATTTTAATAACAATGTTTAACATTTAGAAGTGCTTTTATGTCAGGGACTTCACTAAAGACATGATTAGGATTTTTGCAATTTTCACAACATTCTACAATGTTTTATTGCTACCTGTATTTTATAGAACGAAATACTGAGGTTTGACTAGGCAAAACCACATATTTAGAGATGAATCTGAGATTCATACTCATTAAACTATTATGTTAAAAATAATTTTGAGAACGGAAGAACATGTAATGAATTTGAATTGTCAAATGTGTCAACATTTAATTGTAACATTATCAACATTTAATATAATATTCAGAAAAGTCAATGAAAGTGTGATACAGTGAATGTCCTCGCTCCAGAAGTAAGGTGGAAGCCAGTTGTCCAAAGTTGTACTAAAATGGAATGACTTTGTGAAGCTTTGATAATGTGTCACAGCCTTTTGGCAGGAAAAATAAGCATAGGTATTATATGTCATTGATCCTGAGGCAGAGCTCAAGCTAAGCAGGAAAGACAACATAATTCCTGTTCTGTTGTTAGGCTGTCAAAAGCTCAGGCTAAAAGGGGGCAGTTACTATTGAATGAATTGAGTCTTCCATGTTCATTATGTTCCTAAGACCCTGTTCTTCAAGGCCAAGAGTTAGAAAATGAGTAGGTTTTGTTCATGGGCTGGTGAAAGTGTTTGCTTTCTTTGCCTCAGTACTTGGTACAGTGCTTTGTTGTAACAGCACATCTAAACAGAAAGAAATTTTGTTCCAACAATATTCTATCTGGAGGTTGCTTACATGGTCATTTTAATTTGGGCACCACTTTGTAATAAATAAAAACTAGACCGCAATTATCATTAGTGACATTATTGTCATTAGTGACTTTAAGTCTGTTTTTAACCTAGGAATTGTAGTTTTGATGTCTTACTTTGTGGTCTAACCACACCTCCTTCCACTTAAGGCTGACCCTGAGACAAGGACTTGACACAGGGAATGTATTTTGGAGATGATCACAGAAAATGGAAGTGTCAGAAAGTAAAGAGAGATAAGAGAGGTAGAAAAAAAAAATAAAGTATGTGTTAACAAGCTGATACTGCTTAGAATTGTCCCACTGGAGGACAAGGAAGTTGGAACATTTATCTGGACATAGACTTTCATCTTCCATAGGATGAGGATTGTACTGGGGGCATCGACTCCCCAACATTTCTGGGTTGTACTTCCATGTGGCTAAGCTACCTTCCCCAGGCTTTAGAGAACAGTACAGAGGCACCTTGGGATGTGGCAAAGATGCATGGAACTATCCACCACCCAGTGCTGAAATTAGTTGGATTGAGAGGGAAATGGCACAGTTCATCACAAATGTCTGCTATAGATAACACAAATAGTTAACTGAGGATAGTAGCCAAAGTGATTAAATAAATTTTGTGTGCTCTACTAATTCTTTAGTGTATTTACGTATGCTTTTTGGGAATGTTTTGAGAGATTACAACCACATCAAGTGCTATTCAGATTCAGGTTTGTACTTATGTCAGTCCCTTGTCAGTAAACATTGGCCAAATGCCAATTTCTGGCACATTTGAAAGAACTAAAAAAGAGAACTTAACACCTTAATTTTTAAGTTCATTAATGAATGATTTTACTAGAAGATTGGGTCATTGGAGGGGAATAGGTGAGTGTAAGACCAGAATGACTTGCGTTCAATATAATAGCATCCAGAATTTTTTATTTAAAAATCATCTTATTTCTCATTGCAGAAAATTTATAAAACCTAAATAAAAATATAAAGAGGAGACTATATCAACCATAACCTCCCATCCAGAAATAATAATTGTTACTATATTGATATAATTCTTCCCAGTCAAAAATTTTTATAGATGTTTGAGTAGGTGTTTTTTTCTTTTTGCTAATAAATTCTAGTTCCCTGCTGAGTGGCGGGTAAGGAACCTGATATTTATTGAATGCTTTTTATTTGCTGGACATCAAGTTGAACATTTTACACACCAATGCATTAGCCCCCACACTGTTTGTTTTTAGGAAGCCACCATCCCAGCCTCAGAGGTCAGTCTGTGTGTATTGGGTACTGCCCAGGGCCTGTGTCCAGTCATTGAGAGAATGCTTTGTCTTTTGCAGGCCCCAAGTGAGCAAGTCAGAAGGGTTAAGGACAGCCTGGGAAATGCTGAGAAGTGTTATTTTTAATGGAAATGAAAATGGAATAGAGAGACGCAGGAGGAAAGAGGGAAATGTTTTAGAGTAAAACAGTGTAAAAGAAATGCCCTTAAATTAATTTTCCTCCCAGGACTATGTTATGTCTGTTTTTACGTCTGATTGTTCAAATGACAAGGTGGATTTTCCCAATTAAACCATCATTTACAACCCTGCTCATCTCATACTTGTAAATAAGCTTCCTTTGGGTTTGTCTAACAGACAATTGCTTTGCATCATCATTCGTGTTTGACAACATTACTGGAGATGAAAACAATTCTGCCATACTCCTAACTCCTTCAAAATGACTTTTTTCTTCCTTTTATCTTTGATTTATTTGTGTAAATAAATAAAACCTGCCCTACCTTGTCTTGCTTCTCCTCCTCCCCATTTCCTTTCCAGTTCAGGATTTTAATTTGAAAATGGTTATTTTTAGCCTTGTTCTCAACTATGCCGATCCTCTGTCCTCACCATGCTGCTGATTGCTGATAACACAGCTGCCTTCAGGGGTGGTCGGCGCAATCTGCAAACATTACAGATAAGATTGATTGAAAAGTGGGCTGCAGCTGATAGAGACCCCTCTCAGGCCTAGGAAGCAGGAGCTTCCTAGAGGATTTGTTTTTCAGGGTGAAGTTTTTCAACCATACCTCATGGGGTGGGGAATAGGCACATATTACAAACTGTCTCTTTTTGGATAGTCTTGGGACTCAGGGGTGAGCTGAGCAGTCATAATTTTAGAAAACTGGGGACCCTGGTGTCAGAGAACAGGCTGTTTTCTTTTATTATTATTATTACTATTATTTTATTAAGGTATCATTGATATACCCTCTTATGAAGGTTTCACATGAAAAACATTGTGGTTACTATGTTCACCCATATTATCAAGTCCCCCCCCCCCACGCCCTACTGAAGTCACTGTCTTCACTGTAGTATGATGCCACAGAGTCACTACTTGAGAGAAGGGGCTATTTTCAAAACTATGTAGGATAAAAGAGTAAGGAGGTAAGCCATATCCAGAGGCCATCCTAAATAAGTGAAAGTATAAGCAGGGGTTCCCAATCTGAGAACCTGTCAGCCATAAGTGCCCTGTAGATATGTTTTGCTTGGGTTGTAGTGTTTTTCTTTAAAAATGTATTATTATTGCTTTTCAAGTACATATGCAATATAGTTATATATTCAATATTGAATTATATATTCAGCATGAGATTGGATATTAGATCCAAATAGCAGAGCCATGGATGAAATAATGTGCAATAAGTGACTGGGATGATGGGGCATTGAGAAACAGTGAATAAAAAGAAAAAACTAAGCAAACAGAACAACGACAAAAAAACCCCTGCTTTGACAAAATTTCTTCTTGGTGTTCTTCCTGCTCTTAAAATGTAGCGAAATCTTTCTCCATACCCATGACCTTGGTAATTGATTGGAGAGGTAAAGAGATAGAATTCAGGTTCAAATGGGTGATTGATAGTTCCTTTCTCATATCCAAAGTAAAACTAGAATCTGAAGTTCAAATCCTAATTATAATCCTTCTTATAGTACTTATGACTCAGAAACAACTTATTTCTTTGTGCAAATAGTCCAGCTCAGCATCCCTGTGATATCCTAAAAGAAACAAAGTAAAAGCCTCCTGCTACAACAGTCCCACAGTTCTGTCCATAACTGAAGTGTGGATTTTGCTTCATTAACATCTGATTTCATTGCTCCCACAAAAGATAGAGAACAAACGTCCTTCTCCCTGTTTTATCTTCTCTGACCCTCACTTTCTATCAGTTCTTCCCTGCAGGAGACATAAGAGGGCGATGAACTACAAGAAAACAAGCTGAGCCTTATACACCTAAAATTTGGTTCAGAAGCTTTCCTTTTCTTCTTTCCCTCTGAAATTGTTGAAAGCTATGGGCTCAATGTTTAAATGTGGGAACTAAGGGGAAATTTCTGCCTTTCTCCTTTTCCTTTCTCAGCATTCATTAGTTCTACCAATAACAGCTTCTAGAGAGTCCTATGGGAAGTACACTTTCTCCTCTCGCAGGCCATTACGAGACCTACTCTCAGCTCCAGGGGTGGGTGAGTGACCACTCAGCCATCAGATCATCTGATCTCTGCCATGCTGCGTTTTCTTCAGGGATGGGCACATGCCCCAGTCAATCCAATTGAGTTAATGTTTGTTTGTTTACTGGGGAGATTGAAGGAAGTTGTTCTCCTCTGTGCTGGTCTTACATTTATATAAATGAAAGACCGGAGCTTCCAGTGACCACACACAGGGATCCCACTTGAGCATTAAACCCTCACAGAGAAAAGCAGAGCCAGAGCATGGGGAAAGGAGAGACAGAGGTAAAGCTGGGGGGAGGGAGAGAACTGAGGGGAGGGAAGGGAAGGGGCAGGTTGGGGTGGGGAGGAGTCTAAAGCCAATGCTACTTCTAGCCTTTTTAGCTCCATGATTTAATATTTTCCTTGTTTTACTAGTTTGAGTTGAATCTTCATTGATTTGCAACTTTAAGAGTGACAACTAATAAATGTATGTTCACAACCATGTGGGTCCCAAGCAAAGAAAAATCTTTGAAACTGGTTTGTTAATTTAGAAGGAGGAAGACAAAGAGAGCCATGAAATCAAGTGGCCTGGAAATATAGAGACACAAACATCCAAGTAGACAGACTGTGCTAACTTGGAGTTGGTTCTGAGCCATTGGGTGTGACAAATGGCATGTGTGAATTTATAGGGATGAAGTAAAAGGTTGCAAATCTTGACAGTGATACTTTGTGACTGGAAGGCTCTGGTATGACAACTGAAGTCACACTTCCTGAGGGTGTGTGAAAGGTTATCCACTTCTAATTTTGATCCCATCAAGTGGTATATCCTACTGTTCATTTCCCGGATTCTTGTATGTTATCAATAAAGGTGGTAGTAACTTGTAGGGGTGAGTTTTTAATACTTATTTATGGTTGAGAAATACAAGCACATGCATCTGTCTTTGGCTTGGGGGAGAAGGAGCAGATGACTACAAGAAGATGAACTTAGGCACCTGTACATTATTGCCTTTCAGGAGTGCTGTGATTTTAGGTGGTGTAGTGTGCCTCCCTGTGAAACTCCTATTTACAGTGATGTTGTAAGGCAGGTGCTGGATAATGCAGAGTTTTGTAGACAATTCTAAGAAGCCACTTCTACATCCTATCATATATTTTAAGACAAGACTCGTGCCACCTCTGCCTCTGTTGCTTCCCAAGCTAAATAATATTGGTTACTCTAAATAATCATTATATGAAGTTATTTCCCAAAAGTTCTTGAGTGCAGGAGTCAGTCCTTTTCTAAAGTGCCTTCCCAGATCCTGCCACAGTTCCTGGCACATATTAGGTGCTCAATACATTTTGGGGGTTGACATTCATTACCTCTCATATCATTTTGGTTTATGTGTATTTTTGCTAACTCTGATTCTCCTGCAGGGTACTATTTTTTATTTCAAACTCTACTCATTCTTTCTTGTTTCTCTCCACGTCTCATGAAAGTGGGGGGAGAGAAAGAGAGAGAGAGAGAGAGGGTGAGGGAGAAGGAGAGGGAGAGTTTATTAGTCAGCTCTTGGTTCTTATGGGAAGAGGAACTCAGTCATGGTGGCCAGAGCCAATTGATTCCTAATTAAATGAAGCATAGAATTGAGCTGGTATGCATTTGTTCGGATTCAAAAGCCATCTTTCCTTCCTGCCTGATGATAGTGTCTCTTTCAGTGTCAGCCCAGTGTGGGCAGGGAGGGACTCTATCTGCTCTGTTCCACTCCACACAGGGATGAAGGGAGACGTGAGAACCGAATGCTTTGTGATGAAGCAGGCGCCACTTGTTAGAGCCAGGGGAGAACCGGCAATAATAGGAGACTACCCAGATGGAAAGGATGGGATCACAGGCAGTTGTTCTTTTAGCAGCTGAAACTTTTCACTCCCCAAGAAGCAGGGAAGAAGCCAGCAGAGGTGATTAAGCTAGTGATCAGGATGAAGAGCAGTCTGAGATGCAGTCTATGTACTGAAATGACTCAGCAGGCTCACGGAGCTGAGGCTGAACCTGTGGCTCTGTGAACGAGCCCGAATAGTTCATCACCTGGAATCTGCCAAGAATGAGGGCTGTAATTTATCTAAGGCACTGGACACTGATCATCAGATTTCTATATACCCACTTACTTATTCATGCATTCAACAAATATGTATGGAGCTCCTTCTACGTGCCAAACCATCTGATGGGGGATTCGTAGGTAATTAAGACAGTCTCTTTCACTAGAGGAGCTCCTAATTTAATAGGGGAAAGTGATAAATGAATTAAGAGTAAATGCTCTGTAACTCATAGCTGCTATTTTCATGTTCTGGGGACCCAGGCAAGCACTTATTTGTAATTATTTCATGTAATCACTCTGAGAGCTAAATTCTATTTTTCTTCATTTTTTTAAGGTAAAAAGCAGTATGATCAACATTACCCAGAAATCAGTGGCAAAGTGAGGTTTGAACCTATGTGGTTAAGAAGGAAAAACAAAGTACTGTAAGAACATAGGAGTTTTTTCTGGGAGCATTCAGAAAAATGTTGTGAACTAGGTATGTTTTGATTTGGGTCTTAAAGTATAACTAAGAGTTCACCTGACAAAGATTGACAGGAGGTCATTTCAGCATTTGTAATATATGAGTGGGGTGGGAATGGCCATAAGAAGTATTTCTGGATTCTTTTGTAAAGCCCAGTTAAGTAATAGTTCTCATTGAATAGGCTATTTTGATAATCTGATTTAGATTTAGTTTTATGGATTTTAGCAATATAATTTTGGTTTTAGGGTGATGTTCTCATTCTACTGATTTTTAAAATTGAGGTATAATTGACACATAGCATTATATTAGTATCAGGTTTGATTTGATATTTATATATATTGCAAAATGATCACCATGATAAGTCTAGATAACATCTGTCACCATACATAGTTAAAATTTCTTCTCTTGTGATGAGAACTTTTAAGTTCTGCTCTCTTAGCAACTTACATGCAATACAGTATTTTTAACTACAGTTGCCATGCTGTATTTTATATCCCCATGACTTATTTATTTCATATTTCTGTCTATCTAGTTGAGCCCTGATTATGTAAGTATAGTAATTGTCACAAGCAAGCAAGATTTGGGTGAGTACCTGGTCTTTATTGTCTGTCTGATAGGGGGCATATGGATGCTTGACTTAAAAGTGTTGGGTTTCAGAAGACAGAAATGGTGTATAGTCCATTAATTTCACTGATCCATATATTCTTAGTGTTTCCTTAGTGTTGATTTTTCAGCTAGTCTCCCAGGCTCCATTCCTATCCTCCTCAAATCAATAGTTTCATCAGTAACCAGAATTAAAATTCTAAAAAGCAATATTTTTTTCATGTTACTCCTTTGGTTAAAAATCCTGTAGTCATCAGGATAAACAAAACCATGAGCAACTCCTATAAGACTATTGTTTGACACTTCAGTTTGAATTGTTTTGTAATCTAGAGCCTTCCTTCCTTGTATGCCGCAGTGTCTTTGCATATCTTGGGATATTATTGCTCTCCCACACCTCCTTCATCTATCCAACTCCTCTTTTCTTAGGGGTATCACATTAAACATCCTCTTTTTAGGCAAGCTTCTCTAATTCCCTTGAAGACTGGGTGAGGGTTGTCCCTCTCTATGCTACCATAGCACCTATTTTATCACTTGTCACATAGTGTTGGCCATGACTCTGTGTGTGTCTCCTCCAAAGGCTTATGAGCATCAGCATCTTTGATCATTTCCTACAAAGGCACTCGATAAATACTTGGTGAATGAACAAATGGATGAATGAAAGATGAAAAATGTTATGGAAAATTTTGACCATATTTCTAGAATGCAGTTTTGGTTGTATGGTTTACATGGCAATACGTTTGGGTTGAATTGTGTCAGGCCATGGATTTGTACTTTGTGGCCATCCTTCCCAATGGCATCTCTGGGGGAAGAGAGTCTTTACTATGATGGCAAGTTAAAATGATAAATTTCTTTTAGTATAGAATAGCCTCCACTTTAATGTTTTATTTTGAAATAATTTCAAAATTACAGGAAAGTTATGACAGGAATATAAGTAATTCCTGATGACTTTCACCCAGGTATTCCAAATGCTAACAATTAGTCACATCTGCATCATTATTCTCTGTCTCTTTCTGTATGTTATTTTTTCTTCCATAATGCTTGAAAATAATTAAACTATGATATCCTTTTAACTATAAATACTTCAGTGTATAGTTTTGAAACTAAAGATATTCTTTTATATAAACACCTTTTGGTAATAAAAATCAGGAAATTAATATTGATATAATACTATTACCTATTCTGTAGATTTTATTAGAGTCAAATTTATTTTATAAGAAGCATTCAGTATTTAAAAAGCATTTGGTTTGTCCTGTGTCCTCATGTTTATCCAACTGGGACATCTTTGAATCAGGAACTTTCTAGTATGGAGACAAGAGGCAAGGAAGGAGGGATGAAGGTTTGCCAAACTGGGCTCTTTTTGGTGAACAAGCCCATGTGCCTTCCTAGGATTGTGGCTTATGGCACACATACACATGCCTCTAGCTGACCTTCAAAAGGTTCTTCTCTTTAGAAACTAAGGCTTTTCTTTCTCCTGTTATATCAGTTTGCCTTTCCAAATAATTCTCCCTTCCACTCTTCTGTTTTACTCCTCATGCCCCCAGTAGATGACAGCTAAATGTGAATAAATGTTATCACAAAGTGACACTTTTCATAGTATACTTATATAAAAAGAAAAAGCAGATTGAAAAACACCTAATGAATGGAATCTGTTCCCACCAATGTTTAGGAATGGCTGAAATTTAGCTGTCCAGGGCCACCATGTCAGGGGCTGCTGAACCTGGTTGCTCTTCAGTTCTCATTTTCCATCACAGTGATCATGCCATCTGCCTTTTGTCATTTATTCTTGTCAGACACACCACAACAGACAACACTGGATATGGGAGCAGGCAGCACTGCTAGACTCAGACATTTCTGGGAGCTGTACCCACCTGTCCCTTGCCATATAAATTGATGTTTCTTTTCTTGGTATGATTAGTCCTAGACTTGGAATATGAGAACAGCACACTGAGAAATATGGGGAAAGAGGACCAAACTTGTGTCTTTGTCTAAAGTGGAATCATTTGTCTTTGCATTTTGCAATCATTCACAGTTCTCAGCAATGTGGTCTTGATGTGTTTAGAAACAGAACATACTTAGCTGTAATCTATATCTAAATGTCAATGTAGCTTCCCCAAAACTGTGAGGATTTGGCAGCCAAAGTTGTAATTGAGTCAGAATCAGCATTTTGGTGTTTGATAAAAATATTCTATGGCTTAATGGTCATATTTCTAGTCCAGTGGATTATATTATTGTTTGGCACTAATTAAATCAGATATGTTTTAGTTTGAAAAGAATCTTAAAGATAGCCCACTCCATTCTCTTCTTGACTTCCCATGAATCTGCCTCAGTTTGCTTATTTGAGCCGCCTCCCCCCAGGGGTTGCCAAGTTTCACATGGCAGAGAAATGTGGCTCTTAGTCCCGAGCCTGTGGAGAAATTTGGTATTCAGTGGAAGGTGTCCACTTTATCCTGCATATAGAAATGACCTTTGAGGGTCCATGACCTTCAAAACAGATTCTAAATACAAAATGTCCCTTCTGTGAGTTAGGGGTGGGGAGTCTGGGCAAAGACAGTGAATGGAAATGGGTCGGGAAGTGGACCAGAGCTCTGGCCTGGAGTAGTTCTCTACTTAGTTTGACTGTGAAGTCATTGCTGAAATGACCTAGAGATGCTGAAATTCTTCTTTGTCCTGGGACTAAGACCACAAGGAGATTTTTTATTGTAACTCTTCTCTTCTGGTAATAATGAAAATGAAATATTAAGAGCTCTTCATTACAGGCCTTAGGGAAATACGCAAATATGTTACAACTTTCTGAAATATGTCCTGATTAAATATCTCTTTTCTCCACTTCCATAATCGGGAGATAATAGACCAACTGATTGTGCTAAATGGATTCCAGGAAGCCTCATTGTCTTGTTCCATCAGGAGGGAATACTTATAACCCACTGTGCCATTTATTTTGCAAAGGATAACACATTCCTACTGTACAAACATAAATTTCTTAAAAAATCAAATAATCAAATTTGATTATCAAAGCTCTATTTCTTATTTATATATTAATATTTTTACATGTTTGTATAGACCCATAATATTAAAAGCTGTTTTTTTCCTGACTAGGGAGATTAAGGAATTTTTTTTGTATCCTTTATAATGCTTTTCTTTCTTTTGTTTGTATTTTTTGTGGTAGAATTTTATAGTAATCGTGTACAATTTTGTGAACAGAAATAAGTAAACATAAAAAAATTAGCACTAATTTCTGAATTACTAATGCAATGTTATGGTTTGTTTTAAACTCCCAAATGCCTTCTTTACCAAGTACCTGGGTAGAAGAGTTTGGTTAAATTAGACAAATAAGGATGGAGCATTTACTGAGATGTGGATATATAAGGATGAACAAGTTATGAATGCTTAACATCAAGTGGTAAGACTATTATTTTTGTGTGCTTGTATGCTTTGGTTCATGCAATAAGAGTAAAGATACAGATGAGGCTTTGGAGATGAGGAAATTACCTTTATTTGGAAAAAACAGGGAAAGTCTTTCAGAATAGCCTGGATGGGGTTTTGAAGGATCACCATCCATAGTTTTGAAGTTTAGCATCCAACAACAGTGAAGGTGGTCATTCCAGCTAGTGGGAATAGCATGAACAAAGAAAGGGAAGCTTTTCAAAAATTGTATCATGTGTAAGGGCAAGTAGAAGTACTGTTGGATTGCTGGAGTATAAATGAGTGGGACAGCTTAAGATCAGAAAGATCAGTATGGCTCAGATATGTAAATCCACGAAGACAGGTCAAGGAACTTGACTTTTATCTTATAAAATATGGGGAACCAATGAGGGCAAGCAAGAAAAAAAAGGCAGCTAGTCACTCCCAAGAACTAAGAAAGCTGTCCAGAGCCTTGCTACTTATCCACAGGAACACGGGTGATTGTACCTCAGAAGATATCTGCCAGCATTCATTAAGACTAATGCTAATCTCAACTGACAACATCAATGTCAAAATCAGAGGTTGATGTTGGCGGTGTTTCAGCAGAGGAGTCTTGGGAGCTTCCATGAACTGGTTCAATAAACAATCTTGCTGTTAAACACAGAGCTTGGTATTTAGAAGGGTTTTAGCTGGCACATCCAGAGTCACAGAGTCCTGTGCACTGACTAATTCCACTGTGAAATGTTGAAATAGGGCTCTTAGCTCCAAGAAAGCATGTAGTCTTCTATTTGCATGCAGATTGCTGCCATTCATGTGTGAACTACAGCAGGTAACAACTCTGCCAGATGGAATAATCTGGGGTAGAGCCGTCCTCCTTGCTAAAGGCCACAGGTATCTGCACAGTCTGAAGTGTAGCTCATTCCTATTTTCCACATCACCCCCTGGGGAATAATCATTTTAATAATGGGCATAAAGAAAAGAAAACTCTATTCCACCCTGTCATCATCTAGTAAACAAAATGGTGCTAATTACTGTAATACTGAGTTAATGTAATATTTGATGCAATTAGTAAATTGAGTCATAGGTATTGAGAGGAATAACAGGGGATGTGGTAAATTGATAGTTCAAGAAAACTCCTTTGGAATTTGAAAGGGTACAGAGTGTATCTATTTTTCAAAGGAAAACCACTGTGGTCTCAACCCCTTTAGTGATTAGGGGTGTGTGTCTCTGGGATCCAAATGCTAGGGTTATGACCACAGCTCCACCTCTACTAGCAAGCTCTGAGTGACTTAAACTTCCTATGTGTCAACTTTCTCATCTATAAAGTGAAGGGAACAGTAGATGATGGAATTTGATCTTCTCATGATCATATGCGGTAGGTCTGATTTAAGTAATTTAACAAATTGCCTAATATATAGTAAAGCTTAATAATATCCATAGTAATTATCATTACTGTTAATAAGCTAGTCATAGAAGTTAGGTGAATTAAATTTATTTATCCATGTAGTAGCTCATACTGCACTATGAACACTGATTTACAGATCTGATTTTGCCAATAAATGCAAAGCTCCTAAGGGCAGAAACTACATCTACTCTCATTGTCAGCAGTTTGTGCAGCAGACTAACACTTAGCAGGTATTCAACAAATAGCTGTTAAATGCGCATTAAAAAAAAATTTTAGAAGACAGATTCAAGATGGCAGTGTGAGAGGTGAGACAAAGAACTCTTCCCCAAACCACAGATAGTGTGAAAGTATAGTTAATACAACTAACCCTAAAACAGTAGCAGGAAAGGAGGCTGCACCAGAGTGCATACAGACCTCATGAACAGAGCAGACCTCACAAAACAGGGTAACGTATGAAAGCCTTGATCCGGCGGGACCTGAGCCCTTCCCTCACCCCAGCTCACCGGCAGGGGGAAGAGAAACGGAGTCGGGGAGGGGTTGGAAGCCTAAGACTGCTGAACACCTAGCCCTGGAGATCTGCTTTGTGAGCAGAAACCTACATTGTGTGGTGCTCTGGAGGATGGGGAGCTGACAAAGGCGGAGTGCTGGAGAGACAGATTCTGGCCATTTGTGGAGGACGGGATCCACACCTGGCTGCTCTGGGACAAGGGAAAGGCAGGCGGTCTGACAGGCTTCCTAGCAGGGAAAGGGCTGCTGAAGGGGTGGAGTTTGCATGAAGCATGCTGTGCAGGAGAAGGGATAGGGGGAAAGGTTGTCTGGGCGTGCTCTGCCCAGCAGGTTGGGAACTTTGGGGAGCTTCAGGCTCTCCATGCCCCTGGCTGGCTACTCAGCTCCAAGACCCCCCACTGTGATATGCAGCGTACCAAGCCTTCCTCCTGGCCTGACAGCACTGGCTCACAAACCAGCAGTCATTGCTCTAGCATCGATCCAGCCAGAGGAAGGCCCTACCTACAACAGATAGAGATGCCAAGCACAGAGGCTTACACCTGTGTACTCGGTCCAATGGCTCTGATAAGGGAGACAGGGAGGGCAGATGGGAATCAGGAAACAGATCTTTCCTTCCCCCAGGCACCAGCTCCACTCCCCCATGACCCCCAACCTCACTCTAGGGCTGAGCAGTTCCAGACTGGACCTTATGGGCAATCGAGGGCACCACACAGAAATATGAAATGTAAAAAGAACATGGTTCAGACTCAAATCACACAAACCCCAGAAAAACGGCCAAATGAAACTGAACTCACCAATCTTTCTGAAAGAGAGTTCAAAATAAAAATCCTAAACATGCTTATGGAGGTACAGAAAAATATTCAAGAACTCAGGAACGAATTTAAGGTGGAGATTCTATCATTAAGAAATTTCATATCTGAAATGAAAAATACAATGGAGGTATTTAAAAGCAGATTAGATGTAGTAGAAGATATGGTAAATGGAATAGAAATTAGAGAAGAGGAATACAAAGAGGCTGAGGCACAGAGAGAAAAAAGAATCTCTAAGAATGAAAGAATATTGTGAGAACTGTGTGACCAATCCAGACAGAACAATATTCTCATTATAGGGGTACCAGAAGAAGAAGAAAGAGAAAAAGGGATAGAAAGTATTTGAGGAGGTAATTGCTAAAAACTTCCCCAATCTGGGGAAGGAGATAGTCTCTCAAGCCATTGAGATGCACAGATCTCCCAACACAAGGGACCCAAAGAAGACAACATCAAGACATATAATAATTAAAATGGCAAAGATCAAGGATAAAGGCAGACTTTTAAAAGCAGCTAGAGAGAGAAAAAAGATCACATACAAAGGAAAACCCACCAGGCTATCATCAGACTTCTCAACAGAAACCTTACAGGCCAGAAAGGAGAGGCATGATATATTTAATGCAATGAAGCAGAAGGGCCTTGAACCAAGAATACTCTACGCAGCAAGGTTATCATTTAAATTTGAAGGAGGGATTAAATAATTTTTCAGATAAGTAAAAGCTGAGAGAATTTACCTTCCATAAGCCACCTCTAGAGTGCATTTTGGAGGGACTCCTATTGGTGGAAGTATTTCTAAGACGAAATAGATGTCACCCAAGGGCTAGACAAAGAGTACAGAATATGATTCATAACTTACAAAGAATGGAGGAGGAAGAAAAAGGAGGAAAAGAAAAAAAAGAATCTTTAGGTTGTGTTTGTAATAGCATATGAAGTGAGTTAAATTAGATTGTTAGGTAGTAAGGGAATTACCCTTGAACCTTTGGTAGCCATAAATCTAAAGCCTGCAATGGCAATAAGTACATATCTATCGATAATCACCCTAAATGTAAATGGTCTGAATGCACCAAACAAAAGACGTAGTCACTGAATGGATAAAAAAACAAGACCCATCTGTGTGATACCTACAAGAGACTCACTTCAAACACAAAGACATACAAAGACTGAAAGTAAAGAGATGGAAAAAGATATTTCATGCAACTAATAGGGAGAAAAAAGCAGGAGTTGCAGTACTTGTATCAGACAAAATAGACTTCAAAACAAGGAAAGTCACAAGAGACAAAGAAGGATATTACATAATGATAAAGGGGTCAGTCCAACAAGAGGATATAACCATTTTAAATATCAATGCACCGAACACAGGGTCACCTACATATGTGAAACAAATACTAACAGAATTCAAGGGGGAAATAGAATGCAATGAATTCATTTTGGGAGACTTCAACAGTCCACTCACTCCAAAGGACAGATCAACCAGACAGAAAATAAATAAAGTGACAGAGGCACTGAACAATGTATTAGAACAGATGGACCTAACAGACATCTATAGAACATTCGATCCAAAAGCAACAGGATACACATTCTTCTCAGGGGCACATGGAACATTTTCAAGAATAGATCATATGCTAGGCTACAAAAAGAGCCTCAGTAAATTCAAAAAGATTGAAATTGTACCAACCAGCTTCTCAGATCACAAAGGAATGAAACTAGAAATAAATTACTCAAAGAAAACGAAGAAGGCCACAAACACATAGAGGCCTAATAACATGTTCCTAAATAATCAGTGGATCAATGACCAAATAAAAACAGAGATCAAGCAATATATGGAGACAAATGACAACAATAATTCAACACTGCAAAATTTGTGGGATGCAGCAAAGGCTGTGCTAGAGGGAAATATATTACAATACAGGCCTACCTTAGGAAAGAAGAACAATCCCAAATGAACAGTCTAAATTCACAATTAAAGAAACTAGAAAAGGAAGAACAAATGAGGCCCAAAGTCAGTAGAAGGAGGGACATAAAGATTAAAGCAGAAATAAATAAAATTGAGAAGAATAAAACAATAGAAAGAATCAATGAAAGCAGGAGCTGGTTCTTCGAGAAAATAAACAAAATAGATAAACCCCTAGCCAGACATAGCAAGAAAAAAAGAGAGTCTACACACATAAACAGAATCGGAAATGGGAAAGAAAAAATCACTATGGACACCACAGAAATACAAAGAATTATTAGAGAATACTATGAAAAATTATATGGTAACAAACTGGATAACCTAAAAGAAATGGACAACTTTTTAGAAAAGTACAACCTTCCAAGGCTGACCCAGGAAGAAACAGAAAATCTGAATAGACCAATTACCAGCAAAGAAATTGAACTGGTAATCAAAAACTACCTAAAAACAAAACCCCTGGATGACATGGTTACATTGCTGAATTTTATCAAACACTTAGTGAAGACCTAATACCCATCCTCCTTAAAGTTTTCCGAAAAGTAGAAGAGGACAGAATACTCCCAAACTCATTCTACGAGACCAACATCACTCTAATACCAATACCAGGCAAAGACACTACAAAAAAAGAAAATTACAGACCAATATCCCTGATGAACATGGATGCAAAAATACTCAACAAAATATTAGCAATCCGAATTCAAAAATACATCAAAAAGATCATCCATCATGATCAAGTGGGACTCTTCCCAGGGATACAAGGATGGTACAACATTTCAAAATCCATCAACATCATCCACTATTTCAACAAAAAGAACAAAAACCACATAATCATCTGCATAAATGCTGAAAAGGTATTTGACAAAATTCAATATCCATTCATGACAAAACTCTCAACAAAATGGGTAAAGAGGGCAAGTACCTCTACATAATAAAGGCCATATATGACAAACTCACAGCCAACATTATACTTAACAGCGAGAAGCTGAAAGCTTTTCCTTTAATATCAGGAACAAGACAAGGATGCCCACTCTCCCCACTTTTATTCAACATAATTCTGGAGGTCGGAGCCATGGGAATCAGACAACACAGAGAAGTAAAAGGCATTTAGATTGGTAAGGAAGAAGTCAAACTGTCCCTGTTGAAGATGACATGATATTGTACATAAAAAACCATAAAGAATCCACTCCAAAACTACCAGATCTAATATCTGAATTCAGTAAAGTTGTGGGATACAAAGTTAATACACAGAAATCTGTTGCATTTCTGTACACTAACGGTGAACTATCAGAAAGAGAAGTCAGGAAAACAATTCCATTCACAACTGCATCCAAAACAATAAAGAACCTAGGAATAAACCTAACCAAGGGAAGTGAAAGACTTATACTCTGAAAACTACAAGACACTCATGACAGAAATTAAAGAAGATACCAATAAGTGGAAACATCCCATGCTCATGGATAGGAAGAATTAATATTGTCAAAATGGCCTTTCTGCCTAAAGGAATCTACAGATTCAATGCAATTTCTATCAAAATACCAACAGCATTCTTCCATGAACTAGAAGAAGTAGTCCTAAAATTCATATGGAACCATAAAAGACCCCAAATAGCCAAAGCAATCCTGAGAAGGAAGAATAAAGTGGGGGAATTACGCTCCCTGAATTCTAGCTCTGCTACAAAGCCACATTAATATAGACAATTTGGTACTAGCACAAGGACAGACCCATATACCAAGGGAACAGACTAGAGAGCCCAGATATAAGCCCAAACATATATGGTCAATAAATATATGATTGAGCCATAGATATATAATGGGGAAATGATAGTCTCTTCAACAGGTGGTGTTGGCAAAACTGGACAGCTACATGTAAGTGAATGAAACTGTATTTTTTTCCTTTTTTTTATTGTGTAATGATTATCACAGTAAGTTTAGTTAACATCCTTCAACATACTTAGTTAGAAATTATTTTTTCTTGCGATGTGAATTTTGAGGTTTTTTCTCTTAACAACTTTTCAATACACAAGACATTATTGCTCACCATGCAACGAACAAGTTCCAGTACAGTGAAGAAGCTCCCACAAGGTGAACAATGCAAGGAACATAGTGAACAAGTTCTCACAAGGTGAACAATGCAAAGGCAGTCATATCAGAGAAACTAATTCAGTTACTGTAATCAGTCAAGTCAACTATGATTATTCATATGATTTTTATACTTAAATTATAAGTGAATCCCACATTTCCCCCTTTTTTGTTTTAATTGACACAAATGCATATGCATATGTTTGTGGAAGGTACCAGAATAATGATTAGCTGGGCTCGGCCTGTGACAGCTTGTCACAGGCCATGTGTCTCTCGTCTGGAGGGGTGGGGTTCTATGCCTCACCTCAGTTGGCCCCCACGTTGCTCACCTGAGGTCCCTTGCGACTGTGCCTGTCTTAGGTTGTTCCTCCCATGAGGAATCTTACCCGTCTCTGGCTAACCAGCCATCTCCTGGGACCAAACAGGGAGATAAAATACAAAAGAGAGGACAGCCAGCAGCTATAATTCTGGATAAAATCACAATATACATGATTAGTTTCTTGCAGCAAATGTAGGTGGGGAATCCGTATATGATTTCACAAAGTTGTTTAAAAAAGGAATCACTTATTTCTTGAAGTTAATTCTTGAAAAGTAGCATATGCTTGTATTGGCTTTAAAAGACCAACAACTGCCTTCTGCACACACACTAGGAGAACAGGAATACAAATGCATAACAGTATTAGACCTACAATTATAGGCCATATCTAATTAAACAAAGAAAACCAATTTAAAAATCCAGGCATTAGTGAAAACTTATCAATACCATGATGAATGTTGTCTATTTGATCTTGAATAGTATGTGAAAAATCAGACAAATTAAACAACACATCCCTGCAAATTGTTCACATCCCATAGTTGTACAGCCCTCCCCATGCCCCCCCAACATTACATCTGCAATCATAATGCCCCTTTTTCGCTCTTATTCCTCCCTTCCCACCCATCTTCCCCAGGCCCTTTCTCTTTGGTAACTATTAGTCCGTTCTTGGGTTCTGTGAGTCTGCTGCTGTTTTGTTCCTTCAGTTTTTTTCTTTGTTCTTAAACTCCACATATGAGTGAAACCATTTGATACTTGTCTTTTTTGCCTTGACTTATTTCACTGAGCATAATACCCTCTAGCTCCAACCATGTTGTTCACATGGTAGGATTTATTTCTTCTTATGGCTGAATAATATTCCATTGTGTATATGTACCACCTCTTCTTTATCCATTCATCTACTGATGGACACTTAGGTTGCTTCCATTTCTTGGCTATTGTAAATAGTGCTGTGATAAACATAGGGGTGCATCTATCTTTTTCAAACTGGGCTGCTGCATTCTTAGGGTAAATTCCTAGGAGTGGAATTCCTGGGTCAAATGGTATTTCTATTTTGAGTTTTTTGAGGAACCTCCATACTGCTTTCCACAATGGTTGAACTAATTTGCATTCCCACCAGCAGTGTAGGAGGGTTCCCCTTTTCTCCACATCCTCGCCAACATTTGTTGTTGTTTGTGTTTTGGATGTTGGCCATCCTCACTGGTGTAGGTGATATCTCATTGTGGTTTTAATCTGCATTTCTCTGATGATTAGCGATGTGGAGCATCTTTTCATGTGCCTGTTGGCCATCTGAATTTCTTCTTTAGAGAAGTGTCTATTCATGTCCTCTGCCCATTTCTTAATTGGATTATTTGCTTTTTGTTTGTTAAGGTGCATGAGTTCTTTATGTATATTGGATGTCAACCCCTTATCAGATACGTCATTTATGAATATATTCTCCCATACTGTAGGATGTCTTTTTGTTCTACTGATGGTGTCCTTTGCTGTACAGAAGCTTTTCAGCTTGATATAGTCCCACTTGTTCATTTTTGCTTTTGTTTCCCTTGCCCGGGGAGATATGTTCATGAAGAAGTTGCTCATGTTTATGTCCAAGAGATTTTTGCCTATGTTTTTTTCTAAGAGTTTTATGGTTTCATGACTTACATTCAGGTCTTTGATCCACCTTGAGTTTACCTTTGTGTATGGGGCTAGACAGTAGTCCAGTTTCATTCTCTTACATGTAGCTGTCCAGTTTTTCCAACACCAGCTGCTGAAGAGGCTGTCATCTCCCCATTGTATATTCAAGGCTCCTTTATCAAATATTAATTGACTGTATATGTTTGGGCTAATGTTTGGATTTTCTATTCTGTTCCACTGGTCTGTGGGTCTGTTTTTGTGCCAATACCAAATTGTCTTGATTACTGTGGCTTTGTAGTAGAGCTTGAAGTCAGGGAGTGTAATTCCCCCTGTTTATTCCTCCTTCTCAGGATTGCTTTGGCTATTCGGGGTCTTTTGTGGTTCCATATGAATTTTAGAATTATTTGTTCCAGTTCATTGAAGAAAGCTGTTGGTAGTTTGATAGGGATTGCATTGAATCTGTATATTGCTATAGGTAGTATAGCCATTTTGACAATATTTATTCTTCCTAGCCAAGAGCATGGGATGCATTTCCATTTGTTAGTGTCCTCTTTAATTTCTCTTAGGAGTGTCTTGTAGTTTTCAGAGTACAGGTCTTTCACTTCCTTCGTTAGGTTTATTCCTAGGTATTTTATTCTTTTTGATGCAATTGTGAATGGAATTGTTTTTCTGATTTCTCTTTCTGTTAGTTCATCATTAGTGTATAGGAAAGCAACAGATTTCTGTGTGTTAATTTTGTATCCTGCAACTTTGCTGAATTCAGATATTAGTTCTAGTAGTTTTGGAGTGGAGTCTTTAGGGTTTTTTATGTACAGAATCATGTCATTTGAAAATAGTGACAATTTGACTTCTTTTTTAGCAATCTGGATGCCTTGTATGTCTTTGTTTTTTCTGATTGCCGTGACTAGGACCTCCAGGACTATGTTCAATAACAGTGGAGAGTGGGCATCCCTGTCTTGTTCCTGATCTTAGATGACAAGCTTTCAGCTTCTAGCTGTTAAGTATGATGTTAGCTGTGGGTTTGTCATATATGGCCTTTATGATGTTGAGGTACTTGCCGTCTATACCCATTTTGTTGAGAGTTTTAATCAGGAATGGATGCTGAATTTTGTCAAATGCTTTTTCAGCATCTGTGCAGATGATCTTGTGGTTTTTTTTCTTTTTGTTGATGTGGTGGATGATGTTGATGGATTTTCGAATGTTGTACCATCCATGCATCCCTGGGATGAATCCCACTTGATCATGGTGTATGATCCTCTTGATGTATTTTTGAATTCAGTTTGCTAATATTTTGTTGAGTATTTTTGCATCTACGTTCATCAGGGATATTGGTCTGTAATTTTCTTTTTTGGTGAGGTCTTTGTACGGTTTTGGTATTAGAGTGATGCTGGCTTGATAGAATGAGTTTGGAAGTATTCCCTCCTCTTCTATTTTTTGGAAAACTTTAAGGAGAATAGGTGTTATTTCTTCTCTATATGTCTGTTAGAATTGAGAGGTGAATCCATCAGGTCCGGGTGTTTTGTTCTGGGGTAGTTTTTTGATTACTGATTGAATTTCATTGCTGGTGATTGGTCTGTTTAGTTTTTCTGTTTCTTGCTTGGTCAGTCTTGGAAGGTTGTATTTTTCTAAGAAGTCGTCCATTTCTTCTATGTTTTCCAGCTTGTTAGCATATAGATTCTCATAATATTCTCTTATAATTCTTTGTATTTCTGTGGGGTCTGTCGTGATTTTTCCTTTCTCATTTCTGATTCTGTTTATGTGTGTAGATTCTCTTTTTCTCTTAATGAGTCTGGCTAGGGGTTTATCTATTCTGTTTATTTTTTCAAAGAACCAGCTCTTGGTTTTATTGATTTTTTCTATTGTTTTATTCTTCTCAATTTTATTTATTTCTTCTCTGATCTTTATTATGTCACTCCTTCTGGTGACTTTGGGCCTCATTTGTTCTTCTTTTTCTAATTTCAGTAATTGTGTCTTTGGACTATTCATTTGGAAATGTTCTTCCTTCTTTAAATAGGCCTGGATTGCAATATACTTTCCTCTTAGAACTGCCTTTGCTGCGTCTCACAGAAGTTGTGGCTTTGTGTTGTTGTTATCATTAGTCTCCATATATTCTTTCATTTCTGTTTTGATTTGGTCGTTAACCCATTGATTAGTTAGGAGAATGTTGTTAAGTCTCCATGTATTTGTGAGCTTTCTTGATTTATCTCTGCAGTTTATTTCTAGTTTTATACCTTTGTGATCTGAGAATTTGGTTGGTAGAATTTCAGTATTTTTGAATTTACTGAGGTTCTTTGTGTGGCCTAGTATGTGGTCTCTTCTGGAAAGTGTTCCATGTGCACTTGAGAAAAATGTTTATCCTGCTGCTTTTGGGTGCAGAGTTCTGTCGATATCTGTTAGGTCCATCTGTTGTAGTGTGTTGTTCAGTGCCTCTGTGTCTTTACTTATTCTCTGTCTGGTTGATCTGTCCTTTGGAGTGAGTGGTGTGTTGAAGTCTCCTAAAATCAATGCATTGCTGTCTATTTCCTCCTTCAATTCTGTTAGTATTTGTTTCACATATGCTGGCGCTCCTGTGTTGCGTGCATATATATTTATAATGGTTTTATCTTCTTGTTGGACTGACCCCTTTATCATTATGTAATGTCCTTCTTTATCTCTTGCTACTTTCTTCGTTTTGAAGTCTATTTTTTCTGATACAAGTACTGCAACACCTGCTTTTTTTCCTTGTTGTTTGCCTGAAATATCTTTTTTCCATCCCTTCACTTTTAGTCTGTATATGTCTTTCGGTTTAAAGTGAGTCTCTTGAAGTCAGCATATAGGTGGGTCTTGTTTTTTTATCCATTCAGTGACTCTATGTCTTTTGACTGGTGCATTCAGTCCATTTACATTTAGGGTGATTATGGATAGGTATGTACTTATTAGCATTGCAGGCTTCAGATTTGTGGTTGCCAAAGGTTCAAGGTTAACTTCCCTAGTATCTGAAATTCTAACAACTAACTTAATATGCTATTACAAACACAATCTAAAGGTTCTTTGTTTGTTTGTTTCCTCCTTTTTCTTTCTATTCCATTCTTTATATATTAGGTATCATATTCTGTACTGTTTGTCTATCCCTTGATTGACTTTGGGAATAGTTAATTTAATTTTGCATTTTGTTAGTAATTAGCTGTTCTATTTTCTTTACTGTGGTTTTATTACCTCTGGTGACAGCTATTAATCTGTAGGAACACTTCCATCTATAGCAGTCCCTCCAAAATACACTGTAGAGATGGTTCGTGGGAGGCAAATTCTCTCAGCTTTTGCTTATCTGGGAATTGTTTAATCCCTCCTTCAAATTTAAATCATAATCTTGCTGGAGTTCACCTCTTCAAAGTAATCTTGGTTCAAGGCCCTTTTGCTTCATTGCATTAAATACATCATGCCACTCCCTTCTTGCCTGTAAGGTTCCTGCTGAGAAGTCTGATGATAGCCTGATGGGTTTTCCTTTGTATGTGATCCTATTTCTCTCTCTGGCTGCTTTTAATAGTCTGTCCTTATCCTTGATCTTTGCCATTTTAATTACTATATGTCTTGCTGTTGTCTTTCTTGCGTCCCTTGTGTTGGGAGATCTGTGCACCTCCATTGCCTGAGAGACTATCTCCTTCCCCAGATTGGGAAAGTTTTCAGCAATCACCTCTTCAAAGACGCTTTCTATCCCTTTTTCTCTCTCTTCTTCCTCTGGTACCCCTATAATGCGAATATTGTTCCTTTTGGATTGGTCACACAGTTCTCTCAATATTATTTCATTCTTAGAGATCCTTTTTTCTCTCAGTGCCTCAGCTTCTTTATATTCCTCTTCTCTAGTTCCTATTTCATTTATTGTCTCCTCCACCATATCCAATCTGCTTTTAATACCGTCCATTGTGTTCTTCAATGATTGGATCTCTGACCGGAATTCATTCCTGAGTTCTTGAATATCTTTCTGTACCTCCATGAGCATGTTAATGATTTTTATTCTGAACTCCCTTTCAGGGAGAGTCATAAGGTCCATATCATTTAAGTCTTTCTCAGGAGTTGTGTTCATAATTTTACTCTGGACCAGGTTCCTTTGGTGTTTCATATTTGTGTATGGCGTCTTGTAGTGCCCAGAAGCTCTAGTCTCTGGAGCTGCTCAGCCCCTGAAGCAATGCAGGGATTTTAGGGGAGTGGCATTGGTGCCTCCAGGGAGGAAAGGGGTGTTTGCTGGTTCCTGGCTGCTGTGCCTGTCTCCAATGCCTAAACCAGTGGGCTGAGCACACAGGTATAAGCCTCTGTGCTTTGCGTTTTTAGTTGCTATAGACAGATCTTCCCTCTGGCTGGCCTAACACCAGGGAAGGATTTCCCAGTTTGCAAGCCCAGTGGGGCTGGCCAGAAGAAAGGCACACAAGTCTGCCTGTCACAGAAGGGGTTCTTGGAACTGTGTAGGCAGCCAGGGAGCTGGAGCACCTGAAGATCGTGAAAGCTCCCAACCTGCTGGGCAGAGTGCACCCCGACAATTTTGTCTGCCTGTCCTTTCTGCTGAGCAGTAAGCTCCGTGCAATCCTTGCCCCTTTAGTAGCTCTCTTGCTAAGGGCTTCTTTGTTAGGAATTCTCTCAGACTGCCTGCCCTTCTTTTGTCCCCGAGCAGCTGGGTATGGATCCTTGCTTTCACAAGCAGCTGGATTCTTAGTCTCTCCAGGAATTCTGCCTGTCTTAGCTTTCCAACCCCCTAATTACAAGAGTATCATGGAAGCACCATGTAATGTAGGTTTGTGCTCCCAGAGTAGATCTCCAGAGTTAGGTATTCAGCAGTCCCACATCTCCACTCGCTCCCTGCTCCGTTCCTGTTCCTCCCACTGGTGAGCTGGGGTGGGGGAAGGGCTTGGATCCCACAGGACCACAGCTTTAGTACGTTACCCTTTTCTGTGACGGGTGCTCTTGTCTCCAGGTGTATGGAGTTTGTTGCCATCCTCTTTCCTGTTGCTCTTTCAAGAGTAGTTGATGTAGCTTTATTTTCATATTATATGAGGTTTTAAGAGGAAGCCTCTGTCTCACCTCTCACGCCGCCATCTTTAATCCACTCTCCCGAATGAAACTGTATTACTGTCTAACCCCATACAAAAAACTGAACTCAAAATGGATCAAAGACGTGAATTTAAGTCATGTAACCATAAAACTCTTAGAAAGAAACATAGGCAAAATCTCTTGGACATAAATATGAGCAAATTCTTCATGAACGTATCTCCCGGGCTAGGGAAACAAATGCAGAAATGAACAAGTGGGAGTATATCAAACTAAAAACCTTTTGTACAGCATAGGATACCATCAATAGAACAAAAAGTCACCCTATAGTGTAGGAGAATATATTCATAAATGACATATCCAATAAGGAATTGACATCCAAATTATATAAAGAGCTCACACACCTCAACAAACAAAAAGCTAATAAGCCAATTAAAAAATGGGCAGAGGAGCTGAACAGACACTTCTCCAAAGAAGAAATTCAGATGGCTAACAGGCACATGAAAAGATGCTCTACATCGCTAATCATCAGGAAATGCAAAATAAAACCACAATGAGATATCACCTTAGACCAGTTAGGATGGCCGCCATCCAAAAGACAACAGCAAATGTTGGTGAGGATGTGGAGAAAGGGGAACCCTCCTACGCTGCTGGTGGCAATGTAAGTTAGTTCAACCATTGTGGAAAGAAGTATGGAGGTTCCTCAAAAAACTCAAAATAGAAATATTATTTGACCCAGGAAGTCCACTCCTAGGCATTTACCCTAAGAATGCAGCAGCCCAGTTTGAAAAAGACATATGCACCCCTATGTTTATCGCAGCACTATTTACAGTAGCCAAGAAATGGAAGCAACTTAAGTGTCCATCAGTTGATGAATGGATAAAGAAGATGTGGTACATATACACAATGGAGTATTGTTCAACCATAAGAAGAAAACAAATCCTACGATTTGCAACAACATAGATGGAGCCAAAGGGTATTATGCTCAGTGAAATAAGCCAGGCAGAGAAAGACAAGTATCAAATGATTTCACTCATCTGTGGAGTATAAGAACAAAGAAAAAACTGAAGGAACAAAACAGCAGCAGACTCAGAACCCAAGAATGGACTAACAGTTGCCAAAGCGGAAGGAACTGGGGAAGTTGGGTGGGAAGGGAAGGATAAGGGTGAAAAAGGGGTTTTATGATTAGCACACATAATGTAGCGGGGGAGTGGCTACAGGGAAGGCAGTATAACAGAGAGAAGACAAGTAGTGATTTTATAGCATCTTACTACAGTGATCGACAGTGACTGTAAACGAGTATGTAGTGGGGACTTTATAATAGGGGTAGTGTAGTAACCGTAGTATTGCTCATGTAACTGTACATTAATAATAACAAAATAAAAAAAAGAAGAAAAAATAATTTTAGTTTCTTTTAGTATTTTTTGTGTTGTGGAATTTGTCTTTCTGCTCCTCGTTCTTCATATCTACTTCTCTATCATCATCACCATCACCACTATCGCACCCCTATCATCATCACCATTATCATCATCACCTATTATCTTCCCTATTTCCCATAACAAAGAAATAAAATTTGTCCCAACAGGATTCCTACAGATGACATGGAAAGGAATATTGCAGATGTTCAGATATCCTCTAGGGATGCCTACAGGCTTTTGGATCTTTGATATTTTTCATTTGACTCTCCAGATCTACTTTTTTATCCTCTCCCAGCCCTATTCTATGCTGTAATTTTCTGGACTTCAATTAGCTAGTTTGTTTATCTTCTAGCTTCCTGTTGGATCAAGCCAGCACGGATGTGGAGAGGGAGAGGAAGAGCTATAGTTCTGTACTGGGTTTAGCTGCTACTTTTGTTCTCTTTGTGGCCTTAGCTTCTGCCAGGCAACTTTCTCTCTTCTTTTTAAGTCAAGGTATCATGGATATACAATTTTATGAAGGTTTCACATGAACAGCATTGTGGTTTCAACATTCACCCATATTATCAAGTCCACCCCCACCCACCCACCAACCCCACTGCACACACTGTCTCTCAGCATAGTAAGATGCTATAGAGTCATTACTTGTCTTCTCCATGCTGTACTGCATTCCCTGTGACCTACCTATATTGTGAATTCTAATGATAATACCCCTTAATCCCCTTCTCCCTCCCTCCCTCCCCACCCTCCCCAATTCCTTCTCTTTGGTAACCACTAATCCCTTCTTGGAGTCAGTGAGTCTGCTGCTGTTTTGTTCCTTCAGTTTTGCTTTGTTATTATACTCCACAAATGAGAGAAATCATTTGGTACTTGTCTTTCTCTGCCTGGCTTATTTCACTGAGCGTAATACCTCTAGCTCCATCCATGCTGTTGAAAATTGTATGGTTTATTTTATTTTTGTAGCTGAATAATATTCCATTGTATATGTACCATGTCTTCTTTATCCATTCATCTACTGATGGACACTTAGGTTGCTTCCATATCTTGGTTAATGTAAATAGTGCTGCGATAAACATAGGGGTGGGTATGTCTTTTTGAATCTGGGATCTTGTTTTCTTTGGGTAAATTCCTAGGATTGGAATGCCTAGGTCAAATGGTATTTCAATTTTTAGTATTTTGAGGAAGCTCCATATTGCTTTCCACAATAGTTGAACTAATTCACGTTACCACCAACAGTGTCAGAGAGTTCCCTTTTCTCCACATCCTCACCAGCATTTGTTGTTTCTTGTCTTTTGTATGCTGGCAATCCTAAGTCGTGTGAGGTGATATCTTGTTGTCATTTTAATTTACATTTCCCTGATGATAAGTGATGTGCAGCATCTTTTCATGTGCCTGTTGGAAATTCAAATTTTTCTTTGGAGAAATGTCTTTAGAGATCCTTCAGCCATTTTTCAATTGGATTATTTGTGTTTTTGGTGTTTTGGAGTGTGAGTTCTTAATATATTTTGGAGTTTAACTCCTTATTGGATATATATAAATGATAATATAAATGGATTAATCATTTATATATATAATTTGTTGTTTATATATATATAATATAATTTTAACATTATATTATATTCTCCCATATTGTATGATGCCTTTTTGTTCTGCTGTTTGTGCCCTTTGCTGTGCAGAAGCTTTTTAGTTTGATGTAGTCCCACTTGTTCATTTTTGCTTTTGTTTCCCTTGCCCAAGGAGATATGTTCAGGAAAAAGTTGCTCATGTTTATGGTCAAGAGATTTTTGCCTATGTTTTCTTCTAAGAGTTTTATGGTTTCATGACTTACATTCAGGTCTTTGGTCTATTTCGAGTTTACTTTTGTGTATGAAATTAGACAATAATCCAGTTTCATTCTCCTACACATAATTGTCCAGTTTTGCCAACCCCAGTTGTTGAAGAGGCTGTCATTTCCGCATTGTATGTCCATGGCTCCTTTATAATATGTCAATTGGCCATATATGTATGGGTTTATATCTGGGCTCTCTATTCTGTTCCATTGATCTATGGGTCTGTTTTTGTGCCAGTACTGAATTGGTTTGATTACTATGGCTTTGTAGTAGAGCTTGAAGTTGGGGAGCGTAATTCCCCCAGCTTTCTTCTTCCTTATCAGGATTGCTTTGGTTATTCGGAGTCTTTTGTGGTTCCATATGAATTTCAGAACTATTTGCTCTAGTTCATTAGAATGCTGTTGGTATTTTGATAGGGATTGCATTGAATCTGTAGATTGCTTTAGGCAGGATGGCCATTTTGAAAAAATGAATTCTTCCTATTCATGAGCATGGGATGTATTTCCATTTATTGGTGTCTTAGTTTCTCTCAAGAGTGCCTTGTTGTTTTCAAGGTATAGGTCCTTCACCTCCTTGGTTAGGTTTATCCTAGCTAGTTTATTGTTTTTGATGTAATTGTAAATAGATTTGTTTTCCTGATTTCTCTTTTGGCTCGTATATAGGAATGCCACAGATGTCTCTGTATTAATTTTGTATCCTGCCAATGTGGAATTCAGATATTAGTTTTAGTGATTTTTGAGTAGAGTTTTCAGGGTTTTTGTAAAGTACAATATCATGTCATCTGCAAACAGTGACAGTTTCACTTCTTTCTTACCAACCTGGATGCCGTTTATTTCCTTGTGTTGTCTGATTGCTGTGGCTAGGACCTCCAGTACTATGTTGAATATAAGTGGTGAGAGTGGGTATTCTTGTCTTGTTTCCTATATTAAAAGAAAAGCTTTCAGATTTTTGCCATTAAGTATGATGGTAGCTATGGGTTTGTCATATATGGCCTTTATTATGTTGAGGTACTTGCCCTCTGTACTCATTTTGTTGAGAGTGTTTATTATGAATGTATGTTGAATTTTGTCAAATGCTTTTTCAGCATCAATGGAGATATCATGTGATTTTTTTCTTTTTTTTGTGGTATATGATGTTGACTTATTTTTTAATATTGTACCATCCTTGTATCATTGGAATAAATAGAGTTAGTCATGATGTATGATCTCTTTGATGCATTTTTAAAAATTATTTATTATTTATTTATTTACTTTAAAAATATTTATTTTGGTATCATTAATCTACCATTACGTGTGCAATATTATGGTTATTAAACTACCCACTTCATCAGGTCCCCCCCACCAACCCCATTACAGTCACTGTCCATAAGCATAGTGAGATGCTATAGAATCATTACTTGTCTTCTCTGAGTTGTACAGCCCTCCCCACGCCCCCCCAACATTACATCTGCTAATCGTACTGCCCCTTTTTCCCCCTTGTCCCTCCCTTCCCACCCATCCTCCTCTGTTCCTTTCCCTTTGGTAACTTTTAGTCGTTCTTGGGTTCTGTAAGTTTGCTGCTGTTTTGTTCCTTCAGTTGTTTTCTTTGTTCTTACAGTCCATGTATGTGTGAGATCATGTGATATTTTTCTTTTTCCTCTTTGCTTGTTTCACTGAGCATAATACCCTCTAGCTCCATCCAAGTTGTTGCAAATGGTAGGATTTGCTTTCTTCTTATGCCTGAATAATGTTCCATTGTTTATATGTACCACATCTTCTTTATCCATTCATCTACTAATGGACACTTAGGTTGCTTCAATTTCTTGGCTATTGTAAATAGTGCTGTGATAAACATAGGGGTGCATATGTCTTTTTCAAACTGTGCTGCTGCATTCTTAGGGTAAATTCCTAGGATTGTAATTCCTGGGTCAATTGGTATTTCTATTTTGAGTTTTTTGAGGAACCTCCATACTGCTTTCCACAAAGATTGAACTAATTTGCATACCCACCAGCAATGTAGGAGGGTTCCCTTTTCTCCACATTCTCACCAACATTTGTTGTTGTTTGTGTTTTGGATGTTGGCCATCCTCACTGGTGTGAGGTGATATCTCATTGTGGTTTTAATTTGCATTTCTCTGATGATTAGCGATGTGGAGCATCTTTTCATGTGCCTTTTGGCCATCTTTGGAGAAGTGTCTATTCATGTCCTCTGCCCATTTCTTAATTGGATCATTTGCTTTTTGTTTGTTGAGGTGTGTGAGTTCTTTATATATTTTGGATGTCAACCCCTTATCGGATATGTCATTTATGAATATATTCTCCCATACTGTAGGATATCTTTTTGTTCTACTGATGGTATCCTTTGCTGTACAGAAGCTTTTTAGCTTGATATAGTCGCACTTGTTCATTTTTGCTTTTGTTTCCCTTGCCTGGGGAGACATGTTCATGAAGAAGTTTCTCATGTTTATGTCCAAGACATTTTTGCCTATGATTTTCTCTAAGAGTTTTATGGTTTCACGACTTACATTCAGGTCTTTGATCCATTTTGAGTTTACTTTGTTGTATGGGGTTAGACAGTAATCCAGTTTCATTGTCTTACATGTAGCTGTCCAGTTTTGCCAACACCCGCTGTTGAAGAGGCTGTCATCTCCCCATTGTATATCCATGGCTCCCTTATCATATATTAATTGACCATATATGCTTAGTTTATATCTGGGCTCTCTATTCTGTTCCACTGGTCTATCGGTCTGTTCTTGTGCCAGTACCAAATTGTCTTGATTACGGGAGCTTTGTAGTAGAGCTTGAAGTCAGGGAGCATAATCTCCCCACTTTATTCTTCCTTCTCAGGATTGCTTTGGCCATTCGGGGTGTTTTGTGGTTCCATATGAATTTTAGAAGTATTTGCTCTAGTCCATTGAAGATTGCTGTTGTTATTTTGATAGGGATTGCATTAAGTCTATAGATTACTTTAGGCAGGATGGCCATTTTGACAATAATTTTTTCTGGCCAAGAGCATGGGATGAATTTCCATTTATTAGTGTCCTCTTTAATTTCTCTTAAGAGTGTCTTGTAGGTTTCAGGGTATAGGTCTTTCACTTCCTTGGTTAGGTTTATTCTTAGGTATGTTATTCTTTTCGATGCGATCGTGAATGGAATTCTTTTCCTTATTTCTCTTTCTGCTAGTTCACTGTTAGTGTATCGGAATGCAACAGATTTCTGTGTATTAATTTTGTATCCTGCAGCTTTGTTGAATTTACATATTAGATCTAATAGTTTTGGAGTGGATTCTTTAGGGTTTTTTTTATGCCCAATATCATATCAATTGCAAACAAGGACAGTTTGAGTTCTTCCTTGCCGATCTTGGTGCCTTTTATTTCTTTGTGTTGTCTGATTGCCGTGGCTAGGACCTCCAGAACTATGTTGAATAAAAGTGGGGAGAGTGGGCATCGCTGTCTTGTTCCCGATCTTAGGTGAATGGCGTACAGCTTCTCGCTGTTAAGTATAATGTTGGCTGTGGGTTTGTCGTATATGGCCTTTATTATGTAGGGGTACTTGCCCTCTATACCCATTTTGTTGAGAGTTTTATCATGAATGGATATTGAATTTTGTCAAATGCTTTTTCAGCATGTATGGACATGATCATGTGGTTTTTGTCCTTCTTTTTGTTGATGTAGTGGATGATGTTGATGGATTTTTGAATGTTGTACCATCTCTCCATCCCTGGGATGAATCCCACTTGATCATGATGGATGATCTGTTTGATGTATTTTTGAACTTGGTTTGCTAATATTTTGTTGAATATTTTTGCCTCTATGTTCACAAGTCATATTGGTCTGTAATTTCCTTTTTTTGTGGTGTCTTTGCCTGGTTTTGGTCTTAGAGTGATGTTGGTCTCGTAGAATGAGTTTTGGAGTATTCCTTCCTCTTCTATTTTTTGGAAAACTTTAATGAGTATGGGTATTAGGTCTTCACTAAATGTTTGATAAAATTCAGCAGTGAAACCATCTGGTCCACGGGTTTTGTTCTTACGTAGTTTTCTGATTACCAGTTCAATTTCTTTGCTGGTAATTGGTCTATTCAGATTTTCTGTTTCTTCCTGGGCATCCTTGGAAGTTTGAATTTTTCTAGAAAGCAGTCCATTTCTTCTCGGTTATCCAGTTTGTTTGCATATAATTTTTCATAGTATTCTCTCATAATTGTTTGTATTTCTGTGGTATCCGTAGGGATTTTTCCTTTCTCATTTCTGATTCTGTTTATGTGTGTAGACTCTCTTTTTTTCTTGATAAGTCTGGCTAGGGGTTTATCTATTTTGTTTATTTTCTTGAAGAACCAGCTCTTGCTTTCATTGATTCTTTCTATTGTTTTATTCTTTTCTATTTTATTTATTTCTGCTTTAATCTTTATTATGTCCCTCCTTGTACTGACTTTGGGTCTCATTTGTCCTTCCTTTTCTAGTTTCATTAGTTGTGAGTTTAGACTGCTCTTATGGGATTGTTCTTCTTTCCTGAGGTAGGCCTGTATTGCAATACATTTCCCTCTTATCACAGCCTTCGGTGCATCCCACAGATTTTGTGGTGTTGTGTTATTGTTGTAATTAGTCTCCATATATTGCTTGATCTCTGTTTTTATTTGGTCATTGATCCATTGATTAATTAGGAGCATGTTATTCAGCCTCCATGTGTTTGTGGGCTTTTTTGGTTTCTTTGTGTAATTTATTTATAGTTTCATACCTCTGTGATGTGAGAAGCTGGGTTGTACAATTGCAATATTTTTGAATTACCGAAGTTCTTTTTGTGGCCTAATGTATGATCTATTCTTGACAATGTTCCATGTGCGCTTCAGAAGAATGTATATCCTGTTGCTGTTGTATGGAGTGTTCTGTAGATGTCTGTTAATTCCATCTGTTGTAATATGTTGTTCAGTGCCTCTGTCTCTTCACTTATTTTCTTTCTGGTTGATCTGTCCTTTGGAGTGAGTGGTGTGTTGAAGTCTCTTAAAATTAATGCAATGCATTCTATTTCCCCCTTTAATTCTTTTAGTATTTGTTTCACATGTGTAGGTGATCCTGTGTTGGGTGCATAGATATCTATGCACCCAACACAGGATCACCTACATATGTGTTGGGTGCATAGATATTTATAATAGTTATATCCTCTTGTTGAACTGACCCCTTTATCCTTACGTAATGTTCTTCTTTGTCTCTTGTGACTTTTTTTTGTTTTGGAGTCTATTTTGTCTGATACAAGTATTTGAAGTCCTGCTTTTTTCTCCCTATTAGTTGCATGAAATATCTTTTTCCATCCCTTTATTTTCTGTCTATGTATGTCTTTCGTTTTGAAGTGAGACTCTTGTAGGCACCATATAGATGGTTCTTATTTTTTTTATCCATTCCATAACTCTGTATCTTTTGATAGGTGCATTCTGACCATTTACATTTAGGGTGATTATTAATAGGTATGTAGATATTGCCATTTCAGGCTTTAGATTTTGGTTACCAAAGATTCAAGGACATTTCCCTTACTATCTAACTGTCTAATTTAACTTACTTCCTGTACTATTACAAAGACAACCTAAATGTTCCTTTTTTCTTCCTCCTTTTTCTTCCTCCTTCATTCTTTTTACATTATGAATCATATTCTGTACTCTTTGTCACCCCTTCAGTGATTTCTATTTAGCCTTAGATATAGTGACATCTGTAGGAGTCCCTGCAAAATGCTCTGTCGAGGTGGTTTTGGGAGGTACATTCTCTCAGCTTTTGCTTATCTGAAAAATTTTCAATCCGTCCTTTAAATTTAAATGATAACCTTGCTGTGTAGAGTATTCTTGGTTCAAGGCCCTTCTGCTTCATTGCATTTAATATATAATGCAGTTCCTTCTGGCCTCTAAGGTTTCTTTTGAGAAGTCTGATGATAGCCTGATGTGTTTTCATTTGTATGTGATCTTTTTTCTCTCTCTAGCTGCTTTAAAAAGTCTGTCTTTATCCTTGATCTTTGCCATTTTAATTATTATATATCTTGATGTTGTCTTCTTTGGGTCCCTTGTGTTGGGAGATCTGTGCACCTCCATGGCTTGAGAGACTATCTCCTTCCCCAGATTGGAGAAGTTTTCAGCAATTACTTCCTCAATGACATTTTGTATCCCTTTTCTCTCTTCTTCTCCTGGTACCCCTATAATGCGAATATTGTTCTGTTTGGATTGGTCACACAGTTCTCTCAATATTCTTTCATTCTTAGAGATTCTTTTTTCTCTCTGTGCCTTAGCTTCTTTGTACTCCTCTTCTGCAATTTCTATTCCATTTACTGATTCTTCTACCTCATCTAATCTGCTTTTAAATCCCTCCATTGTGTGTTTCGTTTCAGATATGAAATTTCTTAATGATAGCATCTGCATCTTAAATTCGTTCCTGAGTTCTTGAATATTTTTCTGTACCTCCATAAGCATGTTTATAATTTTCATTTTGAACTCTCAGGAAGATTGTTGAGTTCGGTTTCAGTTGGCCCTCTTTCTAGGGTTTCTGAGATTGTTGTCTGAACCATATTGTTTTCACGTTTCATTTTTCTGTGTTTTGCCCACTAGTGTGCAGAGTCTCCAGTCTCTGGAGCTCCTCAGCCCCTAGAGTGAGGTTGCAGGTCTTAGGGGAGCCATGCTGGTGCCTGGTGGGAAGAAAGATCTGTTTCCTGCTTCCCGTCTGGGGTGCCTGTCTCCAGTGTCGGGGCAGTGGGCCAAACACACACGTGTAAATTCTGTGTTTTGCGTCTCAGCTGTTGTAGGCCATGCCTCCCTCTAGCTGGCCTGGTGCCTGCACAGTGACTGTGGTTTTGCGATCAGGTGCCTCCTGGTCAGTAGGAAGGTTTGGCACTCTGTGTGTCACAGTGGCAGGCCTTGGAGCTGAGTAGGTAGTCAGGGGTATTGAGCACCTGAAGCTCTTCCACGTTCCCAACGAACTGTACAGAGTGCACCCAGACTACCTTGTCCAGCTCTCCCTTCTCCCACATAGCAAGCTCCGTACAAACCCCACCCGTTCAGCAGCCCCCTCTTTGCTAGGAAGCCTCTCAGACTCCTTGCCTTTCCTCTTTCACAGAGTGGCCAGGTGTGGATTCCCTCCTCCATAAATGGCCGGAATGTCAATTTCCTCAAGCACTCTTCCTGTCCGAGCTCCCCAACGTCCAGAGCACCACACACTATAGGATTCTGCTAACAAAGCAGATGTCCAGGGCTGGGTGTTCAGCAGTCCCAGGCTTTCACCCCCTCCCACACTCCATTTCTCTTCCTCCCACTGGTGAGCTGGGGTGGGGGAAGGGCTTGGGTCCCACCGGATTTAGGCTTTCATACGTTACCCAGTTTCTTGAGGTCTGCTCTGTTCATGAGGTCTGTATGCTGTCTGGCTCAGCCTTATTTCTTGTTGTTGTCTAAGGGTTAGTTGTATTCATTAACTATATTTTTGTACTGTTTGTGATTTTGGGAGGACCTCTCTTTCTCACGTCTCACACCTCCATCTTGGAACTCCTACTCTTGATTTTTCCTCCCTATTATTTGCATGAAATATCTTTTTCCACCCCTTCACTTTTAGTCTGTTATGTCTTTGGGTTTGAAATGAGTCTCTTGTACATGGCATATAGATGGAGCTTGTTTTCTTATCCATTCTGTAGTTGGTGTCTTTTCATTGGTGCATTCAGTCCATTTACATTTAGAGTGATTTTTGATAGATATGTACTTACTGTCTTTGGAGGCTTAGATTTGTGGTTACTAAAGGTTCAAGGGCAGCTTTATTACTATCTGTCTTAAGTCACTTATCATGCTATTTCAAACACAATCTAAATATTTTTCCCTTTTTTTCTTCCTCCACTCTTTATATATTAGGTGTCATATTCTGTACTCTTTGTGTATCCCTTGACTAACTTTTTGAGTAGTTGTTTTAACTTTGCATCTGCTTAGTAATTAACTTGCTTTACTGTGGTTTTATTTTCTCTGCTGAGAGCTTCTTAGCTTTAGGAACACTTCCATCTAGACCAATCTCTTTAAAAGACCTTGTAGAGATGGATTGTGGGTGATAAATTTCCTCAACTTTTGCTTCTCTGGGAATTGTTTAATCCCTACTTCTAATTTAAATGATAATCGTGCTGGGTACAGTATTCTTGGTTAGAGGCCCTTCTGTTTCATTGCTTTAAATATATCATGCCCCACTCCCTTCTGGCCTGTAAGGTTTCTGTTGAGAAGTTTGATGATAGCTTGATGAGGTTTCCTTTATTTTTTTATAATTAATTTTGGTATCATTAATCTACAATTACATGTGCAATATTATGGTTATTAAACTACCCCCTTCATCAGGTCCCCCTCACCAACCCCATTACAGTCACTCTCCATCAGTGTAGTGAGATGGTATAGAATCACTATTTGTCTTCTCTGAGTTGTACAGCCCTCCCCGTGCCTCCCCAACATTACATCTGCTAATCGTAATGCTCCTTTTTCCCCCTTATCCTTCCCTTCCCACCCAACTCCCCCAGTCCCTTTCCCTTTGGTAACTATTAGTCCATTCTTGGGTTCTGTGAGTCTGCTGCTGTTTTGTTCCTTCAGTTTTTTCTTTGTTATTATACTCCACCTATGAGTGAAATCATTTGATACTTGCCTTTTTCGGCTTGGCTTATTTCAGTGAGCATAATACCCTCTAGCTCCATCCATGTTGTTGCAAATGGTAGGATTTGTTTTCTTCTTATGGTTGAATAATATTCCATTGTGTATATGTACCACCTCTTCTTTATCCATTCATCTACTGATGGACACTTAGGTTGCTTCCATTTCTTGGCTATTGTAAATAATGCTGGGATAAACATAGGGGTGCATATGTCTTTTTCAAATTGGGCTGCTGCATTCTTAGGGTAAATTCCTAGGAGTGGGTTTTCTGGCTCAAATGGTATTCCTATTTTGAGTTTTTTGAGAACCTCCATACTGCTTTCCACAATGATTGAACTAATTTGCATTCCCACCAGCAGGGTAGGAGGGTTCCTTTTTCTCCACATCCTCACCAACATTTGTTGCTGTTTGTGTTTTGGTTGTTGGCCATCCTCACTGGTGTGAGGTGATATCTCATTGTGGTTTTAATCTGCATTTCTCTGATGATTAGCGATGTGGAGCATCTTTTCATATTCCTGTTGGCCATCTGAATTTCTTGTTTGGATGTGTCTATTCATGTCCTCTGCCCATTTCTTAATTGGATTATTTGACTTTGTGTGTTGAGGTGTGAGAGTTGTTTATATATTTTGGATGTCAACCCCTTATTGGATACGTCATTTATGAATATATTCTCCCACACTGTAGGATGTCTTTTTGTTTCTACTGATGGTGTCCTTTACAGAAGCTTTTCAGCTTGATATAGTCCCACTTGTTCATTTTAGCTTTTGTTTTCCCTGCCCGGGGAGACATGTTCATGAAGACGTCGCTCATGTTTATGTCCAAGAGATTTTTGCCTATGTTTTTTTCTAAGAGTTTTATGGTTTCATGACTTACATTCAGGTCTTTGATCCATCTTGAGTTAACCTTTGTGTATGGGGCTAGACAGTAGTCCAGCTTCATTCTCTTACATGTAGCTGTCCAGTTTTTCCGACACCAGCTGCTGAAGAGGCCGTCATCTCCCCAATGTATATCCAAGGCTCCTTTATCAAATATTAATTGACTGTATATGTTTGGGTTAATGTTTGGATTTTCTATTCTGTTCCACTGGTCTGTGGGTCTGTTTTTGTGCCAATACCAAATTGTCTTGATTACTGTGGCTTTGTAGTAGACCTTGAAGTCAGGGAGCATAATTCCCCCAGTTTTATTCCTTCTTCTCAGGATTGCTTTGGCTATTCGGGGTCTTTTGTGGTTCCAAATGAATTTTCGAATTATTTGTTCAGTTCATTGAAGAAAGCTGTTGGTAGTCTGACAGGGATTGCATTGAATCTGTAGATTGCTTTAGGTAGTATAGCCATTTTGACAATATTTATTCTTCCTATCCAAGATCATGGGATGAATTTCCATTTGTTAGTGTCCTCTTTAATTTCTCTTAGGAGTGTCATGTAGATTTCAGAGTATAGGTCTTTCACTTTCTTCGATAGGTTTGTTCCTAGGTATTTTATTCTTTTTGATGCAATTGTGAATGGAATTGTTTTCCTGATTTCTCTTTCTGTTAGTTCGTCGTTAGTATATAGGAAAGCAACAGATTTTTGTGTATCAATTTTGTGTCCTGCAACTTTGCTGAATTCAGATATTAGTTCTAGTAGTTTTGGAATGGAGTCTTTAGTGTTTTTTATGTACAATATCATGTCATCTGCAAATAGTGACAATTTGACTTCTTTACGAATATGGATGCCTTGTATTTCTTTGTTTTGTCTGATTGCCATGGCTAGGACTCCTGTAATATGTTGAATAACAGTGGAGAGAGTGGGCATCACTGTCTTGTTCCCGATCTTAGATGAAAATCTTTCAGCTTCTCCCTGTTAAGTATGATGTTAGCTGTGGGTTTGTCATATATGGCCTTTATGATGTTGAGGTACTTGCTGTCTATACCCATTTTGTTGAAAGTTCTAATCATGAATGGGTGCTGAATTTTGTCAAATGCTTTTTCAGCATCTATGGAGATGATCATGTGGTTTTTTTTCTTCTTTTTATTGATGTGGTGGATGATGTTGATGGATTTTCGAATGTTGTACCATCCATGCATCCCTGGGATGAATCCCACTTGATCATGGTGTATGATCCTCTTGATGTATTTTTGAATTCGGTTTGCTAATATTTTGTTGAGTATTTTTGCATCTATGTTCATCAGGGATATTGGTCTGTAATTTTCTTTTTTGGTGAGGTCTTTGCCAGGTTTTGGTATTAGAGTGATGCTGGCTTCATAGAATGAGTTTGGAAGTATTCCCTCCTCTTCTATTTTTTGAAAAGCTTTAAGGAGAATGGGTATTTTTTCTCCTCTATATGTCTGTTAGAATTGAGAGGTGAATCCATCAGGTCCGGGGGTTTTGTTCTTGGGTAGTTTTTTGATTACTGATTCAATTTCGCTTCTGCTTATTGGTCTGTTTAGTTTTTCTGTTTCTTGTTTGGTCAGTCTTGGAAAGTTGTAGTTTTCTAAGAGGTTGTCCATTTCTTCTATATTTTCCAGCTTGTTAGCATATAGATTCTCATAATATTCTTTTATAGTTCTTTGCATTTCTGTGGGGTCCGTCGTGATTGTTCCTTTAAACTTCTGATTTTGTTTATGTGTGTAGATTCTCTTTTTCTCGTAATGAGTCCGGCTTAGGATTTATCTATTTTGTATATTTTTTCAGAGAACCAGCTCTTGGTTTCATTGATTTTTTTCTATTGTTTTATTCTTCTCAATTTTATTTATTTCTTCTCTGATCTTTATTATGTCCCTCCTTCTGGTGGCTTTGGGCCTCATTTGTTCTTCTTTTTCTAATTTCAGTAATTGTGTCTTTGGACTATTCATATGGGAATGTTCTTCCTTCTTTAAATAGTCCAGGATTGCAATATACTTTCCTCTTAGAACTGCCTTTGCTGTGTCCCACAGAAGTTGTGGCTTTGTGTTGTTGTCATTAGTCTCCATATATTCTTTGACATCTGTTTTTATTTGGTCATTAACCCATTGATTAATTAGGAGATTGTTGTTAAGTCTCCATGTATTTGTGAGCCTTTTTGATATCTTTCTAAAATTTATTTCTCGTTTTATACATTTGTGATCTGGGAAGTTGTTTGCTAGAGTTTCAATATTTTTGAATTTACTGAGGCCCTTTTTGTGGCCTAGTATGTCGTGTATTCTGGGAAGTGCTCCATGTGCACTTGAGAAGAATGTGTATCCTGCTGCTTTTGGATGGAGTGTTCTGTAGATGTCTGTTAGGTTCATCTTTTCTAATGGGTTTTTGAGTGCCTCTGTCTCTTTATTTATTTTCTGTCTGGTTGATCTGTCCTTTGGAATGAGTGGTGTGTTGAAGTCTCCTAAAATGAGTGCATTGCTTTGTAGTTCGTCCTTTAATTCTGTTAGTATTTGTTTCACATATGCCTGCGCCCATGTATTGGGTCCATATATATTTATAATGGTTATATCCTCTTGTTGGACTGACCCCTTTTCATTATGTGATGTCCTTCTTTATCTCTTGTTACTTTCTTCGTTTTAAAGTCTATTTTGTCTGATATAAGTACTGCAACAACTGTTTTTTTCTCCTTGCTGTTTGCATGAAATATCTTTTTCCATCCCTTCACTTTTAGTCTGTGTATATCTTTGGGTTTGAGGTGAGTCTCTTGTAAGCAGCATATAGATGGGTCTTGCTTTTTTATCCATTCTATTACTCTGTGTCTTTTGATTGGCCCATTTAGTCCATTTACATTTAGGGTGATTATCGATAGATATGTACTTATTCTCATTGCTGGCTTTAGATTCGTGCTTACCAAAGGTTCAGGGGTTGCTTCTTAACTATCTACCAATCTAACTTACCTTTCTTGTTAAGTTATTGTAAACACAGTCAGATGTTTTGTTTTAATTTCTCTCCCTTCTTATTCTTTCTCCTCCATTCTTTATATACTGGGTGTTTTATTCTTTGCCTTTAGTTAGTATTTGGATGGTCTGCTTTCTTTGCTATGATTTTATTTTCTCTGGTGACATCTTGTTAGCCTTAGGAGTGCTTCCCTCTAGAGCAGTCCCTTTAGGATATCATGTAGAGTTGGTTTATGAGAGGCAAACTCTCTCAACTTTTTCTTGTCTGGAAATTGTTTAATCCCTCTCTCTTATTTAAATTATACTCATGCTGTATACAGTATTTGCAGTTCGAGGCCCGTCTGTTTCATTGCATTAAATATATCATGCGATTCTCTTCTGGCCTGTAGGATTTCTGTCGAGAAGTCTGATGGTAATGTGATGGGTTTTTCCTTGTAGGTGATCTTTTTTCTCTGTCTAGCTGCCTTTAATACTCTGTCCTTATCTTTGATATTTGCTATTTTAATTATTATGTGTCTTGGTGTTGTCTTCCTTGGGTCCCTTGTGTTGGGAAATCTGTGGGCTTCTGTGGACTGTGAGACTATTTCCTTCCCCAGCTTGGGTAAGTTTTCAGCAATTATTTCTTCAAAGACTCTTTCTATCCCTTTTTCTCTCTCTTCTTCCTCTGGTACTCTTATAATGCGAATATTGTTCCATTTGGATTGGTCACACATTTCTCTTAATATTCTTTCTTTCCTAGAGATCCTTTTATGTCTCTCTGCCTCAGCTTCTCTGCATTCCTGTTCTCTGATTTCTGTTCCATTAATGGTCTCTTGCATCTCGTCCAGTCTGCTGCTATGCCCGTCGATCGATTGTCTCAATTCTGCATTGTCTTTCCTCACTTCCCTCACTTCCTCCCTCAGCTCTTCCATATTTCTCTGTTGATCCATCTGTATGTTTATGACTTGTTCTGAATTCTTTTTCAGGGAGGTTGTGCATTTCCATCCCTTCAGCTTCCCTGTCGGATGTTGTCTGGGTCTGGGTGAGTTTTGTTTGTACCATATTCCTCTGTCTTTTCATGGTGATAGAAGTGGTCGCCGATAGGTGCCATGTATGTCAGCTGGGCTCTTTAAGACTTTTTAAAAGAAAAAAAACGAAAAAAATGAAAGAAAGGAAAGAAAAGAGAAAAAAAGGTAGAAAGAAAAGAAAGAAAAGAAAAGAGAAAAAAAAAAAACAGAAAAACGCCCCCCCGGGAATAGATTCTGTGGCGACACTGTAGGTGGCGCTGTTGCTCCACTATTCCGCAGCTGCGGCCGCTCCTGTCCGCATGGTCCTTTGTAGCTGTTGCCAGGCGGTAACGAATGGGAGGCTGTCGATCTCTGTGGGAAGTCTCAGTGCGGCTACTTTTTCCCAGTCGCCAGTTAAGGGGTCCGAAATTCCTCAGGACTCAGCCTGCTGGGCTGAGTGTGCTGGGACGATCCTGCTCCTCTGTTGCGCATGTGTCTTTATGACTGCTAAAAAAAGCGCACGCTTTTCTTTTGTCCCGGGAGCTGGCTGCGAGGATGCTTGTGCCTTCCCTGGCTCAGATCCTGCACCGCCTCTCTCTCCAATCTCTGATACACCACCTGATGTGTGTCAGCGTTCCTGGTGCAGATCACCAGGGCTGGTTATTTTGTGGGCCTGTACTTCCACTCCCTCCCAGCTCTGAATCCTCTCCTCCCGCTGGTGCGCTGGGGTGGGGGAGTGCTCGGGTCTCGCCCAGTCACGGCTCCATATCTTACCCACCTTGTGGGGTGCCGAGTCCTCTCAGGTGTAGATGCAGGCTGTGTACTGTCCTGTATCTTCTGGTCTCTCTTTTAGGAATAGTTGTATTTGTCGTATTTTCATTAATATATATGGTTTGGGAGGAGATTTCTGCCGCCCTGCTCACACCACCATCTTCCCGGAAGTCTATCAAGGTTTCCTTTATAAGTGATGTTGTTTCTCTCTTTGACTGCTTTTAATACTCTTTCCTTTTCCTTGGTCTTTTCCATTTTCATTAGAATATGCCTTGTTGTCTTCCTAGATTTCCTTGTGCTGGGAGAGCTCTACAATTCCATAACCTGAGAGACTATTTCCTTGCCCAAATTGGGAAGTTTCAGCAATTATTTCCTCAAAGAGGCTTTCCCTTTTTTTCTCTCTCCTTCTTCTGTTATACCTATAATGTGAATATTGCTATGTTTGGATTGCTGTCTTCCGGTGAAAGACTTCAGTTTCTTTTCCAGTGGGCTTCTAGGCTTGGGCATAAGGAGGAACTGGCTAGTTCTCTCTCTCAGTGTCCCGCCAAATTTGGAATGACTAAATGGTAGTTGAGGCAGATTTTTATGTTCAAGGCAACTCTTCTTCATTTCCTAAGGATTGTTTTCAACCAAGATATCCTATCATTTAGATATTTAGGCCTTTGGAACTTAAAATGACATCTCATTTGTTGCTTTGAGATGTTTTTGCCTTCATCTCATTTGATCCTTAAGTAGGGCAAAGAAGTCTTTGAAGGTTGGACTATTTAAATGGCAGGATCCATTGTGTAGGATGACTAGACTTCGGGGTTAGAAATCCTGGGCTCAAAGTTTTTTCTTTACTCAAAAGTACCTATCAGTGGTGATCCAAAAGGAATAATTTAAGAATTTAATGGTTTGTTTTTACCATGAGAACAGGGATGACTTGGTTAACTAATAATGTATTACTAACTACAAACAAGCCTTTCATCGTTTATTAGATAAGAGTGATACTTAATCAAATTCCTAAAGCAACATATACCTGCTATTCATAAATAAAATACATAAAAAGGAAATCTCAAGCTTTTGTACAAATTTTTTTATGATGGAAATGCAGCTTGAGAATGCCAAAAACATGCTCCAAGATTTCCATAAGTTCAGTTTGAAAAATTGCTCACTTAAGAAAACTTGAATTTTATCCTGTGAAAATATATTTGAAGACTCATTCCTACATGACTCACTCCTTTCACTTTAAAACTAGGAAATTTTATTTTTAGGCTATCAGCAAAATCAAAACATAAAATTGAAACAGGAGTCTTAGAGATAGTATTGGTTCCTGAGTATACATTATTTGAGAAGTGTTTTCATAAATAAACTGTAATGCTACAAGAGCAATTCACTGCATTTGAGCAGCCAGATAGAAGGTGGTGTTTAATGTGAGTCTTTTAAGGATGAGGGGAGAGAGTGATGGGGTGAGGGAACAGCCATCATCATACAGCTAGAATTTCTTGAGAGCATCTGATGTGTTGTGACAAGAGGTTATACACATGCCCATGTTTTAGGGCATGACATGTTACTGGGGAAATAACCAAAGAAGAGGTTGAAATAAGAGATTAGCGTTGAAGGAGATGGAATATATATTGAGGAGTTAGGACTAATGTAGGTCAGTGTTTTTCAGTCTCTCTCAGTGAAACTCTATATTGAAAAAATCTTATTTAGGAGACACCTATGTAACAAAGAAAAGGAGGTTAACTGCCAGTGGAAGCCAGGGAGATGACCAGGAGCTCTGTCTTTTTTTCATTCCACCAGTTATGTCTTATTCAAAGATCCTTGTGGGCATATCTTCAAACTCCCTAGCAGTTCAAGAGGCATGGCCTGAAAACCTGCTGTAGGTAATGCGAAATTACCAGATCCATGTTTAAGAAAGATCACCACCCACTCTATGTAGAGAGATGGAAGACCAAATATTGCAGTAATGGAAGGAAGAGGTAATGAGAGGCCACATTAAAGCTCTGATGATTAAAGAAGAGAAGAAGATTGATAGTCTCGTCTGAGGAAAAGTCTGTGAGGGAAGTGGGAGTACTTGTAAGATTTGGATTTTCTATTCAGCTTAGATTCATTAGGAAATTTTGAGCAACACTAGGAAACAAGTGTGAGGGAACAAGGTTCCCATCGTTCCAGAGCATGGTTTGTCATGCTGAAATTATAGAGGGCAGTGCTTAAGAAAGAAGAAATGCACTTGGAAAGAGAAAGGGAATGATGAATAAGCATCTAGACCAGAACAAGTCCCATTTTTCCATTAACCAAGCATAACCTCCATGAATAAGGACTGGAGATGAAGAGCTCTAATATCCTGATGGCTTAGAAGCAGTGTGGAGGACCCTCCATTCTACTGTGGACTTGGGTTAGGTGTGATGTGATCATGGGGAAGGATAGACAAAGCTTGAAACATGAAAGAGATCAATTAAGAATGAATGGCAAGATTCTGGGAAGATGGCGGCGTGAGAGAGGGCGGCGGAAATCTCCTCCCAAAACCATATATATTTGAGAAACTACAACAAATACAACAATTCCTAAAAAAGAGACCAGTAGATATAGTACAACGGCCAGCCTATAGCTACACCTGCGAGAACTCAGTGCCTCATGAAGTGGGTAAGACATGGAACCGCAACCCAGTGGGACCCGAGCACTCCCCCACCCCAGCGCACCAGCGGGAGGAAAAGATTCAGAGTGGGGAGGGAGTGGAAGCACAGGCCCGCCAAATAACCAGCCCTGGTGATCAGCGCTGGAAGCACTGACACACATCGCCTGGTGTACCAGAGATTAGAGAAACAGAAGTGCAGGATCCGAGATGGAGACTGCAAGCGGGTCCCCTCAGCCAGCTTCCCAGGACAAAAGAAAAGAGGGCGCTTTTTTTTGTTGTTTTTGTTTTTGTTTTTGTTTTTTTTGTTGTTAAAGTCTTAAAGAGACAAGGGCCCAACAGTGGAACAAAATCGTCCCAGCACACTCAGCCAAGCAGGCTGGGAGTCTTGGGGAATTTCGGACCCCCTGGCCAGGGGCCGGGCAAAGCAGCCATGCCGAGCCTTCCCACAGTGATCAGCAGCCTGCCATTTGTCACCCCACACCACTCTGGGCAGCATTGCAAAGGGTCTGGGAGCCTCCACTGCTGCGGAACAGCAGAGGAGTGGCCCCGCCCACAGCAACCTCACAGAATCTACTTCCGGCAGGCTCGCAGCTAAGTGGGAAGGACTCCAGAACCCACATGAAGGGCTGAAAAGCACCAAGGGGACCAGAAGGCACCCAGTGAGACTTCAAACCCCCACAGTGCTGTAGGCTAGGCTGAGGGCAACCCCGCACACAGGCAGCTCTGAGGATTATCCCAGAGACTGCCTCCCAGTGGGTGAGAAACCAGTTCAGGCCCCAGAGAAGGGCAAGGAGAACAACAAGCAGGAAGGGACTTTGTTCTCCCAGCTGACACACATGGTGCCGACCAGCCACCACTTCTATCACCATGAAAAGACAGAGGAATATGGTACAGACAAAGACTACCCAGACAACCCCAGAGAGAGGGCCTGATGGGATAGATTTATACAATCTTCCTGAAAAAGAATTCAGAATAAAAGTCATAACCATGCTGATGGATCTACAGAGAAATATGCAAGAGCTAAGGGAGGAAGTGAGGAAAGACAATGCAGAAATCAGACAAGTGATCGACGGGCTTAAGAGTAGAATGGATGAGGTGCAAGAGACTGTTAATGGAATAGAAATCAGAGAAAAGGAATACAGAGAAGTTGAGGCAGAGAGATATAAAAGGATCTCTAAGAATGAAAGAATATTAAGAGAACTGTGTGACCAATCCAAAGGGAACAATATCCGCATTATAGGAGTACCAGAAGAAGAGAGAGAGAAAAAGGGATAGAAAGTGTCTTTGAAGAAACAATTGCTGAAAAATTCCCCAAGCTGGGGAAGGAAATAGTTTCTCAGTCCACAGAAGCCCACAGATCTCCCAACACAAGGGACCCAAGGAAGACAACACCAAGACACATAATAATTAAAATAGCAAATATCAAAGATAAGGATAGAGTATTAAAGGCAGCTAGACAGAGAAAAAAGATCACCTACAAAGAAAAACCCATCACATTATCATCATACTTCTCAACAGAAATCCTACAGGCCAGAAGAGAATGGCATGATATATTTAATGTAATGAAACAGAGAGGTCTCAAACCATGAATACTGTATACAGCACGATTATCATTTAAATAAGACAGAGGGATTAAACAATTTCCAGACAAGAAAAAGTTGAGAGAGTTTGCCTCTCATAAACCAATTCTACATGATATCTTAAAGGGACTGCTCTAGAGGGAAGCACTCCTATGGCTAACAAGATGTTACCAGAGAAAATAAGATCAGCAAAGAAAGCAGACCATCCAAATACTAACTAAAGGCAAAGAATAAAACACCTAGTATATAAAGAATGGAGGAGGAAGAATAAGAAGAGAGAGAAATAAAGAAACAACAGACTGTGTTTACAATAACTTAACAAGAAAGTTTAGTTAGATTGTTAGATTGTTAAGAAGCGACCCCTGAACCTTTGGTAAGCACGAATCTAAAGCCAGCAATCGGAATAAGTACATATCTATCAATAATCACCCTAAATGTAAATGGACTAAATGCACCAATCAAAAGATACAGAGTAATAGAATGGATAAAAAAGCAAGACCCATCTATATGCTGTTTACAAGAGACTCACCTCAAACCCAAAGATATACACAGACTAAAGGTGAAGGTATAGAAAAAGATATTTCATGTGAGCAACAAGGAGAATAAATCATGTGTTGCAGTACTTATATCAGACAAAATAGACTTCAAAACGAAGAAAGTAGCAAGAGACAAGAAGGACATTATATAATGGTAAAGGGGTCAGTCCAAGAAGAGGATATAACCATTATAAATATATATGCACCCAACACAGGGGCGCCGGCATATGTGAAACAAATACTAACAGAATTAAAGGAGGAAATAGAAAGCAATGCATTCATTTTAGGAGACTTCAACACACCACTCACTCCAAAGGACAGATCAACCAGATAGTAAATAAGTAAAGACACAGAGCCACTGAACAACACACTAGAACAGATGGACCTAACAGACGTCTACAGAACTCTACACCCAAAATCAACAGGATACACATTCTTCTCAAGTGCACATGGAACACTTTCCAGAATAGATCACATATTAGGCCACAAAAAGAACCTCAGTAAATTCAAAAATATTGAAATTCTACCAACCAACTTCTCAGATCACAAAGGTATAAAATGAGAAAAAAATTGTAGAAAGAAAACAAAAAGGCTCACAAATACACGGAGGCTTAATAACATGCTCCTTAATAATCCATGGGTCAATGACCACACTAAATCAGAGATCAAACAATATATGGAGACAAATGACAACAACAACACAAAGCCACAACTTCTGTGGGACGCAGCAAAGGCAGTTCTAAGAGGAAAGTATATTGCAATTCAGGCCTACTTAAAGAACGAAGAACATTCCCAAATAAATAGTCTAAAGACACAATTATTGAAATTGGAAAAAGAAGAACAAATGAGGCCCAAAGTCACCAGAAAGAAGGACATAATAAAAATTAAAGAAGAAATAAATAAAATTGAGAAGAATAAAACAATAGTAAAAATCAAGGAAACCAAGAGATGGGTTTTTGAAAAAATAAATAAAACCGATAAACCCCTAGCCAGACTTATTAAGAGAAAAAGAGAATCTACACACATAAGCAGAATCAGAAATGAGAAAGGAAAATTCATAATGGACCCCACAGAAATACAAAGAATTATAAGAAAATACTATGAAAATCTATATGATAACAAGCTGGAAAACCTAGAAGAAATGGACTTTTTAGAAAAATACAACCTTCCAAGACTGACCAAGCAAGAAATAGAAAACCTAAACAGACCAATTACTAGCAAAAAATGGAATCAGTAATCAAAAAACTACCTAAGAAAAAAAGCCCTATGGACAGATGGATTCACCTCTAAATTTTACCAGACATATAGAGAAGAAATAATACCCATTCTCCTTAATGTTTTCCAAAAAATAGAAAGGGAGGGAAAACTTCCAAACTCATTCTATGAAGCCAGCACACTCTAATACCAAAACCTGGGAAAGACCTCACCAAAAAAGAAAATTACAGACCAATATCCCTGATGAACATAGATGCAAAAATACTCAACAAAATATTAGCAAACTGAATTCAAAAATACATCAAGAGAGCAGACACCATGATCAAGTGGGATTCATCTCAGGGATGCAAAGATGGTACAACATTCGAAAATCCATCAACATAATCCACCACATCAACAAGAAGAAGAACAAAAACCACATGATCATCTCCATAGATGCTGAAAAAGCATTTGACAAAATTCAGCATCCATTCATGATAAAAACTCTTAACAAATGGGTATAGAGGGCAAGTACCTCAACATAAGAAAGGCCCCATATGACAAACCCACAGCCAACATTATACATAACAATGAGAAGTTGAAAGCTTTTCATCTAAGATCAGGAACAAGACAGGGATGCCCACTCTCCCCACTATTATTCAACATAGTACTGGAGGTCCTAGCCATGGCAATGAAAGAAAACAAAGAAATACAAGGCATCCAGATTCGTAAAGAAGAAGTCAAATTGTCACTATTTGCAGATGTCATGATATTATACATAAAAAACCGTAAGGACTCCACTCCAAAACTACTAGAACTAATATCTGAATTCAGCAAAGTTGCATGATACAAAATTAACACACAGAAAGATGTTGCTTTCTTATACACTAAAGACGAACTAGCAGAAAGAGAAAAGTAATTCCATTCACAACTGCATCAAAAAGAATAAAATATGTAGGAATAAACCTAACCAAGGAAGTGAAAGGCCTATACCCTGAAAACTACAAGACACTCCTAAGAGATTTTAAAGAGGACACTAACAAATGGAAATTCATCCCATGCTCTTAGCTAGGAAGAATAAATATTGTCAAAATGGCTATACTACCTAAAGCAATCTACAGATTCAATGCAATCCCTATCAAAATACCAACACCATTCTTCAATGAACTGCAACAAATAGGTCTAAAATTCATATGGAACCACAAGGGACCCCGAATAGCCAAAGCAATCCTCAGAAGGAAGAATAAAACAGGGGGAATTATGCTCCCAGTCTTCAAGCTCTTTAGGAAGCTACAGTAATCAAGACAATTTGGTATTGGCACAAGAACAGACCTACAGACCAGTGGAACAGAATAGAAAATCCAGACATTAACCTAAACATGTACTGTCAATTAATATATGATAAAGGAACTTTGGGTATACAGTGGGGAGATGACAACCTCTTCACCAGCTGGTGTTGGCAAAAGTGGACATCTACATGTAAGAGAGTGAAACTGGACTACTGTCTAACTCCATAGACAAAAGTAAACTCAAAATGAATCAAAGACGTGAATGTAAGTCATGAAACCATAAAACTCCTAGAAAAAAACATAGGCAAAAATCTCTTGGACATAAACATGACCTTCTTCATGAACATATGTCCCCAGGCAAGGGAAACAAAAGCAAAAATCAACAAGTGGGAGTATATCAAGCTGAAAAGCTTCTGTACAGCAAAGGACACCATCAGTAGAACAAAAAGACATCCTACAGTATGGCAGAATATATTCATAAATGACATATCCGATAAGTGGTTGACACGCAACATATATAAAGAACTCACCACTTCAACAAACAAAAAGCAAATAATCCAATTAAGAAATGCACAGAGAACATAAATAGACACTTCTCCAAAGAAGAAATTCAGATGGCCAACAGGCACATGAAAAGATGCTCCACATCGCTAGTCATTAAAGAAATGCAAATTAAAACCACCATGAGATATCACCTCACACCAGTGAGGATGGCCAACATCCAAAACACAAACAACAACAAATGTTGGCGAGGATGTGGAGGAAAGGGAACCTTCCTATACTGATGGTGGGAAAGCAAGTTAGGTCACCCATTGTGGAAAACAGTATGTAGGTTCCTCAAAAAACTCAAAGTAGAAATACCATTTCACCCAGGAGTCCCACTCCTAGGAATTTATCCTACGAATGCAGTAGCCCAATTTGAAAAAGACATATGCACACCTATGTTTATCGCAGCACTATTTATAATAGCTAAGAAATGGAAGCAAGCTAAGTGTCCATCAGTAGATGAATGGATAAAGAAGAGGTGGTACATATACACAATGGAATATTATTCAGGCATAAGAAGAAAGCAAATCCTACCATTAGCAGCAACATGGATGGAGCTGGAGGGTATTATGCTTAGTGAAATAAGCCCAGCGGAAAAAGATAAGTATCAAATGATTTCACTCATATGTGGAGCATAAAAACGAAGAAAAAAACTGAAAGAGAAAAACAGTAGCAGACTTGCGGAACCCAAGAATGGACTAACAGTTACCAAAGGGAAAGGGACTGGGGAGGATGGGTGGGAAGGGCCGGAGAAGGGGGAAAATGGGTCATTACGATTAGGAGACGTAATGTTGTGGGGGCACGGGGGGTGGCTGTACAACTCAGGGAAGACAAGTAGTGATTCTGTAGCATCTCAATACGCTGATGGACAGTGACTGTAATGGGGTAAGTAGGGGGACCTGATGAATGGGGGAGTTTAGTAACCATAATATTGCACATGTAACTGTAGATTAATGATACCAAAATAAAAACAACAACAGCAAAAAACAAGACATTAAAAGCCTCAGATACAATGGCAGTGATTGTTAATAAATGACCATTAACAAAGAAAAAAAAAGAATGAATGACAAAAAAGGTATGAGTTCTCCAAACTGATATACAAATTTACTAAAGCCCACATATATCAGCCAACAAAAATTCAGGAAGTTAATTCCTATTAGATAAGTAAAGGGACTTACTAGAGGAACAAAAAATGTCTCATGTCACTGTCATCTACTTTCATGAACACAGTAAACACACAGACGTTGGTTGTGCTTCATAGCACAAGCATCTTGTTTATAAATCAATCACTCCTTTAGAATGTTTTGGTACATCATTCCCTTGACTAATTGGCTTTCCTTTCATCTAATACATCAGCAAAATCTACTGGTTCTACCTTCAAAATGTCTTCTGAGTCTATAGGCTTGTTTCAATTCCTCCTGTCATCACAATAATCTTTTCCTGGTTCAGTAAAATGGCTTCCTTAGTTCCTCTCCTGTATATTTACCTCCATCCTTCACCTAATAAAATCTGTTTTTCAATGAACAGCCAGAACGAGCTTTCAAAAATGTAGATCAGATCCTGTTACTCCCCTTCTCAAAACATTCACTTCTTTCCCATTCCTTGCTCTGGATTTCAGGGCTCTGTAGGGTTTGGGCTGTGATTCATTATTAACCTTAACTCCTGCCATTTTTGCCCTCTTCACCCAAGACTACCCACAAGTCTTTGGTTATTCCATTCTGGTAATGCTGCCTTTCTTTTGCCCCTAAAACACAGGGGAGCAGGGCCCTCCTTTGTGTTTCTTTTCTTCTGTCCGGAATCTGATTTCCTAAATCAAGTTGGCTTCCTCCCTCGCTTTTTTCAGGTCTTTTCCCAAATGTCAGATACTGAGAGTCTTTCTTTGACCACTGTAACTAACATAGCTGTGTCTATTCCCATTCCCCAAGCCAGCCCTTAACCCTTTCATGTTCCTTCTTAAGTCCCTAGAAATTGTGTATTTCTTTAATGAGTGCCTTCCTTGTTAGGATGTAAGTCATTGAGGGTAGGGACTTTAGTTTTTTATTGGCCACTGTTAAATCACCAAGACCTCATCCAGTGTCTGGCACATAGCAGACAGTATGTTTTTTATGGAATTTTGATGCATGAATCAGATGTCTGCCTTCCCCTTACGTGTTTCTTCTCCTGGCTCTTGCCTGAATGATGGTTTTCTAACCTACACCAGACCAGAAGACTCTTGCCCTAGACTCAAGTAATATGATTTTCCAGTGCACTGCAGAGAACTCCACACTTGTCCAGGCATTGGAACATTGGTAAAGAATGATTTATTTTACAGAATGTCATGAAATATGGATAAACCAGTTGTGAAAAAATATCATATATGTTGCAGTAACTACAATGTTTAAGAATAATATCTAGGAGGAAAGGAGACTTAAATCTAAAAAGTCTGTTCAATGATTTATTAAGGATTTTTGCTGAGAGTTTGAGGAAAAGGGTCAATTATTCTATTACAATTTTAGAATCTGTTGGACAACTTTGAATCATGGTGGTGTGAGAATTATTACCAAAGGCATTAGAGTCCAGAAGAAGTCAGGAGGGATTTTTTACTAGTGATAAAGTTTTTGAACCATTACTCAGTTAATTTAAAATACTTTAAGAAATGATTCACTTACTGTTCTTCTTGTATGAGTATTCTGCTAATATTTGATAGAAGTGCCAAGGAAAATTTTTTTCCTGATCTAAAACTTAAGCTCTCCTTTTCTTAATTTCACCCCATTACTCTTACTTACACTCCTTGTTTATGTTAAATATTCACAGCCCGTTTTCAGCCTTGCACACCTCAGCTGTGTTTCTGGAATTAGTGAACTGCGTTAAATTCTGTCTCTCTCTTAGCTTTGTTCCTTCTTCTCTTCTTGGGGGCTTTCTCCAATTTAAGTCTCTATTTTAGGAGTTAAAGGGCTCAGTCCTGAGTCCAGCAACCCATCTCAAGGCAGGGATATATCAGTGCCTGCTTCATATCACATGTAACCAAGGTTTGCTGGATTAATCTGGTCATGCTAGGCATTGTGCCAGTTGCTTTTTGCATGTACTCTCATTTCATCCATATAGCAATCCCGTGGGCTGGTTATCATTATTCTCATTTTATGGGTGGAAAAAAACTGGATCAGAGGGAAGACCTAGGTTTGAATCTCAGATCTATCTTACTGACTCCAAATCCAAAGTTCTTTCTGTTCTACCGTACAGCACTAAGCTGGAGTTCTTCTTGGCAGTCATTTGATATTGTAAAATAAGATATAATTGGCTTTTCACTTTCTTTTTCTTCCAGCTTTATTGAGATATAGTTGATGTAACATTGTGTAAGTTTAAGGTGTACAATGTGTTGCTTTGATGCACTTATACATACCAAAATGATTACCACCATAATATTACCTAACACCTCCGTAACATCACGTAATTACCATTTATTTTTTTGTGGTGAGAAAATTTAAGATTTCCTCTTAGGAACTCCCAAGTATATAACTCAGTGTTATTAGCTATAATCAGTATGTTGTACATTAGACCCCCAGAACTTACTCATTTTATAGCTGAAAGTTTGTACTCTCTGACCAACATCTTCCCCCTTGCTCCATCCCTGATAACCATCATTCTAGTATCTTTTTCTATGAATTCAGCTTTTTTTGAATCCACATGTAAGGGACGTCTTTCTCTGTATGATTTATTTCACTTAGCATCATGTCTTCAGGGTTCGTCCATGTTGTTGCAAATGGCAAGATGTCCTTTTTCTCAAGGCTGAGTAATATTCCATTATATATATGTACACACACACATACACATACACACACACACACACTGCATCTTCTTTATCCATTCATACAACTGGATAGCAACTAAATAAACAATCCAGTTACAAAATGGGCAGAACTGAATAGATGTTTTTCCAAAGAAGACATACCAATGACAACAGATGAATGAAAATGTACTCAACACGCTAATCATCAGGGAAATGCAAATCAAAACCACAGTGAGATGTCACCTCATTGAGATTTAATAGGTGTGAGCTTGTTAGAATGGCTATCATCAGGAAAACAAGCAATAACAATTATTGGTGAAGATGTGGAGAGAAGGGCACCCTTTTGCACTTTTGGTGTGAATGTACATTGGAGTAGCCACTACTGAAAACAATATAGAAGTTCTTCAAAAAACTTAAAAATAGAAATACCATATGATCCAGCAATCCCACTTCTGGGTATATATTCAAAGAAAATGAAAACAGATTCTCAAAGAGTTAGTTGTTCTCTCATTTCAGCATTATTCATAATAGCCAAGATGTGAAACACCAAAGTGTCCATCAGCAAATGACTTTTCACATTAACTCCTGGGCTTCTTTTAGAGATAATGATTTGAAGCCTCTTAGTCAGTGACATCCTACAAATAAATCTCCATCAACTTCCTTCCCCCCACCCTCATTCCCTGTTCTGAACTCTCAAATATCATGATGCATTTTAGGTTGCTCATTTATGTCTACATGTCTAACCTTGTTTGGTTTCTTTTGATAATTTAGCAATCTTTATTAGTGTTGGCAATGCCTCCTCATATATTACCATTTGTGAGTTTCATTAACAATCTATTTGCTCCCTACTTCAGGTCATTAATGAAATGCTAAATGAAACCCCATCCATCAATCCCTGTGCCACCCCAGTAACAAACTAAATACTCAGAGGTTTATGATTATTTCTTGTTCGTGACTCTTGAGTCAGTTCGCAAATCAACTGACAGTACTCATAGCCAGCCCAATTTCAATTAGTTCTGCAAGGAGAATTTCATGAGCAAAAGCAGCACCTGCTTCTCTAAAACTAAAATGGATCACTTGCATTCACTTAACCTCCTAAAATTAAAGTTGTATCTAAGTAGCAATTATGGGGCATTTCTCTGATGGATACACAATCTTTTTAAAAAATTTCTATTTACCACGTATTTTCTGTAACCAGGAATTGTTTTTTAAATATGCCTATTTTTCAGTTTCATGGTTGAAAACCAGTATAAACATAAACGTTTTTGTTTTTGTAATTTAGAAATTCATTTAAAATTTAAATTTACCTTCTTTACAGCACTAATAATTTTCCTGTACACAGTTTGGGCTGAAAAAAATCCTTAGATCAGCATAATGTAATAAAAAACGTACAGGTTTTGGAGCTAGCAGGCTTGTGTTCAAATCTTAGCTCCACTACTTCCTAGTTTTATGACTTTAGAGACATAATAACTTCCCCACATCTATACAAACCTCAGAATAATGTCATGATATAATAAAATTTATGACGTAACAAAACTTAAGAATTAGAATTAGTAATTACTTAATAATTCCTCTCTTACTAGCTTTCAGAATTTTCATGAGGATTAGAATCAATGAAATGTAAGTACTCAACAAAAAAGTAACCATTATTGAATTGAATTTTTTTCTTCATTTGCAAAGATTTATGGGTCTATTCATGTATTTGTAAATTAATTTACAAATTAATTTAATTAATATGGAACATACATAATTTAATTTCCATAAATTAATTTTTAAAATAGTCAAAATTAGTAAGGAAAATAAGAAAGCCCAATATGACAAAAATGATCAACTCCACTAGGAATTAATGAAAATTTCAAATTAAAAAAATGAGTTTCTGTGTCATACCCACCAGACTACAAAAATTTCTTGGCCAAGACTTTTTGTCAAATTGGCAAAAGTGTTTGGAGTCAAGAACTCAGACACTGTAGGAATGTAAAGAACCATCACTTTCCTAGGTGTTTTTAACTGTTCTCCAAAGTTGAATATCAGTGTGACCTTACGAGCTTTCAGTATTTCTAGGGAATCTCAGGTATGTGTAAAGAGAAATTTGTTGCACAGGGATGTTCATTGTAGTATTGGTTATAACTATAAAGAAGTAGAAGTAAGTAACTTATTGGAATGGATGAATGGACTTATATACTATAGCATATTCATTACTGGACTTATGAGTTAGAAGTCAATAAAGGTTCATATGATAGAGAACCACCTACTGTACCTTAATCAAAAAGAGATTATCCTTTTTCCACTTAATATGAAGTCCAGAGACAGGACTACTGTAGCTGCAATGGTAGTCCACAGGCCATCAAGAATTTAAGCTTCTGAGTATGGAGGTTTCTCAAAAACCTGAAAATAGAAATACTGTATGAGTAATTCCACTTCTGGGAATTTACCCGAAGAAAACAAAATCACTGATTTGAAAAGGTATATGCACTACTGTGTTTACTGCAGTATTATTTACAGTAGCCAAGATATGGAAGCGATCTAAGTGTCCATCAGTAGGTGAATGGATAAAGAAGATGTTGCACATATGTACAGTGGACTATTAGCCATAAAAAGAAAGAAATCTTGCCATTTGCAACAACATGGGTGGATCTACAGTGTATTATACTAAGTAAAATAACCAGAGAAAGACAAATACCATATGATTTCACTTATAGATGGAGTCTAAAAAACAAAACAAATGAACAAACAAATGAATGAACAAAACAAATAAACTCTTTGAGAAGAGACTGGTGATTGCCATGGGGTAGGTGGGTGGAGAGGGAGTGGATGAAATAGGTGAAGGGGATAAAGAGGCACAAAATTACAATTATGCTATAAATTAGTCATGAGGATGAAGGTACAACATAAGGAATATAGCCAATAATATTGTAGTATCTTTGTATATGTTGACAGATGGCAACTACACTTACTGTGGTGAATATTTAATAGTGTAGATAATTGTTGAATCACTATGTTGTACACCTAAAACCAATATAATATTGTGTATCAACTATATTTTAATAAAAAAAAGAATCCAAGTTTTTATACATCGTACTCTGCCATATCCAGCATGTAGCTCTTTTCCTTATGGTTACTAAATGGCTGCATTGCCACTATGAATTACATCCTATTCTAGGCAGGAAAAATGTGAAGAAGAAAGAAATGAGGAAGAGGAGTCAGCTGAAGCTCCAGAAATTTTCCTGAGTAGTCTCAAGCAGACTTTGCTTATATCTCATAAGCTAGAACTGTATCACAGTGCTAAAGCTAGCTGTAAGGGGCCTGGAAAATATTGTCTAATTTTGCAGGGCACATGACTGCATTGAAAAAAGTGTTGTGTTTTGCTTAGGAAGAAAAAAAGTTGAAATATGGTATTGGATAGGGAACTGACACTGTCTGCCCCCTCTAGAAGTTGAAAGGAAATGAACTTTATCCATATTTATCAATCTGAATAAATCTCAAAAGCATAATTTGGGTGAAAAATCTAAGGAACAAAACAATTTCCTTGGTATGATATAGTTTATGTGATTGAAAAGAAAGTCACATACAAAATAATACTATCTGTTGTTTTTGGATACTTACAATGTATAAAAAATGCAAAAACATGCTTGGAAAAGCTATACAACTTGAGAGAATAAGAGAGGGGAATAAATCAAGGCTGACTACTGCAACAGGGGTTTCAGTTGTTCCTATAATGCGTGATTTCTAAGTAAAAGTTCTGAATTTAAAAGAAATACTCATTAACATGTTTTATGAAATTATATATTTTAGAGTTTGCTTCTCAGTTACCTGAATTCAGTTTCATCTTCCAGGAACTAGTAATGCTTTCCTATTTTTTGGAATCTTTTCTGTTTCAAACTTCTTAAATATAAAAGAACTGACCCTGAGGTGACAATCTAATTAAATTGGTATAATCATTTTTCTAGAATGAAACCTGTCATTTAAAATCCATAATAAATATTTTGAAGAGAAAAGTAATAAGAAAACATAAATAAAGATTTGCTTTTGGCAATCTATTAAAATATTTAATTTTGAGTAAGAATGAAATAGTTCCTTATGTTATCAGTACCCTCTGAACTCTGAAATTCTTGTGGAGGAAATTACAAGGATGAAAACTAAATGGCATTTGATACAAGAAGACAACTGGGTGTTTTTTTTTAGTAGAATGTCTTTTGTTATAAAACTGTTATGAAAACACATTGTTACATAAATGTGATAAAGTCTGTAAAATTCTTTTTCAATTCCTAAATCAAGTTTAAAGCTCAAAATATTTACTGACAACAAAAATGGAATGATAAAGGCCAGCATAACTTTTAAAGCTGAGAATTACTCTTGTAATTTCTATCATTTGTTTATACATTTATTCAATAAACGTTTATTAAACACCTTTCATATGTGAGGACTTTGTGAGGTACCGGGGGTTCAGATATGACACAATTATTATTCTGGCATTTAAAAAGCTAATGAAGAACACAGACATGTAAAAATAAAAGCAATAAAATGTGAAAAAAAAGTATTAGAGTCTGAGCTCTATGTCTGCCTTTGGAGGATGGAAGGACGACTTAATTTAGTTAATGACTGACTCAGTCTAGACACCAGCAGGAAATGGATGGCGCACATACAACAGGATAATTTGAGGTTGTTTGAATAAAGGAACGCTTTGCAAAGTGGCCAGGGAATAAACAAATTGTTAAGGCCTAGTGGGTCTGTATCATCCCTGAGCTCAAAGGGAGGAGAGGGAAGAGAGTCAGTCTCCTCCTCCTTGGACTTCTTGCCCAAGGCACCCCATTGGCTGAATACAACTGAAATCATAGGGCTTGACCACTCATAGGTATTGTGCATGCTGTGACCCTTTTTGGGAAGAAAATATTTGGGGAAGGAAGAAGAATGAATCTAGGGACAAACAGTGTCTGGCGGTATGGTTTCAGTTGGCTTTATGAGAAATAAGAAGCAGTTCGCCGAGTATTTTTTACAGTGCAGGGAAGGGACAGAGGTGGGGCAGTCTGGGTCAGAACACTGCCCGAAGGTACAGCAGGATGAAAGAGGAACTTTTGTATCTGGGTTTAATGTGGCTGGAATTCAGGGTATTAGTGTATCGGGGTGTGTTAGTGCCATTAGGGAAGACAATCCCTTTTTTCTGTTTTGGGTAAAATCCTGAGATGGGGGAAGATGTGCCTTGACCTCAACCCATTGCATGGAATTTAACTTTGTGTATGTATGCATGCACATGCCATGAACTTTTTGCAGCCTGAAGAAGACTATAGACTGTTTCTCAAAACAATCTTTTCAAAAATCTGAAATATAATACATAGGAGTATAAAAGAAATTATGTTGAAGTAATATGATAATATCTAAAAAATTGTGATGTAGTAAAATATTGGCTTCTTTATTTATTAGTGTATTAAGTAGTATGTTCTTGTGGTAGGTCTATCAACTATTATAATTGCAACAGAACCATGTAACGATAAGCATAGAAAATATATCAAGATTACAATTATAATGTTAAATGACAATATCTCTGACTTCTACTAGTGATAAAGTGACAATCGAAGGAAATGTTAAAATCCACATTGAAGTTAATGAAAATTGAGATGTCATTTTTCTCATCCAAGTCTGGCATTACTGGTGGTCCTTGTACCTCACATTAAAAACCCGTTTTAAAGCTCATTGACAATATCTGAACAAATCAAGTGAATTTTACAATCATTAAATTCACCAAACATAGGATGAATGAATATCTTATGCCAAACATTGTGCTAGGGAGATACATAGTGAGGGAAAATGTTTTTTAACACTTAAAAGTTCTGTAGAAAATGCAATTATCCTCAAATGGCTAGTCACAATATATTAGCATGCAATAACTGAAGATTTCGTCTACTACTACATTGAGATAATTCATAAGACACAGTGATACTCATGGACCACTATACTGAGTTTAATGTAATAAAAAATCCACTACTGCTAAATTGCTACAATGAAAAAATGTAACCTTTTTATGACACAGCTTTAGCCAATTATAGTCATTGTTAATTCTTACAATTGGACACAAGTCATGCCTTATTTCAGGGAATAGGCTGCAAAGATATTATCTTCCATGAAATGTTGCTGCTGATGTTCTACTTTAAAAAACTTTTTTGTGAAGTAAAATGCAAATAAAGACAAACATCCAACTCAATGAATTTTCACAACCTGAATAGACCAGCACCCTGATTAAGAAACAGAACGTGAAAGTACCCTACAAGCCCTGCTTGTTCCTCTCTGCTAGGCGGTACGCCCTCCCCTGGGTCCTTGATGTCTGATGGTACACATCCGTTTCATTTGTTTTTGTATTTCATGTCAGTTGAATCACACGACTTGTACTCTTTTGTACCTGGACTCTTTTACTCAACATTATGCTTGTGTGATTAATCCATATTGCTATGTATAATTGCACATTATTTATACTCATAGCTGCTGAGATTTCATTGAGTTGATATAGCATAATTTATTTGTTCATCCTACCATTGATAAGCATTTGGATAATATGAATAGCAATGAACATTTTAATGCATATATTTTGTTGAATATACATGAACATTTATATTGGGTATAAATGCTGAAGTAGAATTACTGAGGTACATGAAGTGGATATATTCAGCTTGAAAAGATACTTCCAGATATTTTTCCAAAGTGATGGTAGCAGTTTGCACTTCTAGAGATGAAAGATCTAATTGCTCCAAATTCTAGTTAATACTTGATATTTCCATCATTTTCATTTTAGCTATTCTAGCTATATATATGTTGTTTTGTGGTTTTAATTTGATTTCCCATTATAGCCAATGAAGTTTATTATCTTTTCATGTATTTATAGTACATTTGAATATCTTTCCTTTTAAAATAGCTGTTCAAGAATTTGTGTTTTTCTTTTGGGTTTTCCTCATTGTTTGAGCCCTTTGCTGGATATGTGTGTTGCAAATGTCTTCTTTCATTCCGTGGGTCACCATTTACTCTGCTAATGATACCTTTTGGCAGACAGATATTCTTAATTTTACTTAAAAATTTTTTTGATTACTACTTTTTGTGTCTTGTTAAAAAAATCTTTCCCTGCGTTAAGATCATTTAGATGTTCTATATTTTCCTCTAAAATTCTTATAACTTTTCTCTATGGGCATTTAATTGACCTAGAGCCCCCCCCAAAAAAGCAAACTCTCCATTATATCTCATAAAAGTCTCTTTTTGGGCTCTCTATTCTTGACACCATGGTCTATCCTTGTACTAGTACCATACTATCTTAATCACTATGGTTTTTCACAAGGCCGGTAGTGTAAATCCTTCAGCTTTGTTCTTTTCCTTCAAGATTTCTCAGATATATTACTCTTTAAATCAAAGTTAAAAATTCTATTTCAGAGAATGGAGCCATCCAGACTAGACATACCTGTTTGGATGAAGAAGTACATTAGCGAGCAGATAAAACAGAATCCTTTACACTACATTTAAGGGAGAGCCATTACCATTGAAATCTTTAACCTGAATTGACAAAGTATGGTATAACCAGAAGCTCAAAGGCCTTGGTTGGTAGAAAATGTGTGCTAACCAGGCTTCCCTGTTTCAGAGCCAGCAAGTATGTACTTAGTACCTACCGTTTGCCAAGTATTATTCTGTGCATTTCTGCTGCAGCAGATGTTTAACTCCATTAACTTCTGTGATCCTCATTTTCCTCTTTTGTAGGATAATTATATAGAAATATATTCTAATATTCCACCAAATTATAGCCTTGTCTCATAAACTGAGTAAGATTCCTTGGCTTTAAGTGACAGAAACTGTCTCTGACCAAAATGGAATTTATTAGAGAAACACTGGATGACTCAAAATCAATGAAAGGTTGAACAGAAGAATGTTAAGGAAGAGGTAGTATGGGTGAATAGTATGGGTGAATGTTGAAACCACAATGCTGTTCATGTGAAACCTTTATAAGATTGTATATCAATAAGGCTTTAATAAAAAAATGCTAAAAATAAAGAAAAAATACTGCCCTTAATAGCTACAACAAAAAAGACTGAAAAGACTGAGTGATGACAAGGATTTGGAGTAACAGGAAACCCTAACATATTGTTGATATGAATGTTAAACGGTACAGTCACTTTGGAAAAGAGTTTGGCAGTTAAATACATACCTACCATATAACCCAACAGTTCTATTCCTAGGTATTTATGCCAGAAAAATTGAAACATATGGTTACATGTATGGATACATTCCCGTCCGTGTATCTGCCACTTCAGCCAGGTTATAAAACATTTCACACAATGATCACAGAAGTTTTATTCATAATAACCAAAATCTGAAACAACTCAGATATGCATCAACAGGCAAATAGATAAATAATGAAGGTATACCTATACAATGGAATACTACTCAGGAATAAAGAAGAATGAATCACTGATACATTTACCAACGTGGTTGAATTGTAAATACACTAAGTGAAAGAAGCTAGACAAGAAAGAGTACACATTTTAATATTCAGAATGGAGAAAGCTAATCTGTAGTAACTGAAGGAGAATCAGTGATTCTCTGGGTGGGAGAAGAGGATTGACTGCCCTGGAGCATTTGGGAACTTTTTGGGGGTGGGAATATTTTAGAACTGGATCAAAGTGGTAGATATATGGGAATGTACATTTATTAAAACACATTAAATGTGGATATGTTTAATGCAAATTATACCTCAATAAGTTTGATTTAAAGATACTGCTCTTAAATATGAGTCAGACCAGTTTACATCATAGGGCAATCCACTCGGTACGCTGGACACTACCACCAATGGAAAAAGTGTCTTATTTTCCCATTTGTCTTCATCACAGATGGAGAGCAAGAGGGAAGGAAGGCTAGTGTGTGCAGCACTTGACTGATTTCCATTGCCCCATAGCCATTCATCTACCGCAGCTTTGTTGAATTCAGAAAACCTCCTATTCACATTGCTCCATATCTGAAAGTTATGACTACAGCTTTCTATACACATAACTTCTAGGGTTCTTTCTGATTTAGCCCTTACTTATTAGCATTTTATTTGTGGCTTCTACACCATCTTTAATATATTGTATCACTACCAGTCCTCCCTCTTTTTTTGTGCTGTTTTTTTTTTTAGCTGTAAAATCCTCTGATATATTTCGAATGGGAGACACTTGGAAGTCACTAAGGCATAAATAGAAGAAAGTGAGTCTCCCAGGAAAGGGGCAGCTGCCTCATTTTATAACTGAGCAAGGTTTCTGGGTCACTGAATCAGAGATAAATAATAAGTGGAGATCGAAACACCCTCCCAGTTATCTTCTGGGTGGTGTGTTAGTTACGAGATCATTTGTAGGGTGTCTCATTTCAACTCTCTTGGCTTGTCATCGTTGGTATTTCCTACAGATTCTGGTAGTGGCTGGATCATCTGTCTCAGTTTCCAGGCCTCCTTTGTGTTCTCATGTCTTTCTGAGTCTTTGTAGGTATTTCAAAGGCATGTTTTGAGATATTGATATGTTGGTTGCTAACCAGATGCCATTTTACGCCGGCAAATCCACTTCCACTTACTTTTTAGGATTCTCTTTAAAGAAGGTTTAATTCTTAGCAAGATTTATTCTAACTTAAATGTATGCTGTTCCGATTTTGTCACTTCAGAAATCTCTACTTCTGCCTGCCAGCTCTCTTGTTGTCATTTCTAATCAACCTAGCACTTCCTTCTATGCTTGTATCTGTGTAATTACATTAATAGGATGGTGTCCTAGAGGATTTCATCTATATTTTATCTTGAAAGTGAAAAATCAGAATCTCCTAAGTCTCTATTTCTCACAAAACCACCTTCAAAGGATTGATCATGTGCATATTTTCTTAGACTTTATCAGCTTTTAAAACACTCTTACAATGAAACTGACACTACCTTCACTTTGCAGAGTAATAATTGGCTTTCTTTCAAAAGTCTAACCCAATTCTTTCTAACATCTTTTAGATAAAAGGAAACTGTATTTAGAAAAACGTATTTACATTACATAGAACATAGAAAGATGTCAGTAAGGTCGAGTTTAAACATATGACATGCAGTGTATTAAAAGTGAGCTTTTCACCAAATCCTTTAACCTTTAGAGACATGTTTTCAAATTTCAAGATTTCAGGCTTGACCCCAGACCTACAGGATTAGAATGTCTGTGGGGGGGAATTGGGAATCTGAATTGTTAGTGAACTACTCAGCTCATTGAGTTTCTGGTGCACATGTGTCTAGTCCATAATTTAAACTTTATCTTATAGTTAAAAGATGCAGTTGGAATGAATTTTATCATCTGCAAAATAGAAGTGAAGTATTTTTACTCTTGGTCCTATCAACTTTGCCAAAACTCTGAATTTTTATTTTGTAATAAAATAAAAACATATTTTCCAGGTAAGCAGACTTACCGAAGTGTTCAAGAATTAGGAATAGGAAGGGAGGACTGTATTCCATCAGGGGAAATATATGTCACAAACTCCGTGCATTTTAAACTGGGAGAGAAATGCAGCCACTAGTGTTTTGGTTTTTTATCAATTAAACTTTCATATTTAGCAGGAGTATTTATCTGTTTTCCCTTAGAAATTTTTCTAGCCGAGAGTGGTATGTACTATGGAACAGCATATACTGGTGAAAGGAAAGGGAGAGAGTGAGACTAGATCTAGTAACCAGAGAACTGAGAAGTGATCCATTTTGCAGCATCATAAACAACAGAAACATTACATTCTAGACATTTGGAGCTAACTACATTGTTTAGGGCATTAAGTTCCTGAAAAAATAACTCCATAATATCAAAGCAAAGACTGGTTTGCAAAGGATGGTCCAGAATAATGAAAAAAAAGTTGAAATTGCATTCAGGGCCATCTAGTAAAGATGTTTTCACTTGCCTTATTACATTTCTGAGAAAAAAATCCTGCCTAAATGGCTTCTGTTAAAGCCTAAAATTTATTTTCTAAATAAAGGTAAGATGCTAAATAGAAGAAAAGACAAAAAGTATATTTATTCAAAAACAATGGGAGTTTTGCTACATTTCTTTACACAAGAGTAAAGGGTGTCCATGCCAGTGACCTACTTTGGGAAATCAAGTGAAGCAGATTCAGATGTTTATTGTGTTTTGGAGGTCTGCAGTGGGACACTTAGCTGAATTTCTGCTAGTTTTTGAAATCAGATTTTAGATGTCATTTCCTCAGGAACGTAAGGAAGAAATGCTCCAGTGACTGTGAATGATGCTTTTAGACAATTAAAAAACATGATTAAGATTTTGCTGATAGGACTCTTAATTTCCATCTATGATATACAGGATTAATAGAGATACCGTAATGATTATAAGTATTAGATATGAACTTAGTATTAGCCACTGGAATAAGTATAAGCATTCTCATCTCTGCATTAGTCCCATTATGTGTGTATTATTATTATTCCAACTTTATAGGTGAGAAACTGAGATTTAGAGACATAAAACTTACCCAAGGTAATATGTCCAGGTAAGTGATAGCATCAAGACTGGCCATGTAGTTTGAATTGCTCCATGAGACTCTTGCTGTGTGTGTATTTATATGAACATTTTATATCAACATTTTAATTTATTTTCATATCTATACTTACCTGTTTGCATTTATAGCTATAAAAAAGGATTATGCCTCTGTCTGTAATCTTGAACTATCTTTGCTAGCCAGGTGGCAGAAAATATAGCATTTTTTCAGAAAAGTTGAGTTGAAAGGGACTATGGGAAACCAAAGGGAGACTCTTGAAAAACAGCATTGAGTCTTCATACTGTTTGACTGAAGTTACTTCAACATATGGGCATCTATATAGAATGTGAACACTGTGAGGGCAGGGACTCAATTCTTTTCTTTTTTCTTTCTTTCTTCCCTCACTGCTGCAGTATATAGACAGTGTCTGATACAAAACAGGTATTTCATCTATCTTTTTGAGTTAATGAGCAAATTCAGCAATCAAATAACTAAATTTCTCTCCCTCAGAGACAGGCAAATGGATGTGACTCTGGCTTTGATGCTTTTTTAGGCTATGGGATTTTCTGAAGTCCAAAGGTGAAAATATTCATTCCTACTCTCTCTTACTTCTTTAAGACTAAGATTTTAATTACTATTAGTTTTCCAAATAGGAGATCCCAAGGCAGTGTGACCTGGTATTTACAACTGGTGAGGGGTAGGATGGATTAATTCTTGGGAATCAAATATTTGAGTTGGAGTATTGGAGATACTTTCATTTTTTCTAATTGCTTTAACTTATGATGAGTTGAAACTAAATTCACAAAACACTTTGTTATTTTTAGTAATGAGGCATTGTCACAGTGCTGCGTTAAAAAAATTAAAAAAAAATGTCTGTAGATCTTCATAGGAAAAAAGACAAACAACTGTGTTGTCGGTTATTTAAAACCATTTCTCATCATTCAGTATAGCTTGTGTCTGTTCACATCAGACATACCATGGGCATAGGCTAAAGAGAAAAAAATGATAAAGAGAGATTATTAATTTAGGCACATACCTTCTGATAATTCCTCATGGAGGATGGAAACATTTGCCTTCAATGTTATTGAACTTCTTTATGAATGGAACATTTATTGTTAATGAAAGCCAAGCTGTCAGATTTCCCTTTCTGATTTCAGTGTCTCATGCAGACAGTCTGGAGACGTTAGGCTCTTACAAACACATTCTCTATTGCATGGCTGTGTATTTACTGGTTAGAGAGTACTGGCACAGTTTGTGAAAACAGAATACAAGGATTTTCTTATTTAATACATATTAAAAAATATATAACTTGCTGTTAACAAGGGCTGAAACATGTGGATTATTATTAAGACCTGGCATACTTTTGTTTACATAAAGGTTTTACTGAAAATGCTCTCATTTTGTGTCTATTAATTTAAAAAATATTTATTTAGACCATCGACATGCCAAGCAGTTTGTCAGTCTCTGAAGAGGAATTAAAAAGAAAAAAAAAACCAGTTCTCACTGCATCATTGTTTTGCAGTGGTCCCCTCTCAGAATCGCCTGGGAGGCTTACTTGGTTCAAATTTAACTCCTTGCTCTCACATCTCATGAATCCTAGAGAATACTGTGGGCTCTCCCTTCAAGATAAATTCATAATGTTCCACGTCTTGCCACCTCTACCCCCACCACTCCAGTGCAAGCCACTGTCATCTCACGCACTTACTTGCCTCTAGACTACTCTCAACGCTGCACCTAAGGTTTGAGTCAAGTCATGTCACTCCTTTATCCCAAACACAGAAGTCTCCCATCTCAGCCTGAAAGCCAGAGCCTGGACGCTAGTTAAAATTCCTGTTGACAGTTCTTGTGTCAAACTGCTGGGTTTTCCACAGTGACAGATGGCAAAGGAAACCCTGATAAATTTGGCTTATGATCAGCTATTTCCAGACTATGTCTTGTTATGTTTAAACAACATTTTCAGCCACATCATATGATCCTTAAAATTTCCTGTTAAGTATAATTTCCCTTGCCCATATTTCTCCACTGCTCCAACCAAATATATACACAACTGCCACCCTGCATAATTACTAACACCTACAGCTACTATCACCATCTCCCCAAACTACCAACACTGTCATCCCCAACATTACCTCCGCTCACAACTATTTCCCCCACCTAACACCACCACCATTACCACCCATAGCTAACACCCACGACTACCATCACTATGTACCCAAACTGCTACCTGCATTACCATTGCTCATAACTATAACCCCTACGATGACCTCGCCTCTATCCACAGCTACCCCCCACAGCTCCTGGCACCACAAACATCACCGTTATTTCCCCCAGCTGCCGCCCTCACTGCCACCACCACCCATAACTGCCTTCTCCCTCGTCACTTCCAGCCATGACTACCATCACTGCTGCCACGGCCCACACAGCTAACATTGCCTTCACAGCTAACACCACCACCTTTAGTGTTTTAGGAAAAAAGTGAGTTACTGGTAGAAAATCCTGTGGAAACTAGTTGGAAAAATATTCTGGGACAGTAATTATTTCTGTTAGTTCTCAGTACCATCGATCTACTTATAAAGTGAGACTGAACTTCTATTACATAAGTTTTGGCATTCTCAAGTTCAAAATGATAACTTTATTGCTTCTGATTAGAAGTTTCTGACTCACCAGTGTTTGTTACCCATGTTATTCATACACCGTAAATATGCTCCTAATGTACGCTGACTCCATTCAGACTACACAGGGAAAAGTAAAGAATTACTTTCCAGTATATTTTAATAATATATAAAATGCATTATCTTGAAGAAATATACTCTTTGAAACTTTTGTCCCATCTGCATCTGTAAATGTCATCTTCTTTTAAAGAACTTGGCAATGTATTTCTCGAATATGAAGGAACCGACTACAAAATAGTTTTCAGTTTTCAAGTTCTTGGTCAATCCATAGAAAAGAAAAGTTTTAGGAAATATTTGCATTTCGCCAAAGTATAAGTATAGAGTCTGAAGTTTCTAGTGCTTTTCAAACTTTTTTGTGAGCCTGGAATTCTTGATTATGATGAATCTTATGTAGAAGCTCAGATTAAAGCAGAGAAGATCTAACTGAAGCAGGGATGGAACTGTGGGGGTGGTTCTTTGTGGTGTGGGGTGGAACCCATCCACATGGTCTTCTCCTTAGCAATTCTGATATTACCTTTTCCACCTGTGCCTGAACCTCAGGGCTCTGAGGAATCCAATTTCTAAGCCAAAGGGTTTTTTTGAATAATATTCCAAAAATGTTTTTTGTTCTATTATACATACCTGCTAACATTACATTCACATGTAACACAGGTTGCAGGTATATAGGGTGAAGGGTCATCTAAATATAAGCACCTTACCAAATCCACCTATTTCCTAATTGCAAATTATGTGAGTTGCATGTGTATGCTTGTGGATTTTCATTTACTTCTTTGGCTAATATCTTAATTGAGTAGAGGGTGTGGGGCTGGAGCCCACCCACATGGTTTCCTCCTTAGCAATTCTGATACTTTCTTTTCCACCTCTGCAAGAACTTCAGGGCTCTGAGAAAAGCAATTTCTAACCTACTGACATCACCCACATGGTGTTCGGCAGGGGACTCAAACAGGAACTGCTGTACTGTGACATCCAAGTGCATCATTCAAATTGAACACTTGCTTTGTGTCAGGCCCTGTCAGTAAGGAAGGCACAACTGAGCCCTCATAAAAAGCCCTCATAAACTAAACTTTATTGGAGAATGCAGAAAAGGAAAGAGGGAATGTTTGAAAGTGTTACATAGAAAGTTTAGTTGCTCAAACACGAGATGTTTTTAAGGCCCAGTACAAGCTTCAAGAAAGGGACAGAGAAGGAGAATTCTCTCATATGGCATGCCATTGTTATACTTTAGCACAATTTGGCAACATACCAGTGAATCATCTGGTAACTTGGTTAAAGGAATGGCCTTTATTATCAGCCAGTAATTAACTCAGCTAATTTATCAGCCAAAAAAAAAAAATGAAAATCCACAAACACACACACAGTTCACATAATTCGCAATTAGGAAATGGGGATATGGTAATGTGCTCACATTTATATGAGCCTTCACTGTTTATACCCTCAACCTTATCACATGTGAATGTAATGTTAGTCAGGTATGCAGGATATGATTTTTTTTTAAGAGTTTTGTTTAAAGAACTTTTTTGGAGAAGGAGAGGGGCTGGTTGGCATAATAGTTTAGCAGATTAGAAAAAAAGTTTAGCACATGAAAGAAGAAAGAGCTCTTTTTGATAATATATGTTACCCTTTGCAAATTTTTTTAGAGGTAATTTTTTTATGGTATCATTAATATACAATCACATGAGCAACATTGTGGTTACTAGATTCCGCCCATTATCAAGTCCCCACCAGACACCCCATTACAGTCACTGTCCACCAGCGTAGTAAGATGCTATAGAATCACTACTTGTCTTCCTGGTGTTATATTGCCTTCCCCGTGCCCCCCACCCCCATATATTATGTGTGCTAATTGTAATGCCCCTTATTCCCCTTCTCCCTCCCTTCCCACTCACCTTCCCCAGCCCCTTTCCATTTGGTAACTGTTAGTCCATTCTTGGGTTCTTTGAGTCTCTTGCTGTTTTGTTCCTTCAGTTTTTGCTTTGTTCTTATGCTCCACAGATGAGTGAAATCATTTGGTAGTTGTCTTTCTCCGCCTTGCTTATTTCACTGAGTATAATACCCTCTAGCTCCATCCATGTTGTTGCAAATGGTAGGATTTTTTTTCTTCTTATGACTGAATAATATTCCATTGTGTATATGTACCACAACTTCTTTATCCATTCATCTACTGATGGACACTTAGGTTGCTTCCATTTCTTGGCTATTGTAAATAGTGCTGTGATAATATAGGGGTGCATATGTCTTTTTAAATCTGGCTCCTGCATTCTTAGGGTAAATTCCTAGGAGTGGTATTCCTGGGTCAAATGGTATTTCTATTTTGAGTTTTTTGAGAAACCTCCACACTGCTTTCCACAATGGTTGAACTTATTTACATTCCCACCAGCAGTGTAGGAGGGTGCCCCTTTGTCCACATCTTTGCCAACATTTGTTGTTGTTTGTCTTTTGGATGTTGGCCATCTTAACTGATTTGAGGTGATATCTCATTGTGATTTTTATTTGCATTTCTCTGATGATTAGTGATGTGGAGCATTTTTCATGTGCCTATTGGCCATCTGAATTTCTTCTTTGGAGAAGTGTCTGTTCAGATCCTCTGCCCATTTTTTAATCAGATTATTTGCTTTTTGTTTGTTGGGGCACGTGAGCTCTTTATATAATTTGTATGTCAACCCCTTATCGGATATGTCATTTATAAATATATTTTCCCATACTGTAGGATGTCTTTTTGTTCTACTGATGGTGTCCTTTATTGTACAGAAGCTTCTTAGTTTGATATAGTCCCACTTGTTCATTTTGCTTTTGTTTCCTTGCCTGGGGAGATATGTTCATGAAAAAGTTGTTCATGTTTATATTCAAGAGAGTTTTGCTGATGTCTTCTAAGAGTTTAATGGTTTCATGACTTACATTCAGGTCTTTGATCCATTTTGAGTTTACTTTTTGGTATGGGGTTAGACAGTAATCCAGTTTCATTCTCTTACCTGTAGCTGTCCAGTTTTGCCAACACCAGTTGTTTAAGAGGCTGTCATTTCCCCATTGTATATCCATGGCTCCTATATCATATAATAATTGGCCATATATGCTTGGGTTAATACCTGGACTCTCTATTGTGTTCCATTGGTCTATGGGTCTGTTCTTGTGCCAGTACCAAATTGTTTTGATTTCTGTGGCTTTGTAGTAGAGCTTGAAGTCGGGGAGCATAAATCCCCCTGCATTATTCTTCCTTCTCAAAATTTCTTTTGCTATTCGGGGTCTTTTGTGGTTCCATATGAATTTTAGAACTATTTGTTCTAGTTTATTGAAGAATGTTGCTCGTATTTTGATAAGGATTGTATTGAATTTGTAGATTGCTTTAGGCAGGATGGCCATTTTGACAATATTAATTCTTCCTATCTAAGAGCATGGTATGAATTTCCATTTATTAGTGTCCTCTTTAAGTTCTCTTAAGAGTGTCTTGTAGTTTTCAGGGTGTAGGTTTTTCACTTCCTTTGTTAGGTTTATTCCTAGGTATTTTATTATTTTTGATGCAATTGTGAATGGAATTGTTTTCCTGATTTCTCTTTCTGCTTGTTCATTGTTAGTGTATACGAATGCAACAGATTTCTGTGTTTTAATTTTGTATCCCTCAACTTTGCTCAATTCAGATAGTAGTTCTAATAGTTTTGGAATGAATTCTTTAGGGTTTTTTATGTACAATATCATGTCATCTGCAAACAGGGACAGTTTAACTTCTTCTTTACCAATCTGGATGCCTTTTATTTCTTTGTGTTGTCTGATTGCCGTGGCTAGGACCTCCTGTACTATGTTGAATTAAAGTGGGGAGAGTGGGCATCCTTGTCTTGTTCCCAATCTTAAAGGAAAAGCTTTGAGCTTTTCACCGTTAAGTATGATGTTGGCTGTGGGTTTATCATATATGGCCTTTATTACGTTGAGGTACTTGCCGTCTATACCCATTTGTTGAGAGTTTTTATCATGAATGGGTGTTGAATTTTGTCAAATGCTTTTTCAGAATCAACAGAGATGATCATGTGATATTTGTTCTTCTTATTGATATAGTGGATGATGTTGATGGATTTTTGAATGTTGTACCATCCTTGCATCCCTGGGATGAATCCCACTAGATCATGATGAATTTTTGAATTTGGTTTGCTAATATTCTGTTTGCAAATTTTTTGATCTGCAGAAAGACAGCCGACTTTCTTAATCTAGAGTTCAAGATATCTGCTTTAGGCAGATATTCATTGATAATGAAAAGGTGTCTGTATCACTTTGAAATTATATTCAGCATTTTGTGTATATGGGTGTTTTCTCTCTGATTTGAGGATCCATTTTTAAGAACAAATTTTCTAAAAATATTCTGAGAGCTTCCCAGAAAATGTTAAGAAATGTTGCATAAAGAAAGCTTTGTTTCCAATTGGTGCTTGTTCTGACTCGACTTTTGGACCCAGTTTGTTAAGTTTTCATTCAATTTGTCAAGTGTGTTTTTCCTTCGTTTTCCTTAAAAGAAGGCATTGGTTATAGTATTTACTTAATTATGAAGTTGAAACCTTTGGCATTTACAATTAAAAAAGAAAAAAGCTTGCTATTGGGTAGTTTTATTGAGAAAGACTCGGATTATTACTTCCCTCCCTCAGCCTTACTGAGGTAGGATTGACAAATAAAAATTGTATATATTTAACATGTACAATGTGATGATTAGGTAATAGCTTTGATGCAACTCCTGAGCTGGAGAGAAGGGTAAAAGAGGTGGCTTCTAGGGTGAAGTCAGGTTAGCATGGTGACATTCTGTTAAGGGAGAAAAACCAGGGAAAATCAGGCAAGGGCCCTTGTTACGTGTGGATGGCTTTCCTGCTGCCTTCAGTGCAGGTGGCGGATTCAGCTACCTGTTACCTGTTTATATAATCCTGCCGTGTTGGTAATACCTGTGATCTAATCAATCATAAGAAATACGTATTTGGTCATTTGTATGGTATATTTGGTCTTCACCCACAGTTCCTGAAAATACTACAGAATCTTAAAAGTGAAATCGGTGTCTTGTCATATTAATGAGAGTCTTTTGGACCCCACCCAAGGGCAGGGTCTCGAGGCTGAATCAGCCAATGGCCAATAATTAAGTCAATCATGACTATGCAATGAAATCCTCCCACAAAAACCCCTGAGAAGCTTATCATTCTCTGCCCTGCTTGCTTGGATCCTGCTTCTTAGTTGGGGAGAGCTTCTATGGTTGGGGAACCAGAGCGCCTCCATGTGCCACCGAGCTAGGCCCCAAGCTCCATGAGGATAAAAGCTCTTTTATTTGGGACCTTGCCCTATGTTTCTCTCTTCACCTGGCTGTTAACTTATATCCCTTATAGTATCCTTTATTAAACTGGAAAACATCAGTGTTTTCTTGAGTTCTGTGAGCCCCTCTAGCAAATTATTTGAACCTAAGGGGGAGGTTGTGGGAACCTCCAATCTGTAGCTGGTAGGTCAGAAGCACAGGTAAGTGCCTGGGTCTTGCGGCCTGCATCTGGAGTGGGGGTAAAGGGCAGTCTTGTAGGAAGGAGCCCTTAACTTGGGAAATCTGGTGCTGTCTTTGGGCAGATAGCATCGGAATTGAGTCGAGTTCTCAGACACCCTGCTGGTGTTTGAGATTTGCTTGGCATTAGTGTGTATGGGAAGACCCCCTTCTACATACTTATACACATCGGAATTGGGTCCAGGAACCTGAGTGGAGTTATACCACTATTACTGCTGTGTATAATATTGTTATTGTTATACATATATGTAAGAAAAGACACCACTGCATTTGGTGTCAGATAAGTGGGAATCACAGTGCCAAAGGAGAAAGCTTGCCTAATTTTCCACCCACTAAATAATTCTTTTTTGCAAAATTGAATTAAGAAAAGGGTAATTTTATATCTGCTTTTGTTGTCTTAAAACATAGTTTATGCACATAAATTACTTTGGAGATTGGATGCCCCTCTTATGAAAGAGAACATTTATTTTGGAGATGTATACAAAGTATACACAAAGGACATAATGCCTGCAGTTTTCAGAAGTTTTTGTAAACATCAAAAGAAGACGACAGCTACTGCTCAATATCTTTCAGCTGTGATTTTGCTGGGCTCCCTCCCAAATGCCCATTTTTGCATATACAAGTCAAATGACTTGCCCAAGCTAACTTATCTGATGGCTCTTCCAGGGATTGATGAACTTCTTTAAAAATCTATAATTATTAATAGAGACCTTTAATTTCAGAGAATTAGTTGAAATTACTTGAGCATACATTCTTTAAAAATGCCTCCCAGAATGCAGTTTGAACAACTAGTCTGTCACAAACCAACTGTGGTCAATTAGAAGACCCCTCTCCTAATTGAGAATCCAGGAAGAGGACCAAGGGGTGGATTTTTCATAGGACAGAGAGCTGTTCTGTCTCTCATTTGGGTGGGTCTTGGGTAATTCACTTAACTTCCCCTCTTTCTGTTTCTTAATCTCTTGAAGATGGGGATGGATGGCATTATCTCCTAAGCACTTTCTACTTCTAATCTTTTGTTGGTTAAGTGAGTCAGATTGGAAAGGCACTGAGAATGTATCCTGCAGGAGGTATTTGATTATTGCTACAGGGGATAGATAGTAACTCTACCTGCTCCTGCCAAGCCACACTCTCTGGCGTATAGCTGATTTCAGTCACAGCTACAGTGGGCAGTTTCCAGCAGTGGCACTCACTCTGCCAGTGTGCCACTTCATTGTGCTCACCTCACCATTTAGCACTGAACCCAGGGCCTTCTCCTGTGCAGCCAGAGTGTGCTTAGCCTGCACACAAACATGGCTGTTGCTCTGGGAGGAGGAGTTCCTCCACTCTGGGCAGGTTCACTATGAATTTGGTGAGACTGAATAAAGACAAGGGCAAATTGGGGATGTTAAAATGGGTTCGTACCATGTTTATTCTCATGGCAGTAGGTTTCAGTCTCTCCTGGCTCTCCCTCTAGGCTTCCCTCCTCCACTTGCGTGGCCCTCCTATTCAGCTTCCCACTAGATCTGTTCTCTCTCCTCCCTGCCCCTAGCACTGGGAGTAACTCTGTGGGCGGTCCTCTATGGTGACTGGGGACTCCCAACCTATTACATCCCAGGAACTGAGGAGAGGAGAGAATGGGTGTTTCCTCTCCACGCCTCCCCTTGGCCGGTACTTCCTTGACTGACCAGCTGCTCTGTCCCCTGTAAACCTCCCGTAGATATGCAAACAGGGCTTTTCAGGTCTGCAATGGGTGATATTAAATCCAGGCAAGTATCCTGGTCAGAAATCTCCATTTTCTCTACAATGGCCCTGAAATATGAAGTCCTGAGCTCTTGGATGCCATGGCAAAAAAGTGTTTCAATGGAGTGTTGTAGGGTCTGCACATGAAACAGATATTCTGAAGAGGTAGATAAAGAGTATTTCTTACAGTTTATGACAGATTTACTTGTCAGTATATACACTGTGTTGATATCTCATGACCTGTGATTGTAGTGCATACACGTGCACACACACACACACATACACATACACATGCATATGTATGTACATGCCATATAGAATGCTGTTGTCTATCAACTATTGATTGGTTGATGCATTCATTTGTTCAATAAATATTTATTGTTCACCTCCCATACCTCAGATACTGTTCTAGCTCCTGGGAATTGAGCAGCAAATAAAAGAGACAAAAATATTTCCCCTCATGGATATTCTGTTATAATGGGTGGGTTGTGGGAGGAGAAAGAAAAACAAGCATAAAATTAACTAAGGTAATAAAAGGTCAAAGTTTGATATCCACTATGAAGGAAAGTGAGGTAAGAGATCAGGAAAAGGAGCGGGAGTTTGCACTTTAAAATATGGTGGTTAAGAAAGGCCTCTTGAGATCGTGACATTTGAACTGAGATAGGATGGATGTACAGGAGCAGTCCTTGTTATCTGGGGCAGAGAATTACCACAGAGGCTTTAGAAAGGCCAAAATGGTCAGGCCACACATTTAATGTGAGGATCATGGTCTAATGCCTGGGGTGCAATATAAATGCTAGCAATGTAGCCAAGCACATAAAGAGTGAGGAAGGCTGCGTGTAAGGAAGACGGGATGACTTTGCTGAACCGTGCAGTGAATGCCCATGGGAACTAACTATTCTCAGACCTTTTATTTTAATTAGAAAAATATTGGTAAAATGCACATACATAAAACTTTGCCATCTTCCCCATTTTTAAGTGTATAGTTTAGTAGGTTAGGTACACTGACATTGTGTGATGAATCTCCAGAACTCTTTTCATCTTGCAAAACGGAAGCTTTATATCCATTAAACAACTCTCACTCCTCCCTCCCCCAAGTCCCTGGCAATCACCAGTCTATGTTCTGTCTCTATACATCTGACTGCTCTTGGTACTTCATGTAAGTAGGATCATAAATTTTTGTCTTTTTGTGACTGGCTTATTTCAGTCTGCATAATGTGTTCAAGGTTCATCTATGTTGTAGCAGGTGTCAGAATTTCCTTCCTAAGGCCGAATAATGTTTCATTGTATGTTGATACACATTTTGTATCAACACACTCTTCATCAGTCGGTGGGCACTTGGGTTGCTTCTGCCTTTTGGCTGTTAATGAACAAAGCTGCTATGAATATGGATGTCCACCTCTCTCTTTGGGAGTCTGCTTCAGTCTTGGGTATATACCCATAAGTGAAATTGCTGGATCAAATGGTAATTCTATTTTTAATTTTTTGAGGACCACCATATTGTTTTCCATAGAAGCTGTAACATTTTACAACAGTGTGCAAGGGTTCCAGTTTTTCCACATCATCGCCAACACTTGTTCTTTTTGTTTTTTCCTTCCTTCCTTTCTTTCTAATAGTAATCATCCTAATGGGTGTGAGGTGATATCTTATTGTGGTTTTGATTTACATTTACCTAATGACTGGTGATAATGAGTATTTTTTCATGTGGTGGTTGGCCATTATGTATCTTCTTTGGAAAAATAGCTATTCAAATCTTTCGTGCATTTTAAATTGCATTATTTGTTGTTGAGTTGTAGGAGTTCTTTATATATTCTGGATGTCAACTCCTTATCTGATATATGATTTGCAGATATTTTCTCTCATTCCATTGGTTGCTTTTTGCTCTGTTGTTTGTGTTCTTTGATGCACATAAGTTTTTAATTTTGAAGTAGTCCAATATATCGAATTTTACTTTGTTTCCTGTACTTTTGGTGTCATGTCCAAGAAATCATTGCCAAACTCAATGTCAAGAAGCTTTCCCTCTACGTTTTCCTCTAAGAGTTTTATAGTTTCAACTCTTACGTTAAGGTTTTTGATCCATTTTGAATTAATTTTTGTATGTGGTGTAAGGTAAGGGTCCAACTTCATTCTTTTGAATGTAGTATCCAGTTTTCCCAACACCATTTGTTGAAAAGGCTATCCTTTCCCCATTGAATGATCTTGGCATCCTTGTCAAAAATCATTTGGCAACATATGCAAGGGTTTATTCTGAGCTTTCCAGATCTTTTGATGTTTTAGGATAAAGGAGAAATTCAGATTTTTCATGTGTAATAATATTTTAAAGCATAAGGATGCAAATGGAAAAAAATTAAAGTACTGCAGAGCAAAGGAAATAGCATATGTGGGCCATTTTCCAGTACTAGCTTGTTGCTTTTGTTTTGAAGAGAATAGAAATGTCTGGATAAATGCACATGCACACACACATATTTCAGCAAGTTTGTGCTCTGGAAAAAAATGTTCTTTTCTCCTGGATTTATAATTAAATACATTTTTGTGAAGAAATATTAGTATGGAAAAATGGGGCATTTGGGTGTTTTTATTTAGAGGGCAAAGCAGGAAGTAGAGAGAGATTCTGATCATTTCTCCCTTGCAAGGGTGGGCATCCTTGCCTATGGAGCATTTTTGTGTTCTCTCCATGGGATCCATTTCTCTGAGACAACAAAGATGGGGAAGGGAAAAGGAGAAGGAAGCTAGCATTTGTTCAGTGACAAGTGTATGTCAAATGTTTTATACATTTATTTGGTTTTTAAAGTTCCCCTATAGATTGGCTTTTCTTTTTTCCAAGTTGGTTTTTATTATTATCATTAAAAAACCCCTTCAAATTAGAGAAAATGTGGGAAGCTTCTTTTAGATCACAAAGTAGGTGAATGGCAGAACCGAAATTTAGACATAGGTCAGCCATCATTATAGCACAATTACATCAGGATACATTTTCTCTAAAAAACACTATCTCCTAGATGCTGATTTGGGCAGCCAAGAGGCTAAATGAGGGAGAAAAGATAGTGCCTCTTCACTATCCCATTAAAAAAATTAACTAGATTAAAAGTAAATAAAAAAATAGGCACAAGTCAAGAGAAAACTAACCTTCCTGGATTTATAATGCATTACTACTTTAATATATACCTGAAATCCATCAATTTATGCAAATATCCTCACCCTGTAATTAGAGTTTTTTTCCCCCTTTTAACTAAGTTCCTAAAATGTGGGCACTAAGTAAGTGATGACAATTATTATTTTGTATAATAATAATGAAAAATCTGAATAACCATAATTAGTGAAAGCAGCAGTTTTTCAACTACCACCTTTTGAGAATCAAAGGGAAACTTTTGAATGCTTGTATATGAAGCTTTTAAACCTGAAAATCCTCTCTTATGTCAACAAGCCACATGTGCTTCTTTGATGATTCCAAAAGCAGTGGGTAGCCCACAGAATCACATGCTCCAAGCCAGAAGTTATCCCAGAAAGCCAGGGGTTCTCTGATTTTACTTATGGTAAAATCAAGGTTAAGAGTGTTCTTCAAGTCCAGAACCAAGATTAGAAATGAGGTCCCTTCAATCTTAGTGCAAAGCTTGCTCTAATACATCTTCTTTTTTTTTAACTTAAGAGCTAATGAAAGGGACCCTGGAATTCATAATGGCACCAAATAGTGCCCGTGGACTGAGTAAATATTCTACATGTCTATGTTTCTCCTTCCCAAAATGTATGTAGATATTACTGTGATTTTAGTGTTCACTGAACCATCCAGCAAGTTGCTGAGCACCCACGAACAAAGGTCTGTGCTAATTGCTCCTGATGCAGCAGTGAATTTAATTATGCAGTAGTTCACGCCTCATGAAATTTATGTTCTCATGGAATGAGACTGACAATAAATGGTTAAATGAGTAAAACTATGACATAATAGCTGATTAAACATTCTCTGGAGAAAAATAAAACAGGAGGAAGATAGGAAGTGTGTGTAAGTGGGGTTTGCTCTTTTGAAAGGTACAGGGAAGGGTTCACTTGCTGGAGCAGAGACCTATAGGAAGGGAGGGAGACAGCCATGCAGCTACTGGGGAATGAGTTACAAAGAGAGGAAAGATTTCACAAGGATGTCACCATGCCCAAATGAACTGAAAAAGGGGAGAGTTACAGATGACATCAAATGGTAAATTGGGGCCAGATCATGCAGGATTTTGCAGGTCACTTTAATGTCTGACTTTCACGCTGAAGGATGGGAAGCTCCTGGAGGGTTTTGAACAGAGGAATAGCATGAACTGACTTGTATTCTGATATGGCACTGGCTTCTGCATGGAAAAGGCTTCTGTGTGGAGTGTGGAAATGGAGTACAGTTTGGAAACTACTGTAGTAATCCATGAAGAGAAGAAGGTTGCTGTGGTGGAGAAGCTGGTTAGATGTGGTCATTTCTGGTTATGTTTTGAAGGGTGAAATGTGGAATGTGAGTGTAAAGGAGGATCAACAATTACTTCAACTACTGAACAGCTGGCAGATGGAGGTCCTATTTTCTAAGCAGGGGAAGACTGATGGAGGATGTTTTGGGGGTGAGGAATGTCAGTAAAAGGAGGAGCTTGGTTTTAAGCAAGTTTAGCTTGAGATGCCAATGAGATGTTCAAGCTCAGTGTTGGGTGGGCAATTGAAAATATGAGCCTGGATATCAGAAAAGATATAAACTGATACCAGTTAAAAGTATTGAGTTGGTTGCAGATAAGTTGCAGACACAATACCCCTTTATCTTAAATATGTCAGTATGTATTTCCTCAGCACAAGGACATTTTCTTACACAACCACAATACATGATCAATACTGTTTTCTAATTTATACTATTAACTGACTTACAAATCTTATTCATGTTTCACCAGTAGTCTCAGTAATGTTTCTTATAGTGTGTACACACGCACATACATACACACACAACGTATTGCATTATATATTGCAATATATAATTTTTACATATATAACATAAAATTTTATAAATCCATTTGGGGACTATATATTAATCACTGGGGAATCTTGGTGAAAGGTATACAGATATCTTTGTTTTTTTTACTATACTTATGCTTTTTCCATAAATTTGAAATTATTTCAAAATAAAAAGTTCCAAAAATGTGTGAAAGGATGCATCTTTGTTAAGAAAATTTCAATTCTGCATTTTCTTGACTTTCTTAGTCAGCTTGAGCTGCTATAACAAAATACCATAGCATTGAATGCCTTAAACCACAGACCTTTATTTCTCGTGGAAAGTCTAAGAGAAAGGTACCAGCAGACTTGGTTCCTGGTGAGGGCTCGCTTCCTGGCTTGCAGCTGGATGCCTTCTTGTTGGGTCCCCACATGGCAGAGAGAGAGGAAGGCAGAGAGCTTGGTCTCCCTTCCTCTTCTTATAAGGACACTAATCCCATCTTGGGGTCCCATGCTCATGACCTCATCTAAACCTAATTACCTCCCAAAGGCCCCACCTCCTAAAACCATCACATTGGGAGTTAAGGCTTCAATAAATGAATTTTGGGGGAACACAAACATTTGGGCTATAACCTTGAAAAAAAGTTATTAAAACTCTATTATATATATAAATACAAATATATATAGTATGTACATGCATACATAGGACAATATATATTACAGATTACATTTAAATGGTATATATATTGTATTTTTTTAAAGTGAGAACATTTTTTTTCTATTTTTTCCCTTTTTTAAAATTAAGGTATCATTGATATACACTCTTACGAAGGTTTCACAAGAAAAACAATGTGGTTATTACATTCACCCTTATTATTGGGTTCCCCCTCCATACCTATGTTGTACTTTTAGGATATATTCTAGGATATTATAATTGACATGGAAATAGTAATTCTATGGAAAAAAGATCTCTTGATCAGTGTTGAAAATCTTGGTCTATTTTCAGCCCTATCTCCCCAGTCCTATTACCAAATGAAGTATTTTATCTCCTTCTGTTATATAATAATAGCAGAATAGCTATATAATAGCTTCTGTTATATATACATATAATATAACCTTCATAATAGGGATCTTGTCTGTTTTGTTCATTGTTTTATCCTCTCTGCTTAGAACAGTGTTCAGTATCTAATAAGATCTCAAAACTATGTTGAATGATGAAATAACATAAAATGCAGATTCCTCATACATTTATATGTCTTATGCCTGTCCCCCATAAATAATGTATCCATACACTTTAAAATGCTGAAAAGCACCATTCTAATGGGAGGAGATAGGCTGTGGAATTATAAGACTTGGAAACTGTGACAGATATTTCCTAGGTTTTTTGTGAGATGTTGATGTGGCCGTAGCATGTGCTGAACACTTATAATAGGGTCGGTAGGTGGGGGTGCCCAGCAATGATGTGCAACAGCCGCGTTTCTCCCGCCCAGCATCTCTTTCTCCTTACTGAGTCAGCTTTTGGGATGTGTTTCAGATAAACAAGTAAATGTTGAGCAGATACATCTGAGAAATTGTTCAGTCTTCTAAACTGCTTCCACGATCTATTGAAAATGGAATTGGATAAAATTGGTTACAGCCATCTTATTCTGGGGCCCTGGCATGGGGTTGGGTCCTGTCCTTCCCTCTGTCAGAATATGTCAGAAATCCTGTGGAGACTTTCCCTCCAAAGGTTTTTCAATAACCAACAGTTAAAAGATGAGTCAAATAATTAAGACAGCTCTATTTGGCATAACCAAGAAACATTGCTCTGGGAGCTGGGGAAAAGAGAGCATAGCTGCCCTCTTATATAGAAAATCTAATGAATTATAAATGAGTGAATGAATGGCAAAGGGAGAATTCAGAACTTAATACTAAGTGCTGACTCCATACTAGGCATGTTGCTAGTTGCTGTGAGAAGTGCAGTAGTGGAATAGGATATTAACAGTTAACACAGACAGAAAAGACAATTACATAAACATAAAGAATTTTGTGTAGGGGTGGAATGTGTGATGGGGAGGTTGAGAATGGGTTGTAACAGCTGAGAGCATGGGGAGGTTTAAACAAGGAGCTGGCGTATTAAGAGTGTTTAGAGGAATGAGGAGAAACTTGCAAGTGGAATTCTAGAAAAGTACAGCATTATAGTCTGTGGATTAAAGTTAAGGCTGTGGGGTCAGCAAACCTTTGTTGTAAACAGACTAATACTTTTTAGCTGTCTGACCCCCAGTCTCAGCTTCTTTGTCTGTACAGTGGAGGAGGGGGTGGTTGAGACCAGTTTTGTTTTAAAGATTAGATGAGGTGATATATTAAGGGACTTAACACAGGCTTCAGACCCAGTAAATACTCAATAAACATAAGCCACCGTTGTTCTTATGAACTGGTGATGGTTTTTCCCTTTTAGCCAGATGTAAATTTTTGTGCAGTGGACAAATCCAGAGAAGCCAGGCAGAACGTGCCATAGAGTGACAAGGAGTCCGGTGTGGATTTGAGTGTGAAGAGGTTCAGTTCCCCCGGTGGGGAAGTTACGGAGCAGGGAACGCCCCCTTACTGAGCACTCACGCTGGTCTAGGTGCTGGGAGTCGTGGGGGGTACAGATGCAGCTCTGCCTCCTAGGCACTTAGCTCGGTGGGGGTTAGGCAAGGGTCCATGTCATTCTGAATGCAACAAAGACTGATGAGGTTCTGTTAAAGGGGTGCAAATATGTCAAGAGAGAATGGAAGGAAGAACAATCAATTTCACTTTGAAATTCTAAAAAGAGGTGGCATTAACATGCATCTTTAAAAAGAGTGGTTAAAAAAAGAATCAAAAGCTGTTTCTGATTTTAGAAATGCCACCACTTTCCTGGCTCCGACATCTGGGGGAATTGTTTAACCTCTGTAAGCCTTAGCTTTCTTATCTGTTAAATAGGGATAATATGGTACCTATTGCTTAGAGCTAGTTTGGGGTTTATGGGAGATAATCCATGTAAAGGAGCTTATCTGACACAATGCCAGGGAACTGATTCAATAAATCACTTGTATTTATTATTATTATTTCAAGCCTATTTTATAGAGCACAAAACACTTGGTTATAGATGATCTCTGATCCTCATAACATCCTTGTACCATCAGCAAGGTTAACACCTGTCATTCCCTTTCACCTGGTGAGGAAACTGAAGATTGAAGAGAAGAATTTATCAAATCACAAACAACTGGTAGAGTCAGGACTGAACCCCAACTCTAATCCCGGGTACATTTCCTGTCATTACTGTCTGGTGATATCCAAATCACCCTCAAGAAGATGCGATTTCCATACTGGCTTTAAAATTGTGGTCTTTTTGTAACTTCAGAGGTTCTTTTCTTCAGATGAAATTTCCTGAGAACTCCTCTAATTCACACAACAGTAAATAGAGCTGTTGTGTTTAAAAACTCGACTGTGAGATTCTTCCCTTTCCTCTTCCCTCAACAGGTGCATGGAGCCCAGCTTGAGGAAAAAAATGAATAAGCAAGGCTTGGTGGCCTGGGAATTCATCACTTCTACAAGCTTTTGAAGTGTTCGATGCTACACCCTTGCTGGAGCGGCTTGCACAGGACAGCGGGACACTGTGGTAGGTGAGAGGCCTGGGCCACATGGCGTCAGAGTCCGAGACGTCCATTAACTGTGGGGCCCTGGGTGTGTTTCTTAAATTCCCTCTGCCTCCATTCTCTCATCCTCAGCATGCATAATAATAACACCTACCTCACAGGTTGTTGTGAGAGGTAAATTTGATAAAGAGAATATTTAAAAAAGGGCTGGGCCTGTAGTAAGTGCTCAATAATCATTTATTGCAAATAATTTCATCTTTCTGGGCTTCATTTTTCTTTTCTGCAGAATAAGAATAATAATTTACCAAGAGAGCTTCTGGCAGACCTACATGGGTTAACACAAATAAAACGGCTGGCACATAACAATAAATAGAAGGAATAATAAAATTCTCTTTGTGATTTCACTCTTTTCTCTGAATCGTAACTTTCTGTATAAAAGCAAGTTCTCTTTTGTGCTTCCCGTTTCTTCCTCCCTCTGCCCCTGCTCGCACATGAAGGACTGTTCCTTTTTCTGATGTCAGTCCCTGGACCCTTTTCACAGGAAAGGCTCATGTCCTCCAATTAGACCAATACCAATTGACCGAGGCCCTTTGGCAATCCCGGTGCCTTCCACATTAATTTGACATCTGCACTTCACCTTGAAAATATGCTAATTGCAACAGGGATCTGAAGATTGCACGAAACACGGGTTTGCAAGAGTCTGTGGTGTGCTAGGAATAATTGAAAATTTAATTCCCTTTGAGAAGATGTACAAAAACCTGACCACTCCCATTAGCCCAGAAGAAATTAGAATCTCTAAAATCAAGTTGAAATGAACCAAATTAAAGGACAAAATATTTCATTTTGAAGGGAACCCCCACCACCCACTAAACTTTATTATTTAAAATCTCTCAGAAAAAACTTTGGTTCAGAAATAGTGTTTTTCAGTTTATACATTTCCCCTAGACAATTCATTTATCAGAATTAGTCTTCTGAAAAAAACCTGGCCCAATTTTATTTTTCAGAGACAGTTTCATTTAAAATATAAGTAAATAAAAAGTTGTACGTGAAAAACCAATCAGTTTTATCATCAAAGGAGCACTGATTTCAGCTAAAGAATACACTGATTGTATATGAAAAATATAACCTTAAATTTTAAGAACAACTTCTTGAGGTATGTTTTATGTGTCATAAAATTCACCCATTTCAAGAATACCATTCAGTGATTTTTAGTAACATTACTGAGGAATACAGACACCATTTTAAATCAGTCTTAGAACATTTTTACTCCCTGTGTCCATTTACAGTTAATTCACATTCTTCCCTGAGCCCCTGGTAACTGCTAATTTACTTTCTGTCTATGAATGTATCTCTTCTGGACTCTTCATATAAATGGAATTACACAATATGTGGTCTCTTGTGTATGGCTTCTTTCACTTAGCATGTATTTGAGGTTCATCCCTGATGTAGCATGTGTGAGTAGCCCATACCTTTTTATTGCTGAATAATATTCCATTGTATCAATGGACCACATTTTGTCTATCCACATGCCTGGTGATGAACATTTTGGTTCCTTTCAGTTTTTGCCTACAGTGATGTAATTTTAGTTTTACAAGGCAAAATGTGTTAACAATCTGGTTCTCTGTTGGCTCTTCACTCCTGAGCTCAATGTGGGAAGTTCTGGAGTGGAGCAGAGACATCACCCATTACTGCCAGTGGCTCCTGAGGCATCTGTCTTCCTCAGCTTTCTTTGTTCAACTCTATTTAACATTCTGCTTCAGAAGATGAGCAACACTTTGTATATTTTTGGTCCCTAATTTAGGTTCATAACTCACAAACACATATTATTTTAATGGGCAATGAGGAAGGGGGACTGCTAAATGTTCCATGGTGTACATTGGAGAATTAAGCCTTCAGGTTACATTCCCTACTAACACTTTGCAAAATTCCTTCTCTATCAAAATTTCCTTCTTAGCCCAAATGAAGCAATATATCAAAAGTAAGCATGTGAGTGACTTACAAGTTTAAAATTATACATTCTATCCCTTTTCACCTGTATTTTTAATATAAATGTGAAGTTATCATGAAAAGTGTTAAGAACTCAGCTGGTTGTACTTTCATGGCTTATTCTTTGCTGAGGAAACATTATCCATCTCACTCAGGATAGCTTCAGAGTAGCATTTAGAACCTTAGATGGCTCCAAAGGATCTTAGGCAACAAAGTGATATATATATATAGAGAGAGAGACAGACACTGACACTAATGTCAAAGGGAATAGGAAATGGAAAATAGAAATGGATTAGTCTTCAGATATTTTCAATTCATAGTTTGCATTCATGCAGTCAACATTTAGCAAGTGCCTACTGAATGTAGATTCTTGAACTATTAGCTGGAGATACTAAGATAAAAATGTCCATCCATTTGATAAACTTACTAACAATATTTATTGAGTAACAATTTTATTCAATGTACTGTAGGTTCTAGGCATTCGAAAGTGAAAACCAACTTGGTGATTGCTATTGTGGAGCTAGCAGCTGATTGGGGATAAAGATAAAGCAAATAAAGAAATATGTACAATGCACATAGTGATAAATGCTGTGAATGAACAAAGAAACCAGAGTATTGAGAAGGGAGTAAAATCAGAAGGTATTTTTAGACCTCTGAAGAGGTGGCATTTAAGCTGAGTCCTGAAGGAAAGGAGGAGATAGACCAAAGGAGTGTGGGAAAGAGTGTCGCAGGCAGAGGCAGTAGCAAGGGCTTAGGGGTGGGAAAAAAAGGAGCTTGGTTCTTGTCCATGTGCAAGACAGACATGGCACATGTTTAAATTAGCGGTTCTTGGAAGTACTGTGAATAGGTGTACACAGGTTCTATGTGGACCAGAAGAAGTAGTAGTTCAGAATGGTCCTTTGTATGTAGATATAGAAAAATGAGGGCTTAATGACTGAGTGGATGAATGAATAAATTACAGAATGAACAGATGTACAGATGACAGACTGATGGGCTGACAGAATGCATGAATGCATAAGTGGAAAAAGCCCTTTTTGATAAATGGATAGAAGAGAATTTATTATATAAATTTTATAGTGCAAGGGATTGTGAGGGAGAGGGCATATAGGGCAAATGGGAAGGAAGGGAGACAGAGCGCTGAAGATCTTTTTCAACCTCATAATTTATTCCCTTAAGGGCTAGCTCTGAGGGACCTTCTTCTAATTTGAAGAACCCTTCCCTACAAAATTTAGGCATAAAATGAGAGCATCCTCCATCCCCATGACAGCTACCTGGTGAGCAAAGGAAAATTAATTAACTGGCACGAATGGCCTACAGGTCATATTTTCCACATAAATGGTACATAAAAAGTTGCATCTTTTAAGATTAGATTCATCTTGAGAAAGTAGCAGGGACAGGATCTGCGAACCTAAAGCAATTCAGTGAAAATGATCTTTATCAGCTAAGCCATTTATACCTGAACACATATACACACACAAACACAGACACAAATATTTGTTGATTTTGTTTTTTTAAATTCAGAACAAAATTTTGTGTTATAAGATTAACAAGAGAGTCAGTAGATCTTATCTGCAGTGCTGCCAGATTGCATAGCTCCAGGTTGTGACATCCGCCTCTGTTAGGCTACATGGCAGTCCTGACAAGTGTATGGATTATGTGATAGCCATCATGAGCCAGGACCATATAGACTATCAGTATTAAAAATCACCTGTACCGCTCACAGCTGACCAATTTCCAATGTGGATGCATTCTCTGTATATCCAGGCAGTAAATAAGGCTGATCCTGGAAGCCTGGACTTTTTGGTTTCCCTCCAGAATTATTTACTCTTGTTCCAGGAAGAAATGAGTACATTCCATCAACGCAGGAACCCCAGAGCGCGAGTGCAATTTCCCACAGCACAAGCAGCAGCTCCAGAAAAGACACTTATGCTCCCCACTCATGGCCGGTAAAATCCTTTTTTTTTTCTGATAGCATTAATAAAAATGACACATGGAACATTTGCTCAAGTGGCAAAGTGGGACGTTCCTGGCTCTAACCTTTGTTTAAATCATTCTCCTATTATATTTCACCCTTTCAGATCAAAATGAAATTAGCATACCTAGAGGCCACAGGGAGGCAGTTGCCATAACAGATTATAGCCCCAAATGGCTTTAGGAAGTTCCCTGTAAGCAGAGAGCAATTGCCACCAGGCAGAGGCTTCTGTGGACTGTGCTTGCTGATGCCCGGTCCTGATCGCAAAGAAGGGATGGAGGTCGGAAGTAAGGTCAGAGCATGGAAATCAAGCCTCCACTTCTTTGTATGTCCACTGTTTTCTGAACTTCATTTTGTTCCTTTGTATCTCTCCAGTTTTACTCCCTTACCTTGACAACTTCTACTGGGTTTTCAAAACACAGTAAGACCTTCTTCCTGTGCAAAGCTTCGCTGGGCCCTTCCTCTGTGTCCTCAGAGCTGGGGGCCTTCTTCCTTCCATTTGGAGTATCTTGCAATTTTTAGTATTATGTCACATTTAAAAAACTTGTATCAATTGAAATTATTTTGTTAATCTTCCATCTAGGCTCTGTGATGCACAAAAATGGAGTCCAATTTTGCTGATTAATTTTTTCCTTTCTACCTATCCTCATTGTAGGCACTCAGTCAATTAGTTAAATGTATAGGAACACCCAGAAATTCCTTCCCATTTCAGGAATTTTCACTGAATTGAAACCTTTTTTCTCCATCTGTAGTTTTATTGAGTCTACACTGATTTTACTATGTATTTGGTATTTCTTCAGTTGATTTCCTGGGAGAATTTTTATCAAGTAGTTTTAGGCAGAGACTCTGTGCCCCTTGCCCGGATTCCTGTATCAGCCAGCCTAGTCTTGCAGGGTTCTATGTTTCTGTCTTTTAATCTATACTCTTAAATGCTTGACGGTTAATGTTCCTAAAACCCTAACCCTTCCTTCGCTTTAAATGAAATAAAAACCAAACAAGGAAAACTTTAAATTTCTTTCTGTTGCCTTAAAGAAAAAACTTAAGCTCCATGAATAGACAGATGGGTATTGTATCAAGAATTTGTGTCACCCTAACTAGCTCTCTAGCCTATTAGTTGTGTGAGCCTTGGATGGGCAGTTTAAAATATCTGAGTCTTAATTCACCTATCTTAAAAATGGGATAATAATAGTAGCTGTTTTTCAGATCAAATGTGATAATCCATGAAATAGGTTCAGTAAGCAGAGTGCTTGACTTTTAATAATAACTAATATGTATCCCTTCATTTCATTGTTTATCCTTTCCTTCCTATCTCCCCGCTTTCCTACTTTCCCTTCTACACTAAATTTACTCGTTCATTTATTCTTTCATTCAACAGCAGTAGGCTAGATGATTAGTATATTAGAGAATTTTCCAAAATTTAAAAACCTTTCCTCTTAGAAATTCAACCCTTAGGTAAGATTTGGGATTTGTGCCCTTGTTAACTATTGTGGGATCTGTGCAGAGAAAACCTATAATTATTGGTAAGATCACAGAATCCAAAAGGGCAGCACATTTCCCCCAGATATCAGAAACAGGGTTCCTGGAAAGTGATCTTGATCTTTCTCATCAGAGAGGATGCTCTGATTTCAAAAGACAAAAAGCTTTTGCATGGTAAGTTAGTAATATCAGCTCTGCCGGTTCTGTATTCATATTGTGGGTTCATTCGCAAGCTCAGTAGGTGCCGTTTTATGCAAATGATTTTGCTGCCAGGTTTTGGGGCTCGATAAGATTCCCTGGTTTTATGTAGAACAGTACATTTATTCCTTCTGTCGCTTACTCAACAGACTGAGTGCCCGGTATGAGGGCAGAATGAAACACATTTGTCTCAAGGGGAACAAATGAGGGGGAAGGTTGTGGTGTGGTGAGCCAAGTGGGTGCTTTTATACTTTTTCTTTGAAAGTGACATTTATGCACTAGTGCCCAGAAGTGGTCATTTCCACACCAACTGACTCCCTTGGCGAAATAATAGCAACCTACTCAAAACAACTTAAAAATTAGTAATTGTTAGTTATGCTTTTGGTCTAACATGAATGAAGAAGTAGTAAGGTTTTCCTTTTCCTGTTTTTCATGGAAATGTCCTCTGGCCTCACCTTGATTCTGTATGAATACAATGCCAGTTGTAGTGTTGACAGGCCAGGTAAATAAGTGGAGGAGCTAAAAGAGCCAGAAAGACCTGAGTTCAAGACCAGCCCCACACTGTGTGCAGTTGCACAGCTACTCAGTCTAATGTGGAGAACATGTAGAATGGGTCCATATTAGGGAACTCTCAGTGCTGTGAAGAATAAATGAGATAATGTAGTTGGGGCACTCAGCCCAGGGTCATTGCATGGTAGTTACTTATTCAGTGAAATCCCTACTTTTTCCTTTCTTACAACATCCTACTGTGACAGCCACAGCAGGGGATTCATTTTAAACTGTTGTGGCCTTTATCATGGGGTATTGCTTCTGTTCTTGTTGGGGCAAGTATGGAATGCTTTCACTTCTCACTAGGCCTTATTTCACCTTAAGGGTTTGAGCCCTGGAGACTCCACCCAAAGGCTTTGAATTCCTGGAAAAGGAGTAAAACTAGAGCCAAGGGAAGATACAGAATAGCTTTCTCACTGTTACTCTCACACCAGCTCCAGGTTCAGAGAACCTGCCTTATGGAGAGTGCTATGGAGGCTGCTTCATCAGACTGTATCCATCTTCATCTCTGGACATAGAGTCAATTAAATGTGAACATCTCCTGGGACATCTTTAGCCAGGTTGTGCAAAAATTGTTGAATCCTGATGGCCTGGGCCTCCTTTATCATTTTTAAATTAAAACAATTTCCTCTTTCTGTTTCTTTCTATTGTGTTTCTTTACTAAAAATGAAGCTGTGAATCTTTTAAAAGAAAAAAAATGCAGTCTGTTAAGTTTGAAGGGTAATATTAGTGTCTGTGGTGTATACCAAGATAAATATTTTGGGGTGATGACTATGACTGTCTGGAGTGTGGGGCCATGTACCTTTGGCTTACCTTACCTGGTCTGGCACATGTGGTAGCTGTGGCTTGTATGTGTGAATGTGGGAGATATGTATGCAAATGGCATGTGTGCTCAGTATGAATGTGTGGAGGGTGTGCACATGTGTGTGTGATGTGAGTGTTGGTATTCCTGTGGTATGCACTGTGTGCATTGTGTGGGTGAGTACCATACTTTTGTAGTTGGGATAGACATGTGGGCTTGTGAGTGTGAATATGTATGTGTATATCTGCACCCATTTTTTTCCTCATAGTTATTTATTTTTATTTTTTAATTTTATTAAGTTATCATTGATATACATTCTTATGAAGGTTTCACACGAAAAACAATGTGGTTACTACATTCACCCATGTTATCATGTCCCCCCCATAACCCACTGCAGTCACTGCCCATCAGTGTAGTAAGATGCCACAGAGTCACTACTTGTCTTCTCTGCACCCATTTTTTTAAATGTTATTTTGCATCTCTTCCAGCTGCTCAAATGCTATAGTTAAAGCTCATTGTAGTTCTCATAAACAAAAGCATGTGGCCTGTGTGGTTCAGCTGCATAGAAATTGGACACTCCTGTCAGGATGTCCATTGCTAGAGGTGAGACTTTGGGGAGATTCTCCACAGCTCTCAGGAGGCATGTTAAATGATTCACCTTTGAGGACTGAAACACCCCTGAGATTTATTGTTGCACATTAATCACAGCCTTAATTTGTCTTTTGACTTGATTTTTTCATATCCTAAGAATAGAACCTCCAGGATCCCACTTTAGCCTCTCTATTGACTCACAAGTCCCAACTTTCATAATTCTCAAGGAGAATTAGAGAGTTGGAAGCAATAAGAAATTTGTTTTTCAAGCCTAACCCAACTTAAACATATTTTCTAAGAAATAGTGCATCATGTTAATTTGAACATCTGTTCTGCTTGCACTACCTACACAGCTTTGTTCTCAGCCCACACTGAAACGCTTCCTGCTTTAGCAGGGAGGGGATTGATGTGGGACGTTCTTGCAAATCTCCTTAGGGAGGCCTTCCCCACAGAATCACCTCCATACCCTGCAGTGACCGCTGCATGTGCCCCGAGTGACCCCTTTCTCTAAGCCTTCCTTGACCACTCTGATGCTGGCAGAGGAATCCTTCTCTGTGATTTACCCTAATCATTGCACACAGCACGTAAACCCAATCTCAAATGGGCACAAGGTCTTCTCCACCAGGCTGTGAGATTTCTGAGGGCCGGACTGAGGTGCAGCCATCTCTGGTTCCCAAGCACTGTGCAGTCTCTGACTTAGAAGAGGAAATAATGGACTCAGAAAAGAAGGCAGACAGGAAGGAAAGATTAAAAAAAAAAATGGCCATCACAAATATGTTTTCTCCTTGCAAGTCACTCTTCTAAGTACTTCATGTTATTACCTCACTTAGTTCATCTGTCAGCCCTATTTAGTAGGCTCTGTCACTCCCTGCAGGTGATAGTGAGGAAGCAGACGGGGAAGGGTCACGTGACTTGCCCAGCGTCCCTCAGCTTACTAATGAGCCAGGCTACAGACCCAGGCAGCCTGGCTCTGGATGCCAATCTTTAATCAGCCCCCACATTGCCAATTTTGGCTTTGCGTTCTGCCCACCAAGGGTGTGGTGGCCCCTCTGACACAGGGAGGGGAGCCTCAAAATCAAACCATGTCGCTTACCTGAATAAAGTTTTTTTTTCCTTTTTATCTTCCTATATTAGTAAAGATAATTTTTGATGGCAAATGTCATACATCAAATTCTATCTTGCTTAAACTAAAGGGGACTTGATGGATTCAGAAACAGTGAGGTCCGAGTCTAGGGCAGCCTTCATGCATGAACAAAATAGGCAGAACTTCATAACATCATCAGCTGTCTGTCTTTCCTCTGGAAACTCTGCTTTCTTCTGCGGGTAATTCATTGGCAGGTGGGCTTTGGGTGCAGTGGGCAAAGGTGGTCATCAGCAGCTCTAGGGATGTAAGCTCAGAGTTTAGAAATTCCAGTGTTACATAGGAAAACTTTTTCCTCATGATTTCTCAAAAGTCCTAGGTGTAGTTCTCATTGGTCAGGCTTGCATGCATGCCCTGATCCTATCACTGGGCGGGTTGATGCTGTGCCCCATTGGCAGGGCCAGCCTCGTCTGTCCCCCACTGGAATGGTGGGTGGGTGAGCTCCTTCTAGATCACAGGGACTGAGGATGGGAAGAGAGTGGTCCTGCGGACACTCTGGGCAAGCACGAGTGGTAATAGAGATTCATTGCAGTGGTTTTTCCGACCTCTTTCCCTCTCTTGTCTCATTCCCTTAATTGATGGAAGTGGGTATGAATCTGCCGCTATTCTGAAATAAGGAAGTCTGTGGTATTTCTAATACTCTGGGGTCTGGGACACCACAGAGGAAATAAACCCACTCATCAGACCCAGAGTCCTCATCTAACATCAGTCAGTGGCTCTCTTACAGTAGAGTGGACTGTGCTTGTCCCAAGGCCAACAGATTGAGTGACATCTTTGCCCTAGAAACAAAGGCCTACTTGAATTTGAAATAAGGATTGGCATTGTAACCCTGGATACAGTTGGAGGGACAAAGAAATCTCTAAAGTCAGAAGAAAGGAGCTGCAATCATAGTACAAGAGGAGAGTAGATGGTTTAAGGAAGGAATGTTTTTTATAACAGAAAAGTGAAGAGGTGTTTATTCATCATTTTGTAATTCCAAGCAACCCGGGATCGAATGAAAGTACACAGAATTAACAGTACTCAGGAAGCATGTCTTCCCACTCTGATGTTCCATACATCTACCTGAGGAAGAGTCCTATGATTCAGATTTAACCATGTTGTTCTGCGGCTCAGTGATTCTCCATATTCTCTGCAAGATAAGTTTGAAGTCTTAGGCATAGCAGAAGAGCTAGGCTAAAACGTTTAGCGACTGTTAGCACTGAAAATATTATAGTATATACTTCCTATGTAATAAAAGATGAATGTAATACTAAACTAAAAATGTTACGATTATTTTTCCCATGATCATTACTTGTGGATTTTGTTTGTAATATCAAATTTTCTTTTTCTCTCTCCCCTCCTAAGTGCTAAAGCATTTGCTGAGTCTCTATATAGATTATCTGTTACATCTGTGCTTCAAAACTTTAACGTTCATGCTAATCACATGGTCATCTTGTTAAAATGCATATTCTGATTCAGTAAATCTGGGGTGTGGCCTAGGATTAAAAAAATTTTTTTTATTCCCCTTTACTTTCCATCTGACAGCCTGGTGAAAACCTTTTTGATTTTAGATCTACTGGTGGTTATTCCGTAACTTTAAGTTACATGCTTATAACTCTTTTCCTTTATTTATCAACTCAAGACATCCATTTACTCCTTGTTACAAAATACAAAAATTTTGTTCATCCGTAGTACCTCTTTACCTCATCTTTTCTTCCTTCCTGTGTTTGATAGTATGATATTCTTAGCCTTCCTGTTATTCCCATTTCCTATTCCATCACCACTAGTCAGTATCCCAACTCTCCTTTGGGAATGGTAAGAGTAACAGCACTCAGCCCATTCCCTCATCCTCACTTCTACAGCCCACCTTTCACCTTCTGCCTTTTGTCTCTTCTGATTCTACTCTTACTTTTTACTTCTGACACTTCTGAGGTGATCCTAATCCTTCTGTGGCAGCAAAGATATAGACCTTCTTATCTTTCCAACTTCTTTTCTCATCGTCTTCTCCTACATTTCCTAACTCAGTTTCTGGTTGACCTTAACTGTATTAAACAGTTCCATAAATTTTGCTCAGTTCCCTCCTTCGGTGTCCACTTCCCTCCTTGCCTGCCAAACTCCTACTATTATTCCAAGACTAAATCGAAATGTTTCCTGTAAACCCTCTTTTATTTTTCCTTGCCCAACAGAGTGTCTCCTTGTTTTTGTGTCTTTATCATCTTAACTCTGTGAGGATTGTGGAATAGAAAATTAGGGTTGCAAAACACGATAGCTATCCTATAGGACCAAAGGACTGTCATATGGGTAGGAACTAGATTTTTTTGTGGGCAAAAGGAACAAACCTAAAGGCTTGAAATCACAGATGTAGATTCTAGCTCATTATGAGAAAGAGCTCTTAAATGTTCAGAGATATTCAGTTATGGAAAGGGCTGCCTGTCTTGAGTAGTTAGTTATATGCTTTCCATCTCTGGAGGTGTTCAAGCAGTCTGGTTAACTGCTTATTAGAAGCACCTCCAAAGGGATTAGTCCCCTGAAATACTGACATGGTTCTCAAATGTAGCACTGGGTTATATTACTTCACTAGGCATGTCTCCCCAAAGCACCGATTTACTTAACAGTTTTTGGGGGGTGAGAATGGGGAGCAAGTCAAGAAACCTAACTGGTAGGTAATTTGAAACATTTTTATAATATCAGAGTAAACACATATTTATTATGGAACAAAATGTAGAATTTGAATACCTTTTTAAGATGAAAGAGACCCTTAAACAAATTTCAAATTTGAAATAGGCTTATTCCATTTATGCCCTTATGTGTCTTAGATAATATGTTCTTTTTGCAAAACTGTAAGGATGCTTCAGTAAAAACAGTTGGGGAAAAATGGGATGAATAGCATCAGCGGTTACAAACCTGGCTAATCATCAGGAAGACTTCCTAAGCCAAACGTCTTGGATTTTACACCTGAAAATTCTTAATCTCCAGGGGCTGAGGAATCTATTTTATAAAACATCCTTAGCTGGATTTTGTGAATGACCAAATGTGGGAATTGATAAATGAGAAAATTCATTTGTTTCTCTACTGGTGCTTGTAGTCATAGTAGTCTGTACCAGAGGCTGTAACCCATGACCTCACATACCTTAACAGTGTAAGGGTTTGTTTCTTACTCTCAATCTAGGGTGGGTCAGCAAACCAGGCAAGATGGAAATCTTTGCTCCAGATTGTCAACTGCAGACCCAGGCTCCCGCTAATGGTTTTGTGGACCTGTCTTGCCAATGGGTTTCAGCCCCGGGCAAGTTCACTATGGATTCAGTGTGACCAAAGAAATGACAGTAGACTGTTCTTGGGGTGAAAGGGTTTATTACGTGGCTTGTTCTCCCAGCGGTAGGTCGAGCTCTAGCGTCTCTGCCTCCGCCCAGAGCACTGGGCCAAGCTCTCTATATAGTGCAATAATAGCTTATTGCCTGCGGGTGTGGAAGCGGTAGCCTAGCAACAGGCCAGTTACATCATCAAGTGGTTTAAGTTCAGTGAGGATCCTTGCCGTAGGAACCCCAACTTCCCCACAGGACCCCTGAACTTTTACTGAATCCCAGGCATTTATTTGGCTAGGGAAAAAGGAAAGAATAAGAATACAGAGGATCACATGGAAGGTTTTAGCAGTGGTGTGCCAGAGCTGCCTCACACTGGCTTGTGAGAACCAATTAATAAATTTGTATGCATTTTGTTAGTTGGGTTTTAAATATGACCATTATGAAAATTTAAAATATATAAACTTACAATTAAATTATAATAAAAATAAAAGGCATCATTTCCTAATTACATTACTACATTTTATTAGTATCTGTGCTCTTGAGGTTATATTTATTATATCTGTATGGTAGAAATACTACATAATGTTTCCCAACTTTATGTTTGGTGACCTTATGTTGGTACCTTGAAATTAGGCATGATAGGCATATTTATACCATGGAAACTGACAAATGCTACAAACCAGGACTCTCTCCAAACCCTCTTCAATAGTGGTATGTTCAGTATTTACCAGAATGATTTTGGCTTTAGGGGTCTAGGCCTAGAAGTGGCATATGTCACTTCAGCAGCCTTCATCTACGTATTTGGGTCTGAGGAATCTAGCTTGGTTGTGTTACAAGGACCATGAATATTGGTAAGTGTAGAGAAAATGAAAGTTTCTATGGCCAGATTCTCACCTGGCCCTGGTCGGCTTGCTCACTACACACGTGGGCAATACGTTGTTATTGACTCTGTATAAAGAGCCCCACCCAGTGCTCTGGGCTGCACAACTGCAGGAAAGCAGAGGCTGGAGTGGTTGTAGCACTGAGGACAGAGACTGAGACGGCTGTGTGGGCGGAGAGGCCCAGAGGCAGGGACCGGCTTGCTGCACGCAGACTCACTCTGAGGTTGACGGGATTCTAATGCTTGACCTGCGACTGTGGGAATAAAGTTGGGTATAAACCCTTTCACCCCAAGAATGTTGCACTGACATTTTTCAGTCTCACTGAATGAACAGTGAACTTGCCTGGGGCTGAAACCCTTTAGCAAGACAGTAGGCATTTACAGTCTTGTCATGAAAGATAGCCATTGAAATGATTACTGTCTAGGATATTTCTGTGAATAAATTTGATAAAATGTGATCATGAAAATTTACAAATCCCCTGTACAAAATTAGAATTGGGGGTACCCTGTGAAGAAAAACCTAAGGTAATGGTAAGCTTTAATATGTGGATATTTTGTTTCAATTTATCATGTACATTGACACTTTTTAAAATTCTCCCTTTCCTCAAGACTGCTATTTTATATTGACATTATATTTGTGAATTAGGGTATAGTATGTCAGTGAGAACACCTGCGTCTGCCTCTGAGGGTAAACATATTTAAACATCAGTCTTTTACTCTAATTGGTTTTAAAAGTTCTGATTAGACATAGATATTTAAAACCATAATTTCTAAAAAAGAAGACATAAAAAATGAGTTATATAATTAATTCTCAAATAACTCATTCATTATAATGCCAGAATTCCCACATTGTAATAAAACTTGTGGTCAAACTTACCTGGATCTCAGATAATTTGAGTTTTTAATAACATTTAGATATTTAATATGGCTTGAGATACATACATTGTATTAATTTCTATTTTGTATTTGTATGTTATTCTTAAGGAAGCTATATATTAAAAATGTGTGTAGATTATTTTCTCAAACACATTGTCTTTTAAGCTTGCCAATTAAGACAAAATGGGGTTCTGATTCTGTATAATTTATTTTCATTTTGTTATTTATGCTCTTATTTCCTTCTATTCATGTCTCCTATATTCTGCTGTTTTTTTAAAAACTCACATCTTCATTTAAATGCTTAACTTACTAATTTAAAATTTTCTTCATTATACCCATTTGAGGTTTAATCTCCCTAAAATATTTGCTTTAGAAATAGCTCTTCACTCTTATTAGTTAAATTTTAATAAAAATTGTATATATTTAAAGTGTACAATGTGATGGTTTGAAATATATATATATATAATTTAGTGAAATGATTACTACTGCTTAATTAACATATCCATTACCTCACAGTTACCTTTTTTTTTCTTGAGGTGAGAGCACTTAAAATTTACTCCCTTAGTAAATTTCAAGTATGATACAGTATTATTAACTGCAGTCACTTTACTGTACAATAATCTCTAGAGTCATTCACCCTATATAACTGAAACTTTGTATCCTTTGACATCTCCCCATTTCCCCCCACTCCTCAGCCCCTGGAACCCACCATTCTACTTTGCTTTCTATTAATTTGATATTTTTAGACTTCACATAGAAATGAGCTCATGCAGTATCTTTCTATGTCTGGCTTATTTGACCTTAGCATAATATCCTCCAAGTTCACCCATGTTGTTGCAAATGGCAGGATTTCCTTCTTTTTAAGGCTAAATAATATATAATGGAATATATATATATTCCATAATAGATAAACTATATATAGTACATTATATATATATATCATGATTTATTCATCCATCAGAGGATGCTTAAGTTGTTTTCATGTTTTGCCTATTTTGAGTAATGCTACAATGAACATGGCAGTGCAGGTATCTCTTCAAGATCTAAATTTTGGTTCTTTAGCTATATGCCCAGCAGTGGGATTGCTGCATTGTATCGTAGTTCTGTTTTAAATTTTCTGAGGAATCTCCATATATTTTCCATAGTTGCTGTGCCAATTTACATTCCCATCAATAGTGTACAAAGGTTCCTTTTCCTCCACATCCTTCCAACACTTGCCATCTCTAGTCTTTTTGATAATAGCCATGTTAATAGGTGTGAGATGATATTTCACGGTGGTTTTGATTGAAATTTTTTTGATGATTAGTGATGTTAAGCCCCCTTCCATGTGCTCGTTGGTTATTTGTATGTCTTCTTTGGAAAAATGTCTATTTCCATCTTTTACCCATTTTTAAATTGGGTTATTAGGGTTTTTTTTTTGCCTTTGAGTTTTATGAGTTTCTCATATAATTTGGATATTAGTCCCTTTATATATATATTTGAAGAAGTATTGGCATCTTCTACTATTATTGTATTTTTGTCAGTTTCTCCCTTTTGATCTTTAAATATTTGTTTTATATATTTTGGTGCTCTGATGTTGCCACATGTATTTTTATAATTGTTTTCTATCTGCCTGTGGATATATTGACCCTTTTATTGTTATATGACTTCTTCCTCTCTAGAGAGAGTTTTTGACTTAAAAAGATAGTCCTCTGATACAGCAAACTTTCTTTTGATTATCATTTGCATGAAATATCTTTTTATAGCCCTTCACCTTCAGCCTATGTGTCTTTAAATCTAAAGTGAATAATCTCTTTTAGACAGGAAATTTCTGGATCTTGTTTTAAATCCATTCAACCAGGCTAAGCCTTTTGATTGGGGTGTTTAATCCATTTATATTTAAAGAATTATTGATAGATTGCCATTTTGTTAATAGTTTCTGTATTGCTCTTGTTTTGTTCTCTGCCTATCTTTCTGTCTTCTTTTGTTATTTGATGATTTTTTGTAATGATTTTCTTTGGTTCTTTTACCTTTTGAGTATCTACTATAGGTTTTTTCTTTGTGGTTACCACAGGGTTTGCACAAAATATTTGGAAGGTATAATCATCTATTTTAAATTGAAAACAACTTTACTTTAATTACGTACAAAAGCTGTACTCCATACTTTTTCTTTAATCAAAACTTCTTTTTATATTATATATCCATTAATAAACTTTTGTGATTATAATTATTTTTAATATTTTTGTCTTTTAAATTCTATGTTGAGTGAAAAGTAATATATGTACTACCATTACAGTATTACATTATCTGTATTTGACTATATATTTAACTTTATCCGTTACATTTATGTTTTCATTTCACACAGCTGTTTAGCATGTTTTCCTCTTTTGTTTAAAGAAGTCCCTTAAGCATTTTTGGTAAGATAGGTCTAGGGGTGACAAATTCTCTGTTTTTGTTTGTCTGGTAAAGACTTTCTTTCATTTTTAAAAGATGATTTTGCCAGATAAAGAATTCTTGTCTGGCAGTTTTTTTCGTTCAGAACTTTGAATATATCATGGCACCCTCTCCTGGCCTGCAAGGTTTTGTTGAGCCATCCACTGATAGTCTTATGGTATTTCTTTATAATGAGTACTTCTCTCCTGCTGCTTTCAAAATATTCTTATCTGTGACTTTTGACAACTTGATTATAATGTGTCTTATTATAGTCCTCTTAGGGTTGATCCTGTTTGGGTCTTTTGAGCTTTTGCTGATTTCTCTCCCAAGATTTGCGAAGTTTTCAGCCATTGTTTCTTTAAATAAACTTTCTGCCCTTTTCTCTCCTCTCCTCCTGGAACTTCCATAATGTGTATCCCATAAACTCTGTAGGCTTTCTTCCCTCATTTTTTTGTTTTGTTCCTTCTTTTTTGTCTGTCTGTATAAATTTCAAATGACCCATCTTTGAGTTCTCACATACTTTCTTTTTTATTTTTTTATTTTGCTATTATAAATGTACAATTACATGAGCAATATTATGGTTACTAGACTCCCCCTATTATCAAGTCCCGCACCACCAACCCCATTACAGTCACTGTCCATCAGCGTAGTGAGATGCTATAGAATCACTACTTGTCTTCTAGGTGTTATACTGCCTTCCCCGTGCCCCTCTCCCCACCATATATTATGTGTGCTAATAGTAATGCCCCTTATTCCCCTTCTCCCTCCCTTCCCACCCACCTTCCCAGGTCCCTTTCTTTGGTAACTGTTAGTCCATTCTTGGGTTCTGTGAGTCTGTTGCTGTTTTGTTCCTTCAGTTTTTGCTTGGTTCTTATACTCCACAGATGAGTGAAATCATTTGATACTTGTCTTTCTCCACATGGCCTATTTCACTGAGCATAATACCTTCTAGCTCCATCCATGTTGTTGCAAATGGTAGGATTTGTTTTCTTCTTATGGCTGAATAATATTCCATTGTGTATATGTACCACATCTTCTTTTTCCATTCACCTACTGATGGACACTTAGGTTGCTTCCACTGCTTGGCTATTGTAAAAAGTACTGTGATAAGCATAGGGGTGCATATGTCTTTTTCAAACCAGGCTGCTGCATTCTTAGGATAAATTCCTAGGAGTGGAATTCCTGGGTCAAGTGGTATTTCTATTTTGAGTTTTTTGAGGAACCTCCATACTCCTTTCCACAATGGTTGAACTAATTTACATTCCCACCAGCAGTGTAAGAGGGTTCCCCTTTCTCCACATCCTCACCAACATTTGTTTTTGTTTGTCTTTTGGATGTTGGCCATCCTAACTGGTGTGAGGTGATATCTCATTGTGGTTTTAATTTGCATTTCTCTGATGATTAGCGATGTGGAGCATCTTTTCATGTGCCTGTTGGCCATCTGAATTTCTTCTTTGGAGAAGTGTTTGTTCAGTTCCTCTGCCCATTTTTTAATTGACTTATTTCCTTTTGGTTTGTTGAGGTGTGTGAGCTCTTTATATGATTTGGATGTCAACCCCTTATTGGATATGTCATTTATGAATATATTCTCCCATACTGTAGGATGTCTTTTTGTTCTACTGATGGTGTCCTTTACTGTACAGAAGCTTTTCAGCTTGATATAGTCCCACTTGTTCATTTTTGCTTTTGTTTCCCTTGCCTGGGGAGATATGTTCATGAAGAAGTTGCTCATATTTATATCCAAGAGATTTTTGCCTATGTTTTTGTTTAAGTGTTTTATGGTTTCATGACTTATATTCAAGTCTTTGATCCATTTAGAGTTTACTTTTGTGTATGGGGTTAGACAATAATCCAGTTTCATTCTCTTACATGTAGCTGTCCAGTTTTGCCAACACCAGCTATTGAAGAGGCTGTCATTTCCCCATTGTATATCCGTGGCTCCTTTATTGTATATTAATTGACCATATATGCTTGGGTTTATATCTGGGCTCTCTAGTCTGTTCCATTGGTCAATGGGTCTGTTCTTGTGCCAATATCAAATTGTCTTGATTACTGTGGCTTTGTAGTAGAGCTTGAAGTCAGGGAGCGTAATTCCCCCCGCTTTATTCTTCCTTCTCAGGATTGCTTTGGGTATTTGGGGTCTTTTGTGGTTCCACATGAATTTTAGAACTATTAGCTCGAGGTTCATTGAAGAATGCTATTGGTATTTTCATAGGGATTGCATTTAATCTGTGCTTTAGGCAGCATGACCATTTTGACAATATTAATTCTTCCTACCATGAGCATGGGAGGTATTTCCATTTACTGGTATCTCCTTTAATTTCTCTCATGAGTGTCTTGTAGTTTTCAGAATATAAGTTTTTCACTTCCTTGGTTAGGTTTATTCCTAGTTATTTTCTTATTTTTGATGCAATTGTGAGTGGAATAGTTTTCCTGATTTCTCTTTCTGCTAGTTCAACGTTAGTGTATAGAAATGCAACAGATTTCTGTGTATCCCGCCACTTTGCTGAATTCAGATATTAGATCTAGTAGTTTTGGAGTGAATCCTTTAGGTTTTTTATGTACAATATCATGTCATCTGCAAACAGTGAGAGTTTGACTTCTTCCTTACCAATCTGGATGCCTTTTATTTCTTTGTGTTGTTTGATTGCTGTGGCTAGGACCTCTAGAAGTATGTTGAATAAAAGTGGGGAGAGTGGTCATCCTTGTCTGGTTCCCGATCTAAAGGAAAAGCTTTCAGTTTCTCACTGTTAAGTATAATGTTGGCCATGGGTTTGTCATATATGGCCTTTATTATATTGAGGTGCCCTCTATACCCATTTTGTTGAGTTTTTATCATAAATGGATGTTGAATTTGGCGAATGCTTTTTCAGCATCTATGGAGATGATCATGTGGTTTTTGTCCTTCTTTTTGTTGATGTAGTGGATGATGTTGATGGATTTTCGAATGTTGTACCATCCTTACATCCCTGGGATGAATCCCACTTGATCATGATGGATGATCTTTCTGATGTATTTTTGAATACAATTTGCTAATATTTTGTTGAGTATTTTTGCATCTATGTTCATCAGGGATATTGGTCTGTAATTTTCTTTTTTTGTCATGTCTTTGCCTGGTTTTGGTATTAGAGTGATGTTGGCTCATAGAATGAGTTTGGGAGTATTGCCTCTTCTTCTACTTTTTGGAAAGCTTTAAGGATAATGGGTATTAGATCTTCACTAAGTGTTTGATAAAATTCAGCAGTGAAACCATCTGGTCCAGGAGTTTTATTCTTAGGTAGTTTTTTGATTACCAATTCAATTTCCTTGCTCGTAATTGGTCTATTCAGATTCTCTGTTTCTTCCTGGATCAGCCTTGGAAGGTTGTATTTTTTTAGAAAGTTGTCCATTTCTTCTCAGGTATCCAGTTTGTTAGCATAATTTTTCATAGTATTCTCTAATAATTCTTTGTATTTCTGTGCTGTCCGTAGTGATTTTTCCTTTCTCATTTCTGATTCTGTTTATGTGTGTAGACTCTATTTTTTTCTTGGTAAGTCTGGCTAGGGGTTTTTCTATTTTGTTTATTTTCTCAAAGAACCAGCTCCTGCTTTCATTGATTCTTCCTATTGTTTTATTCTTCTCAATTTTATTTATTTCTCCTTTAATCTTTATTATTTCCTCCCTTCTACTGACTTTGGGCCTCATTTATTCTTCCTTTTCTAGTTTCATTAATTGTGAGTTTAGACTGTTCATTTGGGATTGTTCTTCTTTCCTGAGGTAGGCCTGTATTGCAATATATTTCCTTCATGGACTTCACTGTTTTGCTGTGTCCCACATATATTGCAGTGTTGAATTATTGTTGCCTTTTTTGTCCATATATTGCTTGATGTGTTTTTATTTGGTCATTGATTCATTGATTATTTCGGAACATGTTATTGAGCCTCCATGTGTTTGTGGCCTTTTTCATTTTCTTTGAGTAGTTTATTTCTAGTTTCATACCTTTGTGATCTGAGAAGCTGGTTGGTACCATTTCAGTCTTTTTGAATTTACTGAGGTTCTTTTTGTGGCCTAGTATATGATCTATTCTTGAAAATGTTCCATGTGTACTTGAGAAGAATGTGTATCCTGTTGCTTTTGGATGGAGTGTTCTGTAGATGTTCATTAGGTCCATCTGTTCTAATACGTTGTTCAGTGCCTCTGTCTCTTTCTTTCTTTTCTGTCTGGTTGATCTGTCCTTTGGAGTAAGTGGTGTGTTGAAGTCTCACAAAATGAATGCATTGTATTCTATTTCCCCCTTTAATTCTGTTAGTATTTGTTTCACATATGTAGGTGATCCTGTGTTGGGTGCATAGATGTTTATAATAGTTATGTCGTCATGTTGGACTGACCCCTTTATCATTATGTAATGTCCTTCTTAGTCTCTTGTGACTTTCTTTGTTTTGAAGTCTATTTTGTCTGGTACAAGTACTGCAACTCATGCTTTTTTCTCCCTATTAGTTGCATGAAATATCTTTTTCCATCCCTTTGCTTTCAGTCTATGTATGCCTTTGAGTTTGAAGTGAGTCTCTTTTAGGCAGCATTTGATGGGTCTTGTTTTTTTATCCATTCAATGACTCCACATCTTTTGAGTGGTGCAATCAGACCATTTACATTTAGGGTGATTATCGGTAGGTATGTATTTATTGCCATTGCAGGCTTTAGATTTGTTGGTACCAAATGTTCAAGGGTAATTACCTTACTATCTAACAGTGTAATTTAACTCACCTTGTATGCTATTACCAACTCAACCTAAAGGTACTTCTTTTCCTCCTTTTTCTTCCTCCTCTATTTTTTGTGTATTATGAATCATATTCTGTACTCTTTGTCGATCCCTTGCATGACATCTATTTCACCTTAGGAATACTTCCATCTATAGGAGTCCCTTCAAAATGCACTATAGAGGTGGTTTGTAGGAGGTAAATTCTCTCAGCTTTTGCTTATCTGAAAATTGTTTAATCTCTCCTTCAAATTTAAATTATAACCTTGAGTATTCCTGGTTCGAGGCCCTTCTGTTTCATTGCATTCAATATATCATGCCACTCCCTTCTGGCCTGCAAGGCTTCTGTTGAGAAATATGATGATAGTCTGATGGATTTTCCTTTGTATGTGATCTTTTTTTTTTCTCTCTAGCTGCTTTAAAAGCCTGTCTTTATCCTTGATCTTTGCCATTTTAATTATTATATGTCTTGATGTTGTCTTCCTTGGGTCCCTTGTGTTGGGAGTTCTGTGCACCTGCATTGCTTGAGATACTATCTCCTTCCCCAGATTGGGGACATTTTCAGCAGTTTCTTCCTCAATGACATTTTCTATCCCTTTTTCTCTTCTTCTTCTGGTACCCCTATTATGTGAATATTGTTCCCTTTGGACTGGTCACACAGTTCTCTCAATATTCTTTCATTGTTAGAGATTCTTTTTTCTCTCTGTGCTTCATCTTCTTTGTATTCCTCTTCTCCAATTTCTATTCCATTTACCATCTCTTCTACTACATCTAGTTTGCTTTTAAATCCCTCCATTGTATGTTTCCTTTCAGATATGCAATTTCTTAATGATTGAATCTCCATCTTAAATTTGTTCCTGCGTTCTTGAATATTTTTCTGTAACTCCATAAGCATGTTTATGATTTTTATTTTGAAATCTCTTTCAGGAATATTGGTGAGTTCAGTTTCATTTGGCCCTTTTTCTGGGGTTTGTGAGATTTTGTTCTGTACCATGTTCTTTTGACATTTCATATTTCTGTGTGGTGCCCTCTATTGCCCAGGAGCTCTAGTTTCTGGAGCTTCTCAGACCCTAGAGTGAGGTCGGGGGTCGTAGCGGAGCAGAGCTGTTGCCTAGGGGGAGGAAAAATCTGTTTCCTGATTCCCATCTGCCCTGCCTGTCTCCAGTGTCAGAGACAGTGGGCCAAGCACACAGGTGTAAGCCTCTGTGTTTGGTGTCCCTAGCTGTTGTAGGTGAGGCCTCTCTCTGGCTGGCCTGACATCAGAGCAGTGACTGCAGGTTTGTGAGCCAGTGCTTTCAGGCCAGGAAGAAGGCTCAGCAGGCTGCGTATCACAGTGGGGGGGGGCCTCAGAATTGAGTAGCCAGCCAGGGGATGGAGTGCTGAAGCTCCTCAATATTTCCAATCTGCTGGGCAGAGCGTGCCAAGATAACTGTGTCCCCCTTCCCTTCTCCTGCGCAGTATGTTCTGTACAAACCCTATGCCTTCACAGCCCTCTTGCTGCTAGGAAGCCTCTCAGACCGCCTGCCTTTCCCTTGTCCCAGAGTGCCTGGGTGTGGATCCTGTCCTCCACAAATGGCCAGAATCTATCTCTCAAGCACTCTGCCTGTCCCAGCTCCCCATCCTCCAGAGCACCACAGAGTGTAGTTTTCTGCTTGCAGAGCAGATCTCCAGGGCTACGTGTTCAGCAGTCCTAGGCTTCCACCCCCTCCCCCAGTCCGTTTCTCCTCCTCCTGCCCGTGAGCTGGGGTGGGGGAAGGGCTTGGGTCCTGCCAGATCAAGCCTTCATAATTTACCCTGTTTTGTGAGGTCTGCTCTGTTCGTGATGTCTGTATGCAGGCTGGTGCAGCCTTCTTTCCTGCTTCTGTTTTATGACTAGTTGTATTAACTATATTTCACACTATCTGTGGTTTTTGGAGGAGTTCTCTGTCTCACCTCTCACACCACCATCTTGAATCCCACTATTTCCTCTCACATACTTTCTATACTTGGTTAAGTCTGTGTTTGAGGCTCTTGATTATATTTTTCATTTCAGACATTGTATTCTTCAGCTCCACATTTTCTGTTTAATACTTGTTTATGATTTCTGTCTCTGTTGAACTTCTTGTTTGGTTCAGGTATAGTTTTCCTGATTTCCTTGAGTTTTCTGTGTTCTCTTGTAGCTCACTGATCTTTAAGAAAATATTTTGAATGCCTTGGCAATTTGCCATTTCCATTTTTTGGGGTTGGTTATGGTGAGTTATTTTGCTCCTTTAGTGGTATTTTGTTTCTTTGTTTTTTCATGTTTCTTGTAGACATGCATTATTGTTTTCACATTCAAAGAAGTAGTCATCCCTTATAAATACTGTAGGCTGGCCTGGGTAGGGAAAGAATTCCTATAGGTGGGCACAAGAATGTCAGCCACATTGGTGGATGCTGGGGATGCCAGTTCTTGGGGTCTGCAGTGGTGCAGTCCGATGGAGAATGCAGACTGATTCTGGTGGCTGTGCAGATATGCATGTGGCTGGAACAGGTACCTAATGTCATGGGTGCATGTCCACATCTGCAGTGAGAGCCAGGGCTAGTGGGCCTGCCTGTACGTGTCTCTGAGGTGGCACTTGTACATGCTTGTACCAGGGTGTGGGCACATGCGTCATGGTAGGTGTCAATTCCAAGGCATGTGGACTGTGGTCTCACTGGGACTGGCATGGGAGGAGTAGTATTTCTGACTTCTAAGTGGGATCACTGGCTTGTGGCCACTCCAGGCAGATCCAGCAGCTGGGCTCTGCATGAAGACTGTGGGAGCTCTCTCTAGTGGTAGCTAGGGCTGCTATGATCATCTGTTGTAAAGGCTGCTGAGGTCCTCTGCTCTACCTCCCTCTACATGGGAACAACTCATGGCTGAGAAGATTCCTCCTGGTGACATGCAGCTTGGGGAATGGGGCGACACAGGCAGAAAGCTTCTTACCCCTTTATGTACTGCCATTTCCAGGCTTTGCACTTTTCTGGGTCACCATAGTCCCCTAACTGCATTCCAGAGTACTCCCAGAGCTATTCTCATCCACAGATAGTTGACATTATCATTGTTTCTGTATGTGGGTAAAAATCCCTTCCCTTCCTTCTGAGTACAGATCTCTTAGTCTGCAGTATTGCTGATGTCACTCTTGGTATGTTATTTATAAATGAATCTTTATAAATTTTAAGTTATAGTTTAGCTAGTACTAAAATGGAATTATATCTCAAGACCCAAGAATTTCCTTCTACTTGAAGTTCCTACGGAAGAAATGAACACAGTGAGTAATATGAAATGGAAACTAAGTGCACTGTTAGTTGGACTAAGGTTCAGTGCTCCCTGGAACAGCATTTTGGGAAAGCAGGTTTGGAGTGTATGTCTAAGGCTTAAGGCTTAAATGAGACTGCCAATTTCCGTAAATCCCAAATGTAGACTACAGGACCTTATCACCCTATGAGTTCCTGCAATAAAACAATGATGAAAGAAACCTGACATTTCAGAGCTTGATCAATTTACCAACCCACCCACACTGAGCAAGGAAATGAAATATGAGAGTGAGCCATAACCGTAGGAGATAGTGTTTAAAGCAACAGTTATCCTATCCATTAATAAACACACACCAGTTTATATGCCAGACATTAACAAAATATTTTAGCAATTCTTTTTCCTTGGGAAACTGGAAGAGAGATGGAGAGAGTATGTTTCACTCATTCACCAAAGTATTGTTTCAAAGAATAGGTCTCATTAAATACAATAGCTGAATAGAGAATATAGCCACTGATTATGTAACATCTTATACTGAAAGATAGTAACTACACTTAGTTGGGGTGCGGATTTAAGAATATGGGTAAGTACCACTGTGTTGTATACTTGAAACCAATATAGGATTGTATATCTACTATACTTCAATAAAAAAATAAATAGCTGAAAATATGGAGCAAATAAGGATATCCCCCCCCACCTTGCTGTATTTATTAACTAGTGAGGAATTGTTTTCCACATTAATCATCATATCAATGAAATAAAAAAGGATACATATGTAGTATGTATTATTATTATTTTTTATAATTTATTTTGGTATCATTAATCTACAATTACATGTGCAATATTATGGTTATTAAACTGCCCCTTCATCAGGCCCCCCCTACCAACCCCATTACAGTCACTGTCCATCAGCATAGTGAGATGCTATAGAATCACTACTTGTCTTCTCTGAGTTGTACAGCCCTCCCTGTGCCTCCCCAACATTACATCTGCAAATCGTAATGCGCCCTTTCCCCCCTTATCCATCCCTTCCCACCCATCATCCCGAGATCCTTTCCCTTTGGTAACTATTAGTCTGTTCTTGGGTTCTGTGAGTCTGCAGCTGTTTTGTTCCTTCTGTTTTTTTCTTTGTTCTTATACTCCACATATGAGTGAAATCATTTGATACTTCTCTTTTTTGGCCTGGCTTATTTCACTGAGCATAATACCCTCTAGCTCCATCCATGTTGTTGCAAATGGTAGGATTTGTTTTCTTCTTATGGCTGAATAATATTCCATTGTGTATATGTACCACATGTTCTTTATCCATTCATCTACTGATGTACAGTCAAGTTGCTTCCATTTCTTGGCTATTGTAAATAGTGCTGCGATAAACATAGGGGTGCATATGTCTTTTTCAAATTGGGCTGCTGCATTCTTAGGGTAAATTCCTAGGAGTGGAATTCCTGGGTCAAATGGTATTTCTATTTTGAGTTTTTTGAGGAACCTCCATACTGCTTTCCACAATGGTTGAACTAGTTTACATTCCTTCCAGCAGTGGAGGAGGATTCCCTGTTTTCCACATCCTCGCCAACATTTGTTGTTGTTTGTGTTTTGGATGTTGGCCATCCTCACTGGTGTGAGGTGATATCTCATTGTGGTTTTAATCTGCATTTCTCTGATGATTAGCGATGTGGAGCATCTTTTCATGTGCCTGTTGGCCATCTGAATTTCTCCTTTGGAGAAGTGTCTATTCATGTCCTCTGCCCATTTCTTAATTGGATTATTTGCTTTTTGTTTGTTGAGGTGCATGAGTTCTTTATATATTTTGGATGTCAACCCCTTATCAAATACGTCATTTATGAATATATTCTCCCATACTGTAGGATGTCTTTTTGTTCTACTGATGGTGTCCTTTGCTGTACAGAAGCTTTTCAGCTTGATATAGTCCCACTTGTTCATTTTTGCTTTTGTTTCCCTTGCCCGGGGAGATATGTTCATGAAGGAGTCGCTCATGTTTATGTCCAAGAGATTTTTGCCTATGTTTTTTTCTAAGAGTTTTATGGTTTCATGACTTACATTCAAGTCTTTGATCTATTTTGAGTTTACCTTTGTGTAAGGGGTTAGACAGTAGTCCAGTTTCATCTCTTACATGTAGCTGTCCAGTTTTTCCAACACCAGCTGCTGAAGAGGCTGTCATCTCTCCATTGTATATCCAAGGCTCCTTTATCATATATTAATTGACTGTATATGTTTGGGTTAATGTTTGGATTTTCTATTCTGTTCCACTGGTCTGTGGGTCTGTTTTTGTGCCAATACCAAATTGTCTTGATTACTGTGGCTTCGTAGTAGAGCTTGAAGTCAGGGAGCGTAATTCCCCCTGTTTTTTTCCTCCTTTTCAGGATTGCTTTGGCTATTCGGGGTCTTTTGTGGTTCCATATGAATTTGAGAATTATTTGTTCCAGTTCATTGAAGAAAACTGCTGGTAGTTTGATAGGGATTGCGTTGAGTCTGTAGATTGCTTTAGGTAGTATAGCCATTTTGACAATATTTATTCTTCCTAGCCAAGAGCTTGGGATGAATTTCCATTTGTTAGTGTCCTCTTTAATTTCTCTTAGGAGTGTCTTGTAGTTTTCAGAGTACAGGTCTTTCAGTTCCTGTGTTTGGTTTATTCCTAGGTATTTTATTCTTTTTGATGCAATTGTGAATGGAATTGTTTTTCTGATTTCTCTTTCTGTTAGTTCATCGTTAGTGTATAGGAAAGCAACAGATTTCTGTGTGTTAATTTGTATCCTGCAACTTTGCTGAATTCAGATATTAGTTCTAGTAGTTTTGGAGTGGAGTCTTCAGTGTTTTTTATGTACAATATCATGTCATCGGCAAATAGTGACAATTTGACTTCTTCTTTACCTATCTGGCTGCCTTGTATGTCTTTGTTTTGTCTGATTGCTGTGGCTAGGACCTCCAGTACTATGTTGAATAACAGTGGAGAGAGTGGGCATCCCTGTCTTGTTCCCGATTTTAGTTGAAAAACTTTCAGGTCTTGCTGTTAAGTATGATGGTAGCTGTGGGTTTGTCATATATGGCCTTTATGATGTTGAGGTACTTGCCGTCTACCCATTTTGTTGAGAGTTTTAATCATGAATGGATGCTGAATTTTGTCAAATGCTTTTTCAGCATCTATGGAGATGATCATGTGGTTTTTGTTCTTCTTTTTGTTGATGTGGTGGATGATGTTGATGGATTTTCGAATGTTGTACCATCCTTGCATCCCTGGGATGAATCCCACTTGATCATGGTGTATGATCCTCTTGATGTATTTTTGAATTCAGTTTGCTAATATTTTGTTTTGAATTTTTGCATCTACGTTCATCAGGGATATTGGTCTGTAATTTTGTTTTTTGGTGAGGTCTTTGTGCGGTTTTGGTATTAGAGTGATGCTGGCTTCATAGAATCAGTTTGAGTGTATTCCCTCCTCTTCTATTTTTTGGAAAACTTAAAGGAGAATGGGTGTTATTTCTTCTCTATATGTCTGGTATAATTCAGAGGTGAATCCATCTGATCCCGGGGTTTTGTTCTTCGGTAGTTTTTTGATTACCGTTTTAATTTCTTTGCTGGTGATTGGTCTGTTTAGTTTTTCTGTTTCTTGCCTGGTCAGTCTTGGAAGGTTGTATTTTTCTAAGAAGTCCATTTCTTCTAGGTTTTCCAGCTTGTTAGCATATATTCTCATAATATTCTCTTATAATATTTTGTATTTCTGTGGGGTCTGTCGTTATTTTTCCTTTCTCATTTCTGATTCTGTTTATGTGTGTTGATTCCCTTTTTCTCTTAATGAGTCTGGTTAGGGCTTTATCTATTTTGTATATTTTTTCAAAGAACCAGCTCTTGGTTTCATTTTTTTTTCTATTGTTTTATTCTTCTAAATTTTATTTATTTCTTCTCTGATCTTTATTATGTCCCTCCTTCTGGTGACTTTGGGCCTCATTTGTTCTTCTTTTTCCAATTTCAGTAATTGTGTCTTTAGACTATTCATTTGGGAATGTTCTTCCTTCTTTAAATAGGCCTGGATTGCAATATACTTTCCTCTTAGAAGTGTCTTTGCTGCGTCCCACAGAAGTTGTGGCTTTGTGTTGTTGTTATCATTAGTCTCCATATATTGTTTGATTTTTGTTTTGATTTGGTCATTAACCCATTGATTACTTAGGAGAATGTTGTTACGTCTCCATGTATTTGTTAGCCTTTTTGATTTCTTTCTAAAATTTATTTCTAGTTTTATAGCTTTGTGATCTGAGAAGTTGGTTGGTAGAATTTCATTATTTTTGAATTTACTGAGGTTCTTTTTGTGGCCTAGTATGTGGTCTATTCTGGAAAATGTTCCATGTGCACTTGAGAAGAATGTGTATCCTGTTGCTTTTGGGTGTTGAGTTTTGTAGACATCTGTGAGGTCTATCTATTCTTGTGTGTTATTCAGTGCCTGTGTGTCTTTACTTATTCACTGTCTGGTTGATCTGTCCTTTGTTGTGAGTAGTGTGTTGAAGTCTTCTAAAATGACTGCATTGCTTTCTATTTCGTCCTTTAATTCTGTTAGTATTTGTTTCTCATATGCTGGCGCTGCTGTGTTGGGTGCATATCAATTTATAATGGTTATATCTTTTAGGGCTGCCCCCTTTATCATTATGCATTGTCCTTCTTTATCTCTTGCTTATTTCTTCATTTTGAAATCTATTTTGTCCGATACAAGTACTGCAACACCTGCTTTTTTCTCCTTGTTGTTTGCATGAAATATCTTTTTCCGTCCCTTCACTTTTAGTCTGTGTATGTCTTTGGGTTTGAGGTGAGTCTCTTGTAAGCAGCATAGAGATTGGTGTTGCTTTTTTATCCATTCTATTACTCTGTGTCTTTTGATTGGTGCATTTAGTCCATTTACATTTAGGGTGATTATCGACAGATATGTACTTATTGCCATTGCTGGCTTTAGATTCATGGTTACGAAAAGTTCAAGGGTTGCTTCTTTACTATCTAACAATCTAACTTAACTTTCTTGTTAAGTTATTGTAAACACCGTCTGATATTTCTTTATTTCTCTCCCTTCTTATTCTTCCTCCTCCATTCTTTATATACTAGGTGTTTTATTCTTTGCTTTTAATTAGTATTTGGATGGTCTGCTTTCTTTGCTATGATTTTATTTTCTCTGGTGACATCTTTTTAGCCTTAGGAGTGCTTCCGTCTAGAGTAGTCCCTTTAAGATATCCTGTAGAGGTGGTTTGTGGGAGACAAATTCCCTCAGCTTTCACTTGTCTGGGAATTGTTTAATCCCTCCCTCAAATTTAAATGATAATTGTGCTGGATACAGTATTCTCGGTTCAAGCCACTTCTGTTTCATTATGTTAAATATATCATGCCATTCTCTTCTGGCCTGTAAGGTTTCTGTTGAGACGTCTGGTGGTAGTCTGATGGGTTTTCCTTTGTAGGTGATCTTTTTCTCTCTCTAGCTGCCTTTAATACTCTGTCCTTATCTTTGATCTTTGCCATTTTACTTTTTATGTGTCTTGGTGTTGTCTTCCTTGGGTCCCTTGTGTTGAGAGATCTGTGGGCTTCCGTTTACTGTGAGACAATTTTCTTCCCCAACATGGGGAAGTTTTCAGCAATTATTTCTTCAAAGACACTTTCTATCCCTTTTTCTCTCTCGTCTTCCTCTTGTTCTCCTATAATGCGAATATTGTTCCGTTTGGATTGGTCACACAGTTCTCTTAAAATTCTTTCATTCCTAGAGATCCTTTTATGTCTCTCTGCCTCAGCTTCTCTGTATTCCTGTTGTCTGAGTTCTATTCCATTAACAGCGTCTTGCATCTCGTCCAGTCTGCTGCTAAACCCTTCGATCGCCTGTGTCAGTTCTGCATTGTTTTTCCTCACTTCCCCCCCTTCCTCCCTCAGCTCTTGCATATTTCTTTGTAGATCCATGAGTATGTTTATGAGTTTTATTCTGAATTCTTTTTCAGGAAGGTTGTGCATTTCAATCCCTTCAGGTTCCCTCTCTGGTGTTGTCTGGGTCTGGGTGGTTTTGTTTGTACCGTATTCCTCTGTCTTTTCATGGCGATAGAAGTGGTCGCTGGTAGGTGCCACGTATGTCAGCTGGGCTCTTTAAGGGTTTTAAAAAGGGGAAAAAAAAGAAAAAATAAAGAAAAGAAAGAAAAGAGAAAAAAAAAAAGAAAAAAGGAAAAGAAAGAAAAGAAAAGAAGAAAAAACAACGAAAGAAAGGAAAGGAACGCCCACCGGGAGTAGATTCTGTGGCGATGCTGTAGGTTGCACTCTTGCTCCACTATTCTACAGCCATGGCTGCGATGCTCCGCAGGGCCCTTTGTAGCTCTGCCGTGGTTGGGAATGAATGTGAGGCTGTTGATATCTTTGGGAAGTCTGAGTGAGGCTACTCTTTCCCAGTCACCAGCCAAGGGGTCCAAAACTTCCCAGGACTCCCAGCCTGCTGGGCTGAGTGTGCCGAGACGATCCTGGGCCCTTGTCTCTTTAAGACCGCTGCCTCGTGGGGTGCTGAGTCCTCTCAGGTGTAGATGCAGGGTGTGTGCTGTCCTGTGTCTTCTGGTCTCCTTTTTAGGAATCGTTGTATTTGTGGTATTTTCATAAATACATATGGTTTTGCGAGGAGATTTCTGCCACCCTGCTCATGCCGGCATCTTCCCGGAAGTCAATCTGTAGTATGTATTATATATATATTTTACATGTATATGTAATATATATATAAATTTAATTGAAAACAGGTATTTTATCCCTTGTGGCAGTCATGGCATTGTGCCTGGCCAATCTCTTAAGTATTATTGACCAAGGGCACCAACGGCTATAGCCTGAAATCCAGCAGTTTTTGGTCCCACCAGCTGTTCCCAGGCAGTGAATCAGTGTGGCAGGAGAGTAAGGTAGGCCCATTCCAAGAGACTTGGGTCTCTTCTGAAGGTTTTGCCAAAACTTCCTACAACTGCATGACAGTTCAGGTTGCCTCACCCAACCTTCTCTCCACCTCTCCTTCATTTAGGATCACATTAATTCCTACTCTGATAGTTTTCCTAGCCTTTTCAGCTCCCTCTCCATTTTCTCTCACTTAGGTGTTTTCCCTAATAATATCCTTGACTGGTTAATCTTGGATTAACACACCTTTTTAAAATGATGATCTTTACATAGAGTACCTTTAATCTGAGAGTTTAAGAAGGATTTAGAAAAAAAGGCAATTTAAATAATTTTACTATTAAAAGAGTCTAATGAAAATTATCTACATTTTCCTCCAGGTTTTGCCTTATTATTCAGTTACAGTTTTCCACATTAAGGAAGTTGTTTCACCCTAAATTTTTTAGGTTTAATGAATTGCCTTCAAGGACTGTTCTGTTAAGCTTTATTGGTTGAATATATTTTTTCAGAGCCATGTTTTTAAGAAATCATTGATTGGGAGCAAACTGAAGAATGAATTTTCCACAGCTTCCCTCAGATAGAACCAAGTAGCTGAAATTCTGTTGGGTCTGACTGAGCTATCAGTTGATTGATCAATATCTATCATCAATCATTAGTTTGTTATTTTTGAAGTTTTGGTTGATACAGTCTGGCAAATGTGATCTCTTCAATTAATTATTTTAAATTGACATAAGACTCAAGACAGATGCAAAAGAAAATCTGGTTTTCTCTAAACAAGAAGTCCATAGAAAATAGTGTTGCATGTGCTGTGGTAAATGCACAGAATATGGTTAATGGTGAATGAGTGCTTGGCTGGGTATCTCCTTCTCTTAGGTGGTTTTTGTGGGCATGCTTGCCTAAGTTCTAATGAAGCTTGAAATTAACATGGCTCTGTTGGTTTAGTTCCTGCTTTCTGATCGAGTCCTAGCAACACTGTCCTGTTAATCTTAAACAAAGGGCCAATACATACTAGCAGGATCTCTTATTGCTGGGAATTTTGTCCAGACAAAAATTAATATCCATAGAGTTATATTTTTATCTTTTTTCAGCCTGGTGTATTTATAGTGGATAAGAAAAATTAACGTTGTGTATATACCATAGTTCTTAGAGAAGATACCCCTCAATAAATGTTAAACTGATGATGACAGTGATGATAAATAATCTCTGCATAATATGAAAGTTCATAAGCCATGCCCACATACATTGTATATTTCAATCCTAATTGTACTCTGAGATGTAATTATTCCTATTTTACAAATGAGGGAAGTAAGGATCAAAGAGGTTAAATGAGTTAAAACGATCGTATAGCTAATAAGAGAACATAAACCAGGAATGTATGACTATATTTTCATATTCTTACCATTTCACCTTGCATCTGTTCTTTGATATGTTTTTGATTGTGCTTGCAAATTATATTTAAGTAGACATTCTATGGTTTTAGATGGCTAATAATTGTCATAAATTTTGAAGTTGGATCATTCTTTTTCTCTTATTAAGAGGAAAGAAGAAAAATATTTTTGAGTGCTTATAATATGCTAGGCAATGGTTAGATATTTTTACATATATGCTCTTGATTTTCACATAGGAGTTTAAGAGCAAATCATTTCCATTTTTAAAAGATCTAGGAGAATTTTGTAAAATTCACTTTTTGGAATGGACCTCTCAGTGTTTTCAGAGGATGTTAAGAGAAAAGAACAGACTATGTTGGAAGACTATTTGTTAATTCTAATATGTGCAAATTTATTTCTCTTATGTCATTTTACCCCCTCAAACTCATGAGGTAGGCATCACAGATCAAACTTTTTTAGAGATGGGGAAATGGGGCATTAGAGACATCATAGGCTACTCAGAGTCCTTGGTTGCAGATGATGGGAAACACCTCTAGCTAACTTATGAAAAATGAGTTTATTGTCGGGATATTATTATTACGAAGCTCTGCACTAAGACTCACAAAAGGAGGGACCTTTCCAAAATGTGAAGGGAGTTCAGTCTCCAAATTAGGAAATATTTACAACAGTGGTAACTTGCTTGGGTATCATACATAGAAGCATATTTGGTGCTCAACCCTTCCTTTTATTTAAAAATTTAAACTCCAAAATTCATGTTTATCCATTTTCAAAGTGGACAGTTGTGTGTCTTCCTCTCTCTCTTTTTAAAATTAAGGTATAATTGATATACACTCTTATGAAGGTTTCCCATGAAAAAACAATGTGGTTACTACATTTACCCATATTATCAAGTCCCCACTCATACCCCAATGCAGTCACTGTCCATCAGTGTAGTAAGTTGACACCGACTCACTGTTTGGCTTCTCTGTGCTATGCCGTTTTCCCCGTGATTCCCCACACCATGTGTACTAAACATAATACCCCACAATCCCCTTCTCCCACCCTCCGCACAGACCCTCCCACACCCCTCCCCTTTGGTAACCACTAGTTCCTTCTTGGAGTCTCTGAGTCTGATACTATTTTGTACCTTCAGTTTTGCTTTGTTGTTATACTCCACAAATGAGGGAAATCATTTGGCACTTGTCTTTCTCTGCCTGGCTTATTTCACTGAGCATAATATCCTCCAGCTCCATCCATGTTGTTGCAAATGGTAGGATTTGTTTCTTCTTATGGCTGAATAGTATTCCATTGTGTGTATGTACCACCTCTTCTTTATCCATTCATCTACTGATGGACACTTAGGCTGCTTCCATATCTTGGCTATTGTAAAAAGTGCTGCAATAAACATAGGGGTGCATATGTCTTTTTGAATCTGAGAAGTTGTATTCTTCGGGTAAATTCCAAGGAGTGGGATTCCCGGGTCAAATGGTATTTGTATCTTTAGTTCTTTGAGGAACCTCCATATTGCTTTCTACAATGGTTGAACTAGCTTACATTCCCACCAGCAGTGTAGGAGGGTTCCCCTTTCTTTGCATCATTGCCAGCGTTTGTTGTTCTTAGTCTTTTGGATGGTGGCCATCCTTACTGATGTGAGGTGATATCTCATTGTGGTTTTAATCTGCTTTTCTCTGATGATTAGTGATGTGGAGCATCTTTTCATGTGACTGTTGGCCATCTGAATTTCTTCTTTGGAGAACTGTCTCTTCATATCCTCTGCCCATTTTTTAATTGGGTTATTTGCCTTTTGGGTGTAGAGGCGTGAAAGTTCTTTATATATTTTGGATGTTAACCCCTTCTCGGATATGTCATTTACAAATATATTCTCCGATACTTTAGGATGCCTTTTTGTTCTGTTGATGGTGTCCTTTGCCATACAGAAACTTTTTAGTTTGATGTAGTCCCATGAGTTCATTTTTGCTTTTGTTTCCCTTTCTCGAAGAGATGTGTTCAGGAAGAAGTCACTCATGCTTATATTCAGGAGATTTTTGCCTATGTTGTCTTCTAAGAGTTTTATGGTTTCATGACTTATGTTCAGGTCCTTAATCCATTTCGAGTTTACTTTTGGGTACAGGGTTAAACAATAATCCAGTTTCATTCTGTTACATGTAACTGTCCAGTTTTGCCCACACCACCTGTTGGAGTGGCTGTCATTTCCCCATTGTATGTCCATGGCTCCTTTGTCATATATTAATTGACCATATATGGTTGGGTTTATATCAGGGCTCTCTAGTCTGTTCCATTGGTCTATGGGTCTGTTCTTGTGCCAGTACCAAATTGTCTTGAGTACTCTGGCTTTGTAGTAAAGCTTGAAGTTGGGGAGCATAATCCCCCAGCTTTATTCTTCCTTCTCAGGATTGCTCTGGCTATTTGTGGTCTTTTGTAGTTCCATATGAATTTTAGAATGATGTTCTCTAGTTTGTTGAAAAATGCTGTTCGTCTTTTGATAGGAATTGCATTGAATCTATAGAATGTTTTAGGCAGGATGGCCATTTTGACAATATTAATTCTTCCTATCCATGAGCACGGGATGTGTTTCCATTTATTTGTATCTTCTTTAATTTCTCTCTTGAGTGTCTTGTAGTTTTCAGAGTATAGGTCTTTCACTTCCTTGGTTAGGTTTACTCCTAGGTATTTATTCTTTTTGATGCAACTTTGAATGGAATTGTTTTCCTGATTTCTCTCTCTGCTAGGTTATTGTTAGTGTATATAGGAATGCCACAGATTTCTGTGCATTAATTTTGTATCCTGCAACTTTGCGGAATTCAGATATTAGATCTGGTAGTTTTGGAGTAGATTCTTTAGGGCTTTTTATGTATAATATCATGTCATCTGCAAGCAGGGACAGTTTGGCTTCTTCCTTACCAATCTGGATGCCTTTTATTTCTTTGTGTTGTCTGATTTCTGTGGTTAGGACCTCCATTACTATGTTGAATAGAAGTGGGAGAGTGGGCATCCTTGTCTTGTTCCCAATCTTAAAGGAAAAGCTTTCAGCTTCTCGCTGTTAAGTATAATGTTGGCTTTGGGTTTGTCATATATAGCCTTTATTATATTTTGAGGTACTTGCCCTCTATACCCATTTTGTTGAGAGTTTTTATCATGAATCGATGTTGAATTTTGTCAAATGCTTTTTTACCATCTATAGAGATGATCATGTGGTTTTTGTCCTTTTTGTTGATGTAGTGGATGACGTTGATGGATTTTCAAATGTTGTACCATCCTTGCATTCCTGGAATAAATCCTACTTGATCATGGTGTATGATCCTTTTGATGTATTTTTGAATTCGGTTTGCTAATATTTTGTTGAGTATTTTTGCGTCCGTGTTAATCAGGGATATTGGTCTGTAGTTTTCTTTTTTTGTTGTGTCTTTGCCAGGTTTTGGTATTAGAGTGATGCTGGCTTCATAGAATGAGTTTGGAAATATTCCCTCTTCTTCTACTCCTTGGAAAACTTTAAGGACGATGGTATTAGGTCTTCACCAAGTGTTTGATAAAATTCGTCGGTGAATCCATCTGGTCCAGGCGTTTTGTTCTTAGGTAGGTTTTTGATTACCCGTTCAATTTTGTTGGTGGTAATTGGTTTGTTGAGATTTTCTGTTTCTTTCTGGGTCAGCCTTGGAAGGTTGTATTTTTCTAGAAAGTTGTCCATTTCTTCTATGTTATCCAGTTTGTTAGCATGTAATTTTTCATAATATTCTCTGAGAGTTCTTTGTATTTCTGTGCTGTCCGTAGTGATTTTTCCTTTCTCATTTCTGATTCTGTTTATGTGAGTAGACTCTCTTTTTTTCTTGGTAAGTCTGGCTAGGGGTTTATCTAATTTGTTTATTTTCTTGAAGAATCAGCTCTTAATTTCGGTGATCCTTTCTATTGTTTTATTCTTCTCGATTTTATTTATTTGTGCTCTAATCTTTATTATGTCCCTCCTTCTACTGACTTTGGATCTCATTTTGTTCTTCTTTTTCTAGTTTCGTTAATTGTGAGTTTAGACTGCTCATATGGGAATGTTCTTCTTTCCTGAGGTAGGCCTGTATTGCAGTGTACTTTCCTCTTAGCATGGCCTTTGCTGTGTCCCACAGATTTTGTAGTGTTGAATTATTGTTGTTATTTGTCTCCATATATTGCTTGATCTCTGTTTTTATTTGGTCATTGATCCATTGATTATTTAGGAGCATGTTATTAAGCCTCCCTGTGTTTGTGGGATTTTTTATTTTCTTTGTGTAATTCATTTCTAGTTTCATTTCTTTGTGGTTTGAGAAACTGGTTGGTACAATTTCAATGTTTTTGAATTTAACGAGACTCTTTTTGTTGTATAGTATATGATCTATTCTTGAAAATGTTCCATGTGCAGTTGAGAAGAATGTGTATTCTGCTGCTTTTGGGTGTAGAGTTCTGTAGATGTCTGTTAGGTCCATCTGTTCTAATGTGTTGTTCAGTGCCTCTGTGTCCTTACTTATTTTCTGTCTGGTTGATCTGTCCTTTAGAGTGAGTGGTGTGTTGAAATCTCCCAGAATGAATGCATTGCTTTCTATTTCCCCTTTTAATTCTGTTAGTATTTGTTTCACATATGTAGGAGGTGCGGTGTTGGGTGCATAGATATTTATAACGGTTATATCTTCTTTTTGGATTGACCCTTTTATCATTATGTATTGTCCTCCTTTGTCTCTTGTGACTTTATTTGTTTGATATTTATTTTGTCTGATATAAGTACTGCATCTCCTGCTTTTTTCTTCCTATTAGTTGCGTGAAATGTCTTTCTCCATCTTCACTTTTAGTTTGTGTATGTCTCTGAGTTTAAAGTGAGTCTCTTGAAGGCAGCATATAGATGGGTTTTGTTTTTTTATCCATTAAGTGACTCTATGTCTTTTGATTGGTGCAGTTTGTCGTTTTACATTTAAGGTGATTATGGATAGGTATGTACTTATTGGCATTGCAGCTTTCAGATTCGTGGTCACCAATGGTTCAAGGTTAACTTCCTTACTATCTAAGAATCTAACTTAACTCACTTAATATGCTATTACAAACACAATCTAAAGGTTCTTTTTTTCTCCTCCTCCTTTTTCTTCTTTTTCCATTCTTTATGTATTAGGTGTCATATTCTCTACTCTTTGTCTATCCCTTGATTGACTTTGTGCATAGTTAATTTAATTTTGCATTTTCTTAGTAATTAGCTGTTCTACTTTCTTTACTGTGGTTTTATTACCTCTGGTGACAGCTATTAAACCGTAGGAACCCTTCCATCTATAGAAGTTCCTCCAAAATACACTGTCAAGATGGTTTGTGGGAGGTAAATTCTCTCAGCTTTTGCTTAGCTGGGAATTGTTTAATCTCTCCTTCAAATTTAATTGATAATCTTTCTGGATAAAGTAATCTTGGTTCAAGGCCCTTATGCTTCATTGATTAAATAATCATGCCATTCCCTCTGGCCTATAAAGTTTCTGCTGAGAAGTCTGGTTATAGCCTGATGGGCTTACCTTTGTATGTGATCTTATTTCTCTCTCTGGTTGCTTTTAATTGTCTGTCCTTATCCTTGATCTTTGCCATTTTAATTACTATATGTCTTGATGTTGTCTTCCTTGGGTCCCTTGTGTTGGGAGATCTGTGCACCTCCATGGCCTAAGAGACTATCTCCTTCCCCAGATTGGGGAATTTTTCAGCAATCACCTCCGCAAAGACACTTTCTATCCCTTTTTCTCTCTCCTTCTTCTTCTTTTACCCCTGTAATGCGAATATTGTTGCGTTTGGACTGTTCACACATTTCTCTCAATATTCTTTCATTCTTAGAGATCCTTTTTCCTCTCTGTGTCTCAGCTTCTTTGTATTTCTCTTCTCTAGTTTCTATTTCTTTTATCATCTCCTCCACGGTTTCCAATCTGTTTTTTATACCATATATTGTGTTCTTCAATGATTGGATATCTGACCGCAATTCATTCCTGAGTTCTTGAATATCTTTCCATACCTCCATGAGCATGTTAATGATTTTTATTTTGAACTCCCTTTCAGGGAGAGTCATGAGGTCCATATCATTTAAATCTCTCTCAGAAGTTGTTTTAATAATTTTACTCTGGAGCAGGTTCCTTTGGCATTTCATATTTGTGTATGGCACCCTCTAGTTCCCAGAAGCTCTACTCTCTGGAGCTGCTCAGCCCGTGAAGCAATGTCGGGGATTGCAGGGGAGTGGCACTGGTCCCTCAGGGGAGGAAAAAGATGTTTCCTGCTTTCGGCTGCTATGCCTGTTGTCACAGAAGGGGTTCTTGAAGCTGTGTAGGCAGCTAGGGAACTGGAGCACCTGAAGATCATGAATGCTCTTAATCTGCTGGGCAGAGTGCACCCAGACAATTTTGTCTACCTGTTCTTTCTCCTGAGCAGTAAGCTCTGTGCAATCCTTGCCCCTTCAGCAGCCCTGTTGCTAAGGGCTTCTTGTGTTAGGAAGTCTCTCAGACTTCCCACCTTAGTTTTGTCCCAGAGCAGGTGGATATGGGTCCCTGCTTTCCACAAGCAGCTGGAATCTTAATCTTTCCAGGAATTCTGCCTATCTTAGCTTTCCAACCCCCTAATTATGAGAGTATCATGCAAGCACCATGAAATGTAGGTTTATGCTCCCAGAACAGATCTCCAGAGTTAGGTATTCAGCAGTCCTACATCTCCACTTCCTCCCTGCTCCATTCCTCTTCCTCCTGTCAGTGAGCTGGGTGGGGAAGTGCTTGGATCCTGCAGGACCACAGCTTTAGTATGTTACCCTTTTCCATGGGGGGGGGGGCGTCTGTTCTTGTCTCCAGGTGTATGCAGTTTGCTGCCGTCCACTTTCCTGTTGCTCTTTCAAGAGTAGTTGTATTAGTTATATTTTCGTATTGTATGCAGTTTTAGGAGGAAGCCTCTGTCTCACCTCTCACGCCGCTATCTTTAATCTGTACCCTCTTGCTCTCTCTTTTAAGGAGAACTAAAATGTTAAGATACTTGTCATTAAGTGTCTGTATACTTAGTACTTACAGTTTGAAAATAGCTTTCAGTTTTGTGGTGAATACAAAGAAATAAAAGACCTTTGCTAAGCTTCCCTTGAGGACTGCTCTCCTTGGCTTGCAGGTGGGGGCAGCACTTGGACCAGCCTAAGCCACTGGATTGCTGGGAGCAGGTTTTTAGTGGCCTTATCCTTCTAGCAGCCAGTCGTGCACTAGACTGGGGAGGCAATTAAACACAGAAATCCAAAATGATGTGAATGGTCACAAGGATGAATGAATGACACATAACTCTCTCACCCGATTTTGTATTTGGGAGGCAGTTCATAGAGACCTTGACTGCTGGCCCAAAGATGAATAGATTCATATTGTAAAATATGCTTTTTAAAGAAAACAAAACCTGCAATGATTTGCTCTCTTGCACCACAAAATCCTTCTTCATATTACTACTAGACTTCATTATTTAAATTTACTGTTGTAAATTTCAAATATCAAATATCAGGCCACTGGTGAATTATTAGCTGGCTCTAAATAATAACTAGTATTTATTAATGAGGGTTTAAAATATGTAAACTATGTAATTTCTTAATCCAATCCCAATGCAATGAAATAAGGAATGCATGCGAGTCCACACCACTCTGATCATATTCTCAACACATTCTACCTCCTTGGTTCTCTCTTTATTATTATGAAATAATTGATCAGTTTGTCACATGGCATCTAATGTAACTGATAATGACCCTGCCTGCCAGCAGAATACATGTATTTCACTTTTCCTACCTATTCTCCCCTTTCTCCCTAGATCTTCCAACACTGATTCATGAAATGCCAGGTAGAATGGCATTATAGATTTGCCATTTGTTTAAATAGTTTAGAAGGTAATAAGTCTAACCCTGCTGCTTTTTTCTTTAGCATTTATTCCGCTGTGGTTCAACTGTAAAATGGGCTTATTGCATATGGAGTCTAAAGTTGGGATATAACATTTTTTGATTAAATTATGATTCAATTTTTAAAATATTTTAGAGAAATATTTTAAATGTAAAAATTAACGTCTGATTTCAACATTGAACTGTATCTGCTTAGAGCCTATGATTTGTGTGAATGCTGCTTTTGGCTTGTGCAATTCTATAAAAGAATTTTGCTTCTATATCACAGGGATATCTGTCCACATAATGGAAGAATTATAAACTATCCAAAAGAAACACCCTTGGATGGAGGGGGAGTGGGCTGTAATAATTTATGCTTACATTCCTGCTAATAATACAAATGTCGTCTTTTTTGATGGAAGCCAAACATGAGCAAAATTTGTTTCACATGACATTATACACCATATTTAGATTTGCAGCCATAATCATGTCAGTTGATTATCACATGATTGGAGCAGTAAAAAAAATGAATTGGGGTTTAAACTTTTATGAAAAAGCACTTATATTGTGGAATAAGACTTTTTAATGGAGTGCAGGCATTAAACAGACCTTGTATTAGGCTCTGAAATTAATGGGTCACTGTATAACTTTCTGGTTTTCATAGCTTGATAAGATTAATGCTTGCTTATATAGCAAATTCAATGGCTCATTTAATTTCGTATGAATGTTTAAAGTTAAATTGCTTTTGGATTAACTCTAAACTCATTATTCATTTTAATGTCTGAAAGAACTTTCATTTTTCTTTCATTTTATTTAATCAAGTGCATCATCATTAAGTAAAGGCTAAGGACCTAGATGGCTAAAAATAATGTGAAAAAGAAATTTATTAATTTACACTGAAAAGAGACTTATTTTTTATAGCATTTATTTAATACTGTACCATGCTTACATATGGTGCTACTTCAGAGAAGATGAGATATTTATAGGCTTTTTGTCATGTTTTAAAATGCCAAATTGAAAATCTTCCCACTTGGCTGCCTAATAATGTTCAGTGTGCATTGTTTGAACAAACATTACTATTGACCTTTATTTATACATCGTTCATTCATTCTCTCAGTCAACAAACATTTATGCAGAACCTATACTCTGTGAGACACTGACCAAACCCTGTGGAATATTTACTGATGAAAAACACCCCATGTTACCTGAAAGAACCAAACAAATCTAATAGAGGTGAACTTCACTTCAGAAGCCTGGGGAGTTCTCATTCGTACCACTAGGGACTTTTATTGCATGATCTCTAAGACCCTCTTCAAATCTCGTGTTCTGTGATTCCATGGCTACATTATCCTCTGAGTTATGGGCTGAAAAGGGAAAAAAATAAATGAATCTTCAAATTTATAATATTGCTCCTATTAATATAATATCAATTATAACCATAACTATGACCGTAATTGTTAACTTGAGTATTCCTTTGGAATATATAAAGCATGTTGCTTTCCATTATATTATTTCATATTGAGCAGGTAATCATCATTATCTCCAGTTTGGACACTAATTGTAATAAGGATTTATTGAACAGGTACTATATATCCAGAAGTTGGCCAACTCCTATGAAGGCAGGAATGTATTGGTCTGTCTTGGTCACTGCTCTGTCCATGTGTGGCCTATAACAATGCTTGGCAAGCAGTGGGTAATCAATAAATATTTGTTAAGTGAATAAAGTAATGCATGAAAGAGTGAAGGAGTGAGTCAATGGATGCTCTTATTTCCTTTACTCTTCTTGAGTAACTGAAGACAGTTGATATTTTGTTCTCATTTTAAGATGAAGAAGCTGGAATGTTGCGAGATTAAGTGATTTGGGCAGCAGAATACATGTGGTGTGATATGGTTGAGTTGAAATCTTAGTCTGCTCTTTTCATGTTAACACAAAGCAGATGCTGATTCCAAGTGCAGTAGATCATAGTGTTGTCAACTTTGGCTATATATATTTCAATCACTTAGAATTCTTTCTACAATCCCAAAGCCTGAATCCCATCTTAGCCCAATTAAATCAGAATTACTGTAAGGTTGGGCCTGGGCTTATGTGTTTTTTAAGGGCCTGCCCCTTTCTTCCCTCCCTTCCTTTTCCCCTTCCTCCTTTTCTTCCTTTCTTTTACTAGTCTTTACTGTGCAAATCTGGAGGAAAGACAGAAAACCTTGCCCTCAAAGAATGCATAGTTTAGTGCAATAGCTACTGAATAGTCAAATGTGTAGATGATGAATTGGAGAATGCCAGTGATCTACTGTTGTGGATATTCTTCACCTGCATTACTCATTTCCCCAAATCATACCTATGTGAAACCTGTCAGTTCAGAGCTATACTTTTCTCTTGAAAACTCAAAAACTCCAACGTGCCTGTTTATACTCAACACCCAGAAAGCTTGTGAAAACTGGAGGTTTACTGAATGGGGACCCACAGGGAAGGGAGCCTGGAATTGTGCAGTTTTCCCCCAGGCACTCCCAAGTGAATAAGAACAGGCCAGTGTGGGAAACATTAATGTAACTCAGGGTTCTTAAAAATGGGATCCACAGTAGCATCACCTGGGAACTTGTTATAATGCATATTTCCTGATCCCCCCCAGAACTCCTGAATGAGAAACTCTGGGGCGGGGCCCTCAGTCTGTATTGCTGGTGTCACCAATGCTTGAGAGTCATTGATGAAAGGAGACAGCTCAGTGATAGTCCTAGGAGGCAGGAGTGTGCCCCACGCTCACTCTGGTCTGAGATGTGAAGGGTCAGAGCCAAAGCAAACCAGTTTTCTAGTCAGGCCAGAAAGTACAAAGTGAGGGTGTGGGTGGGAACAAAGCGGCTGAAGCAGGAGAGCTGTAGACCTGCCTAGCCCTCCTCCAGTGTGGGAGGGAAGTACTGAGGCACCCTCCCCAGAAGCCACAAAGCAAGGCCTTCCTGTCTATAATGAGATTGAGTGTGAAGGAGGGCGTTGATTTGGAGATGGGTTTACAACAGTGGAGAGGATTATCTCAGAAGCAGGCTAGAACAAGGTCTGCATGTGGAAATCAGCTAGGAAGTTGGTTGCGGAGCAGCAAGGCCCGCATTTCTCTAATACCGTTTTTTTTTTCTGGGTAGAAAAAAAGGGTTTTGTGATGTTTCCTGTGAGAGTTTGAGACTTCTAAAGCTCTTACTTTTTCCACATAAAGAGTGCCACAATGTGATTTTTTTTTCCCCTCAGGTATGTTGGTTACAGAAGCATATTAATGAATTATTCAGGATGATTTCCTGGGTTGGGGGAGAGACACACCTGTCTGAGCTACTTATAGACTTGATTAGATAACATTTGTCAGCTGCATCAGCCCAAGTAACTGCTGACGAGAATTGTGTTGTATTTCCCTGTAGGTAGTGGAACCCAGCGATGCTCCAAATTTCATGGGGTTGTTGAAGAAGCTTGCAGGAGTGTCATGCCTAAGAGGCTTGCGGCAGTTGTCAAGATAATCAGACTATTTGCAATCACTATTTTCTGCTCCCTTTTTTTTCAAAGTTCCTAAATGGGAACGTAAAATAGCCAAGATGCTATGATACAGTTGTGCTATAAATAGGTAATTTCTAGTCAAAGTGTAATAGATCTGTACTTCTGTTGGCAAATTCCTTTGAGTGGTTTCGTTCTTTTTAAAAACTCATCTGTCGTTGGGTACAATTGTTAAATTGTGGATACATAATGAGCCATGTTTTTCCTGCCAAAATTTTGTCTTCATACACCAAACTGCTTATACTCAGGAGATTTTCCATTTTGCTGAAAATATCCTTTATTTTAGAAAGGTTTGCATCTTCTGTAAAGCTCTCTTTGGGGTTTGTTTTTAAAATATATCCCTTAGAAAAGCACAACATTATTTTTGCGTTGGAGTAGGAACATCTGTGGTTTTGTTCTTAGCATAGTAAATGAAAAGGTTGAGCTTAAATCACAATGTGTGAGAGTATCTTAGAGACAGTATGATCACATTCAAATCCAGCCCCTTTACCAGCCGCCTCTGGAAGACCTTAGGATCTGTATATGGTCTTCCAGTGGTGCTAGTAGCTGCTTAAAACAAATAGTTTGGTATTAAATAGAATAATATATGCAGAGTGTTTTTGCTCAGTGTTAATAAGGTCTTTGTTAGTTTAAAATTTTGGTGAAAGGTAGCAAGGGAGAGCGAGAAGAGCACTAGGTAGGGATTTGTGAAAGCTGGCTTTAAAACCCATGTAATTTCTTGCTAGTCCAGTTTATCAGTGCCAGGAAGAGTTTGAATTTGATGGTTTCTGAGAGATGCCACAATGATTTGTCCTCACCATTCTATTAAAAGGACAGCAGACTTATTTTGAGGAGAGAGAAAGATGTGGAATGAGCTGTTCTCCTTCCTCCTTGACTTGTTGGAGTGTTTCAGCCCCAGGCAAGTTCACTCTGGATTCAGTAAGACTGAATAACAACAATGGTGTTGGGCATAAAAGGGTTCATACCAAGCTTTATTCTCATGGTGGCAGGTTGAGGGCTAGAATCACATCTGCCTCTGCCAAGTCTACAGTCCACATCCATCTCTACCTCTGGGCAGAGCACTGGGCAGAGCTCTTTATATAGTAACACTGACATAATGACTCATTGCTGACAGGTGTATAAGCATTAGCCTGTATAGTGGGCCAATTATATCAAGTAGATTAGGGTCAGGTGAGGATCATGCCCATAGGAACTTCCATTTTCCCTACACTCCTCTGTCTCTCCCTTAACTTCATTGCTTTTATTCCCATGCTTGATAACCTCTTGTTACATGTAGTCTCCTCTCCCTAACATATCATCCCAACATTGTTGGTATTAGAAGAGTCAGTAGAGAAAATTAGCTTTCTTCCTGAGACAACTTTTGCAGCCACGCCTTGTTACCATGCCACATATCTCCACATCATGCCTGGAATGCCTTCATTGACAGACATTAGGAATGCAGCAACTGCATGGTTCCATGGAATAAAGTCAGCACATCTGGGTTTGCATGAGGGCTGAATGATAAGGGAATGACTGATTCAGTTTGGAACTTTAAATTCTAAGTCCTGGGATTAATCATTGTTGCCAATTAAAGGATAAACGTTAGACCTCCACCATCATTAGAACAACAACAACAAAACTTTTATCAGTTTTTCAATAACATTTCAATATTGGGCTACAGTGTTATTGATTGGAGTATCTTGTCTAAGTGAATGATTTGTGAGCAAATTGTATGGGCAACCACTGACGGATGGCTAAATAAACTAGTAGATTTGTGAAGCCATTAAAAAATGGGCAATAAAAGAAAATTTAGTGGCTTTGAAAGATGCCTTGCCAATGGGTTTCAGCCCTGGGCAAATTCGCTATGGATTCAATGTGATCAAAGAAAATGATAGCAAGACGTTCTTTGGGGTGAAAGGGTTTATTACCCAGCTTGTTCTCCTGGCAGTAGGTCGATTACTAGTGTCTCTGCCTCCACCCAGAGCTGTGGGCCAAGCTCTCTATATAGCACAAGAATAGCTTATTGCCTAAAGGTGTGGAAGTGGTAGCCTAGCAACAGGCCAGTTACATCATCAGGTGGTTTAAGTTCAGTGAGGATCCTGGCCATAGGAACCCCAACTTCCCCACAAAGATGATTTATGTTACATCACTTGATGGTAGCAAGTTAAGAAGTACATGCCACTTCATGTTAGTTAAGAAGGTCTTTGTATACAAGACAGTAAGCAATGAAAAGTTATTAGGGTTATCTCTAAATAGAGAGCTTGAACAAATTAGTTGCTGTGCTTTCAGTATACAGGCCTACCTTATTTTATTATCTTCACAGATACTAATTGAAGGTTTGTGGCAACCCAACATTGAGCAAATCTATGGGTGCCATTTTTCCAACCACATTTGCCCATTTCATGTCTCTGAGTTACATTTTAGTACTTCTTATAATATTTCAAACTTGTTCATTATTGTATTTGTTATGGTGATCTGTGATCAGTGATTATGACTCCCTGAGGGCTCAGCTGGTGGTTGGCTTTTTTTAGTAATAGTCTTTTTAAATTAAGGTATATACATTTTTTTTTTAGACATAATGCTATGGCACACTTAATAGACTATAGTATAGTGGAAAACAGCCTTTATAGGTACTGGGAAACCAAAAAATTCATTTGACCCGCTTTATTGTATTTGCTATATTGTGGTGGTCTGGAACTGAACCCGCAATACCGCTGAGGTATACCTGTATAAACTTCCAAATTTAAGAAGATGGATAGAAATGTTAATATTTATGACAAAGACAAAATAATGAAATACCAGAATCTGAGGCATTGTCCACATACAAGTCAAGGAAATAGTTCTGCAGAGAGATCTATACTGGTCAAAAGGATGGAGAAGTGGTTCTGTTTTTCAGCTAGAAATTGTCCTGTAATTGAGCTGACTCACTTTCCCAACTCCCCTATTCTGAGTGCCTTGCTCAGCTCCCTAAACCCCTTTTATTTCTCCTGGTTGGAACTGAGCTATGGAATGGTGGACTCTGCCTTAAACTTTGAAAGTGAGCCAAGGAGGGAATTAAGTAGCAATTCTTAGACATAAAAACATTAAGAAATATTGCCTCAGACTAAAAAATTGCCCCCAGATTTTTCTCAAGTGCTGAGGAAATGAAAGCAGAAAATTGCTCTGTGCCATTTCTAGGGCCCCACTGCTATTAGAGACAGATGATAAACCTCACCAAATCGATGCACCATGCAGTGGACGGGAGCAGATAGACACATCTTGCCCTTTTTAAACAGAGCTAACATGGAAACAAGCTGATTGCAGCTAAATCAAACCCTGCCACTGAGCTGTCTCTCTGGAAGCCACCAGTTGAAAGGAATAAATATAAATACATATGTGAGTGTGTCTCATGTTTCTTTACTTAGATCCCTCCAGAACGGGCAAAAATGAACTAAACTTCCTCTCTCCTACTTCACTGATTATAACGTACTCTCAAATTACCCTGATTTTTAGGCATATTTGGGGGTTTCAGAGTCTCTCAGTAAGGTCCAGTGTGTCCTCAGAATCAAACCTGAGTTTTAATCTTAGCTCCAGTGTTCATTAGCTGAGTTAATCTAAGCAGGTACCTTTCTTTCCTTGTCCTTAGTTTGAGGATAAGATTTATTATATTTTTAGGGTTATTTTCTCTCCCATTCCTGCAAACTGAATGAGTTTTTTCTTGTTTTATTTTGTAGTTGGAACTTCCTTGGTAAATGTGAGAAATGGATTGAGAGAGGGAGAGTGAGAGCTTGGAGTGGGATAATGGGAAAGTACAATAAAAAGCCTAAATAAAGTGGAATAATAAATAGGTGAAAGAAAAGGAGAAGCAGAAGGAGAAAGAGAAGAGTTTCAGGGATTGGTGAGATTGACAAAAGTCCCATGAGAGGTTCTGAAGTGGCCATAATGTTCCTGAGAACAGAAAGTGGCGGTGGGAAGTTTGAGAGGCAATTGTGAATTAGGAATTTGATCTCTTTAAAGATTTTTTAAAAAGATGCATGTAAAGAATGGATTCCTTTTGTAATTCCCAAGTTTAATTTTATTGAACAGCCCAAAGACTAGACCACAGGGCCATAGGTTTATCTTCAGATTATACATATATGAATTCATTTTGACTTCATAGTATTAAAACTTAGGTTTTGGTATATCCATATTGTATATACTAACTCTGAGAGTTATAAATAAATTATTATATAAGATTATCAGGTGAGGGAATCAGGTTTTGTATCAGGTCTGTCTAAATACCAATCCTCAATCTTCTCCATATCCTGCTTCCCAGTCACCTGGATTCCAAAAGAAGGTATACGATGAAAGTAAATATCTGTTTAAGCTTTTCGGGGAAGGATTTTGCCTTGTTAAATAGTGGAGGGCAAAGTTTCAGCTGTTGGCCATGACTGGGTAATTGCCAGTCATTCATTCATCAGTGCACACATTTGTTCAATCAGCAAATATTTGTTGTATGTGACACATCCTGTAAGGAGCCAGGCAAACAAATACAAATAAAAAAAAGATGTGATCTCAGTTCTCATGGACTTGTAGCCCTAGTGGGGAGATAGGCATTCATCTAATAAATTCAGAAGTATATAAAGGCCAAGTTATTTAAAAGAAAGGAATATGATTTTCTGAGAGCCTGAGTAACTTGTGAATGGGGGTCAGAGAAAGACATGGGGATGGGCATTCAAATTTTTCCAATCTGGAGTACTGCCTTTTTTCTTTTTTTTTTTTTGTTGGTTATATCTTTTTTTAATTTATAATTTATTTTGGTATCATTAATCTACAATTACATGTGCAATATTATGGTTATTAAACTACCCACTTCATCAGGTCCCCCCCCACCAACCCCATTATAGTCACTGTCCATCAGCGTAGTGAGATGCTATAGAATCACCACTTGTCTTCTCTGAGTTGTACAGCCCTCCCTGCACCCCCCAACACTACATCTGCTAATTGTAGTGCCCCTTTTTCTCCCTTGCCCCTCCCTTCCCACCCATCCTCCTCAGATCCTTTCCCTTTGGTAACTATTAGTCTGTTCTTGGGTTCTGTGAGTTTGCTGCTGTTTTTGTTCCTTCAGTTTTTTTCTTTGTTCTTATACTCCACATATGAGTGAGATCATTTGATAGTTGTCTTTTTCGGCTTGGCTTATTTCACTGAGCATAACAACCTCTAGCTCCATCCATGTTGTTGCAAATGGTAGGATTTGTTTTCTTCTTATGGCTGAATAATATTCCATTGTGTATATGTACCACATCTTCTTTATCCATTCATTGACTGATGGACACATAGGTTGCTTCCATTTCTTGGTTACTGTAAATAGTGCTGCGATAAACATAGGGATGAATCTGTCTTTTTGAAACTAGGCTGCTGCATTCTTAGGGTAAATTCCTAGGAGTCGGATTCCTGGGTCAAATGGTATTTCTATTTTGAGTTTTTTGAGGAACCTTCATACTGCTTTCCACAATGGTTGAACTAATTTGCATTCCCACCAGCAGTGTAGGAGGGTTCCCTTTTCTCTACATCCTCGTCAAAATTTGTTGTTGTTTGTGTTTTGGATGTTGGCCATCCTTACTGGTGTGAGGTGATAGCTCATTGTGGTTTTAACTTGCATTTCTCTGATGATTAGCGATGTGGAGCATCTTTTCATGTGCCTGTTGGCTATCTGAATTTCTTCTTTGGAGAAGTGTGTATTCATGTCCTCTGCCCATTTCTTAATTGGATTATTTGCTTTTTGTTTGTTGAGGTACGTCAACTCTTTGTATAGTTTGGATGTCAACCCCTTATCAGATACATCATTTATGAATATATTCACCCATACTGTAGGATGTCTTTTTGTTCTACTGATGGTGTCCTTTGCTGTACAGAAGCTTTTCAGCTTGATGTAGTCCCACTTGTTCATTTTTGCTTTTGTTTCTCTTGCCTGGGGAGATATGTTCATGAAGGAGTCGCTCATGTTTATGTCCAAGAGATTTTTGCCTATGTTTTTTTCTAAGAGTTTTATGGTTTCATGACTTACATTCAGGTCTTTGATCCACCTTGAGTTTACCTTTGTGTATGGGGCTAGACAGTAGCCCAGTTTCATTCTCTTACATTTAGCTGTCCAGGTTTTCGAACACCAGCTGCTGAAGAGGCCGTCATCTCTCCATTGTATATCCAAGGCTTCTTTATCAAATATTAATTGACTGTATGTGTTTGGGTTAATGTTTGGATTTTCTATTCTGTTCCACTGGTTTGTGGGTCTGTTTTTGTGCTGATACCAAATTGTCTTGATTACTGTGGCTTTGTAGTAGAGCTTGAAGGCAGGGGACGTAATTCCTCCTGTTTTATTCCTCCTTCTCAGGATTGCTTTGGCTATTCGGGGTCTGTTGTGGTTCCATATGAATTTTGGAATTATTTGTTCCAGTTCATTGAAGAAAGCTGTTGGTATTTTGATAGGGATTGCGCTGAATCTGTAGATTGCTTTAGGTAGTGTAGCCATTTTGACAATATTTATTCTTCCTATCCAAGAGCATGGGATGAATTTCCATTTGTTAGTGTCCTCTTTAATTTCTCTTAAGAGTGTCTTGTAGTTTTCAGGGTATAGGTCTTTCACTTCCTTCATTAGGTTTATTCCTAGGTATTTTATTCTTTTTGATGCGATTGTGAATGGAATGGTTTTCCTGATTTCTATTTCTGTTAGTTCATCATTAGTGTATAGGAAAGCAACAGATTTCTGTGTGTTAATTTTGTATCCTGCAACTTTGCTGAATTCAGATATTAGTTCTAGTAGTTTTGGAATGGAGTCTTTAGTGTTTTTTATGTACAATATCATGTTATCCGCACATAGTGACAATTTGACTTCTTCTCTACGAATCTGGATGCCTTGTATGTCTGTTTTGTCTGATTGCCATGGCTAGGACCTCCAGAACTATGTTGAATAACAGTGGAGAGAGTGGGCATCAGTGTCTTGTTCCCAATCTTAGATGAAATGCTTTCAGCGTCTCACTGTTAAGTATGATGTTAGCTGTGGGTTTGTCATATATGGCCTTTATGATATTGAGGTACTTGCCATCTATACCCATTTTGTTGAGAGTTTTAATCAGGAATGGATGCTGAATTTTGTCAAATGCTTTTTCAGCATCTATGGAGATGATGATGTGTTTTTTGTTCTTCTTTTTGTTGATGTGGTGGATGATGTTTATAGATTTTCGAATGTTGTACCATCCTTGCATCCCTGGGATGAATCCCACTTGATCATGGTGTATGATCCTCTTGATGTGTTTTTGAATTCGGGTTGCTAATATTTTGTTTTGTATTTTTGCATCTACGTTCATCAGGGATATTGGTTTGTAATTTTCTTTTTTGGTGAGGTCTTTGCCGGGTTTTGGTATTAGAGTGATGCTGGCTTCATAGAATGAGTTTGGAAGTATTCCGTCCTATTCTATTTTTTGGAAAACGTTAAGGAGAATCGGTGTTATTTCTTCTCTATATGTCTGGTAGAATTCAGAGGTGAATCCATCAGGCCCAGGGGTTTTGTTCTTGGGTAGTTTTTTGATTACCAATTCGATTTCGTTGCTGGTGATTGGTCTGTTTAGTTTTTCTGTTTCTTGCTTGGTCAGTCTTGGAAGGTTGTATTTTTCTAAGAAGTTGTCCATTTCTTCTAGGTTTTTCAGCTTGTTAGCATATAGATTCTAGTAATATTCTCTTATGATTCTTTGTATTTCTGTGGGGTCCGTCATGATTTTTCCTTTCTCATTTCTGATTGTGTTTATGTGTGTAGATTCTCTTTTTCTCTTAATGAGTCTGGCTAGGGGTTTATCTATTTTGTTTATTTTTTCAGAGAACCAGCTCTTTTTTTTATTGATTTTTTCTATTGTTTTATTCTTCTCAATTTTATTTATTTTTTCTCTAATCTTTATTATGTCCCTCCTTCTGGTGACTTTGGGCCTCATTTGTTCTTCTTTTTCCAATTTCAGTAATTGTGTCTTTAGACTATTCATTTGGAAATGTTCTTCTTTCTTTAAATAGGCATGGATTGCAATATACTTTCCTCTTAGAACTGCCTTTGCTGTGTCCCATAGAAGTTGTGGCTTTGTGTTGTTGTTGTCATTAGTCTCCATATATTCTTTGATTTCTGTTTTGATTTGGTCGTTAACCAATTGATTAATTAGGAGAGTGTTGTTAAGTTTCCATGTATTTGTGAGCCTTTTTGATTTCTTTCTAAAATTTATTTCTAGTTTTATACCTTGGTGATCTCAGAAGTTGGTTGGTAGGATTTCAATCTTTTTGAAATTACTGAGGTTGTTTTTGTGGCCTAGTATGTGGTCTATTCTGGAAAATGTTCCACGTGCATTTGAGAAGAATGTGTATCCTTTTGCTTTTGGGTGTAGAGTTCTGTAGATGTCTGTGAGGTCCATCTGTTCTAGTGTGTTGTTCAGTGCCTCTGTGTCTTTACTTATTTTCTGTCTGGTTGATCTGTCCTCTGGAGTGAGTGGTGTGTTGAAGTCTCCTAAGATGAATGCATTGCTGTCTATTTCCTCCTTTAATTCTGTTAGTATTTGTCTCACATATGCTGGCGCTCCTGTGTTGGGTGCATATATATTTATAATGGTTATATCTTCTTGTTGGACTGACTCCTTTATCATTATGTAATGTCCTTTATCTTTTGCTACTTTCTTCGTTTTGAAGTCTATTTTGTCTGATACAAGTACTGCAATACCTGCTTTTTTCTCTTTGTTGTTTGCATGAAATATCTTTTTCCATCTCTTCACTTTTAGTCTGTGTATATCTTTGGATTTGAGGTGAGTTTCTTGTAGGCAGCATATAGGTGGGTCTTGCTTTTTTATCCATTCTGTTACTGTGTGTCTTTTGATTGGTGCATTCAGTCCATTTACATTTAGGGTGATTATTGATAGGCATGTACTTATTGCCATTGCTGGCTTTAGATTCGTGGTTACCAAGGGTTCAATGTTTGCTTCTTTACTATCTAAAAATCTAACTTAACTTTCTTGTTAAGTTATTGTAATTACAGTCTGATGTTTCTTTCTTTCTCTCCCTTCTTATTCCTCCTCCTCCATTCTTTCTATAATAGGTGTTTTATTCTTTGCCTTTAGTTAGTATTTGGATGGTCTGCTTTCTTTGCTATGATTTTATTTTCTCTGGTGACATCTTTTTAGCCTTAGGTGTGCCTCCATCTAGAGCAGTCCATTTAAGATATCCTGTGGTGGTGGTTTATGAGAGGCAAACTCTCTCAACTTTCGTTTGTCTCGAAATTGTTTAATCCCTCCATCATATTTAAATGGTAATCGTGCTGGATACAATATTCTTGGTTCGAGGCCCTTCTGTTTCATAACGTTAAATATATCATGCCATTCTCTTCTGGCCTGTAAGGTTTCTGTTGAGAAGTCTGATGATAGTCTGATGGGTTTTCCTTTGTAGGTGATCTTTTTTCTCTCTCTAGCTGCCTTTAATACCCTGTCTTTATCTTTGATCTTTGCCATCTTAATTATTATGTGTCTTGGTGTTGTCTTCCTTGGGTCCCTTGTGTTGGGCGATCTATGAGCTTTGGTGGACTGCAGGACTACTTCCTTCCCCAGCGAGGGAAAGTTTTCAGCAATTATTTCTTCAAAGACACTTTCTATCCCTTTTTCTCTCTCTTCTTCGTCTGGTACTCCTGTAATGCGAATATTGTTCTGTTTGGATTGGTCACACAGTTCTCTTAATATTCTTTCATTCCTAGAAATCCTTTTATCTCTCTCTACCTCAGCTGCTCTGTACTCCTGTTCTCTGTTTTCTATTTCATTAACAGTCTCTTGCATCTCATCCATTCTGCTGTTAAGCCCGTCGATCGCTTGTGTGATTTCTGCAGTGTCTTTCCTCAGTTCCCTCACTTCCTCCCTCCGCTCTTGCACATTTCTCTGTAGGTCCATCAGCATGGTTATGACTTTTTTTCTGAATTCTTTTTCAGGAAGGTTGTGCATTTCCATCCCTTCAGACTCCCTCTCTGGGGTTGTCTGGTTGATTTTGGTCTGAACCATATTCCTCTTTCTTTTCATGGCTATATAATTGGTCACTGATAGTTGCCACGTATGTCAGCTGGGCTCTTTAAGACTTTAAAAAGAGAAGATAAAGAAAAAGAAAAAAAGAAAAAAAAAGAAAAAAGAAAAAAAGAAAGAAAAAAACCAAAAACAAAACCAAAAACAAAACAAAACAAAACAAAACAAAAAAGATGCCCACCGGACATAGATTCTGTGGGAATGGTGTAGGTGGCGCTATTGCCCCACTATTCCACAGCTGTGACTGCGCCGCTCTGCAGGGCCCTTTATCGCTCTGGCAGGGGTGGGAACGAATAGGAGGCTGTTGATCTCAGTGGGAAGTGTCAGTATGGCTATGCTTCCTCAGTCGCCAGCTAAGGCGTCTGAAACTCCCCAGATCTCCCAGCCTGCTGGGCTGAGTGTGCTGGGGCGATCCGGCTCCTCCGCTGGGCTCCTGTCTCTTTAAGACCACTGAAGAAAGCGCGCGCTTTTTTTTTTCTTTCCCGGGAGCTGGCTGCAAGCACCCTGGTGCGTTCCCCCCTCAGATCCTGCCCCTCTGTCTCTCCAATCTCCGCTGCACTGCGCAATGTGGGTCAGCGCTCCCCGCGCAGATCACCGGGGCTGGCTACTTCGCGGGGTGTACTTCCACTCCCTTCCGGCTCTGAATCCTCTCCTCCCGCCGGTGCGCTGGGGTGGGGGAGTGCTCGGGTCCCGCCTGGTCGCGGCTCCGTATCTTACCCGCCTCGGGGTGCCGAGTGCTCTCGTGTGTAGCTGCATGCTGTGCGCTTTCCTGTGTATTCTCGTCTCTCTTTAGGAATAGATGTATTTTCTGTGTTTTCGTAGATAAATACAGTGTTGGGAGGAGATTTCTGCCACCCTGCTCACACCGCCATCTTCCCCGAAGTCTCTGTTCTTCCTTCCTTAAATAGGCCTGGATTGCAATATTCTTTCCTCTTAGAAGTGCCTTTGCTGCGTCCTACAGAATTTGTGGCTTTGTGTTGTTGTTGTCATTAGTGTCCATATATTCTTTGATTTTTGTTTTGATATGGTCGTTCACCCATTGCTTATTTAGGAGAATGTTGTTAAGTCTCCATCTATTTGTGAACCTTTTTGTTTTCTTTCTAAAATTTATTTCCAGTTTTATACCTTTGTCATCTGAGAAGTTGGTTGGTAGAATTTCAATATTTTTGAATTTACTGAGGTTCTTTTTGTGGCTTAGTATGTGGTCTATTCTGGAAAGTGTTTCATGTTCATTTGCGAAGAATGTGTATCCTGTTGCTTTTGGATGAAGTGTTCTGTAGATGTCTGTTAGGTTCATCTTTTCTAATGTGTTTTTGAGTTCCTCTGTCTCTTTATTATTTTTTGTCTGGTTGATCTGTCCTTTGGAATGAGTGGTGTGTTGAGTCTCCCAAAATGAATGCATTGCTTTCTATTTCCTCCTTTAATTCTGTTAGTATTTGTTTCACATATGCCTGCGCTCATGTATTGGGTGCATATATATTTATAATGGTTATATCCTGTTGTTGGACTGACCCCTTTATCATTATGTAATGTCTTTCTTTATCTCTTGCTACTTTCTTCGTTTTGAAGTCTATTTTGTCTGATATAAGTACTGCAGCACCTGCTCTTTTCTCCTTGTTGTTTGCATGAAATATCTTTTTGTATCCCTTCACTTTTAGTCGGTGTATATCTTTGGATTTGAGGTGAATCTCCTGTAAACAGCATATAGATGGGTCTTGCTTTTTAATCAATTCAGTAACTCTGTGTCTTTTGATTAGTGCATTCAGTCCATTTACATTTAGGGTGATTATCAATAGATATGTACTTATTGCCATTGCTGGGTTTAGATTCATATTTACCAAAGGTTCAAGGGTAGCTTCTCTTATCTAACCGTCTACCTTAACTTTGTTGTTTAGTTATTGTAAACACTGTCTGATGATTCTTTATTTCTCTCCTTTCTTATTCTTCCTCCTCCATTCTTCATATACTCGGTGTTTTTTTCTTTGCCTTTATTTAGTATTTGGATAGTTTGCTTTCTTTGCTATGATTTTATTTTCCCTGGTGACATCTTTTTAGCCTTAGGAGTCCTTCCATCTAGAGCAGTCCCTTTAAGATATACTGAAGAGGTGGTTTATGGGAGGAAAATTCCCTCAGCTTTTGCTTGTCTGGCAATTATTTAATCTCTCCCTCAAAGTTAAATGATAATCGTGCTTGATGCAATATTCTTGGTTCGAGGGCCCTTCTGTTTCATAATGTTAAATATATCATGCCATTCTCTTCTGGCTTGTAATGTTTCTGTTGAGAAGTCTGATGATAGTCTGATGGGTTTTCCTTTATAGGTGATCTTTTTTCTCTCTCTAGCTGCCTTTCATACTCTGTCCTTATCTTTGATCTTTGCCATTTTAATTATTATGTGTCTTGGTGTTGTCTTTCTTGGCTCCCTTGTGTTGGGAGATGTGTAGGCTTCCATGATTTGAGAGACTATTTCCTTCCCCAGCTTTGGGAAGTTTTTGGCAATTATTTCTTCAAAGACACTTTCTATCCCTTTTTCTCTTTCTTCTTCCTCTGGTACTCTTATAATGCGAATATTGTTCTGTTTGGATTTGTCACATAATTCTCTTAAAATTCTTTCATTCCTAGAGCTTCTCTCTCTGCGTCAGCTTCTCTGTATTGTTCTCTGATTTCTATTCCATTAACAGTCTCTTGCATCTCGTCCAGTCTGCTGCTTAGCCCGTTGATCGCTTGTCTCATCTCTGCATTGTCTTTCTTCACTTCCCTCACTTCCTCCCTTAGCTCTTGCTCTGTAGATCCATCAGTATGATTATGACTTTTATTCTGAATTCTTTTTCAGGAACATTGTGCATGTCCATCCAATCAGGTTCTCTCTCGGGTTGTCTGGGTTAGCTTTGTTTGTACCATACTCCTCTGTCTTTTCATGGTGATAGAAGTGGTCAGAAAAAGGAAAAAAGAAGAAAGGGAAAAAGAAAAAAAGAAAAAAAACACCCGCTGGGTGTAGTTTCTGTGAGGATGCTGTAGGTGGTGCTGTTGTTCTACTATTCCGCACCCGCAGGTGCTCCTCTGGGCCACACTGCTCTGCCAGGCCTTTTGTGACTCTGGCAAGGGGGGGAACGAATAGGATGTTGCTGGTTTCTGTGGAAGGTCTTCTTGCAACTGCTTTTCCCAACCGCTGTCCAAGGGGTCCTAAATTCCCCAGGACTCTCAGCCTGCTTGGCTGAGTGCGCTGGGATGATCCTGCTCCTCTGTTGGGCCCCTGTCTCTTTAAGACCCCTAAAAAAGCGGGCGTTTTTCTTTTGTCCCGGAAGCTATCTGAGTGGACCTGCCCTGTTGGATCCTGCACCTCTGTCTCTCCAATCTTTGATACACCATGCAAAGTGTGTCAGTGCTCCTGGTGCAGATCACTACGGCTAGTTATTTGGTGGGCCTGTGCTTCCACTCCCTCCCCGCTCTGAATCCTCTCCTCCCGTCGGTGTGTTGGGGTGGGGGAGTGCTCGGGTCCCACTGGGTCGCGGCTCCTTATCTTACCTGCTTCGCGAGGTGCCGAGTCTTCTCAGGTGTAGCTGCAGGCTGGGTGATGTCCTGTATCTTCTGGTCTCTCTTTTAGGAATAGTTGTATTTGTTGTATTTTCATAAATATATATGGTTTTGGGAGGAGTTTTCCACCGCCCTGCCCATGCCGCCATCTTCTCGGAACTCTGCCTCTTTTATTTTATTCAAAATACCTATTGGCTGTCTATTTTGTTCACTGTATTCAGCGCCTAGAATAGTGCCTGATACACAATAGGTAAAGGCCCTGCATTTGTATAAACTCCATAGAGGGGTGGACAATAAACTTATAAACCAATACATATTTTTAGGTGGTGGTAAGTGAGATGAAGGAAAATAAGGCAAAGTAAGGGAAAGAGTAACCAACGGTGTTAGGTCCAGTAGGATGTTCAGGTAATGCATCTGAGAAAGTTACATCTCAGAAGGAGAGACCCAAATAAGACTAGGACTGAACCACGCCAAACAGGGGAGGACAACATTCCATGCCAAAGGCTCAGACAGCTGTATTCTTAGTGTGCTCACGGAACAGGGAAGCAAGTGTGTGTGGGCAGTGTGATATATGGGGAAAGTTGGAGAAATTGCAGCTGGTGAGATGGTCAAGGGCCATTTTATGGGACTTGGTAAAGATTTTGGATCTTATTCTTAATGTGATGGGAAACATTTGGGTACTTGTAAGCCAATACCCTGATCTAATACACACACACACATATATGTGTCTAGGTATGTCTACACACACACACACACACACACACACACACACACACACACACACACACTCACATACTCCTTATATGTATCTCCTAGGAATAAAGGTGACTATTTCCATCGTTGGGCACACTCCACCAATTGGCATATATCAAAATATCTTAGATCAAATTTGTACCCCCATTGCATAATGTAAATGATGAAGGGAAGGGATCTCATTTTGTCATTTCCAATATCAAGTTGTATTAAAGAAAACATTTTTCTCAATCACAGGTGTAGGTGGGAAGAATGAGTGACATCTTGATGTCCTCTCTGTGATTGGTCTTCTCCCTTGGCAGCTTCCAGTGTACTTTTAGGAACAAGCTTCAATTTATCTTTTACAGAGTGTATTTGTGTCCTGGAGCCAGCAGAGCTGCATTTAAAAGTACATTTCCAGTTTGAGATTCTCAGAGGAGCAGCAAAGCCAAGAGCAGAACATGGCCCTGAATGTGTGGGAGAGCTCCGATCTGACCGAGCCATCAAATGTCACTGTCCTTATCATGACGCCTTGCATTTAAGTTTCCAAAACACTTAACATTCACTCATTCATTTGATATTTGTAGCAATCCAGTGTGACAAGTTGGGCCAGAATGTTTGTTCCAGTTTTACTGGTGAGTAAAGTGAGGCTTCAAGAGGTGAAATAAATGACTAGAAATGAAGGCGCATACATACGTTTGCTGACTTAAAAGTACTCGTGAAATTCTTGGCACAGCGTGAGAGGCACAGAGTAGGGTGTCAGTTTTAGTCTCCTTACCCTATTGGACATTTATATGTGAACTGTTGATCTCTCCCCACGCAGTCTTTATTTAGTGACTTCAGCTTCTTTTTGGGTTATGTGCTTCAGTCTCCATGAGTATTTCAGCAGCCCACTGACAGAATTCATTTATGTTAAGCAAACCTACTTTCCTAGGGTCTCCCTCGGTGTTCTCTAGCTTTCCTGTGGATGTGTCCCAGGGGACAGTTCTTGAAGTGAGGAAGCTGCTTGGAAAAGATGAACCTTCTCCTGGAGGACCTCAGAATCTTGGCTTTGCTTTGCTTCTCCATGGGAATCATGATGCTGGTCCATGAAGCATTAAAAAATCCTGGGAAATCTTCACAGAATCGCTGTGTAGAATACACCCCAAACTAAAACCATACTTGAGATAATCCATGTGTATTCTTAAAAAAATATTATTTAACTGTAGACAAAATGTATGATTTCTTAGAAAACTGAATAGAGTGAATACTTATTAAAGTCTTGAGGACTTTTGGAGATTTTTTTTTAAGGGAGGTTAGTTTAAACTTTGATGCGACCCAGAATTCAAACTAACTTCTGGAATAAGTTCTCCATTGTATATAGTGTAGGAGGGCCTTGGATGTCAGAAACTGAAGTGTTTGGGCAAGAAATTTCTTTCCCCACCTGGGCATCCAGGGCACCATCTTATGGAATCTACTATTTAGAAGGACTTTTCCTCCTCCCCCCTCTTCTCCTCTTGGCTTTAATACTGAGAGAGCTATCCAAATAGTGAAGAACACTTGAGGAATTCATAATTATAGCAGCAGAGTCAATAGTCATTTATAGTGGCATCAGCTGTCTGGAGACTGCTCTGGGTGCATTGTCAGTGGGAGAGTTTTCAGACTAATCTCACCAAATGACACTGACCCTGTTTTATTGATATGTAGTCTCCCTTGTTCCCGCATTTTCCTAGTTCTGCTCTCTACTCCCAGTTGCCTCTGTAATGTATAGTATATCCTTCCAATAAGCTCCTTTTTTTTTGCAAGGTGTTTTTTTATTTGTTTTTAATTTATTTTTTATTTTTATTTTTCTTAATTTTGGTATCATTAATCAAAATTACATGAGCAACATTATGTTTACTAGATATACCTCCATCATCAAGTCCCCACCACATATTCTATTACAGTCACTGTCCATCAGCATAGTAAGATGCTATAGAGTCACTACTTGTCTTCTCTTGAGTTGTACAGCCCTCCCTGTGCCCTCCCCCCACATTATATCTGCTAATCGTAATGCCCCTTATTCCCCCTTATCCCTCCCTTCCCACCTATCCTCCCCAGTCCCTTTCCCTTTGGTAACTGTTAGTCCATTCTTGGGTTCTGTGAGTCTGCTGCTGTTTTGTTCCTTCAGTGTTTTTCTTTGTTCTTATACTCCACAGATGAGTGAAATCATCTGACACTTGTCTTTTTCTGCCTGGTTGATTTCACTGAGCATAATAACCTCTAGCTCCATTCATCTTGTTGCAAATGGTAGGATTTGTTATCTTCTTATGGCTGAATAATATTCCATTGTGTGTATGTACCACATCTTCTTTATCCATTCATCTACTGATGGACACTTAGGTTGCTTCTATTTCTTGGCTATTGTAAATAGTGCTGCGATAAACATAGTGGTGCATATGTCTTTTTCAAACTGGGTTCCTGCATTCTTAGGGTAAATTCCTAGGAGTGGAATTCCTGGGTCAAATGGTATTTCTATTTTGAGTTTTTTGAGGAACCTCCATACTGCTTTCCACAATGGTTGAACTAATTTACATTCCCACCAGCAGTGTAGGAGGGTTCTCTTTCCCCACATCCTCGCCAGCATTTGTTGTTTGTCCTTTGGATGGTGGCCATCTTTACTCTTGTGAGGTGATATCTCATTGTGGTTTTAATTTGCATTTCTCTGATGATTAGCGATGTGGAGCATCTTTTCATGTGTCTGTTGGCCATCTGAATTTCTTCTTTGGAGAAGTGTCTGTTCAACCCCTCTGCCCATTTTTTAAATTGGCTTACTTGCTTTTTGTTTGTTGAGGTGCATGAGCTCTTTATATAATTTGGATGTCAACCCCTTATTGGTTATGTCATTTATGAAATTTATGAATATATTCTCCCATATTGTATGATGCCTCTTTGTTCTATTAATGGTGTGCTTTACTGTACAGAAGATTTTCAGCTTGATATACTCCCACTTGTTCATTTTTTGCTTTTGTTTCCCTTGCCCGGGGAGATATGTTCATGAAGAAGTCACTCATGTTTATGTCCAAAAGATTTTTGCTATGTTTTTTTCTAAGAGCTTTATGGTTTCATGACTTACATTCAGGTCTTTGATCCATTTTGAGTTTACTTTTGTGTATTGGGTTAGACAATGATCCAGTTTCATTCTCTTACCTGTAGCTGTCCAGTTTTGCCAACACCAGCTGTTGAAGAGGCTGTCATTTCCCCATTTTATATCCATGGCTCCTTTATCGTATATTAATTGACCATATATGTTTGGGTTAATATATATGGGCTTTCTATTCTTTTCCACTGGTCTGTGGGTCTGTTCTTATGCCAGTAGCAAGTAGTCTTGATTACTGTAGCTTTGTAGTAGAGCTTGAAGTTGGGAAGCAGGATCCCCCCTACTTTATTCTTCCTTCTCAGGATTGCTTTGACTATTCGGGGTCTTTTGTCATTCCATATGAATTTTAGAACTATTTGTTCCAGTTTGCTGAAGAATGCTGTTCATATTTTGATAGGGATTGCATTGAATCTGTAGATTGCTTTAGTCAGGATGGCCATTTTGACTATTAATTCTTCCTAGCCAAGAGCATGGGATGAATTTCCATTTGTTAGTGTCCTCTTTAATTTCTCTTGAGTGTCTTGTAGTTTTCAGTGTATAGGTCTTTCACTTCCTTGGTTAGGTTTATTCCTAGGTATTTTATTCTTTTTGATGCAATTGTGAATGGAAGTGTTTTCCTGATTTCTCTTTCTGCTAGTTCATCTTAGTGTATAGGAAAGCAACAGATTTCTGTTTATTAATTTTGTATCCTGCAACTTTGCTGAATTCAGATATTAATACTTATAGTTTTTGAGTGGAGTCTTTAGTGTTTTTTATGTACAATATCATGTCATCTACAAAGAGTGATAGTTTGACTTCCTCTTTACCAATTTGATGCCTTGTATTTCTTTGTCTTATCTGATAGCCATGGTTAAGACCTCCAGTACTATGTTGATTAACAGTGGGGAGAGTGGGCATCCTTGTCTTGTTCCTGATCTTAGGTGAAAAACTTTCAGCTTCTCGCTGTTAAGTATGATGTTAGCTGTGGGTTTGTCATATATGGCCTTTATGATGTTCAGGTACTTGCCCTCTATACCCATTTTGCTGAGAGTTTTTATCATGAATAGATGTTGAATTTTGTCAAATGCTTTTTCAGCATCTATGGAGATAATCATGTGGTCTCTGTCCTTCATTTTATTGATGTGGTGTATGATGTTGATGGATTTTCAAATGTGGTAACATCCTTGCATCCCTGAGATGAATCCCACTTGATCATGGTGTATGATCATCTTGATGTGTTTTTGAATTCAGTTTGCTAATATTTTGTTTAGCATTTTTACATCTACATTCATCAGGGATATTGGTCTGTAATTTTTTTTTTTTGTGGGGTCCTTGCCTGGTTTTGGTATTAGAGTGATGCTGGCTTCATAGAATGAGTTTGGAAGTATTCCCACCTCTTCTATTGTTTGGAAAACTTTAAGGAGAGTGGATATTATGTCTTTTCTATATGTCTGATAAAATTCAGCAACGAAGCCATCTGGCCTGGGGGTTTTGTTGTTGGATAGTTTTTTGATTACTGATTCAATTTAATTGCTGGTAGTTAGTCTGTTTCGATTTTCTGTTTCTTCCTTGGTCATTCTTAGGAAGTTGTGTTTTTCTAGGAAGTTGTCCATTTCTTCTAGGTTATCCGGTTTGTTAGCCTGTAGATTTTCATGGTATTCTCTAATAATTCTTTGTATTTCTGTGTGGTCTGTCGTGATTTTTCCTTTGTCATTTCTGATTCTGTTTATGTGTGTAGATTCTCTTTTTCTCTTAATAAGTCTGCTTATGGGTTTATCTATTTTGTTTATTTTCTCAAAGAACCAGCTCTTAGTTTCATTGATTTTTTCTATTGTTTTATTCTTTTCAATTTTATTTTTTCTTCTCTGATCTTTAATATGTCCCTCCTTCTGGTGACTTTGGGCCTCATTTGTTCTTCTTTTTCCAATTTCAATAATTGTGACTTTAGACTATTCATTTGGGATTGTTCTTCCTTCTTTAAATAGACCTGAATTGCTATATACTTTCCTCTTAGAACTGCTTTTGCTGCATCCCACAGAAGTTGTGGCTTTGTGCTGTTGTCATTTGGCTCCATATATTGCTTGATCTCTGTTTTAGTTTGGTCATTGATACATTGATTATTTCGGAGCATGTTGTTAAGCCTCCATGTGTTTGTGAGCCTTTTTTGTTTTCTTTGTACCATTTATTTCTAGTTTCATTCCTTTGTTATCTGAGAAGTTGGATGGTAGAATTTCAATGTTTTTTAATTTATGGAGGCTCTTTCTGGGCCTAGTATGTGGTCTATTCTGGAAAATGTTCCATGTGTACTTTAGAAGAATGTGTATCCTGCTACTTTTGGGTGTAGAGTTCTGTAGATGTCTGTTAGGTCCATCTGTTCTAGTGCATTTTTCAGTGCCTCTCTGTCCTTACTGATTTTTTGCCTGGTTGATCTGTCCTTTGGAGTGAGTAGTGTGTTGAAGTCTCCTAGAATGAATGCATTGCATTCTATTTCCTCATTTAATTCTGTTAGTATTTGTTTCACATATGTTGGTGCTCCTGTGTTGGGTGCATATATATTTATAATGGTTATATCCTCTTGTTGGACTGACCCCTTTATCATTATGTAATGTCCTTCTTTACCTCTTGTGACTTTCTTTGTTTTGAAGTCTATTTTGTCTGATACAACTACTGCAATACCTGCTTTTTTCTTCCTATTTTTTGCATGAATTATCTTTTTCCATTCTTTCACTTTTAGTCTGTGTATGTCTTTGGATTTGAGGTGAGTCACTTGTAGGCAGCACATAGATGGGTCTTGCTTTTTTATCCATTCTATTACTCTGTGTCTTTGGACTGGTGCCTTCAGTCCATTTATATTTTGGATGATTATCAATAGATATGTACTTATTGCCATTGCAGGCTTTGGGTTTGTGGTTACCAAAGGTTCAAGGGTAGCTTCTTTCCTATCTAACCATCTAACTTAACTCTCTTATGAAGCTATTATAAACACGGTCTGATGATTCTTTATTTCTCTCCCTTCTTATTCTTCCTCCTCCATTCTTTATATGTTAGGTGTTTTATTCTGTACTCTTTTGTGTTTCCTTTGACTGCTTCTGTGCATCGGTGATTTTATTTTTTGCCTTTAGCTAGTATTTGGTTGGTCTGTTTTCTTTGCTGTGATTTTATTTTCTCTGGTGACGTCTATTTCGCCTTAGGAGTGCTTCCATCTAGAGCAGTCCCTTTAAAATATCCTCTAGAGGTGGCTTGTGGGAGGCAAATACCCTCAACTTTTGCTTGTCTGGGAATTGTTTAATCCCTCCTTCAAATTTAAATGATAATTGTGCTGGATACAGTATTCTTGGTTCAAGGCCCTTTTGTGTCATTGCATGAAATATATCATGCCATTCTCTTCTTGCTTGTAAGGTTTCTGTTGAGAAGTCTGATGATAGCCTTATGGGTTTTCCTTTGTAGGTGACATTTTTTTCTCTCTCTGGCTGCCTTTAATGCTCTGTCCTTGTCTTTGATCTTTGCCTTTTTAATTATTATATGTCTTGGTGTTGTCCTCCTTGGCTTCCTTGTGTTGGGACATCTGTGGACTTCTATGGTCTGAGAGACTATTTCCTTACCCAGCTTGGTGAAATTTTCAGCAATTATTTCTTCAAAAACACTTTATATCCCTTTTTCTCTATCGTCTTCTTTGGTATCCCTATAATGAAAATATTATTCCGTTTAGATTGGTCACACAGTTCTCTTAATATTCTTTCATTCCAGAGATCCTTTTATCTCTCTTTGCCTCAGCTTCTCTGTATTCCTGTTCTCTGATTTCTATTCCATTCACAGTCTCTTGCACCTCATCCAGTCTGCTCTTAAGACCTTCTATCGATTGTTTCATTTCTGTTATCTCCCTCCGGACTTCATCTCTTTGCTCTTGCACATTTCTCTGCATGTCCATCAGTATGGTTATGACTTTTATTTTGAATTATTTTTCAGGAAGTTTGGTTATATCTGTCTCACCAGGCCTTCTCTTTGGGGTTGTCTGACTGAGTTTTGACTGGACAAGATTCTTCTGCCTTTTCATGGTGATAGAAATTGTCGCAGGCAGGTGGTGCGTGTGTCAGCTGGGAAAACAACATCCCTTCCTGCTTGCTGGTCACCGTACCCTTCTTCGCTGCCTATGTAGGTTACCCGCACACCGGCAGCAGTCTCTGAGATAATCCCCTGAGCTGCCTTGGGCAGGGCAGCCCTCCGGATTGCCCAGAGCCCTGCAAGGGGTCACATCTGCGCCACTGGGTCTGTTCTCCTATGAGAATGGTGCCCCTTTGTGCCTTCCGGACCTTGCTCTGGGTTCCTCTGTGCCAGGCAGCTGCACGCCGGAGGCAGCCTCTCTGTCTGTGCCGGTTAGCTGCGCACTGGGAGAATACTCTGTGTGGTTGCTGTGGGCGGGGCTGTTCTCCGGTTGCTCCGCAGTTGTGGCGGGTCTGCCGGTTTGCTTGCAGCGCTGGCTTGTGGGAATGAATGGCAGGCTGCTTTTCGCCGTGAGGGGCTTTGGGGCTTGGTTGCCCCCCAGGGGGTTACAGCACCTGATGTTCCTTAAGGTTCCCAGCCTGCTCAGCTGAGTGTGCTAGGACGATTTTGTTCAGCTGTTAAGCCCTTGTCCCTTTAAGAGTTTAAAAAAGCGCCCGATTTTCTTTTGTCCCAGGGGAGCCGGCTGTGGGGACCCCCTCGCAGTCTCCATCTCGGATTTTACTTTTCTGCTTCTCTAATATCCAGTACACCATGCCATGTGTGTCTGTGCTCCTAGTGCAGATTACTAGTTGTGGTTATATAGCAGTCCTGTGCTTCCACTCCTTCCCCACTCTGATTCTTTTCCTCCCACTGGTGAGCTGGGGTTGGGGGAGTGCTCGGGTTCCACTGGGTCACGGCTTTGTATCTTACCCTTTTCGTGAGATGCTGAGTTCTTGCAGATGTAGATGTAGCCTGGCTGATGTACTGTATCTTCTGGTCTCTCTTTTAGGAGTAGTTATATTTGTTGTATTTTCAAAAATATGTATGCTTTTGGGAGTAGGTTTCCGCTGACCTACTCACACCGCCATCTTGAGCCCCTCCTGAGGCAAGGTTGTTCCAATAACACCCTTTTGTGCGTGAATTAGAATTGGTTCTCAATGCAAGCAGTGAAGAAAACCGAGTGATACATGGAATAACATCAGTTTCTCTACTTTCTTATCTGCCTAACCTTAGGCAGATTTGCCTTTCCTATAGACTGATTTACATTCCATCTTTTGAATGGAGTCCACTCAGACTAATTTCTGCATTGATTTTGTGCTCTTTGAGTGTGTGTGGCTCTGTAATACTTAACATTTTATCATGTTATACTTGGTAATTTTTCCAAGTGAATTAAGTTAATTTATTTCCAATTCCAAATTTCATGAGAAGTTCCTCAAGGACAGGTTCTCTCTACATCCCTCCCATTCCCGTTATCCTCTTGCTCTGATAGAACCATGTATGAAACCGAGCACACCAAGGGTTTGAAGGTCAGAAAAGACTTGAAAGTACTGGAGTTGCTTGCTGCACAACATCTTGGGCAGTCTGTGGATGGTGCCCGTTGCCTGAAACTGCTGTGTAGTGGTGCTTCCCGGTTCTGCTAAAACTATCTGCCTCTCATCACTGCTGCCTTTACTCTCCCTCTTCAAAGCCAGCATTTCTCTGTCCGTTGACAATAGGTGCATGGTAAGGAGCTCTCATTTATTGGGCATTGTGTTAGGTGTTTTACATCTGTTATCAAATTCAGAGCTCACGTCCACCCTTGTGGAAGTCTTTGTGACTCCCATTTTACAGAAGAGAAAGCTCAGTGTCAATGGAGTTAAGTTGCCAAAGACCCTAGGATATGGTGGAGATGAGTGTGTGAATTTTATGATTAAACTTAAAAGTCAGTTTTGCTTGCCTCTAAGAACCCTGATACAGGAATCAAGTTTTCTTTAAACTAAAGCCTAACCCAATGATCAGCTCAAATTCATTACTTCTTTTTGAGATGAACATTAGTAGATGAGTTGCTTTGCTTAAAAAAATTTAAATACTCTTGTTCCCTAGGGCACTGGTGGGTCATAATTTGTAGGAGAAATAGATGTGTGTGTGTGTGTGTGTGTGTATGTGTATGTGTATGTATGATTTCAAATGTAACTTTCCTTCTTCATTATGTCACTGCTTGAACCATATGGCATCCAAACCACACCCTAGGAATTATGACCAATAGACTCACTGGTCAATTAATTTCTCTTCATCCTCATTTGTATAAAATCAGATTTCTGCTTCTCTAGGTCCTCATACCTATTGTATGAAAGAGACTGTGGTCTGTGTAGCTACTGGTGCCTCTCATGATGGCGCTCAGGCTCCTGTGGTCTTCCCCTCTCCTTAGCTCTGGCTTTTGTTCAGTCACAAGGGCACCCTGCTCTTCCCGTACTTTGGTGTTGACTCTGTTTCTCCACCAAATTCGACGCTGATGGCTCATGGGAGCTCAGCATATGACTTTAAATTCAGACAATCAGATAGCTAAGAAAGTGCTAATAGTTTATGCCTTGGTGAAATTTTTCTGTATATAATTGCCTTTGTATTTTGTTCTCCTTATCCTCAACTGACAATATTTTAATTTAAAATCGAGGTGAGAGAACACGGGGAAGTCTGTGGAGAAACATGCTTGCCTTTGGTTTAATCCTACAACTCCAAAAAATCCTTCAAGCCTTTTGGTAAGCAAGTGGAGAACTGGAAAGTGATAAAAAGCCAGACACAATGTGGTTTTCAAAATATCTTACTTTGTTTATTTTTGTCTTTTAAGAACAGACTCAGAATTTAAATGCCTTTGTTCTCCCAACTCCACATCATTGCCTTGAGAAATTAACAAGAACATTGAATCCTTTCATTCTTAAGTCATATAAAAATAGAGAAATCACATGTTAACATGAAAATATGTATATGTTGGATTATCGTTATATAAAAGATATATTAAATAGGATAAATATTAAAACAGTATGTAAAATATAATTAAGTCAAATAAAATATATATTAAGATTACATATATACAATTTTTTGAATGACAAATTCAGCACAGACCTAATCTAAATCAAATATGAATTTTATATATGATTGCAATTAAGTTAAAAATCAAACTGCTAACTAAAGTTAACAACCTTTAAATAACTCACTTACTTCTTGTGATATTTCTCTTCTAAAATCCACATTCTGGGAATTGTTTTCTAGGCTGCTCCTATGTATTACTGCTCATAGGCATACAGTAGGGAGGAGTGCATTGTTTTATTTCGTCCATCAGATGCTTTTCTCTGTTCAGTTCAGCAGGCAAATCGAAGTGGCAGGATAACTGGAAAAGAGATTTATTCCCATTTCCACTGTCATAACCTGACTCATGTTTAGCTGCTCCTGGCCAGGTATATGTAGTTTCTCTAGTGTGGTCTTCTTCCAGACATTTTTCCTGAACTTGGTTTCCAAGACGAGGAGTAAAAATACTTGTACGCTTCTCCTAGAACCATATTTGACTTTTGCCACTCTTTTCTTTTTCATGATACAGGGTCATTGTTTAGCCTTCTTTAGCCTAAAGTTAATTTTGTCAAAGTTGTGCCAGTCCACCAATGACCTTTGTAAACAAGGCAATAAGAGGTGCCAGAAAAAAAGCTACTTTAAGGATTTCACCTTTCTTTAGATACAGATATTAGTGAATGCTTCACTGGATTTTACCATCCTCTATTTCAGAGACCCTGTCATTTACACAGGAATGTTTTTTTGGAAAAAAAAAGGTGGTCAAGGGGAATAAACTTCCAGTTATAAAAGGAGTAATTATAGGGATCTAATGTACAGAATGATAGCTCTAGTTAACAATGCAGTTTTATATAGTTGGAAGTTGCTAAGAGAGTAAATCTGAAATGGTCTCATCCCACACACAGAAAACGTAACTATGTGAGATGATAGATGTGTTGACCTTATTGTGATAGTCATTTTGCAATATGTACATGTATCAAATCATCACATTGTATACCTTAAACTTACGCAATGTTATATGTCAACTATATCTTAATAAAGCTAAAAAAATTTTTTATAAAGGGACCAAGATGTATATATTTACAGAGAATTTCATAAATATAATTGCTGGACTTAGGGGACTGCATGTGATTTTTACAACAGTGCTTGTCATAATTATTGACATACATGCTATAGTAATAAATATTTGTTTTATTCATTTATCCACTCATCAATGTATTAGTCACAGATTTGTGCCAGGATCAAGCCTGAGGCAAGGATCAAGGCAATCAACATGCTTTCACTTGGCAGTTAAAGGGATGGAGAGAAAGAGAGTCGGGGAAAGATAAGAGGCATTCAAAGGAAAGTGGCCACTGCTTTACAGGAAGCCACAACAGACACAGCCAATTGCTCAGTAGGTTCATCTATTTGTGATCACAGGATGCTGTGGGACAGAGAAGCTCTTCCTTGGAATAGTACCTCAGAGGGATTAAAGGATAAGATAATTTATTTCCTGGCTCTTCTTCTCTTCCATCTTCTGTTTCTTGTTGGTTAAATTTTGTCTCAATGGGAATTAATTCCCCCAAACTTCTGAGTTGCTTCTTTCTTTATTTTTATTTTGGTATCATTAACGTACAATTACTTTAACAACATTATGGTTACTAGACCCCCTATTATCAACTTGCCCCCACATACCCCATTGCAGTCACTGTCCATCAGTGTAGTAAGATGCTATAGAATCATTACGTGTCTTCTCTGTTAATACTGCCTTTCCTGTGTCCCCCCTGCTACATTATGTGTGCTAATCGTAATGCCCCTTTTCCCTCCTTATACCTCCCTCCCCACCCATCCTCCCCAGTCCCTTTCCCTCTGGTAACTGTTAGTCCATTCTTGGCTTCTGTGAGTCTGCTGCGGTTTTGTTCCTTCAGTTTTTTCTTTGTTCTTATACTCCACAGTTCAGTGAAATCATTTGATACTTGTCTTTCTCTCCCTGGCTTATTTCACTGAGCATAATACCCTCTAGCTCTATCCATGTTGTTGCAAATGGTAGGATTTGTTTTCTTCTTATGGCTGAATAATATTCCATTGGGTATATGTACCACATCTTATTTATCCATTCATCTACTGATCACACTTAGGTTGCTTCCCTTTCTTGGCTATTGGAAATAGTGCTGTGATAAACATAGGGGTACATATGTGTTTTTCAAACTGTGCTGCTGCATTCTTAGGGTGAATTCCTAGGAGTGGAATTCCCGGGTCAAATGGTATTTATATTTTGAGTTTTTTGAGGAACCTCCATACTGCTTTCCACAATGGTTGAAGTACTTCACGTTCCCACCAGCAGTGTAGGAGGGTTCCCCTTCTCCACATCCTTGCCAACATTTGTTGTTTGTCTTTTGGACAAACTGGTGTGAGGTGATATCTCATTGTGGTTTTAATTTTCATTTCTCTGATGATTTGCGATGTGCGATGTGCAGCATCTTCTCATGTGTCTGTCGGCCATCTGAATTTCTTCTTTGGAGAAGTGTCTGTTCAACCCCTCTGCCCATTTTTTAATTGGTTTATTTACTTTTTGTTTGTTGAGGTGCGTGAGCTCTTTATATGATTTGGATGTCAACCCCTTATCGGATATGTCATTTATGAATATATTCTACCATGCTGTAGGATGTCTTTTTGTTCTACTGATGGTATCCTTTGATGTACAGAGGCTTTTTAGTTTGATGTAGTCCCACTTGTTCATTTTTGCTTTTGCTTCCCTTGCCCGGGGAGGTATGTTCATGATGAAGTCGCTCATGTTTATGTCCAAAAGATTTTTGTGTATGCTTTTTTCTAAGAATTTTATGGTTTCATGACTTACATTCAGGTCTTTGACCCATTTTGAGTTTACTTTTGTGTATGGGGTTAGACAATAATCCAGTTTCATTTTCTTACATGTAGCTGTCCAGTTTTGCCAACACCAGCTGCTGAAGAGGCTGTCATTTCCCCATTGTATATCCATGCCTCCTTTATCGTATTTTAATAGACCATATATGTTTGGGTTAATATCTGGACTCTCTATTCTGTTCCACGGGTCTGTGGGTCTGTTCTTGTGCCAGTATCAAATTGTCTCGATTACTGTGGCTTTGTAGTAGAGCTTGAAGTCAGGGAGCATAATTCCCCCTGCTTTATTCTTCCTTCTCAGAATAGCTTTGGCTATTCGGGGTCTTTTGTCATTCCATATGAATTTTAGAACTATTTGCTCTAGTTCATTGAAGAATGCTGTAGGTATTTTGATAGGGATTGCATTGAATCTGTAGATTGCTTTAGGCAGGATGGCCATGTTGACAATATTAATTCTTCCTAGCCAAGGGCATGGGATGAATTTCTATTTGTTAGTCTCCTCTTTAATTTCTCTTAATAGTGTCTTGTAGTTTTCATGGTATAGGTCTTTCACTTCCTTGGTTAGGTTTATTCCTAGGTATTTTATTCTTTTTGATGCGATTGTGAATGGAATTGTTTTCCTGATTTTTCTTTCTGCTAGTTCATCGTTAGTGTATGGGAAAGCAACAGATTTCTGTTTATTAATTTTGTATCCTGCAACTTTGCTGAATTTAGATATTAAATCTAGTAGTTTTCGAGTGGATCTTTAGGGTGTTTTATGTACAATATGTCATCTGCAAACAGGGAAAGTTTGACTTCTTCCTTGCCAATCTGGATGCCTTTTATTTCTTTGTGTTGTCTGATTGCTGTGGCTAGGACCTCTAGAAGGATGTTGAATAAAAGTGGGGAGAGTGGGCATCCTTGTCTTGCTCCCAATCTTAAAGGATAAACTTTCAGCTTCTTGCTGTTAAATATAATGTTGGCTCTGGGTTTGTCATATATGGCCTTTATGATGTTGAGGTACTTACCCTCTATAAGCATTTGGTTGAGAATTTTTATCATGAATGGATGTTGAATTTTGTCAAATGCTTTTACAGCATCAATGGAGTTGATCATGTGGTTTTTGTTCTTCTTTTTGTTGGTGTGGTGGATGATGTTGATGGATTTTCGAATGTTGTACCATCCTTGCATCCCTGGGATTAATCCCACTTGATCATGATGGATGACCTTTTTGATGTATTTTCGAATTCAGTTTGCTAATATTTTGTTGAGTATTTTTGCATCTATGTTCATCATTGATATTTGTCTGTAATTTTCTTTTTTGTGGGGTCTTTGCCTGGTTTTGGTATTAGAGTGATGTTGGCCTCGTAGAATGAGTTTGGGAATATTCCCTCCTCTTCTGCTTTTTCGAAAACTTTAATGAGGATGGGTGTTAGGTCTTCATTAATGTTTGATAAAATTCAGCAGTGAAACCATCTGGACTAGGGGTTTTGTTCTTAGGTAGTTTTTTGATTACCAGTTTAATTTCTTTACTGGTAATTGGTCTATTTAGATTTTCTGTTTCTTCCTGGGTCAGCCTTGGAAGGTTGTATTTTTCCTGAAAGTTGTCCATTTCTTCTAGGTTACTCAGTTTTAGCATATAATTTTTCATAGTATTCTCTAATAATTCTTTGTATTTCTGTGGTGTTCGTAGTGATATTTTGGGTTGCTTCTTTTAATCTCTGTTGGCAGACAGTGGAGAAGCCATACCCTATATTTTTTGGGGAGGTGCTTTAACTAGGTCCAACGTGATGTAAAGCAGAAATTTGTAATATAAGCAATTTTAGGATCTCATTTACAATATTTTACTTCAAGACCATAAAGATACTTTATTATGTTTTTCTTTTGAGCTTACTGTTTTATCATTCCCTTTTAGATTTATAGTTCTTAAAAAATTGAATTTTGTATATGAAGTAGGGGGTCAGTTTTCAAATTTGCATATCCAATTGGCCCATAATAAATTATTAAAAGATTTTCTTTTTCTCACTGCATTGCTGTTTCACTTCTGGACTCTTCCCTTCCACCCAGTTTTACTGAGATATAGTTGACACACAGCGCTGTGTAAGTTCACGGGGGTACAGCATAATGATTTGACTTACATATATCATGAAATAATTACCACAGTCCATTTAGTTAACGTCCATTATCTTATATAGATACCGAAAAACCTCTTTTGGGCTTGAATAAAAACCTTTCATTGGTTCTTTAATCTTGTCTTCCATCAATACCTAACTGTCTAAATTGCTGCAATTTCATAATTAAGTTCTGATGTCTAATAGTGTCCATGCACAGCTTTGTTCTACAAACCAAGTTTTGATTATTCTTTGCCTTGGAATTTTAGTAATGGTTTATAAACTTACACTCGCACACATACACCCCTGAATTTTTTTTGGAATTGCATCAGATCTATAGATCAATTTAGGGAGAATTGGCTAACTTTAGATCATTGAGTTTTGCATCTATGAACATCTTTCCAGCTTTTATTCTTTTGTTTTCTTCTTTCTGTCCATCCTTTAGTTCTTTAAGTTTTTTTTCTTAGTAATAGTTTTTAATTTCCAGCAGAAAATTCATCTTAGATATATTTCTGGGTATTTTATTTTTTTGGTGATATTTTAATATTTTTTTGAGAACAATTTTCTTTATGTTTCTGGTATTTAGTAATACAATTGGTTTTTGAATATTGACCTTGTCTCCAGTAATTCTTGCTAAATTATTTTATTATATCTAATACATTTTTATAGAGTATTAAACTTTCTATGTACACAACCACATAGTCTGTAAGAAGTGACATTTTTAGTTTTTCTTTTCTACATTTGTCTTTTTTTGTATTTCACCTTGAAATGTGGAGTTTTTATATGAAAATGTATAAAGTATAGCATTTTTATGTGTGATTTATTAGATTAAGAAAGTTCCCTGCTATTCCTAATTTGCTGAGTTTTGTTTTGAAATCATAAAAGGGTTTTGAAGTTAATTAAATGCCTTCCTTGCATCTAGAAATCCCATTTTATTTTCTTAATTTGCTGAATTACATTGAATTTTCAATGCTAAACCAATTTTGTTTGTTTAGAAGAAACAACTTGGTTGTAATATATTTTCATTTCCTATTTATATTGATGAGTTTTATTCTGTGTCTGTATTCATAAAAAATAGGTCTTTCTTTCATCAGGCTTGGCTGTTCAGCTTATGCTGGCATTATAAAATGAGTAGGGTTTTTTCTCCCATTTTTTCTCCTGTTCTATGGAAGAGGCTATATGATTTTGGGATTCTTTCTTTCTTAAATATGTAGAAGAATTCACCAGGTAAACCATGTGGTTTGAAATTTTATTTGTGGGAAAAATTTAATAAAGGATTTAATTTCTTTAATAGATATACAACTATTTAGATTCTTTCCTGTATTTATTTTCATTTAAGTTGTATTTAAGTAGAAGAATTTCATATAATCTAAATTTTAAAGTTTATTAGCATTAAGATGTTGATAATAACATCTTAGTATCTTGTTAATATCTGTTGGTTCTGTAGTGGGTGTCCCTTTGTTCTTAACTGAAATTGGTGGTTTGTGCATGCTATTCTTCTCTTTTTATGAATTAGTTTTGTTAGGGGGCTATTAATTTTATTATTTTTTCAAGAAAACAATTTTCACATCTGTAAACTTATTCTTTGGTATATTTGTCTTACATATTAATTTCTGCTCTTATTTTTGTTACCTCTTTCCCCCTGTTTTCCTGGGGCTTAATATTCTCTTCAGTTTCAAATATATTTTTTTAGAAAAGTATCCTTAGTCATTCCTCTTTTCTCATACATGCCTTTAAGGTACACTGCTCTATTTTTGGATGTATAGTTATGTGTGTTTGTATGTGTGCAATATCTAGTCCGTTCACATTTACTGTTATATTAGCTGGCTTATTATTTATCCTCTCTCTATACCACTGGTAATCTCTTTTCTCTCACTTTTCTTGCCTTTTTTTTGATTTATCATTTTAGAAATTGTTATTCCATTTCCACTGCTTGTTAAACTGTTACTTTTACTATTTTTTTGTGGTTCCTCAAAATTAAAACATATGTCTTTAAACATTAAAGTTAAAACACTACACTTATTTTGGTGTAATATGGTTTAGTACTTTTACTGCTTCCATAAAATTTCTTGGACTGCAGAACATTCTGTTTCTGCCTCTTACCTGTGTTATTGTTATCCTACACTTTTCTACACATATTAAATATCACAAGATATTACTGTTTTCTACAATAAATACTTATTTAGATTCACCCACATTTTTTATCCTTTTCTTTGCTCTGCATTTCTTCTTCTATTTCCATGTTTCCACCTGAGATCATTTTCTTTCTGAACAACACACTTTAAAAGGAAGCTTACTATAGTTTTTGCAGTATTTCTAATTTTAAGGAGATTTTTCAGGATAATCAACCGTATTTCCAGAAATTGAAATCAGTTACTTTTTTCAGTGAACTCACTTTCTCTACTATAGAATTCTTGGATTGAGCTGGATGAGCCCTCAGATCTTTATTTTCTTATCCTGATATTATTTTCAATGAAAATTCAGTAACTTAGTAAAATTAATTATTTTGAAGTAATATGCTTAATGAGACTTGAGTTATTTTCTTTAGCTAGATTGGCTTACATATGCAGGGCATTCTTTCTTTTAAAATGGTTGAACATGGCTTGTTGAGGCTTCTTAAAACAATGTTCTGTATATACCTGTAACATTATTTTATTTCTCCATCAAATATCACACCTGCGTTTTTCTATAGTTAAGTAGTTCTTTCCTCCTTCTATTCCTATAATTGCTTTGGATTTTTGTTTAACACATTGCATACTTCCTTTTATTATATTTACTTTTGTGTTTGATTAATTCCTGAAACCTCACATGCTTTTCCGTCTGGCAGCTTGATTGTAATAGTAGTAGTTGTTGTTTCTATTATATCTTTCTCTGTTCTTTTGGGGGGATAGGAAAGTGCATGGGAGTTTATCTAATAAAACCCTGTTTTGAATCTATAATAGTATCTACCTTGTTTTTTCCTAAAATAATACATGGTATCAGACAGATATTCCTTGATGTTAAAAATTCCTTTTAGCAAAAATCTCTTCCAGAACCATAATATGCTAACTTGGAAAATTGCTATGACTTTTATCCCCCTCGGGCTTCATTTGGGATATGAAATATATAAACATTGCCATTGTCTCAAATCTGACTGTTAGAAAATGAAATATTTTTGGGGAATTTGACAGACTCACCAAAGCCAAATTTTATTTCTATTACAAAACAAGTATTGTCTGTTTGGATTTATTATACATAATTAGGAGCTTACTGGAGTCTAATGAAGGCTATCCATATATCACCACTGTTGCAAAAATGTATCTTAGACGATCAATATTTTGCGTGTAGAATAGAATTTAATTTTGTGTGTTAGAGATATTTTAGTATTCGGGGACTGTCAGACCTTTGGTTTAAGGAAGTTTGATGGGGTTACTGTGGACTTCATTGTTCAAGTGAAGAGTTCAGAATAGAGAGTATAATGGAATTTGGAATCTATTCTATGCTTTTGAATACAGTCCAGCTATTATGTTAATACTGAGATGGATAGAACGGAGCTGGCCCTATGTGCAATTTTTCTTACTTTGAAGCAGGCTACATGAAGAATTTTTATGTTTTGTTTTTGAAAAGTAGATTATATTCTTGGTTCATCTTTGTTTTGCAGAGGTAAAATTAGAGGCCTCAGCCTCCTGCTGGTAGAACAAGCTCTCAATTTCTCACTGTTGAAATTCAATCTGATTTCTATCTTTTTCACTAAAAAGCTGTCAACAGCAAATAAGCATTCCCCATCAAAGAGCCACATTCATTTCTGAAGTATACAAATTCCTTTTATGGAGGAGGATTTGAGTAAATTAAATTGTTTCTGACTTTTAATTTCTTTCCTAGGAAATGGGAAGCGATATCAGCGTGGACTCCAACTGCAGTCCCAAATGAAGGAAGAAAGGATATGCACCTATACTTTTCAGTGTGGCGTCCCCAGGACCTCTAAGCCTCAGAGCACAGCATGTTTATAATGCCTAACACAGTGTTTCCTTCTGCGTTCTTGTTTGTGGCTGTTGATCTAATCAGAGGTATAGAGCTATATTCTTAAGATGCGTTAATATAAACTCATTTCTTTTTTAGAAGGAGACTTGCAATAGAAGTGTATATTGCTAGCGTTAAAGTAGAAAATGCCTTGGAAACAAAAAAAATATTTTTCTGCCTTAGAATTTCTTAGAATTTAGTTTGGGCAATGGCCTTTTCTTTGGAACATGATGAAATTCTAGGTATTGTCTCTTTATTTTTACTTGTTTGAGTTTATTTATTCAAGGTAAGGGTTTAATAGAGTGCATAGGTTTATAGTTGCACATTTATGATGAGCATATATATTACTTTGCATATGTATTACCTCTTTAAACAGACTTGTAAAAACATGAGTTTTTGGTTTTAAACTATAAATTTCATTATCTGTTATTCTCTCCTGCTCGTTCATGCAAACATTCCCAATCTCAGACTCTCATGATTGGTGTAAGAAATGATAGGCATGGCATACACATACGAATGAGTAAGGTCCTTATTATAGTTAAAAGAAAAACTCCCCTTCTGTGCAAATGCATTTGACAGTATTTAGAAAAGTAGCAGAGCTTAAGAAATAGATTTGGAGTAAGCTGGAAATCTACTGTAAAGGTTATCAGATGATGTCTAAGACTTCTAGAGTCTTTCCACTTTTCTTGGGAGAATTTTGATTAATCAAATTCCCCTTAAAATGAATACGTATAATTGAACTCAAAATTGCAAATGGTATCTCATTGACATAGCATAAAATGCAATATAACTATCTTTTTTAATCTAGTGTGTGTGTGTGTGTATGTGTGTGTCTATGTCTATGTCTATCCTTATATCTTTATAAATATCCTGTGTTCATTCTTGTATTTATTCAATATAATTTTTGAAGATCTACCTAGAATGTTCCCAACAGTGAGCTGAGTACTATTTAGCATTGAAGGAAATGAATAAGTTTGAATCTTACAGTATTAGACTAGGGAAGGTGAATGCTAATTACATCATTACATGTGTGACACATTCTAATAATAGAGAAATGAGGGATGTGAAAGCACCACATAACAAGTACACCTAATTCCAGCTGGGTTTTGAAGTTTGAGCAACCTGCTAATATAGAACCCTCCAGATGGATAATTGTGAGAGCATTTGTTCAACAGGTACTTGCAGGAGGGGCTGAGCAGAAGAGCATGGTGGGATTGCTGAGACTCTCCTTTCCTGTCCTGAGTGATTCAACACTGGCCCTAAATTGCACACCCCCTTCAACATAATAGAAGCCCTGCAGCTAAACAAACCCACCCTCCTACAAGGAAGTTTAACAACTGCCTGGTTTCAGCTGATCAGTCCCCTTGGGCTCCACCCTCACCACCAGTACTATACTATGTACTTGAGAAGAGTTTGGTAAATTCAGTTTGTTTCACTTCATTTCATTTCGAGTGATGTTTCGGTATCCTTTATAGATTAGGACTGAAATGTTGTGGTCTCCCAAAGTCTCCTTGAGGAATGATGTTTAAGTGGGGCCTCCAAGGAGGAGGGCCAGCTATGCACATGGAAAGGGACTTGGAGAAGGAATCTGAGAAAGAAACACCAACATGTGCAAAAGCTCTGAGGAGGAAAGAGCTGCTGTTGAGAAGGCCCAGAGGTCAGGGGAGGGATAAGAGAAGGAGAGGTTGGCTTGAGATGGTACTAGAAGGATGGGTACATTTCACCCTTTTTTATTCATTTGTACCCCTGTTTCCATTCTTTCCCCTTTTATTCCCTATTCTGTGCTCTGCAAGGTTGACCCTTGGGGACTGCATCACCCTGATTCCCTTGCTGGCTGGCTGATTGTTGGATTTGACTAATGAGATGCAATGGTGATATACTGAGTGCGGAGGGAGAGATGGCTCAAAGTATGTCTCTTCCAGCTCCCTCCCTGCGTGGGCGCCCTTTGTCAGGCAAGCATTGCATCCTGCCAGTTCCTCTGGAGATGTCTCCATGGCTCCAGCTCTTACTGGGGTCCTGGAGTATATTAGCTTTGGTGTTAGGGATATTAATGTCTTCATTTTATTACTTCTTACTGACCCATAATATTTGACTTGTTCCCTGAACTAGACCTATACTCCCGTAAGCAGTCCCTAAGTTAAAATATCTTCATCTGAATGATCTGGGATGAATTCTGTTTCCCGAAGGGAACCTGTCTTATTCAGGTAGGTCCTAAGGCTATGCAGCTGAGGAAACATCTTGTAAGTCTAACAGAAGTACCACTTTTCTTACCTTACCCAAGAGGTAATGTTTGATTTCACACAGTAAAAAGATGGCACTTTGGAGAATCTTAGTAACTACTCTCCTGCTCCTTTCTGGTATGAATCATAATGAGGCTGGCTGAAAGCTGTCTTCAGGGCTGAAGGAGGGTTTTCCAAGCCCCCTGATTCCCTCTTTTTCCTTCCTATTTGGAAAGTCTTTTCTGACCTTTCACAGTGCTCTTCTGGGTTAGGCTGAGGATTAAAAATTTATCCTGAAAGCTGTGCATTTCCTGAATGCCCACACATATGCTATGTAGCTCCATGATACAATATATATGGTTTATGATGGTTTAGTAAGTTACTCTTTTCTCCAGGGCAGAGTTTTACAAGATTCCTGGTGATAGTAACTTGGCCCAGACTATAGTATCTTGATATCTGCCTCATTTGTTAGGTGGGTCACAAGTAATTTGTTACCATAGTTAAAACATTGAGGTTTGTAAATAATTACCTATAGATTCATAGTTATCCTATATAACAGAACATTTTCTGGCATTCAGTTGTGCTTTCTCAAGAAAGGGAAAAAAGCAATTAAGATACAGCTAACATGTGGGGAATCGTATACAGAACCCCATCCTGCTTTGTCTGTGTCAGGGTAGTGAATGGGAGAGGCAACTTAGGTATTTAACTAGCATCTTGGAATAAAAAGACCAAGAACCACTGCCTTCACTTTAACTATGACTAGAGTTATAATTTCTCATTTTGTGATATGTATATAAAGAGATCTTGTTTTCATGAGGAAGGTACATGGCAAGGAATAATAATCATTCACAAACCATTAACAGTTGTGTTTAGAATGTCAGCTTTAGGAGGGTGGGGACGTTGTCTTGTTCACTGCTATGGCTGCAGTGAGCAGACTAATATCTGGCATATAACAGATGCTCAACATGTATTTATGGAAATAAGGGAGAATTCGACAATCTCCTTCTTGCTAGGCATGCACAGGTACTTCCTTCTCAACCTCTCTGCCTAAGGAGCATATGAGAGTAAGGGAAGAGAGTTAAGAGGCCAATAAAGCTGCTTGCATTCAGAGCTGTCCTTTATTAGGTCCCATCTCATGAGATTTAACTAATTGTGTGCTCTTCAATTTCTTCATCTATTCTTTGGTAAAAGAAGTTACCAATATTTACTGTGTTGTATAAGAGTTAAGTAATATGAGGTGAGTGGAAATTCAGAGTAAGAAACATTAAATAAATGATTTATCATTATTATTATTTTTGCCATATGAGATTGTTTGTGAGCATATTGTATTTGTAACTTCTGCATCAGGAGAAACTGATAGATATTTCCCAAAATTGGCAAGAGTCTTTGGGATGGAAGAACTAACTGTTTAGGCTGGTTCTATGCAAAAGTGCAGAATAGAGATTTATGCCAAGACTAAGGCCTATCTACACCTAAGATTTTACAGATATGGGATAAATTTGGCACTGATTAAAGGAAACAGTCATTTTTATCAGTCTGGCTCAAATAACTCTTTATTTCAGTGGAAAAAAAGCCAAATGATATGAGATGCACAATAGGCTAGACAGAGCCCCTAGAATAAGGAATTCTAGCCTTAACTCTCTAAATGCTTTGTTGAATCAATTTTCTCACCTGTAAAATAGTTATGAAAATCGCTGCCTTCTCTCTTACACAGGTCTGCTGTCAGGGCTGTATCAGAGAATGATCCAGAGTACCCTATGTCAACCTTTGGAACCCTGTACCTATTTGTTCTTGTTTTTTTGTGAATTTGATCTGGTTAATTAGTGAACAGAATGGCCAGTTCTGGTAAAGACTAAGACATGATGGCAGGTGAGGGTGTGGGAACTTGGCGAACACATGACACACTGTTTGTTTTGCAGTGTGTCCTTTCAGCTCATGAATGGTGCTTCCCTGCAGATCTGAGAAACCATGGGAACAAATATCCCCAGTTCAAGAGAAGGAGGGGTTCCTTGTTCTTTCCCAGGAAAAACACATGCAGCTTCCAGGGCTCCTCAGGCAGAAAGCACAAGATTTAAACATTGTTGCTTAGGGAGAAATCAGTACCAGCCTTTGTTCTGTTCTAAAGAATGGAACAGTTCTGTTCCAACTGTAGTGGAATGTGAAAGCATATGATTGTCTGTTCTGAGCCTAGGATGGCCAGCAGTTGTGAAGGAAGCAACTTGATAACCCCAGGTGACTGTGACAATGAAGTCCACTGGGGACTTGAAAATGAGAATGTCAGTATTTCTACTTACTGCTTAAAGACAGGAGTGGAAAAGGTATAAAGCAAATGTCTTGAAATGATGGAATGTTTTCAAAATCTTTTACTGTTGAATTAACACAAGGCCTGGATCTTCATTACATAGAATGACTTCAAATAATTTTTGATTATGGAACAGTATGTTGATCAGAGAAGCCCAGTAAGTGAGACAGGTAACTGTGGACCTGTTCCACTTGAAAGGACTAGGGGTCATTGGGTTGTTTCCTGATTATATTATTTGCCTAGGGATCATCATCTCTAATGTGACAATTGAGAGTTCTCTTAGCTCTAGCCGCTTTGCTCAGGTTGTCCAGGCCACCTGTCAGGTCACTCAGATGAGGCCTCTTCCTGCTGGGTCTGTCAGATAGAGTCATCAGGGACCACCTGGGTGCTTGAGACTGGGACTGTCTCATCTCTTATCTCTACAGTATATTGCATAGTGTCTGATACCTATGGAAGTCAAGTGTATGTTTGCCAAATTTATCTGGATTTTCCATTCTGTCCACCTTTCTATTACCATCTATACCTGGATTCTTCCCCCATTCTTCTGTCTATCTCTGGAATGTGTCTATTCTTTAGGGTTTTAGCTCTTTCAGGTCTGGACTATCCTACTGATAATGAGACTTTCATTAAAGCACCAAGGTGTAATATTTGGATAGAGACTTTGAACTCATTGGAAATAAATGAGGGCCTTGAGTGCCAAGGGGAACATGACTAGGTATTAAATAAGACACCTTTCTTACAACTTATTATTTCTGCAAGTCTATATCCACTCAATAAAAACCTACTATGTGTATGATACTGTTGACAGAAATATAGCAGAATATAACACAACCCCTGTTCTTTAAAAAAATTATTTTTTACTGAAGCATAGTTGATAGACAATATTATATTAATTTCAAGTATACAACACAGGGGTTCAACAGCTGCACACATTATTTAATCCTCACCCAAACTAGTGCAGTTACTATTTGTCAATATAGAAGGAAGTTATAGAACCATTGGCTATATTCTCCATGCTGCGATTCATCCCCATGACCAACTCTTATATTATGAATGAGATATGTGTCCCTTTGTTTCCCTCACCCTTCCCACCTATCCACCCAAACCCCTCCCCATGGTAACTACCAGTCATTTCTCAGTGTCTCTGAACCTACTGTTTTTTTGTTCATTTTGTCTTTAGTCTTAGATTCCATAAATAAGTGAAATCGTATGGTATTTGTCATTCTCCACCTGGCTTATTTCAATTAACGTAATACCCTCTAGGTTCATCCATGTTGTCACAAATGGCAGTATTTCTTTCTTTTTTATGGCTGAATAATATTCTATTTTGTATTTGTACCACATTTTTTTAATCCATTCATCTATTGATGGATACTTTGGTGGCTTCTATATCTTGGCTATTGTAAATAATGTGGCAGTAAACATAGGGGTGTATATATCTTTGAAAATCAGACATTTTGTTTTCTTCAGGTGAATTCCTAGAAGTGGAGTTCCTGGGTTATATGTATTTCTATTTTTAGTTTTTGAGGAACCTTCATACTGCTTTCCACAGTGGCTGTACCAATTTACATTCCCACCAACAGTGTAGGAGGGTTCCCATTTCTCCACATCCTTGCCAACACTTGTTATTTCTTTCTTTTAGATAGTGGCCATTTTGACTGGGGTGAAGTGATATCTCATTGTGGTTTTGATTTGCATTTCCCTGATGATTAGCTATGTGGGGCATCTTTTCATGTGTCTATTGGCCATCTATATGTCTTCTTTGGAAAAATATCTGTTCAGATCCTCTACCCATTTTTTAATCAGGTTATTTGTTTTTTTGGTGTTGAGCCATATGAGTTCTTTATGTATTTTTGATGTTAATCCCTTATTGGGTGTATCATTTATGAATATATTCTTCTATATTGTAAGTTGCCTTTTTGTTTTCTTGATGGTGTCCTTTGCTGTACAGAAGCTTTTTAGTTTGATGTAGTCCCACTTGTTCATTTTTTATTTTGTTTCCTTTACCTGGGAAGAGAACAGAAAATTGCTCATGCTTATGTTCAAGAAATTTTTGCCTATGTTTTCTTCTAGGAGTTTTATGGTTTCATGTTTATATTTAGGTCTTTAATCCATTTTGACTTTTTTTGTGTATGGAGTTAGGGAGTAATCCAGTTTCATTCTCTTGCATTTAACAGTTCAGTTTGCTCAACACCATTTATTGAAGAAACTATCTTTTCCCCATTGTATATTCACGACTCCTTTGTCATGTATTAATTGACTACATATGTGTGGGTTTATTTCTGGGCTCTCTGTTCTGTTCCATTGATTTGTGGCTTTTCTTTTGCCAATACCACAGTTTTTATTACTTTGTAGTATAGATTGAAGTCAGGGAGCATAAATAGCCCTAGTTTTGTTCTTTCTTGGGATTGCTTTGGCTGTTCAGGGTCTTTTGTGGTTCCATATGAATTTTAGGATTACTTGCTCTAGTCTGTCATTAAATGTCATTGGTATTTTGGTAGGGATTGCACTGAATCTGTAAATTGCTTTTGGTACGATGGCCATTTTGACAATATTAATTCTTTCTATCCATGAGCATGGGATAGATTTCCATTTATTTGTGTCTCATCTGTGTCTTATAGTTTTCAGAGTACAGGTCTTTCACTTCGTTGGTTAGCTTTATTCCTAAGTATTTTATTATTTTTGATGCAATTGTAAATGAGACTGTTTTCTTGGTTTCTCTCTGCTAGTTTGTTGTTAGTATTTGGGAATGCAACAGATTTCTGTATATTGATTTTGTATCCACCAACATTGCTGAATCTAGTTGTTAGTTCTAATAGTTTTTTAATGGAGTCTTTAGGGTCAACTATATGTAGTATCATGCCATCTGCGAATAGTGACAGTCTAACTTCTTCCTTACCAATTTGGATGCCTTTTATCTCTTTATCTTGTCTGATTGCCATGGCTAGGACTTCCAGTACTTTGTTGAATAAAAGTGGTGAGAGTGGGCATCCTTATCTTGTTCCTGACATTAGAGGAAAAGCTTTCAGGTTTTTGCTATTGAGTATGATGTTAGCTGTGCCTTTGTCATATATGGCCTTTATTATATTGAGGTATGTACCCTCTATACCCACTTTGTTGAGAATTTTTATCATGAATGGATTTTGAATTTTGTCAGATGCCTTTTCAGCATGTATTGAGATTATAATGTGATTTTCTCCCTTCCTTTTGTGAATGTGATGTATCACATTGATTGATTTATGAATATTGTACCATCCTTGCATCCCTGGAATAAATCCTACTTCGCTGTGATGGATGATCCTTTTGATGTATTTTTGAATTAGCTTTGTTAATATTTTGTTGAGGATTCTTGCATCTATGTTCATCAGGAATATTGGTCTATAATTTTCTTTTTTTGTAGTGCCTTTTTCTGATATTAAAGTGATGCTGGCCTCCTAGAATGTGTTTGGAAGTATTCCTCCTCTTCTATTTTTTGGAATACTTTAAGAAGGATGTGCATTAGATTTTCTTAGAATATTTGGTAAAATTCAGCTGTGAGGCCATCTGGCTCTGGATTTTTGTTTGTTGGGAGTTTTTTTGATTACCAATTCAATTTTATTACTGGCCATAGATCTGTTCAGATTTTCTGTTTCTTTCTGGGTCAGTCTTGGAAGGTTGTACCTTTTCAGGAATTTGTTTCTTCTAGGTTGTACAATTCATTGGCATGTAGTTCTTCATAGAAATCTCTAATAATTCTTTGTATTTCTGTGGTATCAGTTGTTAATTTTCCTTTTTTTCTTTTCTGCTTTTGTTTATTTGTTTCCTTTCTCTTTTTTTCTTGATAAGTCTGGCTAGAGGTTTGTCTATTTTGTTTATCTTCTCAGACAAATAGCTTTTGGTTTCATTGATTCTCTCTACTGTGTTATTTTTATGTATTTATTTCTGCATTGATCTTATTATGTCCCTCCTTATACTAGTTTGGGGTTTCATTTGTTGATCCTTTTCTAGGTTCTTTAGTTGTGAGTTTAGGCTGTTTGTATGGGATTGTTCTTATTTCTTGAGGTAGGCCTGTATTGCTATGTATTTCCTTTTTAGAACCATTTTGTGGCATCCCACAGATTTTGAACTCTTGTATTTTTGTTTCCATTTGTCTCCATGTATTTCCAGATTTCTTCTTTGATTCATTCATTGATCTATTGATTATTTAGAATTATGTTGTTTAGCCTCCAGATGTTGGTGTTTTTTTTTTCTTCATGTAATTGATTCCTAGATTCATACCATTGTGGTCTGAAAAGATGCTGGATACAATTTCAATCTTTTAAAATTTATTGAGGCTCTTTTTGTGGCCTAATATGTAATCTATTCTGGAGAACATTCCATGTATACTTGAGAAAAATGTGTATCCTGCTTTTGGGTGGAATGTTCTATATCTGTTAAGTTTATCTGATATAATATGTCATTCAGTGCCTCTGTTTCCTTATTTATTTTCTGTCTGGATGATCTGTCCATTGATGCATGTGGGGTGTTACAGTATCCTAATATGACTGAGTTGCACTTACCTATAATGAGTGCATAGATATTTCTAAGGGTTATATCCTCTTTTTGGACTTGACTCTTTTCATAATGTAATATCCTTATTTGTCCCTTCTCAGACAAATAGTCTATTTTGTCTGATATAAGTACAAGCACTCCTGCTTTTTTCTCCCTGTTATTTGCATGAAATATCTTTTCCCATCCCTTCAATTTTAGTCTGTGTATGTCTTTGGGTCTGAAATAGGCAACATATAGATGGGTCTTGTTTCTTAAGCTATTCTGTCACTCTGTGCCTTTTTTTTTCATTTTTAACATTTTTATTGAGTACTGACAAACAGCACTCCAGAAAATCTGCGCCATTTTACTTTCCACTTCCAGCATGAGAAAGGGCATTTTCTTCATATTATGGAACAATGATGGGGATTTTTATATTTAATTTTTCCAATAAAGCAAGTAAATAACAGTATCTCACTGTTATTTATATACATAAAAACATGTATTTTTCTGAATTGCCTATTCATTACTTTTGCAAATAGTTTTCTCCTAAGCCTACCATTTGTCTTATACATTGTTTTATATATGGTGTTAATATGGTTTAAATTGAGATACCCACAGATCCTCAAATTGAATGAGGAATGTCACTGTATTCTGTCTTCTACCTTTCTTTTTTTTTCTTTCTTATCTCATCTCTCTCTTTTTTTATTAAGGTGTCATTGATATACAATCTTCTGAAGGTTTCACATAAGCAACATTGTGGTACTACATTCAACCATATTATCAAGTCACCACGCACCCCATGGCAGTCACTGTCCATCAGCGTAGTAAGATGCTATAGAATCACTACTTGTCTTCTCTTTGTTATACTGCCTTCCCTGTGACCCCCCCCTACATTATGTGTGCTAATCATAATGCCCCTTAAATCCCTTCTCCCTCCCTCCCCACCCACTTTCCCCACCCCTTCCTTTTGGTAAACGCTAGTCCCTTCTTGGAGTCTGTGAGTATGCTGCTGTTTTGTTCCTTCAGTTTTACTTTGTTGTTATGCTCCACAAATGAGTGAAATCATTTGGTACTTGTCTTTCTCTACCTGGCTTATTTCACTGAGCATAATACCCTCTAGCTCCATCCATGTTGTTGCAAATGGTAGGATTAGTTTTCTTCTTATGGCTGAACAATATTCCATCGTGTATATGTACCACCTCTTCTTTTTTTTTTTAAAAAGGTATCATTGATATACAATTTTATGAAGGTTTCACATGAGCAACATTGTGGTTACTACATTCCCCCATATTATGAAGTCCCCATCACATACCTCATACAGTCACTGTCCTTCAGCATAGTAAGATGCTATAGAGTCACTACTTGTCTTCTCTGTGCTATACTGCCTTCCCTGTGCCCCCTCATATTATGCATGCTAATCATAACACCCCTTAATCTCCCTCTCCTTCCCTTCCTATCCACCCTCCCCAATCCTTTCCCTTTGGAAAGCGCTAGTCCAATCTTGAGTTCTGTGAATCTGCTTCTGTTTCATTCCTTCAGTTGTTGCTTTGTTGGTTTACTCCACAAATGAGTGAAATCATTTAGTACTTGTCTTTCTCTGCCTGGCTTATTTCACTGATCATAATACCCTATATTTACATCCATGCTGTTGCAAATTGTAGGATTTGTTTTCTTCTTATGGCTGAATAATATTCCATTGTGTATATTACCACATCTTCTTTATCCATTCATCAAGGTTGCTTCCATATCTCGGCTATTGATAATAGTGCTGCGATAAACATAGGGGTGCATATATCTTTTTGAATCTGTGATCTTGTTTTCTTGGGGTAAATTCCTAGGAGAGTAATTCCTGGGTCAAATGGTATTTCTATTTTTAGTTTTAGGAGGAACCTCCATATTGCTTTCCACAATGGTTGAACTAATTTATGTTCCGTCCAGCAGTGTAGGAGGGTTCCCTTTTCTCTGCATCCTCGCCAGAGAATGCATTCGTTGTTTCTTGTCTTTTGGATATTGGCCATCCTAACTGGTGTGAGGTGATATCTCATTGTGCTTTTAATTTGCATTCCCCTGATAATTAGCGATGTGGAGCATCTTTTCATGTGCCTGTTGGCCATCTGAATTTCTTCTTTGGAGAAGTGTCTGTTCATATCCTCTGCCCATTTTTTAATCAGGTTATTTGCTTTTTGGGTGTTGAGGCATGTGAGCTCTTTATATATTTTCATGTTAACCCCTTATCGGATATGTCATTTATGAATATATTCTACCATACTGTAGGATGCCTTTTTGTTCAACTGATGGCTGCTGTACAGAAGTTTTTAGTTTGGTATAGTCGCGTTTGTTCATTTTTGCTTTTGTTTCCCTTGCCTAAGGAGATAGTCCATGTAAAAGTTGCTCATGTTTATATTTAAGAGAGTTTTCCCTGTTTTCTTCTAGGAGTTTTATGGTTTCATGACTTGCATCCAGGGCTTTGATTCATTTCGAGTTTATTTTGTGTATGGTGTTAGACAGTAATCCAGTTTCATTCTCTTACATGTAGCTGTCCAGTTTTGCGAACATCAGCTGTTGAAGAGGCAGTCATTTCTCCATTGTACATCCATGGCTCCTTTATCATATATTAATTGACCATATATGTGTGGGTTAATATATGGACTCTCTATTCTATTCCATTGATCTATGGTTTTGTTCTTGTGCCAAGCCATATTGTCTTGATTACTGTGGCTTTGTAGTAGAGCTTGAAGTTGGAGACCATAACTGCCCCACTTTATTTTTCCTTTTAAGGATTGTTTTGGCTATTTGGGGTCTTTTGTGGTTCAATATGAATTTTAGAACTATTTGTTCTTGTTCGTTGAAGAATGCTGTTGGTATTTTGATATGGATTGCATTGAATCTGTAGATTGCTTTAGGCAAGATGGCCATTTTGACAATGTTAATTCTTCCTACCCAAGAGCATGGGATGTACTTCCATTTATTAGTGTCTTCTTTAATTTCTCTAAAGAGTGTTTTGTAGTTTTGAGGGTATCAGTCTTTCACTTCCTTGGTTAGGTTTATTCCCAGGTGGTTTACTCTTTTTGATGCAATTGTGAATGGAATTTTTTTTCTGATTTCTCCTTCTGCTAGTTCATCCTTAGTGTAAAGGAATGCAACAGATTTCTGTGTATTAATTTTGTATCCTTCAAGTTTGCTGAATTCAGATATTAGTTCTAGTAGTTTTGGAGTGGATTCTTTAGGGTTTTTCTGTACAATATCATGTCATCTGAAAACAATGGCAGTTTAACATCTTCCTTACCAATCTGGATGCCTTTTATTTCTGTGTTGTCTAATGGCCATGGCTTAGCCCTCCAGTACTATGTTGAATAAAAGTGGGGAGAGTGGACATCATTGCCTTGTTCTTGATCTTAGAACAAAAGCTTTCAGCTATTTTCTGTTAAGTATGATGTTAGCTGTTGTTTTTCATGTATGGCCTTTATTATCTTGAGGTATTTTCCCTGTACGTCCATTTTATTGAGAGTTTTTACCATAAATGCAAATTGAATTTTGTCGAATGCTTTTTCAGCATCTATTGCGATTATCATGTGATTTTGTCCTTATTTTTGTTGATGTAGTGGATTATATAGATGGATTTTCGAATATTGTACCATCCTTGCATTCCTGAGCTACATCCCACTTGATCGTGATGTGTGATCTTTTTGATGTATATTTGAATTCCGTTTGCTAGTATTTTGTTGAGTATTTTTGCATCTGTGTTCATTTGGGATATTGGTCTGTAATTTTCTTTTTTTGTGGTGTTTTTGCCTGATTTTGTTGTTAGAGTGATGCTGGCCTCATAGAATGAGTTTGGAAGTATTCCCTCCTCTTCTACTTTTTGTAAAACTTTAAGGAAGGTGCGTATTAGGTCTTCTCTAAATGTTTGATAAAATTCAGTGGTGAAGCTATCTGGTCTGGGAATTTTGTTCTTGAATAGTGTTTTGATTACCAATTCAATTTCATAGCCAGTAATTGTTCTGTTCAGGTTTTTGTTTTCCTTCCTGGGTCAGTCTTGCAAGGTTGGTTGTATTTTTCTAAAATGTTGTCCATTTCTTCTAGATTATTCAATTTGTTAGCATGTAATTTTTCAGTGTTCTCTAATAATTCTTTGTATTTCGATGGTGTCCATGGTGATTTCTCTTTTCTCATTTCTGATTCTGTTTATGTGTGTACACTCTCTTTTTTTCTTTATAAGTCTTGCTAGGGCTTTATCTATTCTGTTTATTTTCTTGAGGAACCTGCTCCTGCTTTCATTGATTTTTTCTGTTTTTTTTTAAAAAATTCTTCTCGATTTTATTTATTTCTGCTCTGATCTTTATTATGTCCCTCTTTCTACTGACTTTGGGCCTCATTTGTTCTTCTTTTTCTAGTTTCATTAATTGTGAGTTTGGACTTTTCATTTGGGATTGCTCTCTTTTCTGAGGTAGGCCTGTATTGCAGTATATTTCCCTCTTAGTGTGGCCTTTGCTGTGTCCCACAGCTTTTGGGGTGTTGAGTTGTTTTCATTTGCCTCCATATATTACTTGATCTGTTTTTTATTTGATCATTGATACATTGATTATTTAGAAGCATGTTAAGTCTCCGTCTCCATGTGTTTGTGGGCTTTTAAAAATTTCATTGCATAATTCATTTCTAGTTTCATACATTTGTGGTCTGAGAAGCTGGTCGGTACAATTTCAATCCTTCTTAATTTACTGAGGCTTCTTTTGTGGCCTAGTATGTAATCTGTTCTGGAAAATGTTCCATGTGCAGTTGAGAAGAATGTGTATCCTGCTGCTTTTGGGTGGAGACTTCTATAGATATCTGTTAGGTCCATCTGTTCTAATGTGTTGTTCAGTGCTTCTGTCTCCTTATTTTCTGTCTGGTTGATCTGTCCTTTGGAGTGAGTGGTGTGTTGAAGTCTCGTAAAATGAATGCATTGCATTCTATTTTCCACTTTAATTCTGCTAGTATTTGTTTCACATATGTAGGTGCTTCTATGTTGGGTACATAGTTATTTATAATGGTTATTTCCTCTTGTTGGACTGACTCCTTTATCATTATGGAATGTCCTTCTTTGTCTCTTGTTACTTTCTTTGCTTTGAAGCCTGTTCTGTCTGATACAAGTACTGCAACTCCTGCTTTTTTCTCCCTGTTATTTGCATGAAAAATCTTTTTCCATCCCTTCCCTTTTAGTCTGTGTATATCTTTGGGTTTGAAGTGAGTCTCTTGTAGGCAGCATATCGATGGTCTTGTTTTTAATCCATTCTGTAACTCTGTGTCTTTTGATTGGTGCTTTGAGTCCATTGACATTTATGGTAATTATCGATACATGTATACTTATTGCCATTGTACGCTTTAGATTTGTGGTTACCAAAGGTTCAAGGACAGCTTCCTTACTATCTAACAGCCTGTCTTAACTCGCTTATTATGCTTTTTCAAACACAATCTAAAATTTCTTTTTTTTCTTTCTTTTTTTCCTCTTCCTCCACTCTTTGTATATTAGTTGTCATATTCTGTACTCTTTGTGTATCCCTTGACTGAATTTTTTAGTAGTTGATTTAACTTTGCATCTGCTTAGTAATTAAATTTCTCTTCTGTGGTTTTATTTTCTCTGCTGACAGCTGTTTAGCTTTAGGAGCCCTTCCATGTAGACCAGTCCCTTTAAAATACACTGTAGAGATGGTTTTTGGGTTATAAATTCCCTCAACTTTTGCTTATCTTGGAATTGTTTAATCGCTTCTTTAAATTTAAATGATAATCTTGCTGGGTAGAGTATTCTTGGTTTGGAGGCCCTTCTGTTTCATTGCATTAAATATATGATGCCACTCCCTTGTGGCCTGTAAGGTTTCTGCTGAGTAGTCTGATGATAGCCTCATGGGTTTTCATTTGTAGGTGATCATTTTTCTCTGTCTGGCTGCTTTTAATGCTCTGTTTTTGTCCTTGATAATTGCCATTTTAATTATTATAATCTTGGAATTATCATCCTAGCATCCCTTATGTTGGGAGATCTGTGCACTTCCATGGCCTGAGAGACTATCTTCTTCCCCAGATTGGGGAAGTTTTCAGTAATTACTTCCTCAAAGACACTTTCTATCCCTTTTACTCTCTCTTCTTCTTCTGGTACCCCTGTAATGTGAATATTGTTCCCTTTGGATTGGTCAGAGAGTTGTCTTATTATTCTTTCATTCCTAGAGATCCTTTTTTCTCTCTGTACCTCACCTTTGTATTCCAGTTCTCTAATTTCTTTTTCATTTACTTTCTCCTCTGCCACATCTAATCTGCTTTTAAATACCTATGTTTTATTTTTCATTTCAGATACTGTATTTTTCAGAGTTTCTATCTGTGTCTTAAACTCCAACCTGACATCTTGAATATTTTTCTGTATCTTTGTGGGCATGTTTATGATTTTTATTTTGAAATATTTATCAAGAAGATTGGTGATTTTAGTTTCACTTATCCTTCTTTCTGGTGTTTGAGGGATTTTGGTTTGTATAAGATTCTTTTGCCATTTCATATTTTTAATGACTATTATGGAATAATAATTTTGTGTAGGCCATGTCCTCTAGTGCCCAGAAGCTCTACTCTCTGGAGCTGCCCAGTACCTGGAGCAATGGAAGTGTTCACAGGCATGTGGTGCTTGCCTGGAGGAAAGATCCCTTTCCTTCTTCCTGGCTGCAGTGCCTGCCTCCAGTGCCATGTCCAGTGGGCTGAGCATGTAGGGAGAAGTCTCTGTGCTACGTCCCTCTAGCTGCTCTAAGCAGGGCCATCCTTTGGATGGCCTGGTGCGATTTCAGGGGCAGCAGGTTTGTGAACTGATGCCAGCCAGGAAGAAAGAGTGGCAGGTTGTGTATCACAGTGGGGTTCCTCGACACCTCATTGCCTGCCAAGGGTATGGAGCGCCGAAAGCTCCTGAAAGTTCACAACCTGCTGGGATGAGTATGCCAGGATAATTTTGTCCACCTGTCCTATCTCATGAGCAGGAAGCTCTGTGTAATCTTTGCCCCTTTAGCACCCCTCTTACTGTTGGGAAGTCTTTCAAAGTGCCTTCCTTTCTTTTTCCATGGGGGCTGGTTGTGGGTACCTGTTCATCACATGTGGCTGGAATCTCAGTCTCTCTGAGTATTCCTCCTGTGTTTGACTTCCAATCCCTCTAATCTCCAGAGAACCATGTAATGTGGGTTAGTGCTCCCAGAGCAGAACTCCAGGGCTGGGAGGTTAGCAGTGCTGGGCTTCTACTCCCTCCCCACTCTGCTTCTCTTCCTCCCACCTGTGAGCTGGGGTTGGGGGAGGGCTTGTGTCCTGCCAGATCACGTTTTTGCTACTTTACCATTTTCTGTGAGGATTTCTCTTTTCCCTAGATTTAAGTGGTCTCTTTCAGTCTTTTTTCAGGTCGCTCTTTCAGTATTAGTTGTATTTCTTGTATTTTCATGTTATGTGTGGTTTTGGGAGGAGGTTTTTCCTTCACTTTTTATGCTGCCATCTTTTTCCCCACTCTGTGGCTTTTGATTGGTGCATTCAGTCATTTACATTTAAGATAATTATTGATAGGTATGTATTTATTGCCATCTTATTAATTGTTTTCTGGTTGTTTTTGCTGTTCCTGTCTGTTCCTTTTTTCCTCTCTTATTCTCTTCTTTTATGATTTGATGGTTTCATTTAGTGTTATGCTTGGATTCCTTAAAAATTTTTTTGTGTGTATCTTGTGGGCTTTAGGTTTGTGGTTACAATAAGGTTCATAGACGGTTTCCTAAATACATAACAATCTATATTTAAAGCTGATGGTCACTCTATTTTGATTACATTCTAAAGGTTCTTCTCTTCTATTTTTCTTCCTTCTTCACACTCCGTGTATAAGATGTCATAATCAACATCTTTTGTGTATCCCTTGAGTAATTTTGTGTATAGTTGATTTTATTTCTTTAGTTTTTGAACTCAATACTTGCTACAACCTTTGCTGTACGTTTATTTTCACTGATGAAAAGTATTTAGACTTAAGAACATTTCCATCTACAGAAGTACCTTTAACATGTCCTTTAAGGATAGGTTAGTGGTGGTAAATTCTTTTAACCTTTTTATATTGGGAAACTTTTAATCTTTTCTTCAATTATGAATAATAGTCTTGGTGGGTAGAGAATTCTTGGTTGTAGTTTCATGCCACTCCCTTCTGGCCTGTTAAGTTTCTGGTAAGAATCTGCTGATAGCCTTATGGAGTTTCCCTTATAGGTAAGTGTCTGCCTTTTTCTGCTTTTAGGTTCTTTATCAGCAAAGCTTCTTTTAACAGCAAAATCTTTGCAATTTTATCTCCTCTGTGTCTTGGTGTTGTCCTCCCAAGGTTCATTTTGTTAGTAGCTCTTTGTTCTTCCTTGATCTGGATGTCTTTTTCCTTCCCCATTAGGGAAGCTTTGCTATTATTTATTCAAATAGACTTTCTACTCCTTTGTCTCTCTCTTCTCCTTCTGGGACCCCAATTATGTGAATATTGTTTTATGTGGCATTGTTACAGAGTTCTCTTGGCATCTTCTCATTTTTAAAAATGTTTTTTTCTCTCTGTTCCTCAGCTTGGTTACTTTGCCTTTCTCTATCTTCCATCGCACTGATTCTTCTCTCTGCTTCCAGCAGTCTGTTAGTCATTCCTTCTATTGTATTTTTCACTTCAGTTATTGTATTCTTTAGCTCTGAATGGCTCTTTATCGTTTTTTTTCTATTTCTTTGTTGAAATTATTCTTGAGCTCTTGAATTGATTTCCCTATTTCAGTGAGCATCTTTATGATTGTTACTTTGAATTCTTTATTGTGATGATTGCCAATCTTCATTCCACTTAGCCTCTTTTCTGGTGTTTTACCTGGTACTTTTGTTTGGAATATATTCCTCTGCCTCCTTGTTTTGTCTAGGTTTCTCTGTTCTTTCCCTTATATTAGCTAGATCAGTTATGCCTTGGTTTTGAAAGTAATGGCTTCATGACACGGATATCTTCTGGTGCCAGAAGCTCAAGACTTTCTGCTCACCAGTGCCTGTTCTTTTTTGGTTCAGTTGCATTTGCTGTTGGTGGTCTGTGGGCAGGCTGCCCTTCTGCCAGCAATGGCTCATCCCCACAGCTAGCCTCTGTGTGCTCCTTGTTTGACATGAGGCACATGCTTGGGTTTGTTGTGAGTGGGCTATCCTCTGTCTGCTGGTCAACAGTGGTGGACTGCTTGGACAAGAGTGCTGGGTGGGGCTGGTACACTGTGGGGCACTGGGATTGTGCCAGTGGGGCAGGTAGAGAGTTTGGAGCTGGCTCCCACAGGCGTCTGGCCAGTTGAGCTCAGGGAGGGCCATGAAAACCTGGAAGGTGTTGTCCACCATTTGCTTGCTAGTCATCAGAGTTGGACAGCGGCTTGGCTGCTTGGCTGGGCAGGGCAGATACTCAGGGAAGCTCCATTGTGGGGTTGAGCCACCAGCAAGGAAGATGGAGAGTTCCAGAGCTGTCTTCTGCAAGCACCTGTCCAGTTGTGTTGGGGGAGGGCTTGGAAAGTGTCTGCCTATCCTTTCTTCTCCAGAGAGAGCTTCTTCCAATCTATGCCCCTCTGGTACACTCTCCACTACTTGTAAATCTTTCAAACTGCTTCCTTTGTGTTGGTTCTCTGTGGGAACAACAGAGAGTTCTTGTCCTCCACAGGTGACAGGGATTTTGGTTTCTCATAATTCTCCAACTCTCCCTGGTGTCCAGCCCCATTAATCATCAAAGCCCAGTGTAGTGTGGACTCGTATTCACAGAGTAGATATCAAAGGCCAGGTTGCTGGATTCCTGAGTGTTTATGCCCTCTCCACTCCATTCCTCTCCCTCCCACTTGTGGCCTGGGATGGGGGAAGGGCTTAGGTCCTGATAAGTTACCACTCTGCCCCTTTACTATTCTCAGTGTGGGCTTCTCTTCTTCACTAGGTATAGATGGTCTGTTCTGCTGTCTTCAGTTCATTTTAAGGGTTAGTGGTATTTGCTGTATTTGGTTCCTTGGTGTGCAAGTGGGAGAAGGTTTTCTTCTTGCCATCCTATTCCACCATTTTTTGCTGCCCACTGCAATGTTATTCTTAATGTGATAGGAAGAGACTGAGTGATTAAAAAAAAAATCAAACCTTTTATTTTGAGATAATTGTAAATTCACATGCAATTGTAAGCAATATTGCCTAGAGATACAGTGTTTCCTATACTCAGTTCCCCCCAATGTTCACATCTTACAACATTGTAATGCAATATCGCAACCAGCATATTGACATTGATATAATCTTATTTCTCCAGTTTTACTTGTATTTGTATGCACACAGGTGTGTCCATATGTGCACCTGCATGCATATTTAGTTCTGTGCAATTTTATTGTCTATGTAAAGTCATGTATCCATCACCACAGTCGAAACACAGAGCAGCTCCACCACCACAGGGAGTCTTTGTGTTGCACTGTCATTGTCACATCTGTGTGTTCACAGAAGTATTCAGTTTTTAAAGAAACTGCCAACATATTTTCCAGAGCTCCTGTGTCTGTAAGTAGCGATTGTAAATAGGGGATGATCTGATTTATTATTATTTGTTTTCGTTAAGCCCATTCTAGATTCTTTTTGGAACACAGATCATCAGCTTACCAAACAGACATCATCTCTGAGGTCAAGAGGACAAGGATAATGGCTTGGGCTAGGAAGGCACTAATGGAGATTGAGAGCAGTGGACTTGACCTCAGACAAAATGTGTAACTTTTCTGAGCCCTCTCTGACTTACCAGCCTTTTCTGTAAAAGGATGAAACGGGACACCTGTCCTATAGCCTGTTGAGGAATACTTATCAAGCACACAGAAGGCTTGGTACATATTAGAAGCATAGAAATATCTTTGAGTTTGTTTTCTGTTTTGATATGTACAGGTTCCTCATTGATTTTCTTTACAAAAATACGGTTTCTGAATTGCTGAGGGTTTAGTTGTTTGTTTTCTGACTAAATTATTAAAAAAAAAAGACCCAATCTTTGCCTTCAATAACAGATGCCTGCCTTTACAAAGCTCTCTACAGGATGAGACTGAACACAGGATTTTTTTTCCATCTTGCTGTACTTCCAACTGCCTGAGATACTCTCTTTGGTGCAGAATGCCACCCCACTACTCCATTTTAAAAATACTTATGCTGATGAAAGGATACTGAGTTTTATGAAGAATAAAACAGTAAATCCACTTGGTTGGAGATGGTAATCTGGTTAGTCACATTGCAGTGGAACTTAAGTGCATGGAAAACTGAACCTGGAACTTGATATGTGAGAGGGTAGCCTCAAGAGCACAATCACTGAGAACCTGTCCAGTTCCCTCACTTGGTTTCCAAGAGGTAATCGGGAATATAGGAAATAGTATATGGAGCACAGGTAATGTGCCACACTTAATGTATTTCATTTTATTTAATCCCCTGTGTAGTACCATATAGTAGTTAGCTATCTTTTCATTTTACATATGTGAAGATAAGGGTCAGAGAGATTAAGTAATTTGCTCAACACTAGTTACCACATGGCTAGTAGAGTCAAGATTTAAATGAGGTCTGTATGCAAGTTATACTCTTTATTTTTCCATGCACAGACTAAACAGACCAAAAAATGGAACTAAATTGATTGGTGAGCGAGACCTGTGACATAAGCTCCCCCTAGATCTAGGGGGTGTATTAAACCACATAAACACAGAGTGGAAGGAGGTGGCTCTTTGAAAAAAATATTGGGATGCTATTATCATAAAAATGGCAGACGGACATTGGGTAGGAAAAAATAAAAAAGGCCTCTATGATACTCTACTATTACCGTTTTAACCAAAGTCTTTTCTTACTTTTCCCTTCCCTCCTTCTTTCTCCTCCTCCTTCCTTTCTTTCTACAGTGTTTAATAAGTATATTCCCATGAATTATTTTCTTAGATATTTCTTCGGGCATTATACGATAAGTAGTAGGGTTCATTATTACTATTCTCATTTTATGGCATAGGACGTTGAGACCCAGAGGATGGAAATGACCCTCTGTTCTCTACAAAAATTTGTCTAAATAAAGAAAAAATAGAACTGGCAAGGTTTAGTGATATTTATATGTCTAAACAAGAGAGGGATAATCATTTGTGCCCATGAGAAATCAAACCTGGGACCTTGACCTCATTAGCACTGAGCTACTAGCTCTTTAGAAATATAAGGCAGTGAATGGTATGAGAGAACTAATGCACATCCCAAATGTCTAATGTGTTACTAGACAGAGGAGGCCCAGGGGTAAAATGTGGCTCATTCTGTGACTACAGTATGAGCTATATGTCATTAGAAGCCCTTGGAGAAGACTTATACAGAAACACACTCTATGTAGTTAGAAGCAGACCCTCTTCTTTATTCATTGTGAACTGGTTTTTTTTTTGAATGAGATTTAATGCCTTTACTTTATTTTATTACTTTTTTTATTTAACATACTTTTTTATTTTTTTGGTATCATTAATATACAATTACATGAGCAACATTGTGATTACTAGATTCTCCCCATTATCAAGTTCCCACCACATACTCCATTACAGTTACTGTCCAACAGCATCGTAAGATGCTATAGAATAACTACTACTCTTCTATATGTTATACTGCCTTCCCCGTGCACCCCTCTACACTATGTGTGCTAATCATAATGCCCCCTTTTCACCTTCTCCCTCCTTTTCCACCCCGCCCCCAGTCCCTTTCCCTTTGGCAACTGTTAGTCCATTCTTGTGTTCTGTGAGTTAGCTGCTGTTTTGTTCCTTCAGTTTTTGCTTTGTTGTTATACTCCATAGATGAGTGAAATCATTTGGCACTTGTCTTTCTCCACCTGGCTTATTTCACTGAGTGTAATACCCTCTAGCTCAATCCATGTTGTTGCAAATGGTAGGATTTGTTTTCTTCTTATGGCTGAATAATACTCTATTGTGTATATGTACCACATCTTCTCTATCCATTCATCTACTGATGGACACTTAGGTTGCTTCCATTTCTTGGCTATTGTAAATAGTGCTGCGATTAACATAGGGGTGCATATATCTTTTTCAAACTGGGCTCCTGCATTCTTAGGATAAATTCCTAGGGGTGTAATTCCTTGGTCCAATGGTATTTCTATTTTTAGTTTTTTGAGGAACCTCCGTACTGCTTCCCACAATGGTTGAACTATTTTACATTCCCACCAGCAGTGTAGGAGGGTTCCCCTTTCTCCACATCTTTGCCAACATTTGTTGTTGTTTGTGTTTTGGATGTTGGCCATCCTAACTGATGTGAGGTGATATCTCATTGTGGTTTTAGTTTGCATTTCCCTGATAATTAGCAATGTGGAGCATCTTTTCATGTGCCTGTTGGCCATCTGAATTTCTTCTTTGGAGAATTGTCTATTCATATTCTCTGCCCATTTTTTAATAGGGTTATTTGCTTTTTGGGTGTTGAGGCGTATGAGTTCTTTATATGTTTTGGATGTTAACCCCTTGTCAAATATGTCATTTACAAATATATTCTCCCATACTGTAGGATGCCTTTTTTTTCTGCTGACCGTGTTGTTTGCTGTACAGAAGATTTTTAGCATGATGTAGTCCCATTTGTTCATTTTTTATTTTGTTTCCCTTGCCCGAGGAGATGTGTTCAGGAAAAAGTTGCTCATGTTTATATTCAAGAGATTTTTGCCTATGTTGTCTTCTAAGAGTTTTATGGTTTCATGACTTACATTCAGGTCTTAGATCCATTTTGAGTTTACTTTTGTGTATGGGGTTAGACAATAATCCAGTATTATTCTCTTACATGTAGCTGTCCAGTTTTGCCAACACTAGCTGTTGAAGAGGCTGTCATTTCCACATTGTATATCCATGGCTCCTTTATCGTATATTAATCGACCATATATGCTTGGGTTAATATCTGGACACTCTATTCTGTTCCACTGGTCTACGGGTCTGTTCTTGTGCCAGTACCAAATTGTCTTGATTACAGTGGCTTTTTAGTAGAGTTTGAAGTTAGGGAGCATAATTCCCCCACTTTGTTCTTCCTTCTCAGGATTGCTTTGGCTATATAAAACTCTTAGAAGAAAAAATAGGCAAAAATCTCTTTTGTGGTTCCATATGAATTTTAGAATTATTTGCTCCAGTTCATTGAAGAATGCTGTTGGTATTTTGGTAGGGATTGCATTGAATCTGTAGATTTCTTTAGGCAGGATGGCCAAAAAATCTAATGAGGATGGGTATTAGGTCTTCACTAAATGGTTGATAAAATTCAGCAGTGAAACCATCTGGTCCAGGAGTTTTGTTCTTAGGTAGTTTTTTGATTCCCAGTTCAATTTCCTTGCTCGTAATTGGTCTATTCATATTTTCTGTTTCTTCCTGGGTCAGCATAGGAAGGTTGTATTTTTCTAGAAAGTTGTCCATTTCTTTTACGTTATCCAGTTTGTTAGCATATAATTTTTCATAGTATTCTCTAATAATTCTTTGTATTTCTGTGGTGTCCGTAGTGATTTTTCCTTTCTCATTTCTGATTCTCTTTGTGTGTGTAGACTCTCTTTTTTTCTTGATAAGTCTGGCTTGGGGTTTATCTATTTTGTTTATTTTCTCAAAGAACCAGCTCCTGCTTTCATTGATTCTTTCTATTGTTTTATTCTTCTCAATTTTATTTATTTCTGCTCTAATCTTTATTATGTCCCTCCTTCTACTGACTGTGGGCGTCATTTGTTCTTCCTTTTCTTGTTTCATTAATTGTGAGTTTAGACTGTTCATTTGGGATTCTTCTTCTTTCCTAAGGTAGGCCTGTATTGCAGTGTACTTCCCTCTTAGCACAGCCTTCGCTGCATCCCACAGATTTTGTGGTGTTGAATTTTTATTGTCATTTGTCTCAATATATTGCTTAATCTCTGTTTTTATTTGGTCATTGATCCATTGATTATTTAGGAGCATTTTATTAAGCCTCCATGTATTTGTGAGCTTTTTAATTTTATTTGTGTAATTTATTTCTAGTTTCATACCTTTGTGGTCTGAGAAGCTGGTTGGTACAATTTTAATCTTTTTGAATTTACTGAGGCTCTTTTTGTGGCCTAGTATATGATCTATTCTTGAAAATGTTCCATGTGCACTTGAGAGGAATGTGTGTCCTGTTGCTTTTGGATGGAGTGTTCTTTGGATGTCCCTTAGGTCCATCTGTTCTAATACATTGTTCAGTGCCTCTGTCTCTTTATTTATTTTCTGTCTGGTCGATCTGTCCTTTGGAGTGAGTGGTGTGTTGAAGTCTCCTAAAATGAATGCACTGCATTCTATTTCCCCCTTTGATTCTGTTAGTATTTTTTTTTTACATATGTAGATGATCCTGTATTGGGTGCATAGATATTTATAATAGTTATATCCTCTTGTTGGACTGTGTGAACTGGTTTTTAACACTGACGCAATTGGTGCTTAAACTAAAGATCCTACAAATGTGTTTGAGGCATAGAAGAATGGGATCTGTGGTTCTTCTGGAAAGGTGATAAATCCCAGGTACAATTAGCCTTTCTCCTCATGATCAAAAGTTTTGTCAAGTTGATCTTAGGAAATGCACCACCATTGCCTAATGTGATTATGAATTTGGGATTTAACAGGCTTTACTGAATCATCTACAGCTTTAAGATATGTCTCTATCTGAGGCCTATGCTATCAAACGTGTCAGAAATTGAATTGTATAAATATGTCAGAAAATTAATTTTCTCCACTTTCCAGTATAATCAATCAAAAGGAGGCAGTGTACACCTTCTGAAAAATTATTCATTTAATACATATTTCATAAATATTTACTGCATGCCTGTTTCTCAAGTACTTAGATTAAAATGGGCACACGGGGTCCTTTTCCTCAAACATCTTACAAACTAGATTGGAGTGGGGAAAATAATAGGACAAGAAGACAGGCAGACATTAGATTGAATCTTGATTCTGTCATCTGCAAATGTTACTTAAAGTCTCTGGCCTTGGTTTTCTAATAAATGGGTAAATATTACCTACTATAGAAATAAAGGTAAAGAGAGAATTTCTTTAGAGTGCCTATCATGTGACAAAAATTAAGATGTCAAATAGCTTAGTGCTTTTCCTGTTTTTCATCATTGTCTTGACAATTTCCTTATCCTTCCTCCTCCCTTCTAATTGATCAAGAACTGGGAGCAAAACCTACTTTATCGATTAGGTAAAGCCACTCTGCCCAGAATCTTCCATATGCTTTCTGTACTATGGCTCATCCACTGAATGGAGGATATTGGGATGGAGTTTACACACTCACATTTTAGAGGAAATGAATACTTTCCCTCAAAGGAAAATAATCCACTTAAATCTAGGGAGCATTAATGCTTATACTTTTTCAATCCAGGAGAACTCTTTACAATTATGTAGCCCAGATGTGCACCAGCATCATCTCGAGGAACTGGTTAAAAATGCATACAAAACTCGGAAGCAGTTAAATCTCACTTGGGTTGTTCTTTTTAAAAATGTTCACCACTGTGGTACATTAATACAATGGATTCAGCACCAAAAAGAAACAAGCTGTCAAGCAAGCCATGAAAAGACATGGATATTAGGTGCATATTACTAACTGAAAGAAGACAATCTGAAAGGCTACATGTTATCTGGTTCCAAAATTATGATATTCTGGAAAAGGCAAAACAAGGGAGACAGTAGCAATATCAATGGTTGACAGGGGTTGGGAGTGGAGAGGGATGAACAGGCAGAGCAGAGAGGATTTTTAGGGCATTATACACGATCATTATACACTGTCCAAACCCATAGAATGTGCAACACAAAGAGTGAATCCTTGATGTAAACTGTGGACCTTGGTTGATAAAAATGTGTTGATGTTGATGTTGATGTTCATTATCAGTGTTAACAAATGTCTCATGCCGCTGCTGGATATTGATGTGGCGAAGCTCGAGCGTGTGTGTCTGGAAGGGGTCCGTGGGAAATGCTCTACCTTCCCCTCAGTGTTGCTGTGAACCTAAAGCTACTCTGAAAAATAAAGGCTATTAATTAAAACAAAACGTTCACCGGATGATTATATTATAGAGCCTATTTGATACTACCTTAACTGACTCCATGCCATCCTTTTACAGATGTAAAATGTGAAATAGAGAAACAGAGGAAGAGAGAGGAGACAGAACATAGGGTGAGTTAATCACAGAGGCAGCAATGGAACTTGGGTTTCCTCCCTCCTTTTTCTGTGCTCTTTCCTCCATTCCTCCCATGCTGATGGGTCCTTGCAATGTTTCCCAGTGGTCCTGTGTTCTGGATAAGCAAAGAATATGGCTCAACTATGTCTAACTCCCTTGGGAGCTAGGGAAGGCGTGAAGCTGATTCCTACCCCATTAGTCACACCATTAATCGCTTCTGAAGCCAGATTAGTGGGAGAAAAATGCTGAGGTTGGGGAGGCTATTCAGGTGACTTGACAAGACTAGAATTTTTGCCTCAGTTTTCTGAAGGGCAGTTGGTATATTATTTTAATCCCATATCTCACTTTCACTGACATTTGCATGTTTTGTCCTTTTTCTATCCCATAAAATTGCTAGGAAGAACAAGGTGGTATTTCTCTCCCAGGGTGGGAGGGGCTCATCAGTTTTCATGCATGGACTGTATGCTCAGTACCAGGAAGATATCTTTAGACATTAGCTCATTGAATTGCTGCAGCACTTTCCCACTCTAAGTAATTGCTCACTTACTTTATATAGGAAGATCATGAGGGTCAGCAAAATTAGTGCACATTGCATAAGGCTGCAGACAGAATAAGTGGCAAAGCTCACATTTGAACCCAAGTGTTTCTCATAAAAGCCCATGATCTTTTTTTTGAACTGGAATTTATATGGTTGCAAAAGAGGTTGTAAATGTGTGTGTGGGGGTCTTACGTCTGCTCTTTGTTGTTGGGCTCTTAGAGATACAGTCTCCAGAAGAGGAAAGTGGACCTTTTCTCAGCATACCTGAAAGGACCACACTGTGATCCACAGTAAATTCCTTATACTTCTCAAAATTCATAGGGAGACAAGACATTTGCCTGGAGTCCATTTGGTAATTTATTTCAGGATGTCTGGCTCAGGCAGTTCATGGGATGCATACCAAGCAGAAAGTGAAGCCCTTGGATGAATAAACAGCTGAGGACAGGAATGGTGGATCAGCTTCAGACAGGGCAGAGGTGACCTGGAATTAAACTAGCTAGTGTAGCTCCTTTTATTCCCATTCATTTGGGTGATTATTAAATGTATTTCTTTTTCATTATGATTTTTTTCCTTTTGACACAGAAGAGGGATATTTATCTCATGATAGGATTTTAAAGCTTAGTGTCAGGTTTTGGGTCTGTAAATGCCACTCCAGTATTAACATCATAAAATACATTATATTTCAATGTATGTGCAAGAAAAGCAAAGCATACCAGAGACCCAGAGTTGAGAATAAAGGGCTTGGGAGCTATTTGCTTTGTAGTGTGATTCCCTAGTTCACTTTGTGCTTGTGATGGGCCAGAAAGACATTGACACAAGGGGAGAAACAGCTAGGTAATGGGGGTCTGGCTGCTCATTGAGGAGAAATGATTAATATTGCTCCATCAAAGGGCAATTTATAAATTATGATTTGTCAAAAAATGGAGTTTGGAGTCATAATGGCCAGTGTCTAAATTCCAGCTCTTCCATCCACCGGCTGCATCACTTTAGAAGTTTCAGTTTCCTCAAATGTGAAACGGGAGTATCATGAGAATTCAGTGGGTTAAGGCATGTAAAGTGTTCAAATGCTGGGCACTTAGTTGGGGCTCTGGAAAAGCTAGTTCCCTTTCTCCTCAGTCCCATTGGTCAGGGCAGATTGACACAGTTCACAGGGAAGATGAGCAATTGTTGCTTCTATCTTTATATTCCCTTTAGACATTTTAATCAGCAGAGAGATATATGGGATATACAGCTGAGAGAGGAGAGAGAAAATTTGTAGTTAGGCAGAGCCATCAAGAGCTGAGAAAGGAGAAACAAAATTGTCGAGGTATGTGCTGTGGGGGATGGAAGTGTAGACAAGGAAGTGCTGGGGGGAGGGGGTAAAGTGAAGTGGGAGGCAGGGGAGCTTGAACCACAGGAGGGCTGGGGGGCACTCTTTATAGGCTCTAGTAAAATTTTCTTGGATGGGCATCAAAGAGCCGTACTCTGGATGAGGAAAAAGGGCTTGTACTTGTCTATTACAGTTTGAGTTGCATTATTCTAACATATTTGATCATCATCCCTTGAGAGGGTGCTTAAATACCGTGCCCCATGTTGACAGTTTAAGAGCAGAATCCTCCCCATATATTCTTATGTTTACTTAATCACAAGGTATTGGCTCCTCCCCTCCCACCCCCCTTCCTACTCCTTATGCCTTTCCCTTGAGTAAGGCAACTGCTTTCTCTTCTCTAGTTTGGCTATTGTTGGACTTCCTGCATCTGGCCTGATACCTATCCCTTGATCCCATCTACTCCAGCTGCCCTGAGTAAGCCCTTAAATGAAGGAGGCCTGTCTTCTGGAACTAACCAAGCCTTGGTTCACTTGACTGAGCTCTTGTTGAAATTAACTCAACTCCCTGTAAAGGGGAATCTGATTTTGCCTTTACCAGCCAAAGAATTTTTATATGGTCATTGAACTTTACAATCAAAACAAACTTTTAGGGCCTCAGCTTGTTTCCAGCAGTAATATTTTTGGAAAGGCATATTAAATTACAAATTTGTTTTCATCTCTTTATCCTAGTATCAATGCAGAAGAGAAACAATCTAATGTAGAGAAATAAAGTGAAATAATTAAAAAGTTGTGGAATGTGAAACGACTAAGATAAAACCAAGCGGGACCCATTGGAGATAATGGTTATCTGTTTGCAGTAAAGATGAAGTGAGAATAATTCATGACTTGTGATAACATTCAACTGAAAGGAAGTAAATTAGATGTAGACAAGGCCAGGAGAGGATTACAAACACAAGCAGGGCCAAGCAGAGCAAAGGGAGGGTTGGGGCAGGATTTTATCCTTACCATGTAATTGAAACAATGCTTCATATTAACAGTATGAGTTTAAACTAGAGTCAGGAGGTATTGAATGAAATGCAAAGACAGAGACACAGAGGGTTTGAGAGAGAGATTGAGAAAGGTCCAATGCATGCACCACTAGAAACTATCTGGGCAGGGAAACTAAAACCCTGCATGCCAGCGCAGTGCTAAATGTTTTTACATATATGATCTCATTTAAGCCTTGTTGACAGCCCTGTAAGGTCTGATAACAAGACCCGTATTTGATGGGGAGAGGGAGGCTCAGATAGGTAACTTGCCTAAATCTCTTTACCAAGTAAGTAGTGGAATTGAGATAAAAGTTCAGGCTTTAAAAATTGATAGGTTGAAGGGGTTTCTTTAACATTTTTTAAATTTATTTTTTAAAAATTTTATTAAGGTATCATTGATACACACTCTTATGAAGATTTCACATGAGAAACATTGTGGTTGCTACATTCACCCATATTATTAAGTCCCCCCCACACCCCATTGCAGTCACTGTCCATCAGTGTAGTAAGATGCCACCGAGTCACTACTTCTCTTCTCTGTGTTACATTGTCTTCCCTGTGACCCCCCACACCATGTGTGCCAATCATAATACCCCTCAATCCCCTCTCTCTCCCTTCCCACCTGATTTTTTTTTAAAGGAGTTCCCTCATTAAACTGTTAGGTTTATAAGTACTCCAACCACAAGAATAACAGAAAATACACAAACTGAAAGTGAACCTCATACATAGATGTAAATAAAGCCACTCTTTAGGTTGCCCATTAATCCACAGTGGCATATTCATTTTATTTATAGTATTATACCCCTTGCCATGATATTCCATTACAGAGTCATGCTACACACTCCATAGTTAACACTATAAGAACCATCTCTTTTTAAATGCGGTTTTCTCTCTATATTTTCCTTTTGGCTTGCTCCCAGTTAAAAAAAAATACAGTTAAACTTCTTGTGCTATTAGATATTCCAAGAAAATGTGATAAAATTAAAGATGTCTGAGTTAAAAAAAAGTTCAGGTGTGCCTGGCTTCAAAGTTTTGTTCTAAGTACACCACACCATCTTGTAACTGCTGAGCGTTGAGATCCAAAAGACTGTTAAAAATTCTGGATATAGCTGGGCCACTAAGGGAGCTGAGCGACTCTAAGTGTTTCTCTATTACTCGTACACGCATACATATACACACGCATGCACACACGCACACACACACATACACACACAATCTTAGCCCCATCTGACCTGCTAACATTATATGTCCATTTGAGTGTCTCACAGACTGGTCAGATTCAATTTATTAGAAAGCACTAAAGCATCCTGCACCCTGATTGTCATATTTTGTCTTCTCTACCTGTTTGCTCAAGACAGAAATTTGAGGTTTCCCTTGATCCTTTCCTTTCTGTTATCCCCACGTTCAGTGAATCTCCATGTCTTATGGATTCCACCTCCAAAATGTCTCCTTTTTTTTCCTCTCTTCATTTGTTCTATCCCAACGTTGGTTCAGGCTGTCATCCCCTCCAGCCAAGAGTACTACAGCAGCCTCTTCACTGGACTTCCTGTCTTTCGTCTCCTTCCCCACATCCATGTTCCACATTGTAGGCACAGAGATATTTATGAAATACAAATAGGTACAAACCTTCCATGCCTCCCCTTTTCCTAGCATAAAGTTAACGCCTTTACATAATGTCTTCTTAATAAATGTCTTTGCAGGAGATATCACCTCTCCCCTACCTTGCACTCCACAAGCAAGTGAAAAAATTGCCTCGTACGGTGTCATCATGCTTTCATAATCATCCAGCTCTTTTAATGTGCTGTTTCTTCTACATGGAATATCTTTCTGTCTTTTTTTTCCCACCGCATGGATTAGTTCCTACTTGTCCGCTAGAAGCCGGTGTAACTATCTCTTCCTCCACAAATCCCTTCTTAACTGTCCAAAGATTCAGTTAGGCATACCTTGTATGGCCCTCATAATGTTTATCTACTTATTACACTGCATTTTAATGGATACATTTGGACCCTCTAAATTGTAAGCTACCTGTGAGCAAAGACCGTAGCTTATTTACCAGTGCTGGTTCTGGTGCCTGAACCATGATAGATGTCGAATAAACATTTCTGATCAGGGGTTGTCACAGATGGAAATTAACATGCATGAGATTTATCAGGGAGTCCTCTTGGGGTGGGGATTGGACAGAAGGAGAGGTTGAACTTTGGCACAGCCTTGTGGAGCATCAGCTGCCCTACGGGGGAGTTCTGAAGCTGCGATAATCCTTCAGAATGGCCTCAAGTTGGGGTGAGGGGACTGTATCTTTATACACCTGTGTTGTTCAGTAATTGAGTGAAGGGGCTCTTTTCCACCAAGACAGTCTGTCTACAAAGGGGTTAATAGGTGAGGGCTGCCTCCCAGCAGCATGCCCAGCAGCTGGGGAATGAATCCTTCATTTGTGAAGGGGAATTTGAGTGGCTCATTTCAGTGTCCACCATGGGTGTTTCACTCAATAAACACACTCTTCAGCCCACTAGCTCCAGGACTGACTTAAATAAGGGATGTTGTGGAGCTACAGTAATATCCCATCAGGGAGCTCATGTGGAGTCATGCTTATGTGTTTTCCAGTGAAAAAGTAATTGAGGAAATGGTCTCAACTCTTTTCAGACTGGCTGCCCTCTCCATACTCTCTGAAGCTCCTAGTAGGGGATGTTTAGACTTACAGGACCTGAACAGGTCCACCTAGCACCTGTTTAATCAGATGGATGTTGGTGCAGAAACAACAGGCAGTGTCCCAGTTGTGCTGTGTAAGGCATTTCCTTTCAGAGGGAACAACCCTTCAAAGAATCCACTCTGACTCTCTCTACCCCTGCACCTACCCTGGTCTTCATCCCCCATGAGAGTTCAGGTGTGAGGGAACACATTAAACAGATCAGGCTCACACTAGACAGGTCAGAGCTTCCCTGGCATAGAAGCTTCATGCCCCAGAGGGATAACTATCTCTTGTAACAGAGTTAGACACAGCTTCCAGGTCCCCACAGAAAGTTTGCCCAGTTAATGAGTCTCTGTATTCAAGGAATCACAAAGCTATGGCTTCCCACCAAGCATTTATGCTGTATTCATGCTTTTCCAGGGCATGCAATAGATCTATCACAGGTCATTTTTACCATGAATAGTGTTGCGTGGTAATGTGGATGAGATTCCACCTTTATCAAATTTTCAGGAGAAAGAGGAAGGAAGTTAATCCATCATCAGATTTGTCTTTAGTGAAGGGCAAAGGGGTCTGCTCACTCTTCTGCACAGCCTATCTGATCTTCATCACACCACAGGGTAGTCAGGACACCAGAGGACAGGCACGTCAAGGCAGATAATCCTTCCAGCAAGCTGTCTTCTACCTAGTTTACCTCTTCTTTTCATGGCTCAGAACATGGGAGAGATTTGTCAGCCTTTCTGATCCTGGGGAATAGTTCAGTGCCTTGAGCATAGTAGACACTTGCTGAAAACCGAGAGCCCACCGAGGTCCCTGGCGAGAACAGTGAGAAGGTGCCAGCGATGAGCCAGGCAGAGGGCTCTCACTAAAAGGTCACTATGCTTGGGCCTTGGTTTTTGGACTTCCAAGCCTCCAGAACTGTGAGAAATAAATGTCGGTCACTTATAAGCTACACAGTTTATGTTGTTTATAAGCTACCCAGCAGCCTGAAGGGACTAAGACAATACTCAACGGAAAATTTTACTTAACAAAAAAGAAAAAAATAAAATTGAGAAAAATCAGATGAAATATTCTCATATTTTTACCTACTAAACATAACAATTATAAATATAGAGTATTTCCTTCCAGTGTTTCTTATATACACAGGCTTAACAACTGGTATGTACTAGGATGCCTATTACAAGTTTCTTACCTTTTTTCATAGGTAGGCATTTTTAAAAATAAGAGTATTACGTTACTGAAAGATTGGTTTTGCCTCAATCCATCAATTTAAACATAAATATTTTGTTTGGTGAAGCTCAAGTGATTGGGATGTTCAACATTTATTTTAGTTATACCACCTACCAGGTCATGTGTTAGGTACATGAAGAGGGGAGAAAATAAAGCTTAGTTCTTGTTCAAAGCACTTACGTGCTCTTCATAGGGAAGGAAGGTTCACATTCATATTTTACTTCCCGTGAGATGACTGTCTAATGTTGGTTTCAGCTTATTCTGTTTAGTTGAGATTATACCTTTAAAGGACCAGAAAAGAAAGTTAGGCCTACTTCAGAAGTTTCGCCAAGGAGCCGGTTTCTCAAAAATAAATAGGCAAATAATCCCTGCAGATTAGCCAGTCTCTGTAAAATTATTTTAACACAATATCCAGCTGATCATTTGGGAGGCAAGCAAGTCAGCAGGTGTGGAGTGAATGTTAGCTACTTGGTTGTCATGGAAACTTTTCTTCCAGACCAGGAAAAAGGCAGTCATGGGGAAACATGCCATGTGGAAAAATAGCCCATTTCTCCATGATCTATTCTCTCTGTTGATCACAAGTCAACATCCTACTGGGGCCGGGAGTGGAGAGAAATGCGCGCATCCTACTCATATGAAGGAGAGAAACATTTCCCTTTGTGCAGAGAGAGACCCAAGGGACATGATTTGAACAAGAAGTGTGCAGATAAAACTGGAAAGCCAACGTTATAAATTTGTTTTATTTTTATTCTTTTTTTCTTTCACTATTTTTATTTTTAAAGATGATTCCCCACAAGTTGTTAGAAGGCTTATTTACAGTCACCCACAGATGCTGGGTGAGGAAGACTGTTAAGATGAAACTTTGACTAGCATTTGCAGTGCTGACCCAAGACACCTCCCAGCATGCCTTGCCCCAAAAGGAAGCCTGTGTAACCTTCTTAACCTCCTTAGAAAAAGCTGTGATGGGTAAGACTTTCAGTTTTATTATAAAGGGTCTTCAAACTTACATAGGTTTAAAAATAAATTACTTTCTTGGTCTAACTTGATTATTATACTGTCTATAAATCTTGTGATTCTTGCCAGTATCTCTCCACATTTGCCCCAAATTAATCTGAATTTATGTAATTTTAATAAACAAAATAATTTTTTTAAAGGTAGAATTATGTACCCTGGGCTGCATATCTATCTTCAAAATGCTTTATGGCTGTTCATTTGCATGTTCAGCTTTCTCTCTTAAATTGTGAACTCTTCAGTGTTTTGAATGGTGCCTGTTCATCTTTATAAACTTAGCATTAGCTCAGTTCCTAAGTGTTTGATTCATCGAGCAACTCCTACGTACAAGTCTCTGAGATTGGTAAATGATTCTTATTCAGTGGATAACTGGATGCATGGCTATATTCTGGATTCTCTTGGTTTTCTGTGTTTTGGAGAGCAGAACAATTATTTCACAGGAACAAAATCTATCATGCAAGCATTTTCGTCATAGCAGCTTTCTCAATTGCAGGATATAATTAAGAATGGACCTTAGTAGTGATAACCTGATAAATCAGTTATGGGATGGTGAAGTCTTACTTCTACTTCCTATTTCTTCACTTGTAGTCTTTTACCAATAGGTCAAATGAGATCTATTGATCTACTTAAAAATTTTTTTTTTATTTTGCTATCATTACTGTACAATTACATGAACAACATTATGGTACTAGACTCCCCCTATTATTAAGTTCCCACCATATACCCCTTTACAGTCACTGTCCATCAACGTAGTAAGATGCTATAGAATCACTACTTGTCTTCTCTGTGTTATACTGCTTTCCCCATATTCCCCCCCTTCATTATACATGCTAATCGTAATGCCCCTTTTTCCCCCTTACCCCTCCCCTCCCACCCATCCTCCCCAATCCCTTCATCTTTGGTAAGTGTTAGTTCAATCTTGGGTTCTGTGAGTCTGCTGCTGTATTGTTCCTTCAGTTTTTTCTTTGTTCTTATACTCCACAGTTCAGTGAAATCATTTGATACTTGCCTTTCTCCGCCTGGCTTATGTCACTGAGCATAATACCCTCTAGCTCCATCCATGTTGTTGCAAATGATAGGATTTGTTTTCTTCTTATGGCTGAATAATATTCCATTGTGTATATGTACCACATCTTCTTTATCCATTCATCTACTGATGGACACTTAGCTTGCTTCCATTTCTTGGCTATTGTAAATAGTGCTGCGATAAACATAGGGGTGCATATGTCTTTTTGAAACTGGGCTGCTGTATTCTTAGGATACATTCCTAGGAGTAGAATTTCTGGGTCAAGTGGTATTTCTATTTTGAGTTTTTGAGGAACCTCCATACTGCTTTCCACAATAGTTGAACTATTTTACATTCCCACCAGCAGTGTAGGAGGTTTCCCCTTTCTCCACATCCTCGCCAACATTTGTTGTTGCTTGTGTTTTGGATGTTGGCCATCCTGACTGGTGTGAGGTGATATCTCATTGTGGTTTTAATTTCCATTTCTCTGATGATTAGTGATGTGGAGCATCTTCTCATGTGCCTGTTGGCCATCTGAATTTCTTCTTTGGAGAAGTGTCTGTTCAGCTCCTCTGCCCATTTTTTAATTGGTTTATTTTCTTTCTGTTTGTTGAGGTGCATGAGCTCTTTATATAATTTGGATGTCAACCTCTTATCGGATATGTCATTTATGAATATATTCTCCCATATTGTAGGATGTCTTTTTGTTCTACTGATGGTGTCCTTTGCTGTACAGAAGCTTTTTAGTTTGATGTAGTCCCACTTGTTCATTTTTGCTTTTGTTTCCCTTGTCTGGGGAGATATGTTCATGAAGAAGTTGCTCATGCTTATGTCCAAGAGATTTTTGCCTATATTTTTTTCTAAGAGTTTTATGGTTTCATGACTTACATTCAGGTCTTTGATCCATTTTGAGTTTACTTTTGTGTATGGGGTTAGACAGTAATCCAGTTTCATTCTCTTACATGTAGCTGTCCAGTTTTGCCAACACCAGCTGTTGATGAGGCTATTTCCACATTGTATATCCGTGGCTCCTTTATTGTATATTAATTGACCATATATGTTTGGGTTTATATCTGGGCTCTCTATTCTGTTCCATTGGTCTATGAGTCTGTTCTTGTGCCAGTACCAAATTGTCTTGATTACTGTGGCTTTGTAGTAGAGCTTGAAGTCAGGGAGCATAATCCCCCCTGCTTTATTCTTCCTTCTCAGGATTGCTTTTGCTATTCGGGGTCTTTTGTGGTTCCATCTGAATTTTAGAACTATTTTCTCTAATTCATTGAAGAATGCTGTTGGTATTTTGATCAGGACTGCATTGAATCTGTAGATTGCTTTGGGCAGGATGGCCATTTTGACAATATTAATTTTCCTATCCATGGGCATGGGTTGTGTTTCCATTTATTTGTTTCTTTTTAAATTTCTCTCATGTGTGTCTTGTAGTTGTCAGAGTATAAGTCTTTCACTTTCTTGGTTAGGTTTATTCCTAGGTATTTTGTTCTTTCTGATGCAGCTTTGAATGGAATTGTTTTCCTGATTTCTTTTTCTGCTAGTTCATCGTTAGTGTATAGGAATGGAAGAGATTTCTATGTATTAATTTTGTATCCCACAACTTTGCTGAATTCAGATATTAGATCTTGTAGTTTTGGAGTGGATTCTTTAGGGTTTTTTATGTACAATATCATGTCATCTGTATTGATCTACTTTTTATGCATCTATGGTCTGTAATTGTTTTTTCAGTATACATTTGTATACTAAAACTAATTTACACACTATGCAAAGAATCAATTTCTCTGACAGTTGTATGACAATAATTCAAAATATCTTCATTGTCAGTGATTGCTTTCTCTAAATATTCCCGTTTTTTTCTGCTGCCTTTCACACACCTAAACCGTTTCATCTCAGTACTTCCTCATTCCTTAGTTTATTCCTGATTCCTGCTCTGCCAAAGCTTAGTGCTTGTATGATTTCCTCAGTTCTTTTCCTAAATTGAAAGATCTTTCTTCATAAATTCTCCCAATAATACTTTTGAATAGATCTTTTGTACCTGGAATTGTGCATTGGAGACAGAGTTTAATATGATTTGGGCACTTCTCTCAAGACGCTCAGAGCCAAATACAGAGATCCTTAATCTCAGGTAAATGAACTTCCTGAAAGTATATGCAAAATGTTGGTTATTTGAGCACCTATTTTGTTCTAGGGTAGAAGGTCTCTATGATTTGTAGTTTTCTAATGAATGATAATAGACAAGGAAATAAACAGTTAAATTTTAGTGTGATAAGTGTTATTTATGATTGAGATAAGAATAGGAAGCCAGTGAAGGATGCTTCGGCAGGGTTAGAGAAGGCATATTCTTAGAACTTTGCTGATTGAGTTCACTGGGATTCACCTGCAAGCTGGTTACATCTGGGACCTCAGTGACTCTCAGCAATTCTGTTTTCCCCATGACCCTTAGTCACACTCCTACATTCCTGTTACATCTCAAACCATTTTTACTTTTCACTTCTTACTTTAATCATCTTCTTGAAAGAGTTACTGCCAAGTCCAGATGTTTTGTTGAAAAATTAAAAGGACCTGCATGACAAAATCTGAAATGTTCATAAAATAGTAACTACTAGGGGCTAACATTATCAGCAAGGCATGTTAGGGAAGGATATCTAATTTTAAAGGGGAAAAGCCTCCAAAGTAAACAAGTAAATTTCTGGGGAAAAAGAAGAGGAAACACCATTTACAGAAGAATGTTTTGTATATTTCATTTTCTACTTTGCTAGCTCTAGACAGTCTACACCCTGCTGAAAATGTCTGTGAGTTGGGGAAGGGAGTCTGGGTATCTGGAAGTTGACAGCTATATTGCCTTAATTAATCTTCACACTTCTTAAAAGGTGCCTTGATGTGAGCCTTGTTCAAAGTCATGGAGCTAACCAGTTGTAAACTAAGGTTTGAACCCAGTTGTATATGTGTGGTCTATGTTCTTCTCTCTATATCAAGCTGTTTTTTTTTTCAGCTGAGGTATAATTGACAGTTGAAAATTACATATATTTATAGCATATAGCTTGATAATTTGATATATGTATACATTGTGAATAATCATCACAGTCAAGTTTACTAACATATCCATCACCTTGCAGTTACCATCTTTTGTGTGGTAGTGAGAAGACTGAAGATCTACCCCTTTAGCAAGTTTAAGGTTTACAATATGGTCTTGTTAATTATAGTCATCAACTTGTACATTATATCTCCAGAACTTACTCATTTTACAGCTGAAAGTGTGTACTCTTCTACCAACATTTCCCCATTTCCCTTACCTACCACTCCCAGCTAACCACCATTCTACTCTCTGCTTCAATGAGTGACTTTTTTAGATTCCACGTGTAAGTGAGATTATGGAGTGTTGTCACTGGGAGTCTGGCTTATTTCTCTTAGCATAATGTCATTCTGGGTTCATGGGTATTGTTACTAATGGTGGATTTCCTTCTTTTTAAAGGCTGAATGATATTCTGTTGTATGTATATATCATATTTTCTTTTTCCATTTACCCATCAGTGGGCATTTATGTTGTTTCCATATCTTGGTTATTGTGAATAAATACTACAGTGATCATGGGGGTACAGTTATCTTTTTGATATTCTTATTTCAATACTTTTGGATAAATACTGAGAAGTGGGGTTACTGGATCACATGGTAGTTCTATTTTTAATTCTTTTCCATGATGGTTGTATTAATTTACATTCCCATCAACAGTGTAAAAGGGTTCCCTTGTCTACATGTCCTTGCTAATGTTTATCTTTTGCTTTTTCTTTAAAAGTAGCCATTCTAACAGGTGTGAAGTGGTGTCTCATTGTGGTTTTGATTTGCATTTCCCTTGTGGTTAGTGATATTACCCACTTTTCACATATCCATTGGTCATTTACACGTCTTCTTCAGAAAAATATCTATTCAGGTCCTTTGCCCAGTTTTTAATTGTTATTTTTGTTTTTTGCAGAGTTGTATGAGTTCCTTATATGTCTTGGATATTAACCCCTTATCAGATACATGGTTTGCATATATTTTCTCCTATTCCATAGGTTGTTGTCTTTTCATTTTGTTGATTGTTTCTTTTGCTGTATGGAAGTTTTTTAGTTTGATGTAATTCCACTTATTTTTATTTTTGCTTTTTTTCTTTGCCTGTGTTATTGATGTCATATCCAAGAATTTAACTGCCAAGACCAATATCAAGAAACTTTTTCCCTATTTTTTTTCTAGGAATTTTATGGTTTCAAGTCTTACATTTAAGTCTCTAATCTATTTTGAGTTGATTTTTGTATGTGATCTATGGGTATAGTATTCTTGGTTGGTGAGTTTTTTACTTTCAGTACTTTGTGTATACCATCCCTCTTTTTTCTGGCCCACAAGGTTTCTGCTGAGAAATCCACTGATAGTCTCATGGGGTTCCCTTATATATAAAAAGTCACTATTCTCTTGCTGCTTTCAGTTTTCAAAATTCTCTCTCTGTTCTTGGCTTTTGATAATTTGATTATAATGTGTCTAGATGTAGTCTTCTCCAGAACTGATCCTGTTTGGGAACTTTTGAACTTCATGAATCTGGATGTCCATTTTCCTCTTGAGATTTGGCAAATTTTCAGCCATTATTTCTTTAAATAAGCTTTCTGCCTTCTTCTCTCTCTTTTCCTTCCTGGGACTCACATATAATGACCCACTTGATGGTTTCCCATAAATACTGTAGGTTTTCTTCACTCTTTCATTCTTTTTTCTTTTTTCCCTATGACTGGATTATTTAAAGTGACTAGTCTTTTAGTTTACAGATTCTTTCTTTGCTCAATTGAGTCAATTTTTGAAACTTTCTATTGCATTTGTCATTTATTATTGTATTGCTTAGCTCCAGAATTTCTGATTGGTTCTTTTTAATGATTTCTATCTCTTTGTTAATATTGCTCTCTTCAGATACTGTTTTCCTTATTTTGATGCATGTCTGTCTGTGTTCTCTTGTGGCTCACTGAGCTTCTTTTGAATTATTTGTCAGGCAATTCATAGATCTCCATTTCCTTGGGGTCAGTTACTGGAAAAGGATTGTATTCCTTTGGTGGTATCATGTTGCGTTGATTTTTCATGTCCTTGTAGCCTTGTGTTGCCTGTGCATTTGAAGGGGTAGTTACCCATTCTTGACTAATGGGCTGTCTTCAGTGGGGAAAATCCTTAAACTATGGGTGTGTGCAAGGGCAGCAGCTAGGTGAGTGGAATCTCTGGCTCTGGGGTGATGCAGTGGTGGCGCTGGCTCTGGGAGAGTGGTGCAGCAGGATAGATTCCAGGCAGCTTTATCAGCTGATGTCAGCATTGGCAAAGAATACTGGGTTCCTTCGTGGCAAAGGCTGCAGGTGTCCATGGTGGTGGCAAGGGCATGGGTCCTTGGTGGGGAAGCCTTAGGGTCTCTTGTTATCTTTTCCCCCATGGGTGGAAGAACCGCTTGGCTGAGAGATGGGGTGACATAGGTAAAATGCTTCCTATGTTTTTTCTCATGTGGCCATCAATTTTTAAAAATTTTACTTGTGCCCATCAATTTTTAAAATTTTATTTTTATTTTGGTATCATTAATGTACAATCACATGAACATTATGGTTACTAGACCCCCTATTATCAAATCCCCCCCCCACACCCCACTACAGTCACTGTCCATCAGCGTAGTAAGATGCTATAGAATCATTACTTGCCTTCTTTGTAAATACTGCCTTTCCCGTGTCCCTGCTGCTGCATTGTGTGTGCTAATCGTAATGCCCCTTTTTCCCCCTTATCCCTCCCATCCCACCCATCCTCCCCAGTCTCTTTCCCTTTGGTAACTGTTAGTCCATTCTTGAGTTCTGTGAGTCTGCTGCTGTTTTGTTCTTTCAGTTTTTTCTTTGCTCTTATACTCCACAGATCAGTGAAATCATTTGATACTTGTCCTTCTCCACCTGGCTTATTTCACTGAGCATAATACTCTCTAGCTCCATCCATGTTGTTGCAAATGTCTGGATTTGTTTTCTTCTTATGGCTGAATAATATTTCTTTGTGTATATGTACCACATCTTCTTTATCCAATAATCTACCGATGGACACTTAGGTTGCTTCCATTTCTTGGCTATTGTAAATAGTGCTGCAATAAACATAGGGGTGCATATGTCTTTTACAAACTGGGCTGCTGCATTCTTACGGTAAATTCCTAGGAGTCGAATTCCTGGGTAAATGGTACTTCTATTTAGAGTTTTTTGTGGAACCTCCAAACTGCTTTCCACAATGGTTGAACTAGTTTACATTCCCACCAGCAGTGTAGGAGGGTTCCCCTTTCTCCACATCCTCGCCAACATTTGTTGTTGTCTTTTGGATGTTGGTCATCCTAACTGGTGTGACTGTGGTTTTAATTTGAATTTCTCTGATCATTAGTGATGTGGAGCATGTTTTCATGTGCCTGTTGGCCATCTAAATTTCTTCATTGGAGAAGTTTCTCTTCAGCTCCTCTGCCCATTTTTAAAAGGTTTATTTGCTTTTTGTTTGTTCTGGTGCATAAGCTCTTTATATAATTTGGATGTCAACCCCTCATCACATATGTCATTTATGAATATATTCTCCCATACTGTAGGATGACTTTTTGTTCTACGGATGGTGTCCTTTGCTGTACAGAAGCTTTTTAGTTTGATATAGTCCCACTTGTTCATTTTTGCTTTTGTTTCCCTTGCCCAGGGAGATATGTTCATGAAGAAATTGCTCATGCTTATGTCCAAGAGATTTTTGCTTATGTTTTTTCTAAGAGTTTTATGGTTTCATGACTTACATTCAGGTCTTTGATCCATTTTGAGTTTACTTTTGTGTATGGGGTTAGACAGTAATCCACTGTCATTCTCTTACATGTAGCTGTTCAGTTTTTCCAACACCAGCTTCTGAAGAGGCTGTCATTTCCCCATTGTACATCCATGGCTCCTTTATCGTATATTAATTGACCATATATACCTGCATTTATATCAGGGCTCTCTAGTCTGTTACACTGGTGTATGTGTCTGTTCTTGTGCCAGTACCAAATTGTCTTGATTACTGTGGCTTTGTAGTAGAGCTTGAAGTCAGGGAGTGTAATTCCCCCCACTTTATTTTTCCTTCCCAGGATAGCTTTGACTATTCGAGGTCTTTTGTCTTTCCATATGAATTTTAGAACTATTTGCTCTAGTTCATTGAAGAATGCTGTTGGTATTTTGATAGGGATTGCATTGAATCTGTAGATTGCTTTAGGCAGGATGGCCATTTTGACAATATTAATTCTTCCTAGCCAAGAGCATGGGATGAATTTCCATTTATTAGTGTCCTCTTTAATTTCTCTGAAGAGTGTTTTGTAGTTTTCAGAGTATAGGTGTTTCACTTCCTTGGTTAGATTTATTCCTAGGTATTTTATTCTTTTTGATGTGATTGTAAATGGAATTGTTTTCCTGATTTCTCTTTCTGCTAGTTCACTGTTAGTGTATAGGAATGCAAGAGATTTCTGTGTATTAATTTTGTATCCTGCAACTTTGCTGAATTCAGATATTAGATCTTGTAGTTTTGGAGTAGATTATTAAGGGTTTTTTATGTACACTATAATGTCATCTGCAACCAGAGACAGTTTGAATTCTTCCGTACCAATCTGGATGCCTTTTATTTCTTTGTGTTGTCTGATTGCCATGGCTAGGACCTCCAGAACTATGTTGAATAAAAGTGGGAAGAGTGGGCATCCTTGTCTTGTTCCTGATCTTAAAGGAAAAGCTTTCAGCTTCTTGCTGTTATGTATAAAGTTGGCTGTGGGTTCGTCATTTATAGCCTTTATTATGTTGAGGTACTTACCCTCTATACACATTTTGTTGAGAGTTTTTATCACAAATGGATGTTGAATTTGGCGAATGGGTTTCAGCATCTATGGAGATGATGATGTAGTTTTTGTTCTTCTTTTTGTTGATGTAGTATATGATGTTGATGGATTTTGGAATGTTGTACCATCCTTGCATCCCTGGGATGAATCCTACTGGCTCATGATGGATGATCTTTTTGATGTATTTTTGAATTTGGTTTGCCAATATTTTGTTGAGTATTTTTGCATCTATGTTCATCAGGGATATTGGTCTGTATTTTTCTTTATTTGTGGTGTCTTTACCTGGTTTTGGTTATAGAGTAATGTTGGCCTCGTAGAATGAATTTGGCAGTATTTCCTCCTCTGCTAGTTTTTGGAAAACTTTAATGAGGATGAATATTAGGTCTTCACTTAATGTTTGATAAAATTCAGAAGTGAAACCATCTGGTCCACGGGTTTTGTTCTTAGGTAGTTTTCTGATTACCAATTCAATTTCTTTGCTGTTAAATGGTCTATTCAGATTTTCTGTTTCTTCCTGGGTCAGCATAGGAAGGTTGTATTTTTCTAGAAAGCTGTCCATTTCTTGTCAGTTATCCAGTTTGTTAGCATATAATTTTTCATAGTATTCTCTCATAATTCTTTGTATTTGTATGGTGTCAGTAGTGATTTTTCCTTTCTCATTTCTTGTTCTGTTTATGTGTGTAGACTCTCTTTTTTTCTTTATAAGTCTGTCTAAGGGTTTATCTTTTTTGTTTATTTTCTCAAAGAACCAGCTCCTGCTTTCATTGATTCTTTCTATTGTTTTATTCCTGTCACTATTATTTATTTTTGCTTTAATCTTTATTATGTCCCTCCTTCTACTGACTTTGGGCCTCATTTGTTCTTCCTTTTCTAGTTTCATTAATTGTGAGTTTAGACTGTTTATTTGAGATTGTTGTTCTTTCCTGCGGTAGGCCTTTATTGCAATGTATTTCCCTCTTAGCACAGCCTTCGCTGCATCCCAGAGATTTTATGCTGTTGAATTCTTGTTGTCATTTGTCTCCATATATTGCTTAATCTCTGTTTTTATTTGGTCATTGATCCATTGATTATTTGGAACATGTTATTAAGCCTCCATGTGTCTGAGGGCTTTTTCATTTTCTTTGTGTAGTTTATTTCTAGTTTCATTCCTTTGTGATCTGAGAAGCTGGTTGGTACAATTTCAATCTTTTAAAATTTACTAAGGTTCTTTTTGTGGCCTTGTGTACAATCTATTCTTGAAAAATTTCCATGTGCATTTGATAAGAATGTGTATCCTCTTGCTTTTGGATGGAAATTTTCTGTAGATGTCCGTTAGGTCCATCTGTTCTAATACGTTGTTTAGTGCCTCCTGCTCTTTATTTATTTTCTATCTGGTTGATCTGTCCTTAGGAGTGATTGGTGTGTTGACGTCTCCCAAAATGAATGCATTGCATTCTATTTCCCCCTTTAATTCTGTTAGTATTTGTTTCACATATGTAGGTGATCCTGTGTTGGGTGCATAGATATTTATAATAGTTATATCCTCTGGTTGGACTGATCCTTTAATCATTATGTAATGTCGTTCTTTGTCTCTTGTGACTTTCTTTGTTTTGAAGTCTATTTTGTCTGATACAAGTACTGCAACTCCTGCTTTTTTCTCACTAGTATTTGTACTATCTATCTTTTTCCTTCATTTTTACTTTCAGTCAGTGTACGTCTTTGGGTTTGAAGTGAATCTCTTGTAGGCAGCATATACATGGGTCTTATTTTTTAATCCATTCAGTGACTCTATGCCTTTTGAGTGGTGTATTCAGACCATTTACATTTAAGGTGTTTATCAATAGGTATGAACTTATTGTCATTGTAGGCTTTAGATTCGTTGTTACAAAACGTTCAAGGGTAATTCCCTTACTATTTAACAGTCTAATTTAACTGACTTCATATGCTATTACAAAGACAACCTAAAGCTTCTTTATTTTTTTTCCTCCTTTTTCTTCCTTCTCCATTCTTTGTATGTTATGAATCATATTCTGTAGTCTTTGTCTTTTTTTGGGTGACATCTATTTAGTCTTAGGAATACTTCCATCCATAGGAGTCCCTCCAAAATGCACTGTAGAGGTGGTTTGTGGGAGGTAAATTCTCTCAGCTTTTGCTTATCTGAAAATTGTTTAATTCCTCCTTCAAATTTAAATGATAACCTTGCTGGGTAGAGTATTCTTGGTTCAGGGCCCTTCTGCTTCATTGCATTAAATATATCATGCCACTCCCTTCTGGCCTGTAAGGTTTCTGTTGAGAAGTCTGATGATAGCCTGATGGGTTTTCCTTTGTATGTGATCTTTTTTTTTTCTCTCTAGTGCTTTTAATAGTCTGTCTTTATCCTTGATCTTTGCCATTTTAATTATTATATGTCTTGATGTTGTCTTCCTTGGGTCCCTTGTGTTGGGAGATCTGTGCACCTACATGTCTTGAGAGACAATCTCCTTCCCCAGATTGGGAAAGTTTTCAGCAATTATTTCTTCAAAGATACTTTCTATCCCTTTTTCTCTCTCATCTTCTTCTGGTAACCCTATAATGCGAATATTGTTCCATTTGGATTGGTCACACAGTTCTCTCAATATTCTTTCATTCTTAGAGATTCTTTTTTCTCTCTGCTCCTCAGCTTCTTTGTATTTCTCTTCTCTAATTTCTGTTCCATTTACCATCTCTTCTACTACATCTAATCTGCTTTTAAATCCCTCTGTTGTATGTTTTACTTCAGATATGGAATTTATTAATGATTGAATCTCCGACTTAAATTTGTTTCTGAGTTCTTGAATATTTTTCTGTACCTCAATAGGCATGTTTATGATTTTTATTTTAAACTGTCTTTCAGTAAGATTGGTGAGTTCAGTTTCATTTGGTCCTTTTTCTGGGGTTTGTGAGATTTTTTGTCTGAACCATATTCTTTTGATGTTTCGTATTTCTGTGTGGTACCCACTAGTGCACAGAAACTCCATTCTCTGGAGCTGCACAGCCTCTAGGGTGAGGTTGGGGGTCGTAGGGGAGTGGAGTTGTTGCCTCAGGGGAGGAAAGATCTGTGTCCTGATTCCCATCTGTTTTGCCTGTCTCCATTGTTAGCTACAGTGGGCTGAGTACACATGTGTAAGCCTCTGTGCTCTGCATCTCCAGCTGTTGTAAGCGGGGCCTCCCTCTGACAGGCCTGACGCCAGCGTAGTGACTGCCAGTTACGAGCAGGTGCAGGTAGGCCTGGAGGAAGGCTCAGCAGGATGTGTGTCAGAGGGGGGCCCCTCAGAGCTGAGTAGGCTGCCAGGAGGATGGAGCACCTGAAGCTCCCCAAAGTTCCCAGCTAGTTGGGCAGAGTGCACCCAGACAATCTTGTCCATCTCTCCCTTCTCCTGTGCAGCAAGTTCCATGCAAACCCCGCCCCTTCAGAAGCCCTCTTGCTGCTAGGAAGCCTCTCAGACCACCCACCCTTCCTCTGACCCAGAGCGGCTGGATGCAGATCCCATCCCCCACCAGCAGGCGGGTGTTAGTGTCACAGGCCCTCCACCCGTCTGAGATCTCCAGTGTCCAGAGCTCCACACACTGTAGGTTCCTGCTCACAAAGCAGATGATCTCCAGGGCTATGCGTTCAGCAGTCCCAGATTTCCACCCCCTCCCCCGCTCTGTTTCTCTTCCTCCCGCCGGTGAGCTTGGGTTGGGGGAAGGGCCTCAGTCCCGCCAGATGAAAGCTTTCAAATGTTACCCTCTTTTGTGAGGTCAGCTCTGGTTGTGAGATCTGTACGCAGTCTGGTTCAGCCTTCTTTTTCTTGCTGTTTTAGGGTTAGTTGTATCAGTTAACTATATTTTTGTATTATTTGTGGTTTTGGGAGGAATTCGTGTCATCTCTCATGCCGCCATCTTGAATCCTCGCTCTGGCCATCAATTTTTGTGCTCCACTTGTTGCAGCTTGTTTATTGTACTTGAGAGCCCTTTCATAGCTATTTTCATTGGTGGATAGTCGTTCAATAATTGTTTTTATGGGGGGACAAGTATTGGGACCTCATCGAGTGCCATCATTGTGATGTCACTCCCCAAGCTGCCTTCTAAGGCAGCAGAGGGCTACCCTTCCCCCAAGTCAAAGCTGAAGTCAAAGGCTTCTTTGCAGGTTATTAATTTAGGAACATGGTCCTAAGGTGCAGGTGTTATTAATCAAGGTCGTAGAACAGGGAAAGATGACCTGTCAGTACAAGGATGTATAGCCAACTTCACCAAGGATACGGAACAGCTGGTTCTTTGAGACCTTTTGACAATCTTAAGGAATGTCTCAAAACTCAGAACTGTGTGAGGTCCAGTGGGATGGGAAGATGCCTCCTATGGGCTCCTGCACAAGTGTCAAGCAAAGTATCAGAGACACCTGGAGAAGGTTGAGGAATATGCTGTCAGGTTTCATCTGCATGAATCTATTCACAATTTTAGTGGCTTGAAAAAGAGTTTAGGCTGATATGATTTGAAGCAGTACATAATAGATGTTCAGGACACAGGCAAAATGAAAAATAGTAACAACACTGACAAGCTTCTATATATTATAGAAGTGATTAGTGTTAGGTTCCCTTTAACACCAGCCTTGAGCTGCCTCCAGGCACAGCAGCTCCTTATCACTTACAACAGCTGCATAAGTCCCCTTTAACACACAACCTTGAACTGCTTCCAGGCCCAGCGGCTCCTTATCACTTACAGCAGCTGCACCCGAGTGTAGCAAAGGACCGTATTGTCTGCAACAGTTTCTCAGAAATCACAGGACAACCATCCTGCCCATCATGGCCCTAAATTCCTTTATAAGCAGCTCCCCCTTGCTGCTGCTGCTGCTCTCTCTCTTTTGAGACAGCCACTCTGCCTGTTTGTCTTGCAGGGAATAAAATCACGCTGACGGAGTTCTCATGTCCGTGTTTGCAAGTGAGTGAGCCGGGTAGCTAAAGAACCCTTTCAAGTAGAATTCAGAGAGGCCTTTTGTGTGGGTCAAAGTGGGTCATCTTGATGAACGCATTTAGTGCCTGGGCACTATGTTGAGATGTGTTGGGGTCCCTGATTCTCTTCTCTCCAGAAGTTCTTAGATTCTGTGCAGGTACAAGGCTATATCCTCCAAGAAGCTTTGCACTTCAGAAAGTGGTGATACTCTGTGGTCTGAGAGAGAGCTGATTGTGTGGAGTTTCATTAGTAATGTGTCATTGGGTTTTTGCCTTTCCCCATGCATGTCATTTGGCTTTCCTTCTAATGGAATCTAATGGGCAAGGGGAATCTAATGGGCAAGGGAAATCTAATGCAGAAATCTAATATGTTAAACCCAAAATGAAGTTTCCCTGCTTGAAACAGGTAGTTTCTTAGATAGTTGAATGCTGGAGAATGGAGAGCATATGGGGACATTCTTCTTATCCATTTTGGATGCCCTCGAGATACTTTAAAAATCCACTAAGAATCAATTGAGTAGTTAGAAAATTTTTGTCTTGGGCCATGTGTTAAAGATTCTGACAGAGCTTTTACAGCATGTAAAACCAATTTCAAAATATGAGCTCCATGAAGGAAGTGACATTGTATATACTCATCTAGAACGTCTAAGAGTGCTTGGCACAGCTAGGTATTGAATGAATGAATAGCTGCCATATTCAGGGTGCTTTGCTACTGTTTGTTTTATAGTAAGTTGGGAAAAGTTAGTTTTGCTTCTTCAATACTGTTTTTCTTAGTTCTTTTGTCACTGTTATCATTTGTGAAAGAATGACCATGATTAGAAGACCAGTGTATTAGCCTCAAAACTGAGCAGTACTAACTGACTTTGGAAAGCCAAACCCATGACATCAGTCTACTAAGAAATATCCTTTGATTGAGAGTTAGTCTAACACTCTAATATCAAAAAAACCTGGAAGGAATTGGATCCATGAAACATGAAATCTAAAAAAAAACATGTAGGGGGCAAAAATCTGAGATTCTATTAGATGTATTTAGTATAGATACAATGCTATAATTTTTGGATTCCTATATAATGAAAAATAAATAAGCAAAAAAGTAAAACCCTACTTTAAAATCATGGTAAAGGACTAAAAGTACTAGAAAGTATATCTATTAGAAAGCCTTGATTGATATTATGACTAAAAGAACTCCTGTAGCTATCCAAAAAAATTTTTTTTCTTGCTTATTTAATGAACACTTTAACGTTACATACTGCCATATAGGAAATGTTAGCAACATTATAGTTAGATATATTGACAATATTTGAATTACCACCAAACTTCTGGCTTTCTAGAGGGGAGAACAGTTTATCCAATGAGGGTGGAAAGTGACAATTCCTGGCAGCAATATTAGTGATGGTGGAGTTACCATAACATAGCTTGGAATTTGTTTTTCTTATCCAAAGAGGAAAATTACATTTGTATATAATTCAAAGTTCAGTTGTAATTGGAAATTGCAACTACGTAATTCAGTAGTAATTGGAAATCCTTGCCACTGAACAAGCTTATATTTTTGGGAAAATTGTTTCTATGGTGATGTGTTTTAACAACAGAATGGTTTGTGAAGGATCTATCAATAGTATATCATAATACTGATAAAGTCTCTTATGGAATCAAACATATTCTCTCATGTTACATTATACTTATTCTGTTTTTTTAAAATATAATTTATTTTTCAATTATGAAAGTAATACTTGCTCATTACAGAGAAGTAAGGAAAAAGCATAATCCTAAATACCTGGGGACAGTCACTGCTTTCATAATTCTAAACTGTAATTTGTTTTGATTATACAAGTTAATCATGTTTAGAGAAGAAATTAGAAAATTCAAACATGCAAAGAGTAAGAAAATGAAATCACTTATAATCTTACCAGTAAGAAATGACTGCTTATAATGTATTGGCCTCAGCTATCTAGATTATATATTTGTATACAGATATTTGATATGCATTTTAATTTTAGAAAAAGAAACCATACATACTGTTATAAATTTTTTGTCATTTAATACTTTGTTTTCATATTCTTAGACCAATTAAATTCTTTTATTGCTCCACATTTTACTGAATCTAAAGAATTGTATACCACTACAATTTACTAATCTTTTATTATTGGTGTTTTATATACAAACTTCTGAAAAATTTCTTCACTTAATCTTTACATCTACCTTTAGTTATAAATTTTGGATAAATTCATACAAGTCAAACTTCTGTGCATGAAAGTGGAACAGTTTTCATTGCCACTGAGTATATGAATTGTCATGTATACAGTGTATCATCATGCTTGGGCACTGTATATAATTACACAGATATTTGTGACTGTCAAAAAGGGGAATCTCATTGTTTTAAAGTCCATTTGTTGGAAGGAACAGATACTCACATTACTTCAGATAATATGGATTTTGTAAGGGAGCTTATGTAAACTGGGCCTCATAGGATAATAGAAAAGCAAAGCACCAAGGGGCCTGATGCTGAATTGGATAGAGGATGGTTTTTCAAGATGAAGTATGGCTCTAGCTATCCAATCTTTTCATCGTCTGTCCTCAGTAAGAGATTTTTAAGAAATATTTTAACCTTTTATTTTATTCTTAAAATTAAAAAACTCAGATTTTGTTTATAGTAATTACATAGTAGAAAATACTAAGAGAGAATAACTCAACTTGATAGCAGAAACACAAATAACCCAATTAAAAAATGGGCTAACGACCTGAATAGACATTTCTTAAAAGAAGATACACAAATGGCCAACACGTATATAAAAAAGGAGGCTCAGCATCCCTAATCATCTAGGATATTTAAATCAAAACCACAGTGAGATAAAATCTCATATTTTGATAGGATAGCTATTATCAAAAAGAGAAAAGGTAACAAGTGTTGGTGAGATGTGGAGAAAAGGGAACCATTATATATTCTTGGTGGAATGTAAATTGACACAGTTATGGAAAACCGTATGGAGGTTCCTCAAAAAATTAAAAATGAACTAACATCTGATATAGCAATTCCATTTCTGGGTTTATATCAAAAGGAAATTAAATGCTTATCTTGAAGAGATATCTGTACCTCCATATGCATTGCAGCATTATTTACAGTAGCCAAGATATGGGAACAACCTAAGTATCCTTTGACAGATGAGTAGATAAAGAGAATGTAGTATATAATACAATGGGATATTATTAAGTTATAAATAAGGAGGAAATCTAGCCATTTGTGAGTAAATGGATGAACCTGGAGGACATTATGCTTAGTGAAATAAGCCAGACACAGAAAGAAAGATATATCATTTCATTTATTTGTGGAATCTAAAAAAGTCAAGCTAACAGGAGAAGAGATTGAATGATGGTTTCTAGGCACTGGAGCTTGGGGGAAGTGCTGAGATGCTGGTCAGAGTACAAACTTTCAGTTACAAGGTGAGTAACTCTGGAGATCAAATGTACAGTATGGTGGCTGTAGTTAATAATGCTGTACTGCATATATGTTGGGTTTTTTTTTACAAATTGAAGTTTTGTGGCAACCCTGTGTCAAGCAAGTCTATTGGTGCCCTTTGCTCATGTTGTGTTTCTGAGTCACACTTTGGTGATTCTCGTAATATTTCAAACTTTTTCATTATTATTATATTTGTTATGGTAATCTGTGATCACTGATCTTTGATTTGGTGTGCCATGAAACATGCCCATATAAGATGAACTTAACTGATAAATGTTTTGTGTATTCTGACTGCTCTGCTGACCAGCTGTTCCCTGTTTTTCTCTCTTTCCTTGGACCTCCTTTTTCCCTGAGACACAATAATATTGAAATTATGCCAGTTAATAACCCTACAATGACCTCTAAGTGTTCAAGGCAAAGGAAGAGTTGCATATCTCTCACTTCAAATCAAAAGTTAGAAATGATTAGGCATAGTGAAGAAGGTATGTCAAAAGCCAAGATAGGCCCAAAGTGAGGCCCCTCGCACCAGTTAGCCAAGTTGTGAATGCACAGGACAAGTTCTTAAAGGAAGTTAAAAGTGCCACTCCAGTGAATACATGAAGGATAAGAAAGTGAAACAGCCTTATTGCTGATATGGAGTAAGTTTTAGTGGTCTACATGGAAGATCAAACCAGTCACAACATTCCCTTAAGCCAAAGCCTAATCCAGAACAAGGCCCTAACTGTCTTCAATTCTGTGAAGGCTCAGAGAGGTGAGGAAGCTGCAGAAGAGAAGTTGGAAGCTAGAAGAGGTTGGTTTATGAGGTGTGAGCAAAGAGGCTATCTCTATAACATAAAAGTGCAGGTGAAGCAGCAAGTGCTGGTGTAGAAGCTGCAGCAGATTATCCAAAACATCTAACTAAGATAATTACTGAAGTTGTCTGCACTAAACAAGAGATTTTTCAATGTACATGAAACAGCCTTCTATTGGAAGAAGATGCCATCTAGGACTTTTATAGCTAGAAAGGAGAAGTCAATGTCTGGCTTTAATGTTTCAAAGAATAGGCTGTTCTCTTTTGTTAGTGGTTAATGCAGCTGGTGACTTTAAGTTGAAGACATTGTACATTGGCCATTCTGAAATTCCCGGGGCTCTTACAGATTATGCTAAATCTACTCTGTGCTCTATAAATGGAACAACAAACCCTGGATGACAGCACATCGGTTTACTGAATATTTGGGCTCACTATTGAGACCTACTACTCAGAAAAAGATTCCTTTCAAAATATGACTGCTCATTGATAATGCACCTGATCACCAAAGAGCTCTGATGGACATGTACTATGAAATTAATGTTGTTTTCATGCCTGATAACACCAAAAGCATTCTTTAGCCCATGGATCAAGGAGTAATTTTGACTTTCAAGTCTCATTACTTAAGAAACAGATTTTGTAAGGCTATAGCTGTCTCAGTGATTCCTCTGGTGGGTCTGGGCAAAATAAATTAAAAACCTTTTGGAAAAAATCCATCATTCTAGATGACATTAAGAACATTTGTGATACATCAGAAGAGGTAAAAGTATCAACATTAACAGGAGCTTGGGGGAAGTTGATTCCAGCCTTCATGGATGACTTGGAGGGGTTCAAGACTAGTGAAAGAAATAACTACAAATGTGGTGGAAATAGCAAGAAAACTAGAATTAGCAGTGGAGCCTGCAGATCTGACTGAATTGCTGCAATCTCATGATCAAAGTTGAATGGATGAGAGTAGCTTCTCATGGATGAGCAAGGTAAGTAGTTTCTTGAGATGGAAACTACTCCTTGTAAAGATGCTGTGAAGGCTGTTGAAATGGCAACAGAGGCTTTAGAATATTACATAAATTTAATTGATAAGGCAGTGGCAGAGTTTGAGAGGATCCACTCCAATTTTGAATGAAGTTTTACTGTTGCTATCAAATGCCATTGCATGCTACAGAGAAATCATTTATGAAAGGAAGAGTCAATCAATTCAGCAAACTTCATTGTTGTCTTATCTTAAGAAACTGACACAGCCACCCCAGCTTTCAGCAGACTGATCAGGCAGCAGCCATCAACATCAAAGCAGGACCCTCCACCTGCAAAAACGATTATGACTTGCTGGAAGTTCAGATAATGGATGGTTAGCAGTTTTTAGCAATGAGTTTCTCTTTAATTAAGGTAATGTACATAGTTTTTTGTAGACATACTGCTGTTGTACACCTAATAGAGTACAGTATAATGTAATATAACTTTTATATGCACTGGGAAACCAAACAATTCATTTGACTTGCTTTATTGTGATATCAACATTATTGTTGTGGTCTGTAACTGGACCCACAATATCTCTGAGGTATGCCTGTATCAAATAGATGATGTGAATTGACTGGAAATGTTTATTTTTTCTAATGGTAGTTTTCAATCAGCCTTTACTTTCATAAGACAAAGTTCTGATATGATAGTCCACAAACTTACTGCAACCTCCTCAAAAAGAGATTATTTTAAAAATTGTTATTAGAAGTTTATCCAATCTTAAGTACAGTCAAATTAAACTTAGTCATATAGTTTTCTTATTTCAATGTTAAAAATTTACATTTAATTGTTTCTGATTGCCTGGCACATCACTGTTATTGTTATAAATGGATTATTAGCTACCATCAACATTTAATTGAGATTCATTGACTATATGGCTATTTAATTATCAACAAAGCAAAGAAAATCATTATTTAACTTTAATAATTGAAAATATATGAGTAACAGTCAATTAACTTTTCAAATAAAATATATGTATTTTGATTTTTATAGATAAACTGTTTCTATGGAAGTTTTCCACTTAATGGGCTATTTGGAAGAAGATTGATGTCAATTAATATGTCTATTAAATGCCACCATTTTCAAAAGTGGTCTGTAATTATCTTGCTGTAGGGCTATCTTGATAAATGTGAATGAAGTATCTGCATATTTCTATATAGCTAATATACCAAGAATTAAATTGGGCATTCCTTGCTTATGTAATTTCATCCAATTATATGGTCATTAGATATATTTCTCAAATGCTCAATAATTCTCTCTTTACAATCAACTTATGTTTAATTAAAAAACAGTAATGAACTTGCTAACTCTGCATTAACTACTCACTTGTGATAGAAAATTAATAGCAGGTCTAAATTGTTTTAACTGATTTAAGGATTTCCAATATACATTCTCTTTTGAGAGGATTCAAAGTTGTTTGATTCAAACAAATAGGAAATAAAAACACCATGTTAATTATATTCCTATTAAATAATAGGAAGTTTGCATTTCTATTTATTTTAATTTTTGAATACAATATATTAACACAATTTACAAAATAAAAAATACAAATGATTTTAAGTAGTTACATAAAATTTATAGTGCTATTTATATGCAATGAAATATAATTTAAAGTTAAAAGAAGAAGGGAAGCCTATTTTGCTCTGAGTTTCTGCCAGAAAAGAAAAGGCCCCCTGTGAAGGGGGTTTTAACATGTTCGCCATTCTCCCTGTCTCTGACCAGTCCCTTTGGTCATAGCCAGTTTAGCATGGAGATCCGGTTAACTAATGAAACAGTGCAGAGCAAAACCGTGACCCAAGGGGAACATTTATGATACTCTGAACCAATAATATAATTTATCTGAAAGTTTAAATATGAGAACTAGAGCACACAATTGGTAATAAGAGCAAGAAACACAGAAATATCGTGACACACCAAGACAGAAGAGTGCTAAAGTATTAGTGAAAGATTCTGTTACTTAAAATCAAGTCTCTTCAAAAATTTTAATTATCATCCATGAAGCACAGTAAAGTGAAGTGCAATAAAATGAGGTATGCCTGCACCAATTTGTGATAAAATTCACAAAGCTGAAACATAAATAATTAAAATAAATAATAGTAAATTATTACTAAGTCAAAACTTTAAGGCTTGGAATAAGGTTGGCCAGTTTATAATTAGCCCTTCGATCTACTTGATTACTGCAAAATTTCAATCAAAACAAGAGCCAGGGGAAAGGATTGCAATCTCAGAAGGAGGTCTTTGAACAAATGATTCAATTAACATTGTATCACTTTGTCTTTCTAATTGAAAGTCCAACCTGGATTCACATAGGCATTAATACTAAAATAGAAAAAATATGAGATCAGCTTATTTAAATAACAATTTGTTGTTTTTAAATAACAAATAAAAATAACAGTATTTGCTGTTATTATATAATAACGGTAAATATATTGCCATGAAATTTTAGTTTACTTATGTACTTAGGGATGTGTGTTTGTGTTTGTTTAGGTGTTTTCTTGTATGGTGATATAAACAAATTTCTATTGTAGGTCAGAGCCTGTATTGGGGTTTCCAGAGAAATATAACCCACAGATTTTATATATATATACAAATTACATATATGTAAATATGCTTATAATAGATAAATATATGGTGGTATAATCCAGTCTGAGTCTGAAGGACTGATAGTTGGGGATGGTGGAGGCTGGTGGTTTAGGTTTTGATCTGAGTGTGAAGCCCAGGAACTAGCTGTGCCGATGTCTCAGGCACTTATGATAGATGTCCCGGCTCCAATAGAGAGATCAAATTCACCCTTCCTTCACCTTTTTGTTCTGTTTGGCCACTCAGGAGATTGGATGATGCTTACCCAATTGGGGAGGGCCACCGGCTTTACTCACTTCTCTAATTCAAATGCTTATCTCTTTCAGAAACACCCTCATAGGCATATCTAGAAATGTTTTACCTGCTCTCTGGGCATCCCTTCACTCAGTCAAGTTCACATAAAATTAATCACACAGCCAAAGTTTGAAAAATAGATAAATTAATCTCTTGTAAAATGATTAAAAATTTTATGGCTTGTGGTTAGTTACATAGTGTATTGTGATATACAGGTATGAATATCAATTTGAATCAAACTGGGCAGGTTTAAAATATGGCTTCAGCATTTAATAGCTGGATAATGAAGAATAATTCTCTTGAACTCTTTATGTATCTCCATTTATAAAACATATAATAATAGTATCTGACTGGGTTGTTGAAAATTTAAAATAGAATATGTGGAAAGGAACATGTCAAAAATTAGCACATAATGAACTCACATAGTGGTTATATTAGGACTCTCATAAATGATTCAGATATGGTTATTTAAAGAGACTTCCACTTCTGACCAAGATGGAGTAACAGATGATGGATTTACTACCGCACTTGAAAACAAAAAACTGGACAGAATATATAAAATGGTGGTTTTCAACAATGGGCATGAGGCAATGGAGGGCAGTGATCGCTAAGAGATGGGAAACAAGTGAGATGAATCCTATGATTGCCCCAGTTAAGTGCAAGTCACCTGGCTGCAGTGCAGGAGGGGAATACCCGAGTGGGACTCAGAAGACTCCCTGAGTTGAGAAGATGGAACTGAGAGACTGGAGAGACAAAGGAAACTAGAGTTTTCAGGAAAAAGTACTGAAGATGTGACAGCTTCACATACAGAGAGAAATTTGGGGATCTGCAGAGATTTTCTTATGTATTTAGCTAAGTATTGATCAACATATGTGTATGTGAGAAATCTACCCAAAGCTGAAGAAGGAGTACTCAGATCTCACACAGGGTCAGGAATAGTATCTATTCCCACAGACTGGAGTGGAAAAATTCGTAATTCATGGAGAATTGGGTAGAGTAGTGAGAATATTCTTACCTTAGTTTGGGGAAATGATTAGCATTAGACTAAACATGGCTCTGGCACTGTGTAAAAAAGGATAAAAGCAGAATCTGAAACTTAACTGCATCCCAGAACAAAGCTTAAGGATATTTGTGGAAATTCAAAAATATCCAGAGGGTAAAATTCACAATGTCTGGCATCCAGTAAAATATTGTGAGGCAGATAGAAAAGCAAGAAAATACAACCCATACTGAGGAAAAAAATAAACCCATCGAAACCAACCTAGAATTAGCCAAAAATAGCATTAAAAAGTTCTAATAATTGTATTCCACCTACTAAAAATGTCAAGTAGAAACATGGAAGGTAACAAAAAACAAAAAACAAAAACAAATAAAACTGCTAGAGATACAGACTACAGGCTTTGAAATGAGAAACATATTCAGTGGGATCAATGGCAGATTTGACATTGCAGAAATGATTAGTTAACATGAAGACATTACAATAGGAAATACTCAAAATGAAAGACCATGAGAATAATAATCAGAATGAGAAAAAGAATGAGTTGTGGGACAACTTCAAGTGGCCTAATATACATGTAATTGGAGTCTGTAATGTGGAGGACACAGAAAATATAGTTGAAGAAGTAATTGTTAACATTTTCCAAATTTGATGAAAACTATAAACCCACAAATGTAGTAAGAAAATATCCCCACGCACAAGGAAAATGAATAAAATTACTCCAAAGCCACATGATAATCAAATTGCTCCAACCACTGATACAGAGAAACTCTAAGGGAGTTGAAATAAAAAGAAAAAAAGCCAAATTGCATAGAGAGGAGCAAAGATAAGGATAACAATGGACTTTTTACTGGGGAATGTAATTAAGCAGATGGAAAAATAGCACTTTTAAATAACTGAAAAACAAACAATAACCCTGTCAACCTAGAATTTTATGCCCAGCAAAAATATCTTTCAATAATAAAAGGTACAATAAAGACTTTTTCAGAAATACGAAAGCTAAAACAATTAATTACCAGCACACCTGCATTGTAAGAAATGCTAAAGAGAGTTCTTCAGGGGGAAAGAAAATCATATCAGATGGAAACATGAACCTACAGAAAAGGGAAGAAGAGCACTGGAAATGGTAAGTACATTGGTAAAAAGACAAGATTATTTTCTTATTTTTAAACTGGTTTTACAAGATTTTGACTTTAAACTAAAAACAGTATTGTAGGACTTAGAACATGTAAAAGGCTGAGTAGAGCAAGGTGGAAATATACTACAGTGAAATTAAAAAAAACTTATTTTGGTATCATTAATCTACAATTACATGTGCAATATTATGGTTATTATACTACCCACTTCATCAGGTCGCCCCCACCAACCCCATTACAGTCACTGTCCATCAGCGTAGTGAGATGCTACAGAATCACTACTTGTCTTCTCTGAGTTGTACAGCCCTCCCGCTCCCCCCAACATTACATCTGCTAATTGCAATGCCCCATTTTCCCCGTTGTCCCTCCCTTCCCACCCATCCTCCTCAGTTCCTTTCCCTTTGGTAACTGTTAGTCTGTTCTTGGGTTCTGTGAGTCTGCTGCTGTTTTTTCTTTCAGTTTTTTTCTTTGCTCTTATGCTCCACATATGAGTGAAATCATTTGATACTTGTCTTTTTCTGCTTGGCTTATTTCACTGAGCATAATACCCTCCTGCTCCATCCATGTTGCAAATGGTAGGATTTGTTTTCTTCTTATGGCTGAATAATATTCCATTGTGTATATGTACCACATCTTCTTTATCCATTCATTTACTGATGGACACTTAGGTTGCTTCCATTTCTTGGCTACTGTAAATAGTGCTGTGATAAACATAGGGATGCATCTGTGTTTTTCAAACTGGGCTGCTGCATTCTTAGGACAAATTCCTAGGAGTGGAATTCCTGGGTCAAATGGTATTTCAATTTTGACTTTTTTGAGGAACCTCCATACTGCTTTCCAAAATGGTTGAATTAATTTGCATTCCCACCAGCAGTGTAGGAGGGTTCCCTTTTCTCCACATCCTCGCCAACATTTGTTGTTGTTTGTGTTTTGGATGTTGGCCATCCTTACTGGTGTGAGGTGATATCTCATTGTGGTTTTAATTTGCATTTCTCTGATGATTAGCAATGTGGAGCATCTTTTCATGTTCCTGTTGGCTATCTGAATTTCTTCTTTGGAGAAGTGTCTATTCATGTCCTCTGTCCATTTCTTAACTGGATTATTTGCTTTTTGTTTGTTGAGGTGTGTGAGTTCTTTATATATATTTTGGATGTCAACCCCTTATCAGATATGTCATTTATGAATATATTCTCCCATACTGTAGGATGTCTTTTTGTTCTACTGATGGTGTCCTTTGCTGTACAGAAGCTTTTCAGCTTGATATAGTCCCACTTGTTCATTTTTGCTTTTGTTTCCCTTGCCCAGGGAGATATTTTCATGAAGAAGTCGCTCATGTTTACATCCAAGAGATTTTTGCCTGTGTTTTTTCTAAGAGTTTTGTGGTTTCATGACTTACATTCAGGTATTTGATCCATTTTGAGTTTACTTTTGTGTGTGGGGTTAGACAGTAGTCCAGTTTCATTCTCTTATATGTAGCTGTCCCGTTTTGCCAACACCAGCTGCTGAAGAGGCTGTCATCTCCCCATTGTATATCCAAGGGTCCTTTATCATTTATTAATTGACTGTATATATTTGGGTTAATGTTTGGATTTTCTATTCTGTTCCACTGGTTTGTGGGTCTGTTTTTGTGCCATTACCAAATTGTCTTGATTACTGTGGCTTTGTAGTAGAGCTTGAGGTCAGGGAGCATAATTCCCCCTGTTTAATTCCTCCTTCTCAGTATTGCTTTGGCTATTCGGGGTCTTTTGTGGTTCCATATGAATTTTAGAATTATTTGTTCTAGTTCATTGAAGAAAGCTGTTGGTATTTTGATAGGGATTGCATTGAATCTGTAGATAGCTTTAGGTAGTATAGCCATTTTGACAATATTTATTCTTCCTAGCCAAGAGCATGGGATGAATTTCCATTTGTTAGTGCCTTCTTTAATTTCTCTTAGGAGTGTCTTGTAGTTTTCAGAGTATAGGTCTTTCACTTCCTTCATTAGGTTTATTCCTAGGTATTTTATTCTTTTTAATGCAATTGTGAATGGAATTGTTTTCTTATTTTCTCTTTCTGTTAGCTCATCATTCGTGTACAGGAAAGCAACAGATATCTTTGTGTTAATTTTGTATCCTGCAACTTTGATGAATTCAGATATTAGCTCTAATAGTTTTGGAGTGGAGTCTTTAGGGTTTTTTATATACAATATCTTGTCATCTGCAAATAGTGACAATTTGACTTCTTCTTTACCAATCTGGATGCCTTGTATTTCTTTGTTTTGTCTGATTGCCATGGCTAGGACCTCCAGTACTATGTTGAATAACAGTGGAGAGAGTGGGCATCCCTGTCTTGTTCCCGATCTTAGATGAAAAGCTTTCAGCTTCTCGCTGTTAAGTATGATGTTAGCTGTGGGTTTGTCATATATGGCCTTTATGATGGTGAGGTACTTGCCCTCTATACCCATTTTGTTGAGAGTTTTAATCATGAATGGATGCTGAATTTTGTCAAATGCCTTTTCAGCATCTATGGAGATGATCGTGTGGTTTTTTATCTTTTTGTTGTGGTGGATGATGTTGATGGATTTTCGAATGTTGTACCATCCTTGCATCCCTGAGATGAATCCCACTTAATCATGGTGTATGATCTTCTTGATGTATTTTTAAATTCGGTTTGCTAATATTTTGTTGAGTATTTTTGCATCTATGTTCATCAGGGATATTGATCTGTACTTTTCTTTTTTGGTGAGGTCTTTGCCACGTGTTTGTATTAGAGTGATGCTGGCTTCATAGAATGAGTTTGGAAGTATTCCCTCCTCTACTACAGTGAAATTTTAACACTTTACATGAAATGGTAAAATACACCTTATTGTCAACTGTGACAAATTATAGTAACCATATAATTATAGAAAATACATAAAATACAGTAACCCTTTAAGATAAATAGTGAACCCTAAGGCAACCACTAGAATAAAAATGACCCAAAACTAAAGGCAGATATTGTGAGATTGAATAAAATCGCATGATCCAACTATATGCTGCCTATAGAAAACACAACTTAACTACAATGACAGACATAAATTTAAAATAAAATATTAAAAATGACATACCATACTAACATTAACTAAAGGAAAGCTAAATTGCCTATATTAATATCAGATAAAGTAAAAATCAAAGTAAAGAATATTACCAGGGTATATGAATGTCATTTCATAATTATGGAGGTGTCAGTTCATTAGGAGGACATAACAATTCCTAATGTTTAAGCATCTAATAGAGCTTAATATATGAAGCAAAAGCTGGTAGAACTGCAAGGGGAACTGGACAAATTCATAATTATAGCTGGATATTTTACTATTTCCTCCCAATAACTGACTGAAAACGTAGAGTGAAAATCAATAAGGATATAGAAGATATAAACAGCACAATCAACTATCTTGATCTAATTGATGTTTATACAATACTCCACCTAAGAACAGCAGAATTCTTTTTTTGAGGAGTCATGGAACATTTATTAGGTTGGACCATAAAACTAATCTCAATAAGCTTAAAAGGAGTGAAAACAGACAATGTACCTTGTCTGGCCATAATGAAATGAAATTGCCAACCAATGACAAAAAGATATCTGAAAAGTCCCCAAGCACTTGGAAACTAAGTAACACACTTCTGAATTACCCATGGGTCAAAGAAGAAACCAGAAGGGATCCTAGAAAGTATTTTGAACTGAATGAAAAAGAAAATACACCATACAAAATCTGTGGCATGCCAGCTTTAACGAGTAATTTTGGGGAAATATATGGTACAGAACACCTAGACTGTAGGGTGTGTTTGTGCATGTGTTGGTGGCAGCCATACTTATTTTAAGTTAGAATAATCAAGACAGTGAGCTATTGGCATAAAGATAGACAAATAGAACACTAGAAGAGAATAGACAGTCTGGAAATAGAGATGTACATGTATAGATATCTATATGTGATCATAAAACAATAATTGAAAATGACTAGACTTTGTGATACATAAATGTTTTGTGAAGATGGGAGCCTAGAAATGTAGGCAGGGGTCTTACATATCTTTTTGGAAAGTTTGAATGTATTATCTTGAATGTAACATAGTCATTAAAGAATGTAAAGGGAGAATAACAGGATTTTTTCTTTTTTAGAAAAATCTGAGAAAAGTGGTATGGAAGATGGATTTTAGAAGAGTGAGGTTTGATTCAGGCAGTAAGTTATTGGGTAGTGATGTTGAGGACAGGAGAAGGGTAGATCAGAGATGTATTTAAGAGGCTAGAGCCAGTGGTCCTTTCTGGCTTATTTAATGGTGAAGGATAATAGAGTAAGATATATCAAGGATAGCTCATAGATTTCTGAGCAGAGATCAATGTCATTTTGTGGAATAGGGAACAGGAGAAAGGGTAAGTTTTAGAGGACTTTTGATGATTCAGTTCTGAATTTGTTGGGTTGGAGTTTCTTTGGGGGCTTCCTAAAGGAATTACCCAGTATCCAGAAGGATACTTGGGATGAGAGTTCAGGGGAGAAAACTGGTATTGTGGTAAGAATTTGGAAGTGTTCCTCATATGTAAGGAAAATGAAGCCATAGACTTGAAGTTTCATGGAAATAATGTACAAAATACAAAGAGAAAAACATGGAAAATGGAAAATATAAGAGTGGAATGTAACAGTATTTAAGGGATAAGCAGAGGAAGAAAAGCCACTGAGTGAGTTCAGAATTTACTTCTCAGAGGTGCTCATTGGCATAAAACTAATTTAAGTGTGTGTGTGTGTGTGTGTGTGTGTGTGTGTGTGAGTGTGTGTGTGAGTTTGTCAGTGGCAGTAAGAATACTACCTACGGAACTTGTTTTGAAGCTGTGTTTTCATCAAAGAACATAAACAGACTGTATGTTTATGGGGGAGGGCTTTTGAAGATTAATATTGTTCTTTCTTGACCACACTAAGACTCATTCAGGAAACTAAGCAGGTAGTGAGAGATAAGAGAGCGGATATTGGTATCAAATGTCAGAGAGCAGGCAAGTCAGACAAGGGTTGTAGTTTGTCAGGTTGCTAGCAAGAAACAGATTGCACTCTCAAATCGGGTAATTTGAGGAGACCTAAATAGCTAGACCGTTTACTTTTACTAGGTGTAGGGAAGCTCCGTGTGAGTGCGCTCACCAGGGCTAGTAAGAAGGTGATGCCATGCTTCTCAGCGAAAAGGGGCAAGAAGAGGGAGCAGTTGCCAGAAGCTGGCGTGAGAGAGCATTGTGGGGACCGCTGCTGAAGGGGCTGGGCCGTTGACTGAGGGGCTTTACAGGGAGGGGCTCGAGGGCAATTAACCCTGCCTTTCTCTGACTCCTCCCCTTACTCTGCCTGCCTGTGCTCGCTCGGGCCTGGCCAATCGGAAGCAAGGATGTCAGTGAGCATAGTCCTTATAGATGGGCCTCCAGTGTAGAGCGGGTTGGAGGGGACACGGGAATGGATATGAAATGGGCCAACAATACACAGAGCACAGACTGAGAAATATCTATTGGAATTCATCACAATGAGTCAGTGGGACTGTGGTTAAAGAGCTCTGAGGGTAGCAATGGGCAGAATGTAGATTTCAGAGAGTAAATGAGGATAGAGGAGGAGTGAGGAGGAGGAGCTTTACTGCTAAAGGGGGGTGAGTTTGGGGAGTGACGGGGAATAAACTTTGGGTAGTGGGCGGCAGATGTGAGTTAAGACGGCTGATAGTTATTTGTGATTATATGCTGAGCAATACGAAGTTCCTGACTCACAATTGCGCCCCAATTTTCCTACCATCTCCTTTAATTTTCCAGAATTGTGAGGATGATAGAGGCCAGACCAATATAAAGAGGCATCTGTAGGACCAATCTGTAAGAGGATGTATGTCCTTCTTACTTTCTGTTGAACCCTGTGTGTGCACGTCAGCTCTGCATGCACTGTCTCCTTCACTGCAGAGTAAGGATTTTACTTTAAGTGTCACAGTAACCTCAGTGCTTAGTTTAGTGTTTGAAACAAAGAAGGTGCTCAGTGAAAATTATTGAATACAAAAATTTCAAGTGTTCAAAGCCATAAAAACTTTCCAAAGGCATAAGCTGATTCATCAACACAATATTTTTATATTTAGGACAACTGAAAAAGCCATTTAACTGTTCAGCATAGCTCCATCCCTCTTCAGTATACACTATGCTTCTCTCTTTTATCAGCCTTTTTTCTCCTCCATAAGTAGTTTTCCTTAAATGAGTTTTAACCCTCTTATCAGGGGAGAGTTTGATTCTTGTTTGACAAGTCTTATCAGCTTTGTACAAATGCTGGAACATCTTTCATGTGAATTTAAGTTTATTGCTAAATTGTTTCTCTCCATGGAGTTTTTTTTGGGAAGGCTGTTCTGTAGAGAATTTTGCTTCTTCCAACACTTCCATTTTTGGACAATTCCCATTTCTCTATTCTAAGTTATATTATTTGAAACCAAATTCCACTTATTTCATTCATAAAACATAGCATCATGAAGTGTCATAAAAACAAACTGCTCTGAACAACAAAATATTAAGACAATGAAACAGGGAAATTCTAAGTTCTAGAATGAAAGGTCAAATTAATATCTCTTTTATGAAAAGGAATTGGCAAATTTCAGTCTGGCTGCTGGGGTCCTTTATGTAATACGCAGAAGCCTAATATACAAAAGACAGTAAATTGAGCTTGATGTTTCTCCAATTGTAATGGTTTGTGTTTAAACTCTTAAGACCAAGCTCTCCAAATGATTGTTTAAATACTGTAGCAGGTTTAGTAGACATAGCTGTGCAGCAAGAGTAGAATTTTCTGCTTCTGAAATATACATATTTCACAAACTATGTACTTTCACATGCCAAGATACATAAACATTTTACTTGCTTAGGAACAGCTTCATTTTATTAAGCTTCTAAAGTAGATCAGGGGAAATGATATACTATGTTATACAAATAAATATTGTGAGGATTGAAGTTGCCAATGTGATTCTTGCATTGCAGAGACTAGACACAATGGATTTCCATGTTATAAATAGTCTTGTCTTTGTAGTTCCAAAACACACCCAATTTATAGGACATGATATAAACATGTTGCTCCTCAAAATGCTCAATTAACCTTTTATTTTTATGAAAACACTGAAAAATATCTATTTGAATTATTTCACTTTGAATACATATTTTGGTGTGTATAAAATGCTGTTTAAGTAATTGAGTGTTTTTTTCTAACAATTTGAGTGTTAAAAAATTCAATCTTCTGTAATTAAAAATAAATCTTTGAAATCAATATAGAAGTTATTCTCCCAGATACTTTATTGAAAGTGATAAGAATGGATACAATTTAACCATGCATTTTACCTATTTCCTGTGATATACCAAGCTTCCATTTCATTAAATTTGGGGATTTTATTTTTTTAGGAAATAATATGATATTGAAAGAAAAGAAATAAAATTCTTAGAAGATTTCAAAGGATTATTAATAGATGATATTTGAATAAGACTGATTAAATACTGTACTAGACACTTTCTTTTCTTTTGTTTTCTTCATTCTTTTTTCTTCTTTCTCTTCTACTTTTTTTTTTTGATTGCCTACATTGTCTGGAAACTGTTCTGCAGAACAAAGGATTTTATGGATGAAAGACTGGTATGAAGAAACATGAATGTCAACTCAGGCTCTGAAAGACAGTCTGCTAATGAAATATTCTAAAAGTCATTTTCAAGGTGGTTGAATTTTCTCACTGATGTGCACCAATGCTTTTGATAAAAACATTATATATATCAAATAATTACACAAATGTTGGCTCTAGGGACAGAGAAAATAAGGTTAGCTCATATGCACCCAAATATTATGGAAAAGTTTGTGTATCACTTTCCTTCCCTGGGTAAAAATGATCAGATGCCTGATAACATTACTTTGGTAGTAAATTGCTTAACTTCTTACATGTTAAAATGCCTTTTTCTGCTATCTAGGTTATGCTGACTACAATCTATGATTTACTACCTTAATGGTTAGCTCTTTATGTGCAAAGTGTAGAAGGGAGATGATTATCTATAAAAACTGAACTTTTCCAAAACATCCTTGAGTGAACTTTCATGATAAATGCAAAAGGTAATGACTGTTCCCCAAAGGTCCACTGATCTGCTCTATTAATGTACATACCTGTCAGTGACGCCTATGTATCCTCTATTCTATATATGTGTGTGTGTGTGTGTGTGTGTGCGCGTGTGCAGCCTCAGTAATAATGTTGAAAGATATATGTATGTATTCCGTGGTATATGTATACACACACACACACACACACACACACACACACACACACACACGACGTATACTTTTACATGGGTTTATAATTTGATGGGACTTTGCATTCAGATGTATACTGGAATCTGCATCAGTTATCTGTGACTTTAATTTTAATCTTGCAAGGATGATGAAAATTCTTTTTCAGGAGTATCTATCACGGTGCCCCATAGAGAGAGGCCCTTAATTAGAGTAGCAGTGATCCTGTGGTATGACCAAATTAATAGAAGCATGGTTCATTAGGCTTTTTAAACACTCCATATCAGATTGACTGTGGGACATCTACCTTCTGCCCCTGTCATAATCCCAAATGACTGAATGACTGGTTGAAGCACAGTGGTCTGACAACAATGTTAAACTTTGTATGTATGGGTTTGGCTTGGGTTTGGTTTACAAAAGGCAACTACTCTCTGGTGGGTAGACTCTGTCTCCATTCCATCTTATATTTTCATGAATGGAAATTTAATTATATGTATTGTTAATAAAAATGTAGAAAAAAATTTCGCATGATATTTAATAGTTTTTGGGACTGACCTGGTCCTAGCCTCTCAAACCCAACTGAGCTAGTCTATAATATGTTATTGCCAGGTTGTAATGCACTTTCCCTTAGAGTATTTTTTCAACCTGAAACGCCTTCTTAGCAGTCTAGATTTCAACACAATGCTATCTTCTCTTTGAAAGTTTAACTGACATTCTTCCAACATAAGTAATCACTTTGTGATGTTCCTATAGCATTTTTTACATATGTATATGATGACAGTTTCATATTACATTATAATTTTCAAATATCTTTATGTGTCTCATACTAGTCAAGAGATTCCAGAGGTTATGGGAAAGTGCTTGCTCATTAAAAGAAAAATCTCCAGGATCAAAAGTAGGTACTCAGTGAATATGTTTTTAAAAATTGTTTAAAGGTAAATAAGAGTATGTAAATAGGATCTTTATAATTAATAAGAAAGCTTTAAAGGAAATGGAGTCCAAGATGTAATAACATTTAGAGTTAGTTTGACAAATGGGGTCACATTGTGGAGAAAATGGAACCTTTGAGCACTGTTTGTAGAAATGTAAAATTGTGCAGCTCTGGAAAACAGTATAACAGTTCCTCAAAAATTAAGAGCAGAATTGCTCTGTGAGTCAGCAATTCCACTTCTGTGTATATATATCTAACAGAATTGAAAGTAGACACCCATGTTCATAACAGCATTACTCATAATAGCCAATTGGAAGCAACCTAAGTGTCCATCGATGGATGAGTGGATAAACAAATGTGGTATATACATACAATGGAATATTATTCATCCTTAAAAAGGAAGGAAATTCTAATGCATACTATAATATAGATGAATCTTGAGGACATTGTACTAAGTGAAATAAGCCAGACACAAAAAGACAAAAATTGTGTGATTCTACTCATATGAGATACTTACAGTAGTCAAATTCATAGAGATAGAAAGTACAAGGGTAGTTGCTGGGACTTAGGAGAAGGAGAAATGGGTTGTTTAATGGGTATAACATTTTATTTTTGTAAGATGAAAAAAATTTTGGGGATTGGTTATACAACAATGTGAATGTACTTAACGCTACTGAATTGTATATTTAAAAATGGTCAAGATGGTAAATTTTATGTTATGAATATTATTACTACAATTTAAAATAACTGAAAAAATAAGTCATCCTAATTATATACATCACAGCTGTGTCAGACTAACCCATAACAAATGTATTTTAATATAAATGACTATACTTATAAATTTTGAGGCCGCTAGTCTAAATAGAGATCATCTGGTTGTTTCAGAGATATCCATATGCAAAAGAGGAATTGCTCTTTTATAATTTTAATACCAATCTATCAGGATATATTTATTGCATGCTCACAAGTTCCATAGCCTTTGGTTGTTGGGAGAGGGGATAAAAATTATTACCAAGAAGGTGACTACCTGACTATATTCTGAGGGTATTTATGTAGTGAACTCATTGCTCATAACACATTAAAGGAATTGACAGAGCTGCTTTGTAAAGTCACACATTTTGGAATTGTTCTAGAATGAATCCTAGCTGAGAATAAACTCAGAGAAATTCAGAGCAGCAGTCAAAATGGAGAATAAGCTTCTCAGCAACACATATATTCGGTCAGTGAGATCTAGTAATTGGCCTTAATTGCCCACATAGGAATTGCTTTAGCAATGTATTTTTCCAGGGGAAAAAGACCAAATGGAAAGTCTGAGTCTTCTCACCTGTTTGTCAGAGTAAGGTAAGTCTTCTTAATCAGATTTGTCCAATTCACTTTCCTACCTCTGAAAGCTGTTGGTGATGGCCCAGGTTGATTTATTCCAGAGGAGGACAGGTTGAAAGGCAACTTCCAAAAGTGGGTTCAAAAGGATATAGTTGAGCTAAGTCTAGAAATTTCAGATATTGATTGGGGATTGAGATAAAAATCAAGAGGAAAGGTGTAGACCAGGTAGAGAACTGAGACTGGCAAAATTAAAGTCATAGGAGACAAATAATACTTTATAATAATTAATAACATTTATGGACCACAGGTTACCTCCCAGGTACTCTTATAATCACTTATATTAACTCAGCGAAGCCTTTCAATAGCTTTATGTGATACATTATTCCCCAATGTCTTACCCTGTATTGTCCCAAAAGGAGACCTGAAATAGGAATTTGGGTTCAATCCTAGGTTCTCTGTTTTCTATGAGGAAGTGGGGAAGTGGTATATGGAAGGGAGGAAAACCAAATAAAGTTCTGTTAATTAGTGGTGTCTGCTGTGGGCAACGAGGGCTCAAATACCACTGGAGATCCTGCGTAGAACATGCCTCAGAGTTGTTCCACTGAAGGATGGGGAAGTTGGGGGTTTCATCCACCAACTCCTACCCCTTTTTAGTTGAGGGATGCTTCTGGGGGTATTAATTCCTATGTACTTGTCATGTTATCATATTTCCAACACATCCTCAGGCAGAGACACAGGAAGCAGTCCTTAGTAAATAAGGAGCCGCTGATGGTGTCAGAGCAATGACAGCATCTGATTCATTGAGTTTGCATCTGAGGAATGTGGGACAAAAAGTTAACATCATGTAATTTGGATTTATTCTAGAAATATAGACCATTGACTAAAGCTAGATTTCTCCATTCTGCCTGTGTTTACATGATAACTGTGTTTACATCACAGCTAAAGTTGATGAAACAAGAATAAAAAGCCTCCTTAGCATGTGAAATTCATAGGCAACACTGACACACAGTTCATTTGTTCATTCATTCATTCAATCATGTGTTCTTTCTCTCAAAAATGAAGTGCCAGCTTTGAGTCTAGTACTGTTTTATGCCCCAGGGATGAGATGGGGTGAAGGATATAAGGAAAACAATTACGACAAAGCTTCTCTTCTGGAGATGACATATTGGAATGACAGACAAAATAGATAATATAATTCCAATCAATAACAAATATGTTGAATAAAATAGCAATTACAATTGTGGTTAATGTCTATGTGACTAATTACAATACCAGTAGTTAGTAAAAGCACCAGAGATTTGGCCATAATTAGCAAAGAAAAAAGGAAACTGCCATTTCTTACCAGAGTTAGATTCCTAAATATGATATTAAGGATGGTATAGTTAACAAGTAGATGACAGGAACCAAAGAAGAGGTAAATAAGGCCATGTGGAAAAGTGTAGGAAGAGTAGGAGTAGGAGGACAAGGTGGAAACCTTCTCCCACATACACACCAAGGAAGCAAGTGTAGCAAATACAACTAACCCTGAAAAAGACCTGAAGACTGCAGAACAGAACATCTACATATGTTGAAGAAGACAATACCACACAGAGAATGGCAAAGTGGCAGAGCTGTGATGGATCAGTACCCCATTCCTTTCCCCCATCCCAGCCCACAAGTGGGAGGGAGAGGAACAGAGCAGGTAGGGGATAAGTGCACAGGAAACCTGCACACCTGGCCCTGGAGATCTGCTCTGGGAATAAGAGTCCACATTGCACTGGGCTTTGGTGATTAATGGGGCTGGAAACCAGGGAGAGCTAGAGCATTCTGGGAGGCTGAGACTCCTGTCTCTTGTAGAAGACAGGTATGCTCCATTGTTCTAGCTGAGACCTGACACAGAGGTATCAGTTTGAAAGATTTACCAGCAGTGGGAAGCATGCCAGAGGTCTAGGGGTTGGAGAGAGCTCTCTCTGCAGGAGAAAGTACAGGTGGAAAACACTTCCCCAGCCCTTCCTCAGCCAAACTGGTCAGGTGTTCACGCAACCCAGCTCAAATGCTCCATCTCCCTTGCTAGTGGCTTGCCTTCCTGCACACAAACCCCACCCCAGCCAGCTCAGCCCAGCAGTAGTGTGATTTTGCTGCCTGGAAAGCTAAGGGAGGCTTTCCTGGCCCTCCATCATCCCAACATGTCTGGCACCAGTGGAAGCCAATTCCAAATGCTCCATCTCCTTGCTGGTGGCTCAGCCCCACTTCACACTAGCCTGTCCAGCCACCCTGCTTGCCCCACAGGCCCAGCAGCACTGCCATTTCTGTCTGGCAGGCAGAGGGTGGTTGCACCCACAGAAATTGCAGCAGAAGCACTGCAAGGCACCAAAGGGCTTGCTGAGGTGAGCTGTCAGCCTCTGCTGACAGATCGGCCACTGCCTGTAGGCAGGCCAAAAGGCAGCCCTACTCACAGCCTGCCAACAGTAACTGCAGCTCCACTGCAGAGGAGAACCAGGTGCTGGTGGGCAAAGGTGTCTTGAGCTTCTGAGCACTACAAGATGTCTTCTTCATAAAGCCATTACTTTCTAAACCAGGAGGCATAGCTGATCTGATACAAAGGAAGAAAGAGAAACCCAGACACAATGAGGTGACAGAGGAATATGTTTCAAACAAAAGAACAAGATAAGACACCAGAAAGAGGGCTAAATGAAATAGATACCACCAATCTTCCTGATAAATATTTCAAAGCAATAGTCATAAAAATGCTCACTGACCTGGGAGAAGAATTGATCTCAGTGAGAACTTCAACAAAGATATAGAACATTTGAAAAAGAGCCACTCAGAAATGATGAATATAATAACTGAAATGAAAAATACAATGGAGGGAATGAATAACATATTGCAGGAAATAGAGGAAAGAATCAATGAGATGGAAAATAGAGAACAGGAAAACAACCAACCTGAGGAACAGAAAGAAAAAAATTTCATGTTAAGAGAGCTGTGTGACAATTTCAAATGAAACAATATTTGCATAATAGGGGTCCCAGAAAGAGATAAAAGAGTCAAAGAAGTAGAAAGTATTTTTGAAAAAATAATTGCTGAGAACTTCCCTAATCTGGGGAAGGGAAGAGACACCTAGGAAGTACTGTGAGCTCTTAACAAAAGGAACCCCAAGAAGTCAACACAAAGACGTATTATATAGTAATTAAAAGGGCAAAGATTAAAGATAGAGAATCTTAAAAGCAGCAAGAGAGAGAGGCAGAGTTACTACAAATAAGGAAAACACATCAGACTATCAGATTTCTCAGCAGAAAACTTTACAGGCCAGAAGGGAGTGGCATGAAATATTTTAAGTATTAAAAGAGAAGAACCTACAACCAAGAATCCTCTACCCAGCAAGTTATTCAGAATTGAAGGAGAGATTAAAAGTTTCCCAGATAAACGAAAGTTAAAAGAATTCACCATGACTAAAAGAGCCTTGTAGGATCTATTAAAGAAATTCTGTAGATGGAAATATTCTTAAGCCTAAGTATTTTTCATCAATGAAAATAAAACTACAGTAAAGGTAGTAGACCAGTTACTTACTAAGCAAGTATGAAGTTAAAAAAAAACAAAAGTAGTAAAATCAGCTATACACAAAATCAGTCAAGAGATAAAAAATGTAGATTATGACACATATAAAGTGTGGAGAAAGGGGAATAAAAAAAGTACTTTTAGATAGTGTTTGAAATAACAGCAAACATCAACAATATAGACTGTAACATATTTTTTATTAAGGTATTATTTATACTCTTATGAAGGTTTCACATGAAAAAACAATGTGGTTACTACATTTACCCATATTATCAAGTCTCCACACATACCCCAATGCAGTACTGTCCATCAGTGTAGTAACATGCCACAGATTCACTATTTGCCTTCTCTGTGCACACTGTTTTCCCCGTGAACCTCCACCCTTTGTGTACTAAACATAATAACCCTCAATCCCCTTCTCCCACCCTCCCCAACCGCCCTCCCACAGCCCTCCCCTTTCATAACCACTAGTTCCTTCTTGGAGTCTCTGAGTCTGCTGCTATTTTGTTCCTTCAGTTTTGCTTCATTGTTAACTCCACAAATGAGGGAAATCATATGGCACTTGTTTCTCCGCATCCTTGCCAGCATTTGTTGTTCTTAGTCTTTTGGATGCTCATCATCTTTACTGCTGTGAGGTGATATCTCATTGTGGTTTAAATTTGCATTTCCCTGATGATTAGTGATATGGAGCATCTTTTCATGTGTCTGTTGGCCATCTGAATTTCTTCTTTGGAGAACTGTCTCTTCATATCCTCTGCCCATTTTTTAATTGGGTTATTTGCTTTTTGGGTGTTGAGGCATGTAAGTTCTTTATATATATTGGATGTTAACCCCTTTTCGGATATGTCATTTACAAATATATTCTCCCGTACTGTAGGATACATTTTTGTTCTGTTGATGGTGTCCTTTGCTGTAAGAGACTTCTTAGTTTGATGTAGTCCCATGAGTTAATTTTTGCTTTTGTTTCCCTTGCTCAAGGAGATGCGTTCAGGAAGAAGTTGCTCATACTTATATTCAGGAGATTTTTGCCTATGTTGTCTTCTAAGAGTTTTATGGTTTCATGACTTACATTCAGGTCCTTGATCCATTTCGAGTTTACTTTTGTGTATGGGGTTAAACAATAATCCAGTTTTCATTCTCTTGCATGTAGCTGTCCGGTTTTGCCAACACCAGCTGTTGAAGTGGCTGTCATTTCCCCATTGTATGTCCATGGCTCCTTTATCATATATTAATTGACCATATATGGTTGGGTTTATATCTGGGCTCTCTAGTCTGTTCCATTGGTCTATATGTCTGTTCTTGTGCCAGTACCAAATTGTCTTGAGTACTGTGGCTTTGTAGTAGAACTTTGAGTTGGAGAGCATAACCCCCCAGCTTTATTTGTCCTTCTCAGGATTGCTTTGGCTATTTGGGGTCTTTTGGTGCCATATGAATTTTAGAACGATTTTCTCTAGTTTGTTGAAGAATGCTGTTGGTATTTTGATAGGAATTGCATTGAATCTGTAGATTGCTTTAGGCAGGATGGCCATTTTGACAATATTAATTCTTCCTATCCATGAGCATGGGATGTGTTTCCGTTTATTGGTATCTTCTTTAATTTCTCTGATGAGTGTCTTATAGTTTTCAGAGTATAGGTCTTTCACTGCCTTGGTTAGATTTATTCCTAGGTATTTTATTCTTTTTGATGCAACTTTGAATGGAATTGTTTTCCTGATTTTTCTTTGTGCTAGTTCACTGTTACTGCATAGAAATGCCACAGATTTATGCATATTAATTTTGTATCCTGCAACTTTGCTGAACTCAGATATTACATCTAGTAGTTTTGGAGTGGATTCTTCAGGGTTTTTTAATGTACAATATCATGTCATATGCAAAGAGGGATAGTTTAACTTCTTCACTGCCAATCTGGATGACTTTTATTTCTTTGTGTTGTCTGATTGCCGTGGCTAGGACCTCCAGTACTATGTTGAATACAAGTGGGCAGAGTGGGCATCCTTGTCTTGTTCCATATCTTAAAGGAAAAGCATTTAGCTTCTCGCTGTTAAGTATAATGTTGGCTGTGGGTTTGTCATATATGGCCTTTATGATGTTGAGGTACTTACCCTCTATATCCATTTTTTTGGGATTTTTAAATCATGAATGGATGTTGAATTTTGTAAAATGCTTTTTCAGCATCTATGGAGATGATCATGTGGTTTTTGTCCTTCTTTTTGTTAATGTGGTGGATAATGTTGATGGATTTTCGAATGTTGTACCATCCTTGCAATCCTACTTGATCATGATGGATGATCTTTTTGATGTATTTTTGAATTCAGTTTGCTAATATTTTGTTGAGTATTTTTGCATCTATGTTCATCAGGGATATTGATGTGTAATTTTCTTTTTTTGTGGTGTCTTTGTCTGGTTTTGGTATTAGAGTGATACTGACTTCATAGACTGTGTTTGGAAGTATTCCCTCCTCTTCTACTCTTTGGAAAACGTTAAGGAGGATGGGTTTTAGGTCTTCACTAAATGTCTGATAAAATTCAGCAGTAAAGCCATCTGGTCCAGGGGTTTTTTCTTAGGTAGGTTTTTGATTACCAGTTCAATTTCGTTGCTAGTAATTGGTCTGTTCAGATTTTCTGTTTCTTTCTGGGTCAGCCTTGGAAGGTTGGATTTTTCTAGGAAGTTGTCCATTTCTTCTAGGTTATCCAGTTTGTTAGCACATAATTTTTCATAGTGTTCTCTAATAGTTCTTTGTATTTCTGTCATATCCATAGTGATTTTTCCTTTCTTATTTTTGATTCTGTTTATGTGAGTAGAGTCTATTTTTTTGTTGATAAGTCTGGCTAGGGGTTTATCCATTTTGTTTATTTTCTCAAAGAAGCAGCTCTTGCTTTCATTGGTTCTTTCTATTGTTTCATTCTTCTTAATTTTATTTATTTCTCCTCTAATCTTTATTATGTCCCTCCTTCTACTGACTTTGGCCTTATTTGTTCTTCTTTTTCTAGTTTCATTAGTTGTGAGTTCAGACTGCTCATATGGGATTGTTCTTTCCTGAGGTAGGCCTGTATTGCAATATACTTTCCTCTTCTCACTGCCTTTGCTGCATCCCACAGATTTTGCAGTGTTGAATTATTGTTGTCATTTGTCTCCATATATTGCTTAATCTCTGTTTTTATTTGGTCATTGATCCATTGGTTATTTAGGAGCATGTTGTGAAGCCTCCATGTGTTTGTGCGATTTTTCATTTTCTTTGCGTAATTTATTTCTAGTTTCATAACTTTGTGGTCTGAGAAACTGGTTGGTACAATTTCAATCTTTTTGAATTTACCAAAGCTCTTTTTGTAACTAGTAGATGATCTATTCTTGAAAATATTCCATGTGCACTTGAGAAGAATGTTTATTCTGCTACGTTTGGGTTTACAATTCTGTAGATGTCTGTTAGGTCCATCTGTTCTATTGTGTTGCTCAGTGCCTCTGTCTCCTTACTTATTTTCTTTCTGTTTGATCTGTCCTTTGAAGTGAGTGGAATGTTGAAGTCTCCTAGAATGAATGCATTGCATTCTATTTCTCCTTTTAATTCTGTTAGTATTTGTTTCACATATGTAGGTGCTCCTGTGTTGGGTGCATAGATATTTATAATGGTTATATCCACTTGCTGTACTGACCCCTTTATCATTATGTAATGTCCTTCTTTCTCTCTTGTGACATTCTTTGTTTTGAAGTCTATTTTGTCTGATACAAGTACTGCAACTCCTGCTTTTCTCTCCCTATTGGTTGCATGAAATATCGTTTTCTATCCCTTCACTTTTCATCTATGTATGTGTTTGGGTTTAAAGTGTGTCTCTTGTACGCACCACAGAGATGGGTCTTATTTATTTATCCATTCTGTCACTCCATGTGTTTTGATTCGTGCATTCATTCCATTTACATTTAGGGTGATTATCGATAGGTATGTACTAATTGGCATTCCAGGCTTTAGATTCGTGGTTACCAAAGGTTCAGCGTTAACTTCCTTACTATCTAAGAGTCTAACTTAACTCACTTAATATGATATTACAAACACAATCTAAAGGTACTTTTTTCTTCTTCCTTTTTCTTCCTCCTCCATTCTATATATATTATGTATCATATTCTCTACTCTTTGTCTATCCCTTGATTGACTTTCGGGATAGTTAATTTAATTTTGCATTTGCTTAGTTATTAGGTGTTCTTTTTTTTACTGTGGTTTTATTATCTCCGGTGACAGCTATTAAACCTTAGAAACCCTTCCATCTATAACAGTCTCTCCAATACACTGTAGAGATGATTTGTGGCAGGTAAATTCTCTCAGCTTTTGCTTATCTGGAAATTGTATAACACCTCCTTCAAATTTAAATGATAATCTTGCCGGATAAAGTATTCTTTGTTCAAGGCCCTTCTGCTTCATTGCATTAAAAACATCATGCCTCTCCCTTCTGGCCTGAAAGGTTTCTGCTGAGAAGTCTGATGATAGCCTGATAGGCTTTCCTTTGTATGTGATCTTATGTGATCTTATTTCTCTCTCTGGCTGCTTTTAATTGTCTGTCCTTATCCTTGATCTTTGCCATTTTAATTACTATATGTCTTGGTGTTGTTTTCCTTGGGTCCCTTTTGTTGGGAGACCTGTGCATCTCCATGGCCTGAAAGACTATCTCCTTCCCCAGATTGGGGATGTTTTCAGCAATCACCTCCTCAAAGACACTTTCTATCCCTTTTTCTCTCTCTTCTTCTTCTGGTACCCCTATAATGCGAATATTGTTCCGTTTGGATTGGTCACACAGTTCTCTCAATATTCTTTCGTTCTTAAAGATCCTTTTTATTCTCTGTGCCTCAGCTTTTTTGTATTTCTCTTCTCTAGCTTCTATTTCATTTATCGTCTCTTCCAACGTATCCAATCTGCTTTTAAGACTATCCTTTGTGCTCTTCAATGATTGTATCTCTGACCAGAATTCATTCCTGAGTTCTTGAATATCTTTCATATTCCATGAGCATGTTAGTGATTTTTGTTTTGAACTCCCTTTCAGGAAGAGTCATGAGGTCGATGTCATTTAAATCTTTCTCAAGAGTTGTATTCATAATTTTACTCTGAACCAGATTCCTTTGGGGTTTCATATTTGTATATGGCGCTCTTTAGTGTCCAGAAGCTCTATTCACTGGAGCTGTTCAGCCCCTGAAGCAGTGTTCGGCTCACAGGGGAGTGGTATTGGTGCCTGGGGGAAGGAAAGAGCTGTTTTCTGCTTCCAGACTGCTGTGCTTGTCTGTACTGCCTGAACCAGTGGGCTGAGCACACAGGTATAAGCCTCTATGCTTTGTTTTTGTAGTTGCTGTAGACAGATATTCCCTATGGCTGGCCTAACACCATGGTAGCGTTTGCTAATTTGCAAGCCAGGTGTGACTGGCCTGGAGAACGTCACAGTAGGCTGGGTATCACAGAGGCTGTCCTTAGAGCTGTGTAGTCAGCCAGGGAGCTGGAGCACCTGAAGATCATCTAAGGAGGAAGTTTTCTTTTTCCTCCTTAAATATGAGAGTCTATATGGCAAAGCTCTGAACCTCTGGGCTGAGTGCACCTGGACAGTTTTGTCTACCTGTCCTCTCTCCTGAGCAGTAAGCTCTGTGCAATCCTTGCCCTTTCAGCAGCCCTCTTGCTACGGGCTTCCTTGTTACGAAGTCTCTCAGACTTCCCACTTTTCTTTTGTCCCAGAGAAGCTAGATATAGATCCCTGCTTTCCACAAGCAGCTGGAATATCAGTCTCTCCAGGAATTCTGCCTGTCTTAGGCTTCCAACCCTGTAATCATGAGAGTATCATTGAAGCACCATGAAATGTAGGTAAGTTTGTGCTCCCAGAGCAGATCTCTGCAGTTAGGTATTCAGCAGTCCCAGGCCTCCACTCCCTCCTTGCTTTGTTTCTCTTCTGCTTGTGAGCTGGGGTCGGGGGAGGGCTTGGGTCCTGCCAGGCCACAGCTTTGGTACATTACCCTGTTCTGTGAGGTCTGCTGTTTTCTGCAGGTGTATGCAGTCTGGTGCAGTCCTCTTTCCTGTTGCTCTTTCAGGACTAGTTGTATTAATTATATTTTCGTATTATTTGCAATTTTAGGAGGAAGCCCGTGTCTCACCTCTCATGCCTCCATCTTTAATCCTCCTGAATCAGTTTCTTTTTCTAGACTGTTACATATTTAGGAAACTGTGAACTTATGGTAACCACAAACTTAAGCCTATAGTACATAATCAGAACAATAATAAATAAATCCAAGGATAAAATTAATGAAAACCATCAAATATCAAGAGAGGAATATAAGAGATAAAGAAAAGAATGGAGAAGAACTACAAAAAACGAGAAAGATATTAATGAAATGACAATAAATACACACCTATCAATAATTACTTTAAATGTACGTGGACTGAATGCATCAATCAAAAAACATAGTGTGGAAAAATGCATAAAGAAGTGAGACCCATCTGTATGCTTCCTACAAGAGAGTCATTTCAGTCCCAAAGACATACGCAGACTGAAAGTAAAGGGATGAAAAAGATATTTCAGGCAAATAACAGGGAGAAAAGAGCAGGAGTTGCTGTACTTATATCAGACAAAATAGACTTCAAAAAAAAAGTAACAAGACACAAAGAAGGACATTCCATGATAATTAAGGTATCTGTCCAACAAGAGGATATAACAATTGAAAATATGTACCCTACATAGGAATACCTATATATATTAAACAAATACTAACTGACCTAAAGGAGGAAAAGACAGCAACACAGTCATATTAGGCGACTTTCACACCTCAGTTATATCAATGGGCAAATCATCCAAACAGAAAATAAATAAGGAAATGATGGCACTGAACAACACATCAGATCAGATGGACTTAAAAGTAAAAACAGAACATTCCACCCAAAAGCAGCAGGATTCAAATTTTTCTCATGTGCACATGGAATGTTATCCAAAATAGATCACACATTAGGACACAAAAAAAGCGTCAAAAATAAAAAAATATAGATATTGTATCAAGCATCTTTTCAGACCACAATGATATAAAACTAGAAATCAATTACACGAAGAAAACAAAAATCCCCACAAACAGATGGAGGCTAAAAAACACAAAAACAGTTCTACAAGGGAAGTACATAGCAATAGAGGCCTTCCTCAAAAAACAAGAACAATTCCAAATAAACAGTCTAAAGTCATAAGTAAAGAAATTAGTAAAAGAAGAACAAATGAAACCCAAAGTTAGTAGAAGGAAAGACATAATAGTAAGAAAAGAGGAGAAATAAATAAATAATAAGAAAACAACAGAAAAAATAACCCAATGAAACCAAGAGCTCATTCTTTGAGAAAATAAACAAAATGGACAAACACTTAGCTAGACTTAGCAAGAAAAAAAAGAGCATATATAAAATCAGATTTGAGAAAGGACAAGTTATAACTGACACCACAGAAATACAAAGAATTATCAGAGAATTCTATGAATAAATTGGACAACTGAAAAAATAGACACATTCCTAGAAATGTATAGCCTTCCAAGACTGACCCAGGAAGAAACAGAAAATCTGAACATACCAATTACTGGCAATGAAATTGAATTGGTAAACAAAAAACTCCCAAAAAACAAAGCCCAGGACTAAATGGCTTCATAGCTAAGTTTTACCAAAGATTTAAGAAAAGCTAATACCCATCTTCCTTAAACTATTCCAAAAAGTAGAAGAGCAGATCATAATTCCAAACTCATTCTATGAAGCCAGCATCACTCTAATACAAAAAACACATTACAAAAAAAGAATATTATACACCAATATCCCTGATAAACATAGATGCAAAAATCGTCAACAAAAAATTAGCAAACCAAACTCAAAAATACATCAAAGGGATCATCCATCATAACCAAATGGGATTTATGCCAGAGATGCAAGGATGGTACAATATTCATAAATCAATCAATGTGATACACCATATTCACAAAAGGAAGGGGGAAAGCTATGTGATTGTCTTAATAGATGTTGAAGAGCATTTGACAAAATTCAAAATCCATTCATGATAAAAACTCTCAAGAAAGTGGGAACATACCTCAACATAATAAAGGCCATATATGACAAACCCACACCTAACATCTTGCTCAATGGCAAAAACCTGAAAGCTTTTCCTGTAAGATCAGGAATAAGATAAGGATGCCTACTCTTCTCACTTTATTCAGCATAGTCCTAGAAGTCATAGCCACAGCTCAGACAAGATAAAGAGATAAAAGACATCCAAATTGGTAAGGAAGAGATAAAGCTGTCACTATTTGCAGATGACATGATACCATGTATAGAAAACCCTAAAGACTCCACCAAAAAACTTAGAACTAATAACTGGATTAGCAATGTTGCAGAATACATAATTAACACACAGAAATCTATTGTGTTCCTGTATACTAATGATGAACTACTATAAAGAAATCAGGAAAACAATTCCATTTACAACTCTATCAAAAAGAATAAAATACCTAGGAATAAACCTAACCAAGTAATTGAAAGACCTGTACTCTGAGAACTATGAGATACTAATGAAAGAAAGAAGACACAAACAGAAATCTATTCCATGCTCATGGGTAGGAAAATTAGTATTGTCAAAATGGCCATTCTACTCAAGCAATTCACAGATTCAGTGCAATCCCTATCAAAATTCCAGTGGCATTTTTCAGGGTTCAATGACAATAATCCTAACATTCATATGGAACCACAAAAGACCCTGAATAGCCAAAGCAATCCTGAGAAGGAAGAATAAAGTGGGGGAATTATGCTCCCTGACTTCAAGTTATACTACAAAGCTACAGTAATCAAAACAGTATTGTATTGGTACAAGAGTAGACCATAGATCAATGAAACAGAATAGAGAGCCCAGAAATAAGCCCACACATATATGGTCAGTTAATTTATGATAAAGGAGCCATGAATATATAATGCAGAAAAGACAATCTTTCACCTAATGGTATTGGGAAAACTAGACAGCTACATGCACGAGAATGAAAGTAACTCCATACACAAAAGTAAAGTCAAAATATATTAAAGACCTAAATGTAAGACATGAAACCATAAAACTCATGGAAGAAAACATAGGCAAAAATCTCTTGAACATAAGCATGAGCTATTATTTTTTTGTATATGTCTCCCCAGGTAATGGAAACAAAAGTAAAAATGAACAAATGGTACTACATTAAAGTAAAAAGCTTTTGTACAGCAAAGGACACCATCAATGAAACAAAAAGGCAACCTACAGTATGGGAAAATCTATTTTTAAAGATATATCTGATAAGGGGTTAACATCCCAAATATGTAAAGAACTCATATGCCTAAACACCAAAAAAGACAAATAACCTAATTAAAGGGCAGAGAACCTGAACATTTTCCAAAGAACAAATACAGATGGCCAATAGGCACATGAAAAGATGCTCCACATCGCTAATCATCAGGAAAATGAAAATCAAAACCTCAGTAAGATATCACCTCACACCAGTTAGAATGGCCACTATCCAGAAGATAAGAAATAAGTGTTGGCAAGGATATAGAGAAAAGGGAACCTTCCTGCACTGTTGGGAATGTAAATTGGTGCAGCCACTGTGGAAAACCTTATGGAGGTTCCTCAAAAAACTAAAAATAGAAATACATACAACCCAATAATTCCACTTCTAGGAAACTTACCCAAAGTAAACAAAATGTCTGATTTGCAAAGATATATGCACCCCTATTTGCAAAGATATATGCTGCATTATTTACAATAGCCAACATGTGGAAGTAACAAAAGTATCTGTCAATAGATGAATAGATAAAGAAGATGTGGTACATAATATACAATGAAATATTCAGCCATAAAAAGAAAAGAAATCCTGCCATTTGTGACAACATAGATGGACTTAAAGGGTATTATGCTAAGTGAAATAAGCCAGGTAGAGAAAGAGAAATACCATATGATTTCACTTATATGTGGAATATAAAAACGAAGCAAAACAAAATGAAAAAAACAGCAGTAGACTCATAGACACTGAGAAGTGACTGGTGGTTACCTTGGGTTAGGGGTTATGGTGGTTGGGTGGGGAGGTTGAGGGGGATAAAGGGCACAGAAATCCTCAGTCATGGTAAAAGTTGGTCATGGGGATGAAAGTGCAGCATGGAGAATAGAGTCAATGATTCTGTAAATCTTCCTTTGTTGACAGATAGTAAGTGCACTGGTGGGGGTGAGGATTTAATAATGTGTGTAACTGTTGAATCACTGTGTTGTATACTTGAAACCAATATAAGATTGTATATCAACTATACTTCCATAAAAAATGGTATTTCAATGATAATGGTTAAAAGAAAAAAGAAGAGGTAGATAAAGAAATTTTAAACATGTTGGCAGCAGGCCTTATTGCATAGCTGCTCTGATTAGATGGATGAATTGTGATGTTTTGTAAAGAAGAAAGTGGCTTTATGTATTATTCTATATTATACTTTGCATAAAAGAGTAAAATCATAGAGTTACATATCCTGGATCATTCATTTTGGTATACTGGGTGTGTGCTCAGGTATGTGGTAACTCTAGGTCAGCATTAAGAACTTCTTTAGGGCATGCCCCTTTCTAAGGAATGTTCGTTACATGCTATCAGTCATATTAGGAACTCATCTGTTGTTGGATGTCTGTAGTCAAGGTTTCCTCATGCATTGTCTTATTCTTTTATCTGTGTTTTTATTCTCATATATGCTGAGTGCCCGCTGTGTGACAGGCATTGTACTGGGCAGATACTGGAGTGAGCTGAAACATATTAACTGGAGCTCACATTCCAGTGGGGGAGCCTGAAAACAAGGAAATTGTTGGACAAAATCATCACAGTGAGTTATAGGAATTATGAAGGCAATGAAGTGGGTGCTCTGAAGGAGCGATAACTGTGTATAGGGGCCAGGGGACACTCATTGTAAGTTCGTCATGGACTGTGTCTCTGACAAGGGGACTTTGATGGTGTGACCTTAAGAACTAGGGACCAGTCATTGTGAAAAGCCAGGAGCAGACTCTCAGAGCATGAACATAGAAGACAGCCAATATTAAGGTCCCGAATCTGGAAAGAGGCTTGGCTTAACTTAGTTTTAATAAATCAGTGAGTGAAGGGTGAGGAATGTCAGGAAGGGGAAAGGTAGGTGTAGGCAAGAGCTAGACCAGGCAGGGCCTTTGAGGCCCTGCCTTTGCTCGAGTGGCCAATTGTGTGTTTATGTGAGACATTATATTTAACTTTCCTCTTTTATCCCCTATCCTTCATTTAAACAAAGAACAGCAAAACTCCATCTCTCTAAAACTGAGAGAAGGATTACATTCCCAGAACTATGTGCTTATATGTCCCTCCCATGCACACAAACCATGTCAAATACACTATCTCTAGCTCCTAATTCAATGCCTGGCCCCTACTCAGAATTCAGTACATACACACACATGATTTATAATTGCAGGAGTACATTTACATTTCCTGTTTATATAAGTTGTGCTTAAAACTGTGGGATTAGCACATAGGATTAAAATGATTTTTTAAGGTAAGAGACTTTTAAGACAATATACATTCTCAGATGTCTGAGGAACTACAAATCATAAAGGGCAACTGCAGGGGCTGAAGATTGTTGCTATATTTTGACAATTTACTGAACATTTAAAAGTAATTATTCTTCTTTGGCTATCAGGTAGTCCCTATCTCAATTACAATATTGGTGAAGATGTTTTTATTTATTTATTCATCCACAGAACAAATAGAACACCTACTGCATTGTAGGCATTTATGCTGGATGCTGAGGAGGCAAAGACTACATGGTCACTGTTCTTACCACTTTAGGAGTAAATTTAATATAAAAAAATAATGTGATAACATCAGTCACGTAGTTATGGAATCTCTGGAGTGCGCAGGGCTGTCACATCCAGTAGTACTGTCAGGGCCTCATGCTTTCTGATCTCAGTCTGCTGGGATCATGTGCAAAACAACCGTCATGCAAATCATGGCAGGCTGACATTTATCACCAACAGCTGTTGAATAATGTCAAATGATAGGCCTGGGTGTACATGTAAATGACAGAAATATACGTAGCAGATTCTTGAGAGTGCATTAATTCTCAGAGATTCTTAATACTTCACTGAGTAATGAGACATAACACTGAGGGTTTCTGTTCTTCAAAGTATTTCAATAAAAAACCCCTTTAACAAAATAGCAAGAGAATTTTGATTAAAAAAAAGAGCATGTCTTTGACCTCACAGATATATTTCTGTGAATGTTTTCCAAAGATTGACATATGTGTGTAAAAAAAAATATATTTTTTACACTTTTCTCTTTTTAATTATATGAACATACCAAGCATACTCCCTCTTTTGTCTTTTAGAGACTGAATCTGGTAGACTTGTCACCAGATTTCCAGGTAGCTATATCCTCATTCAGATTCCTCTTTGAAGGTCTATATTCAGATACCATCTATTGCCTCCTGTCATTCTATTTTTATCTTGCTTTATTATGATTATTATAGTTTTATTTCAGGACTTAACTCTCAACTGCCATATTTATTTGTTTGCGTTGTTTTTCTTGTCTGTCTCTATCCCTCAGTTCACGAGATGTAAACTCTTATGAGAACAGAGGCTTTGTATTCCTAATCTGGGATGAGGTAGATATTGAGCAATGAACACATATTCCATAATGTTTGTTGAATGAATAAATAATAAAAACAAAACAAGCCAAATGTCTATCAGTAGGTTATTGACCAAATGCATTATGTAACCATATAAAGAAATTCTACACAGCCTTTAAAATGGTATTTTTAGAAATAAACATACATAGTTTTTAAAAAATTTAAGTTTTTCATAAAAGATTGAAAAAAATGGTATAGTTTGCAAATCAGGCTTTTCACTGTTCAGTATTATTCTCTCTCTCCCTCTCTCTCTCCATTTACATACATAGTTATGTGGTTTTATGTGTGTATGGAGAAGAAACAAAAATGTTAGAGGTAATTATTTCTTAGCGGAGAGAAGTCAGTTTAATTTGTCTTCTTTGAATTTTCTTTAGTATTTAAAATTTGTTCTTTGTGCTTCTCTAGATCTCTTACAAGTATTTTTCTGTGTTAAAAATACAGTAAGAAAGGTATTTTCAACCCTCAGATGAAGCAATTGCATTGAGCATTAAGGAATTTGAAGGTTTTGCTAGTTTGTTTCTCCAGAGTGACTCATAGTGACTAAATTTCAAACTTGTCATTGGATCGTTACCTGTTGCCTCTAGTATCTTTATTTAATGCTTAATTCAAGAATTTGGTAGAGTTTTTATGTGCAAAAGTACTTGCAGAGTAATATTACTGTAATAAACAATATTTTAGCATCCTAAGTACACACTTTAAAAATTGACGCCTAATATGTTTTCCAACAAATAACAATTTAATGTAAATAGCACACTTTGTCTTCTGATTTTAATGTGGTTTTTGAGTTTGGGTTGCTTACTCTCCTCTTCTCTCTGCCAACTTTAGTGTTAGTACCCTTATGAAAAGAACCTATTTATCCCTTCAGTCCCTTGATAAGTTCGAGATCCTCAGCTACATTTTCAAGAAAGTTATGGTGCTATTTCTTTGAGAATCTAAGAGGGTAATTTTATGAAAATAATAGTCCATATAAGTGACAATACTTAGGCAGTCTCTCAATATTTCCCTCAATATAGATCAGCCTGTGAATTCCTAAGATTAAAAATACATTTTAAAACTTTAAAAACTTTAAGAATCTTAAATTAAATGCTTAACTCTCCTTAAATGTGTGACGCCATCCATCACAATTTTATATTTAGACACATAATAATGTATAATCTCAGCTTGCTGTCCACTTGTAAAAATGGGAATAGACTTGGAGAAATAAGCAATTTCCCAACAGAAAATTGGAAATTCTACCAACCAATTCCAGGTGACCTGCCATCAATCAGTGTTAAATTCTCTGGGGCTATTGTTGAAGGGTATTACTATTAGTGAAGGGCTTCACCTGGTGACTAATGGTATATAACAAATATATTGAAGAACTATAGAAATCCCCCTGAATCTGTAATTGTCTGGTAACTTTCAGCAGAGAAAGTGAGATTTTTATAACCTTTTCCAGCAATTGAGAAAGTGAGATTTTTATAACCTCCTTGCAATTCTCTTATTAAAATATCTGTTTTTAGAGAAATAGGTGAAATGATTATGCCATGCAATTAAATTAAATTAGCTGACAAAATATTTCTTTATGACTAAACTATTTAATGTAGGCATTCAGAAATATGTGGTATCATTTAGAATATGTGAAAATGTGACAATTATTCTGATTCTGAAGTTAAATAAGATGTCTCGGTTTGCAATAAAATCTCCTTGTTTGGTATTATTAAGTAATTATGATTAATGTCTGAAATGTAATGTTCCATGGTTATAATTTTCTTGTTGCTTGAGTGACTACATTAGGAATTCATTAAAAATGCAAGCTTTTCAGATACCTGCAAACTACAAATGTAGTGACGACTTTGCTGGAGGTTAGGAAGAATTTTTCAATAAGAAACCATGACTGGGGTGAACCAACAGCTGGTGGATAACTGTGAAGGATTTCTAATACTGAAATGCAGGGATAAACAAATGGACTTGTTCACTGATGTCAAAAATCAAATCCATCTTGATGTAAAGATGTAATTGCAAAGCCCACCTGCCATTCTTCCAACTCTGAACTATAAAAGCTCAGCAGGTAAGACCTAAAACTTACGAAAGTGGTAAACCATGGATATATGAAGGCAGCTAAAAACCTGATGTTCCCCCAAAGTAGTTTGTCTTAAAGTAATGAAAATAGTAAAATCAATCAACTGATTGCTTGATCAATCAACCTGGCACTGCTGGAACTCCTGTCTCACCAGATCATTGGGAGGAGTAGATGAAGTGAAGTCTGTAAAATGCCCAATCTTGGGCTTGTTCTTGCTGGAAGTGCTGTTTAATGTATTGCTCCAGAGTTCGTTGTGTGGTGGTCAATCAAGTGAATTTGCTCACAGGATGAAGTGATGTAGTGAGAACGCCCCCCACAGCCCCACCCCTTGGGGAGGTTGTCTCCAACCAAAGAAGGCTGAGCTGGGGTTCACTACCTCTCCTTACAAGGACACTAATCCTATCATGCGGGCCCCACTCTCATGATCTCTTCTAAATCTAATTACCTCCCAAAGGCGCTACCTCCTAATACCATCACATTGGAGTTAGGACTTCAACCCATGAATTTTGAGAACACAAACATTCAGTCCATATAAGTGTTATGAGGGCATATCCTTAAAGCCTTTAAATCATGACAGGTGTACAATAGGGAACTTCTAGAAGGGTAGGACCAGGATGTTCCTTTCTACCATTTCATAGCTTGGGAGAGTTTTACAAGGTAATAAAAGTAAGATTGATACAAGAATTGTTGAAGATGGGACCTGTTATCACAGGAAGTATGCTATAGTGAGGAAATGATTAGACAAGGAATCAGGTTTGCTTTACAGCCCTAACTTCTTGTCTGCCTTTGGACACATCTACACAACTCTCTAAAGCTCAGTATCCTTATCTGAAAAGTGGAAATCATAAAAATTTTGCCCAGCTCAGCAGAAGGTTACAAGAACAAAATTATATAATATATGTGAAAGTGGCCTGAAGCGATGAGCAAATGGGAGGGATTACTATTATCTGGGTTTGTTTCCTATGGCTGCTGTAACAAATTACTTCAAACTTACTAGCTTAAAACAACAAAAATTTATTATCTTATATTCTGGAGGTCAGAAGTCTAAAATGAGTCTTATGGGGCTTAAAATTAAAGTGTAGGCAGGGCTACATTCTTTTTTTTTGGTATTATTAACATACAATTACATGGGCAACATTATAGTTACTAGACTCCCCCTATTATCAAGTACCCACCACATACCCCAAAGCAGTCACTGTCCATCAGCATAGTAAGATGCTATAGAATCACTACTTGTCTTCTCTGTGTTATACTGCCTTCCCCATATCCCCCACTCCCAGGCTACATTATGTGGCTAATTGTAATACCCCTTTTCACCCTTATCCTTCCCTTCCCACCCATCCTCACCAATCCCTTTCCCTTTGGTAACTGTTAGGTAATTCTTGGGTTATGTAAGTAGGCAGCTGTTTTGTTCCTTCAGTTTTTTTCTTTGTTCTTATACTCCACAGATGAGTTAAATCATTTGGTACTTGTCTTTCTTCACCTGGCTTATTTCACTGAGTATAATACCCTCTAGCTCCATCCATGTTGTTGCAAATGTCTGGATTTGTTTTCTTCTGTGTATATGTACCACCTCCTCTTTATCCATTCATCTACTGATGGACACTTAGGTTGCCTCCATTTCTTGGCTATTGTAAATAGTGCTGCAATAAACAGGGTGCATATATCTTTTTCAAACTGGACTGCTGCATTCTTAGGGTAAATTCCTAGGAGTGGAATTCCTGGGTCAAATGGTATTTCTATGTTGAGTTTTTTGAGGAACCTCCACACTGCTTTCCACAACAGTCGTACTAATTTACATTCCCACCAGCAGTGTAGGAGGGTTCCTCTTTCTCCACATCCTCACCAACATTTGTTGTTGTTTGTGTTTTGGATGTTGGCCATCCTAACTGGTGTGAGGTGATATCTCATTGTGGTTTTAATTTGCATTTCTCTGATGATTAGTGATGTGGAGCATCTTTTCATGTGCCTGTTGGCCATCTGAAATTCTTCTTTGGAGAAGTCTCTGTTCAGCTCCTCTGCCTATTTTTTAATTGGCTTATTTGCTTTTTGTTTGTTGAGATGTGTGAGCTCTTTATATAATTTGGGTGCCAACCCCTTATTGGATATATCATTTATAAATATATTCTCCCATACTATAGGATGTCTCTTTGTTTTACTGATGGTGTCCTTTACTGTACAGAAGCTTTTAGTTTGATATAGTCCCACTTGTTCGTTTTTGCCTTAGTTTCCCTTCCCCAGGGAGATATGTTAATGAAGAAGTTGCTCATGTTTATGTCCAGGAGATTTTTGCCTATGTTTTTTTCTAAGAGTTTTATGGTTTCTTGATTTACATTCAGGTCTTTGATCCATTTTGAGTTTACCTTTGTGTATGGGGTTAGACAATAATCCAGTTTGCTTCTTTTACATGTAGCTATCTAATTTTGCCAACACAAGCTGTTGAAAAAGCTGTCATTTCCCCATTGTATATCCAAGGCTCCTTTATCATATATTAATTGACCATATATGCTTGGGTTCTAACTAGGCTCTCTAGTCCGTTCCATTGGTCTATGGGTCTGTTCTTGTGCCAGTACCAAATTGTCTTGATTACTGTGGCTTTATAGTAGAGCTTGAAGTCAGGGAGCATAATTCCCCACACTTTATTATTCCTATTTGCTTTGGCTATTTGGGGTCTTTTGTGGTACCATATGAATTTTAGAACTATTTGCTCTAGTTCACTGAAGAATGCTCTTGGTATTTTGATAGGGATTGCATTGAATCTGTAGATTGCTTTAGGCAGGATGGCCACTTTGACAATATTAATTCTTCCTATCCATGAGAATGGGATGTGTTTCCATTTACTGGCTTTTCTGTAATTTCTCTCATGAGTGTCTTGTAGTTTTCAGAGTATAAGTCTTTCACATCCTTGGTTAGATTTATTCTTAGGTATTTTATTCTTTTTTATGAAATTGTGAATGGAATTGTTTTCCTGATTGCTCTTTCAGCTAGTTCATTGTTAGTGTATAGGAATGCAACAGATTTCTGTGTATTAGTTTTGTATCCTGAAACTTTACTGAATTCAGATATTAGATCTAGTAGTTTTGGAGTGGATTCTTTAGGGCTTTTTTATGTACAATGTCATGTCATGTGCAAACTGGGACAAATTGACTTCTTCCTGACCAACCTGGACACCTTTTATTTCTTTTTGTTGCCTGATTACCATGGCTAGGGCCTCTAGAACTACGTTGAATAAAAGTGGGGAGACTAGGCATCCTTGTCTTGTTCCTGATCTTAAAGTAGAAGCTTTCAGCTTCTCGCTGTTAAGTATAATGTCGGCTGTGGGTTTGTCATATATGGCCTTTATTATGTTGAGGTACTTGCCCTCTATACCCATTTTGTTGAGAGTTTTTATCATGAATGGATGTTTAATTTTGTCAAATGCTTTTTCAGCATCTATGGAGATGATCATGTGGTTTTTGTTCTTCTTTTTGTTGATGTGGTGGATGATGTTGATGGATTTTTGAATGTTGTACCATCCTTGCATCCCTGGGATGAATCCCACTTGATCGTCATGGATGATCTTTTTGATGTATTTTGTATTTGGTTTGCTAATATTTTGTTGAGTATTTTTGCTTTTATGTTCATCAGGGATATTGGTCTGTAATTTTCTTTTTTTGTGGTGTCTTTGCCTGGTTTTGGTATTAGAGTGATGTTGTCCTCGTAGAATGAGTTTGGGAGTATTCCCTCCTCTTCTGCTTTTTGGAAACTTTAAGGAGGATGGGTATTAGGTCTTCACTGAATGTTTTATAGAATTCAGCAGTGAAACCGTCTGGTTCATGGTTTTGTTCTTAGGTAGTGTTTTGATTACCAATTCAATTTCTTTGCTGATAATTGGTCTGTTTCTTCCTGGGTCAGCCTTGGAAGGTTGTATTTTTCTAGAAGGTTGTCCATTTCTTCTATGTTATACACTTTGTTACCATATAATTTTTCATAGTATTCTCTCATAATTCTTCGTATTTCTGTGGTGTCCATAGTGATTTTTCCTTTCTCATTTCTGATTGTTTATGTGTTTAGACTCTCATTTTTTCTTGATAAGTCTGGCTAGGGGTTTATGTATTTTGTTTATTTTCTTGATGATCCATCTCCTGCTTTCATTGATTCTTTGTATTGTTTTATTCTTCTTAATTTTATTTATTTCTGCTTTAATCTTTATTATGTCCCTTCTTCTACTGACTTTGGGCCTCATTTGTTCTTCCTTTTCTACTTCCATTAATTGTGAGTTTAGACTGTTCATTTGGGATTGTTCTTCTTTCCTGAGGTAGGCCTCTATTGCAATATATTTCCCTCTTAGCATGGCCTTCGCTGAGTCCTACAGATTTTGAGGTGTTTAATTATTGTTGTTATTTGTCTCATATATTGCTTGATCTCTGTTCTTATTTGGTCAATTTAGGAGCATATTGTTTAGCCTCCATATGTTTGTGGGATTTCTCATTTTCTTTAAGTAATTTATTTCTAGTTTCTACCTTTGTGATCTGAGAAGCTGGTTAGTACAACTTCAATCTTTTTGAATTTACTGAGGTTCTTTATGTGGCTTAGTGTATGATCTATTCTTGAAAATGTTGCATGTGCACTTGAGAAGAATGTGTATCTTGTTGCTTTTAGATGGAGTGTTCTGTAGATGTCTGTTAGGTTCATCTGTTCTAATGTGTTTTTGAGTGCCTTTGTCTCTTTATTTATTTTCTGTCTGGTTGATCTGTTCTTTGGAGTGAGTGGGTGTGTTGAAGTCTCCCAAAATGAATGCATTGCATTCTGTGTCCCCCTTTAATTCTGTTAGTATTTGTTTCACATATGTAGGTGATCCTGTGTTGGATGCATAGATATTTATCATAGTTATGTCCTCTCGTTGGACTGACCCCTTTACGGTTATGTAATGTCCTTCTTTGTCTCTGGTGACTTTGTTTTTTTTGAAGTCTATTTTGTCTGATACAAGTACTGTAACTCCTGCCTTTTTCTCCCTATTTGTTGCATGAAATAGCTTTTTCCATCCCTTTACTTTCAGTCTGTGTATGTCTTTGGGTTTGAGGTGAGTGTCTTGTAGGCAACATATAGATGGGTCTTGTCTGTTTATCCATTCAGTGACTCTACGTCTTTGATTCAGACCGTTTACATTTAGGTGATTATCGATAGGTATGTACTTAGTGCCATTGCAGGCTTTAGATTCGTGGTTACCGAAGGTTCAAGGGTAATTCCCTTACTATCTAACAGTCTAATTAAATGACTTCATATACTATTACAAACACAACCTAAAGATTCTTTTTTTTCCTCTTTTTTCTTCCTCCTCCATTCTTTGTATGTTATGAATCATATTCTGTACCCTTTGTCTATCCCTTGGGTAACATCTATTTAGCCTTAGGAATACTTCCATCTATAGGAGTTCCTCCAAATTGCACTGTAGAGGTGGTTTATGGGAGGTAAATTCTCTCAGCTTTTGCTTATCTGAAAATTGTTTAATCCTTCTTTCAAGTTAAAATGATAACCTTGCCAGTATTCTTGGTTTGAGGCCCTTCTGCTTCATTGCATTAAGTATATCATGTCACTCTCTTCTGGCCTGTAAGGTTTCTGTTGCGAAATATGATGATAGCCTGATGGGTTTCCTTTGTATGTGATCTTTTTTCTCTCTCTAGCTTCTTTAAAAGTTTGTATTTATCCTTGATCTTTGCCATTTTAATTATTATATGTGTTGATGTTTTCTTCCTTGGGTCTCTTGTGTTGGGAGATCTGTGCATCTCCATGGCTTGAGAGACTGTCTCCTTCCCCAGATTGGGGACGTTTTTAAAGATACTTACCTCCTCAAAGACACTTTCTATCCCTTTTTCTCTCTCTTCCTCTTCTGGTACCCCTATTATGCGAATATTGTTCCGTTTGAATTGGTCATGCAGTTCTCTCAATATTCTTTCTTTGTTAGAGATTCTTTTTTCTCTCTGTGCCTCAGCTTCTTTGTATTCCTTTTCTCTAATTTCTATTCCATTTACTGTCTCTTCTACTACATCTAATTTGCTTTTAATTCCCTCCATTGTATGTTTCATTTCAGATACGGAATTTCTTAATGGTTGAATCTCCATCTTAAATTTCTTCCTGAGTTCTTGAATATTTTTCTGTACCTCCATAAGCAAGTTTATGATTTTTATTTTGAATTCTCTTTCAGGATGATTGGTGAGTTTAGTTTCATTTGGCCTTTTTTCTGGGGTTTGTGAGATTTTGGTCTGAACCATGTTCTTTTCACATTTCATGTTTCTGTGTGGCGCCCTCTAGTGTCCAGAAGCTCCAGTCTCTGGAGCTGCTCAGCACCTAGTGTGAGGTTGTGGATCATCGGGGAGGATAGCTGGTGCATGTGGGGAGGAAAGATCTGTTTCCTGATTCCCTTCTACCTCTCCTGTCTCCAGTATCAGGGCCAGTGGACTGAGCACACAGGTGTAAGCCTCTGTGGTTTGCATCTCTAGCTGTTGTAGCTGGGGCCTCCCTCTGACTGGCCTGATGCCAGCACAGTGACTGCCAGTTTGCGGTCCGGTGCCATCAGTCCAGGAGGAAGGCGCAGAAGGCTGTGAATCACAGTGGGGTGCCTCAGAGCTGAGTAGCCAGCCAGGGGGATGGAGCACCTGAAGCTCCCCAAAGTTTCCAGTCTGCTGGGCAGAGTGCCCCCAGACAACCTTGTCCCCCTATCCCTTCTCCCGCACAGCAAGCTCTGTGTAAATCCCCCCCCCCTGCCTTCAGCAGCCCTCTTGCTGCTAGAAAGCCTCTCAGACTGCCAGCCTTTCCCTTGTCCCAGAGCTGCTGGGTGTAGATCCCATCCTCCAGAAGCAGCCAGAACCTGTTTCTCCAGCACTCCCCCTGTCTCAGCTCCACATCCTCCAGAGCACCACACAATGTAGGTTTCTGCTTTCAAAGCAGATCTCCAGGGCTAGGTGTTCAGCAGTCCCAGGTTTCCACCCCCTCCCCCACTCCATTTATCTTCCTCCTGCTGGTGAGCTGGGGTGAGGGAAGGGCCTGGGTCCCGCCGGATCAAGGCTTTGGTACATTACCCTGTTTTGTGAGGTCTGCTCTGTTCATGAGGTCTGTATCTAGTCTGGTGCAGCCTTCTTTCCTGTTGCTGTTTTATGGTTAGTTGTATTAACTATATTTTCACACTATCTGTGGTTTTGGGAGGAGTTCCTTGTCTCCCCTCTTATGCTGCCATCTTGAATATCCGGCTATGTTCTTTTTGGAGACTCTAGGAAAGACTCCATTCCTTCTCCATTCCAACTTATTTTGGCTTGTAGTCCTGCATCACTCCAACCTCTGCATCTGTTGTCACATTGCCACTGACTCTGACACAATTTCCTCCCCCTTCAGCCTTTTCCATGGTGGTAAAAACACACAACATAAAATTTACCATCTTAACCATTTTAGGACTGTTGTAAGACCTCCCTGTAAGAGAACAGTGGCTCTGAAAGAATCGAACTGTAGTTGCCTCTTTTGGGGTATAGTCACAAGCACAATGAATATGTGTTGCTTGAGAACATAGACATCTTGGCTGACCTTGATATTTCACCAGGGACTTTATCAGCAGGCACAGTGTCCTGGGTTATGCTTGAGAAGAGAGGATGAGTAGCCCACACTGAGCCTTCAAAATGTCCCTTAAGGATTAAATACACTGGGAACCCAGCAGGAAAAGGTGAAATAGGACCAAAGAATTGGGCTTCCCAGTGCTTTGCTTCTGATCTATATTTGGGCTAAATGGAAAGGAGACAGCCTTCAGATTCTGGAGCCTCCAAAGTAAGAAAGGAGAGAATTAAGCATCGTGGGATCTAGGATGGTCACCCACTGCTGGATTTTCCAGAAGTTATCTGATTGGTCTTTATATGGACAATACACGAAGCCCTTCAGATCTGAATCAAAATCTGAGTTCAGAAGACCACTATCACCATGGGAAGTCTGATTTTTTGGTTCTAAACCTGCCTCTGCCATAATCCCTGTGAGCCCTACACTCATGACTAGCCTTCTGAGTACAGAACCTCTATGACCCAGGGGTTCTTTGATTACTACTCATCTGCTAATGACGTCTCCAACCAGGATTGCCTAGAATATACTTTCTCCATTCATTATCTTAAAAATTCATAATTAACCTTTAAATGTTGGTACCTGTGTGATTTCCACCAGGAAGGCTTTCCTACAGCCTAGTATGATGTAAGTCATGACCTCCATCTTCACTCCTAAAATGCTCCTCTTGGCTTTGTGCTTTTTTGTTTCATAACCAGTTTAGTGGAAATATTTATTTACTGTCTCTTAAACACGCTAGATTGTGAGCCTCTTAATGATAAGGACTGTGACTTACCCCTTTCCATATTATACTCAATACTTACAGAGTACAGCACATAATAGATACTTAATGAATATGTAATTGAAGTTTTAAAAAAGGAAACAAGTTCAAAGTGGAGATATTTGCCCCAACAACAGCAAAGCAAGACTTAATTACAGTTTCAACTTATCAGATGAGTGTGACCTTTTAACAATCTGAAATTTCCCTATCAGCACTAGTGATATAATCTGCATGATATAGATCCTGTGGATCCTTTCTCTCCCAAAAGAGGATAGCCTGGCAGGAAACAACCCTTTCTTTCCTTTTGCTAAAAACTCATTGCCCTACGTTTGTTTGTATAAAAACCTTCCATTTTGTGTAAATCCTTGGAAAATCTCTCCACTTGCCAGATGGGATGCTGACTGATCAATGAATCACTTGATAAAGCCAATTAGATCTTCAGAATTACTTGGTTGAATTTTGTTTTTTAACAGAAGGACTGAGTTAATAATGCACAAGAACTGACAGCATTAAGGATGGCAGTGTGAGAGGTGAGACAGAGGCCTCCTCCTAAAACCACATATAATACGAAAATATAATTAATACAACTAATCCTGAAAGAGCAACAGGAAAGAAGGCTGTACCAGACTGTATACACCTGGAGAAAAGAACAGAACTCATGGAACAGGATAACAATGTACTACAGCCGAGATCCAGCGAGACCCAAGACCTTCGCCCACCCCAGCTCACCAGTGGGAGGAAGCGAAACGGAGCAGGGAGGGAGTGGATGCCTGGGACTGCTGAATCCCTAGCCTTAGAGATCTGCTCTGGGAGCATGAACCTACACTGCATGGTGCTCTGGTGATTAGTGGGGTTGGAAATCTAAGACAGGCAGAATACCTGGAGAGACTGAGATGTCAGCTGCTTGTGGAAAACAGGGATCCATATCTGGTGACTCTAGGACAAAAGAACGGTGGGCATTTTGAGAGACTTCTTAACAGAGGGCTGCTAAAGGGCAACGATTGCACAGAGGTTACTGCTCAGGAGAAAGGACAGGTAGATAAAATTGTCCGGGTGCACTCTGCCCAGCAGGTTGGGAACTTTCACGATCTTCAGGCACTCCATCCGCCTGGCTGGATATGCAGCTCCAAGGCCCCCTACTGTGACATGCAGCCTGCTGCACCTACCTCCCGGCCAGCCCACCCCTGGCTCACAAACCAGCAGCCCCTGGCATCAGGCCAGCCAGAGGGAAGCCCTGCCTGCAGCAACTACAATCGCAAAGCATAGAGGCTTACACCTGTGTGTTAGACCCACTGGTTCTGGCAGTGGAGACTGGCAGAGTAGCCGGGAAGCAGGAAACAACTCTTTCCTCCCCAGGCAGAAACACTGCTCCCCGGTGACCCCAGACAGTGCTCCAGGGGCTGAAAAGCTCCAGAGACTAGAGCTTCTGGGCTAGAGGGTGCCACATACAAATATGAACCATCAAAGGAAACTGGTTCAAACCAAAATCACACAAACACGAGAAAAAGAGTAAAATGAAACAGATATCATCAATCTTCCTAAAAGAGATTTAAAAATAAAAATCATAAACATGTTCATGGAGGTACAGAAAAATACTCAAGAACTCAGAAACAAATTCTGGTCAGACATCCAATCATTAAGGAATAAAACTGAGGGTTTTAAAAGCAGATTAGATGTGGTGGAGGAGATGATAAATGAAATAGAAATTAGTAAAGAGGAATACAAAGAAGCTGAGGCACAGAGAGAAAAAAGGATCTCTAAGAATGAAAGAATATTGAGAGAACTGTGTGACCAATCCAAATGGAACAATATTCATATTATAGGGATACCAGAAGAAGAGAGAGAAAAAAGGGATACAAAGTGTCTTTGAGGAGGTAATTGCTGAAAACGTCCCCAGTCTGGGGAAGGAAATACTGTCTGTGGCCATGGAGGTACACAGATCACCCAACACAAGGGATATAAATAATTGAAATGGCAGAGATCAAGGATAAGGACAGACTATTAAAAGCAGCCAGAGAGAGATAAAAGATCACATACAAAGGAAAACCCATCAGGTTATCATCAGACTTCTCAGCATAAACTTTACAAGCCAGAAGGGAGTGACATGATATATTTAATGCAATGAAGCAGAAGTGCCTCAACCAGGAATACTCTATCAGGCAAGATTATCATTTAAATATTAAGCAGGGATGAAACAATTTCCAGATAAGCAAAAGCTGAGAGAATTTACCTCCCACAAACCATCTCTACAGTTTATTTTGGAGGGACTGCTATAGAAGGAAGTGTTCCAAAGTCTTAACAGCTGTCACCAGGGGTAACAAAACCAAAGTAAAGAAAGTAGAACTGTTAATTACTAAGCAAAGGCAAAATTAAATCAACTATTCCCAAAGTCAGTCAAGGGATAGACAGTACAGGATATGATACCTAATATATAAAGAATGGAGGAGGAAGAAAAAGGAGGAGACAAAAAAAGAACCTTTGAATTGTGCTTATAATAGCATATTAAGTGAGTAAAGTTAGACTCTTAGTAAGGAAGTTAACCTTGAACCCTTGGTAACCACAAATCTAAAGCCTGCAATGGTAATAAGTACATACCTATCGATAATCACCCTAAATGTAAATGGTCTGAATGCACCAATAAAAAGACACAGAGTCACTGATGGATAAAAAAACAAGACTCATATATATGCTGCCTACAAGAGACTCACTTCAAACCCAAAGACGTACACAGCCTAAAAGTGAAGGGAAGGAAAAAGATACTTCATGCAAACAATAGGGAGAAAAAAGCAGGAGTTACAGTACTTATATCAGACAAAATAGACTTCAAAACAAAGAAAGTCACAAGAGACCAACAAGGACATTACATAATGATAAAGGGGTCAATCCAACAAGACATAACCATTATAAATATCTATGTACCCAACACAGGATCACCTACATATGTGAAAGAAATGCTAACAGAATTAAAAGGGGAAATAGAATGCAATGCATTCATTCTAGGAGACTTCAACACTCTACTCATTCCAAAGGACAAATCAACCAGACAGAAAATAAGTAAAGACACAGAGGCACTGAACAACACATTAGAACAGATGGACCTAACAGACATCTACAGAACTCTACACCCAAAAGCAATAGAATACACATTCTTCTCAAGCGCACATGGAACATTTTCAAGAATAGAATATATACTAGGCCACAAAAAGAGCCTCTGTAAATTAAAAAAGATTGAAATTGGACCAACCAGATTCTCAGATCACAAACATATGAAACTAGAAATAAATTATGCAAACAAAATGAAAAACACATGGAAGCTTCATGACATGCTCCTAAATAATCAATGGATCAATGACCAAAATCAAAATAGAGATCAAGCAATATATGGAGACAAATGACAACAATAACTCAACACTGCAAAATCTGTGGGATGCAGCGAAGGCTGTGCTAAGAGGGAAATATATTGCAATACAGGCCTACCTCGGGAAAGAAAAACAATCCCAAATGAACAGTCTAAGCTCACAATTAAGGACACTAGGAAAAGAAAAAAGGAGGCCCAATTTCAGTAGAAGGAGGGACATAATACGGATTAGAGCAGAAATAAATAAAATTGAGAAGAATAAAGCAATAGAAAGAATCAATGAAAGCAGGAGATTGGTCTTTGAGAAAATAAACAAAATAGATAAACCCCTAGCTAGACATACCAAGAAAAAAAGAGAGTCTACACACATCAACAGAATCAGAAATGAAAAACGAAAAATCACTACAGATACCACAGAAATACAAACAATTATGAGAGAATACTATGAAAAATTATATGTTAACAAACTGGATAACCTAGAAGAAAGGGACAACTTTCTAGAAAAATACAACCTTACAAGGCTGATCCAGAAAGAAACAGTATTCTGAACGGACCAATTACCAACAATGAAATTGAATTAGTAATCAAAAAACTACCCAAGAACAAAACTCCGACCAAATGGTTTCACTGCTGAATTTTATCAAACATTTAGTGAAGACCTAATAGCCATCCTCCTTAAAGTTTTCCAAAAAGTGGAAGAAGAGTGAATACCTCCAACTCATTCTACAAGGCCAGCATCACTCTAATACCAAAACAAGGCAAAGACACCACAGAAAAAGAAAATTACAGACCAATATTCCTGATGAACATAGATGCAGAAATACTCAACAAATCATTAGCAAGCAGAATTCAAAAATATAAAAAAAATATCATCCACCATGATCAAGTAGGATTTATTTTAGGGATGCAAGGATGGTACAATATTAGAAAATCCATCAACGTCATCCACCACATTAACGAAAAGAAGGACAAAAACCACATGATCATCCTCATATATGTCGAAAAAGCATTTTACAAAATTCAACATCCATTCATGATAAAAATCTCTCAACAAAATGGGTATTGAGGGTAAGTACCTCAACATAATAAAGGCCAAATATGACAAACCCACAGCTAACATCATACTTAACAATGAGAAGCTGAAAGCCTTTCCTTTTAAGATCGGGCACAAGACAAGAATGCCCACTCTCTCCACTTTTATTCAGCACATTTCTGGAGGTCCTCGCCATGGCAATCAGACAACACAAAGAAATAAAAGGCATCCAGATTGACAAGGAAGAAGTTAAACTGTCACTGTCTGCAGATGACATCATATTGTACAGAAAAATCCCTATGCAATCCACTCCAAAACTACTGGAACTAATATCTGAATTCAGCAAAGTTGCAGAATACAAAATTAATACACAGAAATCTGTAGCATTCGTAAACACTAATGATGAACCAGCAGAAAAATAAATCAGGAAAACAACTCCATTCACAATTGCATCAAAAAAAAAAAAACCTAGGAATAAAACTAACCAAGAAAGTGAAAGACCTATACCCTGAAAACTTCAAGACACTGTTAAGAGAAATTAAGGAGGACACTAATAAATGGAAATTCATCCCGTGCTCTTGAGTAGGAAGAATTAATATTGTCAAAATGGGCATCCTGCCTATAGCAGTCTACAGATTCAATTCCTATCAAAATACCAATAGCATTCTTCAGTGAACTAGAATAAATAGTTCTAAAATTCATTTGGAACCACAAAAGATCCTGAATAGCCAAAGCAACCTGAGAAGGAGGAAGAAAATGGGGGGTATTATGCTCCCCAACTCAAAGCTCTACTACAAAGCCACAGTAATCAAGACAATTTGATACTGGCACAAGAACAGAACAATAGACCAATGGAACTGACTAGAGAGCTCAGATATAAAACCAACCATATATGGTAAATTAATATACAGTAAATGAGCCATGGATATACAATGGAGAAATGACAACCTCTTCAACAACTGGTGTTGGCAAAACTGGACAGCTACATGCAAGAGAATGAAACTGAATTGTTGTTTAATCCCATACACAAAAGTAATTTCGAAATGGATCAAAGACCTGAATGTAAGTCATGAAACTGTAAAACACTTAGAGATAACATAGGCAAAATCTCCTGTATATAAACATGAGCAACTTCTTCCTGAATGCATCTCCTTGACCAAGGAAAACAAAAGCAAAAATGAACTCATGGGACTACATCAAACTAAAAAGCTTCTGTACAGCAAAGGACACCATCAACAGAACAAAAATGTATCCTACAGTATGGGAGAATATATTTGTAAATGGCATATCCAAGAAGGGGTTAATACCCAAAATATATAAAGAACTTACATGCCTAAACCCAAAAAGCAAATAACCTGATTAAAAAATGGGTGGAGGATATGAACAGAGAATTCTCCAAACAAGAAATTCAGATGGCCAACAGGTGCATGAAAAGATGCTCCACATCACTAATTATCAGGGAAATGAAAATTAAAACTACAGTTAGGATGGCCAGTACCGAAAAGACTAAAAACAGCAAATGCTGGTGAGGATGTGGGGAAAGGGAAACCCTCCTACACTGCTGGTGGGAATGTAAGCTCGTTCAACCATGTGGAAAGCAATATGGAGGTTCTTCAAAAAAGCACAAATAGAAATACCATTTGACCCAGGAATTCCACTCCTAGGAATTTACCCTAAGAATGCAGGATCCCAAATTTAAAAAGACATATGCACCCCTATGTTTATCGCAGCACTATTTACAATAGCCAAGAAATAGAAGCAACCTAACTGTCCATCAGTAGATAAGTGGTTAAAGAAGAGGTGGTACATATACACAATGCAATAATATTTAGACATAAGAAAGAAGCAAATCCTACCATTTGTAACAACATGGATGGAGCTAGAGGGCTTTATGCTCAGTGAAATGAGCCAGGCAGAGAAAGACAAGTACCAAATAATTTCCCTCATTTGTGTAGTATAACAACGAAGCAAAACTGAAGGAACTAAACAGCAACAGACTCACAGACTCCAAGGGACTCGTGGTTGCCAAGGGGGAGGGGTGGGGGAGGGTGGGTGGGAAGGGAGGGAGAAGGGGATTCAGTGGTATTATGATTGGCACACATGGTGTGTGTGGGGGATTAGGGGGAAGACAGTGTAGCACAGAGAAGGCAAATAGTGACTCTGTGGCATCTTATTATACTGTTGGACAGTGACTGCCATGGGGTATATGGGGGACATCATAACATGGGTGATTATAATAACCAAATTGTTTTTTCATATGAAACCTTCGTAAGAGTGTATATCAATAATACCTTAATAAAAAAATAATGCATAAGAGCTATTCCAGCCCAAGGTTGTGCTGCTGAAACATAACTGCAGAGCTCTCTTTAGAAGCATGTCTGTTACCATAAGGTGAAATTTTATGAAAACAGAAAAACTCATTACTGCTTAAATTTGATTAACTTAAAATTTTACTAATTTAGAGGAGACACAGATGAACATGCTGACAGTTACAAACTTATCTTAAAAATAAAGACTATTCCCTCTTCCTGGTGTTTGAGAGCAGTTGTCAAGTGAGATGTTTATTTTGAAAAGTGATACCACATATTAATAATGTCAGCGCCTATCTTGCATTGGGTACTTATGTGTCAGGTGCTGTAGTAAGTACACTGGAACAGGTTTAGTTCAGAGAAACCATCTGTTCCCATTTACAGAAGAGGAGATGGTATTAGAGAAGTAAATGGGCTTGCTCTGTGTTCCAGAGCCAGCATGTGCCTCAACTGGGGACAACTGGGAATCTAAATTTAGCTGCTTTTACTCTAGAAGGTATACTTTTAACCACTATGCAATCTTGCCACATTTGGTCATCTGAAAAGTCTAATGTTTTGGACTTACTTTTATTTAATGATATGTACATAAGTCAGAATGACTGTAACAACAATAGGAAAAAAATACCCACTGTTACAAATAGCTAATAGGGACAGGATCACCTAGAAGTAAAGCAAAATCCATATCATGTAGTTCTATAAAGGTGTAAAACTGTGTTGATCTAAGGAAATGACCAGTTCAGTGTGAGCGACAGAATGTATTAAACTTCCCATTGCCTAGCATTTGCCTGGTTTCAGTGTCATGCCCCATGTTCACCATATTGCAACTACATTAATTTCTTTCCTAATCTTTGCTTTATCAGATACTTCTCTGTGCCCTTGAATCTACTGCTCTCACCCTCTGGAACTTTCTTCTTACAGTTCTTTAAATGTCTGGATTACTGTCTTCCTTTGTGCCTGAAGTATAGCAGACAACCAATACTTTCTGAATAAAAGAAACAGAGGCAGATGAGTTGCTGGTCAATTTAGCATCATTTTAATACTTATTTGCCTCTTCTACTGTACTTTGAGGTATTATGGATGGTAAGCAAGTACTTTATTTTTGTTTTTCATTACATCCCCAGAAGAGAGAGAGGGGAAATGAAGAAATGAATATTAACTATTTTTGCATTTTTGATGTGCTAGTTTTTAAAATATAATTGCCCTTTAATTGTCACAATTTCTCTTTGTAGCAGTTTACAGGTATGAAATTTGAGGCTTAGAGAAAGTGATGGTTAAAATTGAGGCTTAGAGAAAGTTTAGTTAAAACTAAAACATAGAACCAGCACTGTAACCCTGGTATATGTGATTCCAGAGGCCATCTGAATAGGGACTAACTTTAGAAATGGTTAAGAAAGATGTTTGCATAAGGTGGAGTTTGAGTGTTTCTTATTTAGTGCACCCCCTTCCTTGTCTCTGGATAATTGGATTCATTGTCTGGCTGTTGTGGACAAAATCTATCTTGATATACTATTGGGAGAACAAGAGGTTGAGTGGTATTTTAATGGTAACTTAAGTTATCCCAGACAAAGCAATAACACAATTTTCTCTGCTAGTAAAGTTAGAGGAACAGGAATTAGATCTAGAAGTAGGAACATTGGGCATCAGGTACAAAAGGTCGATGCATGAAAAAGGAAAAGAAGAAACTGAGGTTAGGAAATGTTGAATGCAGAGCTGTTCTACCCCCAAATGCTGTTTTGGGTTGAATGTATGCAGAAACCCTGTCATTTTATTGAGCCCTGAATTATACAAGTGTGATATCTTTGAACCTCATAGCTTGGGGTAGTGTGGGAGAGACTATGAAGCATGGGTTTTGAAATCAGGTAGATTTGAATTTCATTCCCAGGAGGGTCTTCTAGTTACCAGCTGATTGACACTTAGGTCTTCAAACTTCCCTAGCCTCAGTCTCTTAAAAAAGAATCGAGGACTAACTCCAGTGTTGTATGGACTAACTTTAGTAATGTTACAAAAAAAAAATGCTTCACACACAGTGCTTTTTAAAATGAGCTGTAGGTATAATTAATAATATTAAGAGAAATAATCCATCATAATGATAAAGATATTAGAAATAGTAATGGTGCCTTATTTTGTACATAACATCTAATCATTAAATAGATAACTTGTAATTTGTTCCTTAAGAAGTGGTGCAATGCATAAAAAAGATGCTTTACTTGAATTTATACCATTTATGTGCTTTATCTTAAGATGAGACATTATTCCTTCAGTAGGTATTTAGTGTAGTTATGGATTACACTGTCTTCCTTCATTTGAATAATTACTTTACAACTGAGACTTAGAGAAACCTGATTAAAAATCACCAATAATACTGTTTCTTCTCTGCTCTTCATGTTATTTAGTAAGGTGTGAAAAACATTATCTCTATTAATAAAAGGCTGACTATTCAGGCAGCTGAGCAGTTAGTATCATTGCCTTTTTTTTTCTTGCTTGGATCTTCAAGACAATCAATGGCCATTTTTGTGACAATGAATAATTGAGCTTTCCTTTGGGAGCCTGAAAATGGGAAAGCAGAAAATAAAAGGGAAAGACTTTAAAAATTCAGAGTCACTAATACTAGTTCTGCATGCTCATCTCAAACTCTACTTGAGGGCAAGGCAGTCCCCTTGCAGTCTGGATTCTGCCTAGTTCAAAGGCTCTCTGGAGAGCAGGAGTTCAGAAGCAAACAGCCATCTATGCTCATAATACTTTTAAGGCATTTAAGGAGAGCATTTATCAGGGTGTTTCTAAAGTGGTGTTTGTCAGCTGAGACGTTTAGATTTGTTCTAGTGACAAGAATAGGCTTAAATTAAGTAATTACCAAACTTTTACTTTAGTGTGGATAAAATGAGAGTTCCTGTGGCCAGGATTCTCACCTGGCCCTGGTTGGCTAGCTCACTGCACACCTGTGGGCAATAATACATGGCTGTTGACTCTATATAAAGAGCTCCACCCAGTGCTCTAGGCGTGACATGGTGGCATGGCTGCAAGGCTGCTGGAGAGCAGAGCAGAGGCTGGAGTGGTGACAGCGCCAAGGACAGAGGCCCAGAGGACGGCTGTGCGGGATGATTGTGCAGAGGCCCAGAGGATGGCTGTGTGGGACGACTGTGCAGAGGCCCAGAGGACGGCTGTGCGGGACGACTGTGCAGAGAGGCCCAGAGGACGGCTGTGCGGGACGACTGTGCAGAGAGGCCCAGAGGACGGCTGGGCGGGACGACTGTGCAGAGAGGCCCAGAGGACGGCTGTGCGGAACGACTGTGCAGAGAGGCCCAGAGGACGGCTGTGCGGGACGACTGTGCAGAGAGAGGACGGCTGTGCAGACTGTGCAGCCCAGAGGACGGCTGTGCGGGATGACTGTGCAGAGGCCCAGAGGACGGCTGTGCAGGACGGCTGTCCAGAGAGGCCCAGAGGACGGCTGTGCAGGACGACTGTGCAGAGGCCCAGAGGACGGCTGTGCAGGATGGCTGTCCAGAGAGGCCCAGAGGACGGCTGTGCGGAACGACTGTGCAGAGAGGCCCAGAGGACGGCTGTGCGGGACGACTGTGCAGAGAGGCCCAGAGGACGGCTGTGCGGGACGACTGTGCAGAGAGGCCCAGAGGATGGCTGTGTGGACAGAGGGGCCCAGAGTCAGAGACCGGCTTGCTGCATACAGACTTGCTCTGAGTGAGCGGGATTTTAGTGACTGACCTGCCACCATGGCAATAAAGTTGGGTATGACCCTTTCATCCCAAGAACGTTTTGCTGTCACTTTCTTTGGTCACATTGAATCCATAGCGAACTTGCCTGGGGCTGAAACCCATTGGCAAGACAATTGGTGAAAGTCAGCAGGGTTCATTGTTGACCAAGGAAAAAGACAGGCTTCCCTTATGGGAGGGGTGCTTCAGCAGGCTGCCCCTGTGAATGGGGAGACAGTGGATAGTCCCTCAATGGGTATGTGGTCTGAGGTGGCTTGCCTCCTAGAAGACTGGGTCCCAGCCCAGGACTGGAGGCAAGTGGAGGTGACAGCTGAGGCAGTAGGGGAGGCCCTTGGTGTAGTAAGTAAATCCTTTGAGAAGCAGAGTGCCTGTGAGGCAGCGGGGATTGTGGGTTGGCTGCTTCTCACAGTATTAAAAAAGTCTACAGAAGAGACCCAAGAAATGGCAGCACGAGAACACAAGCTGCAAACTTCTGTGGATTCCCTGAGGAAGGAGATGGCATTGATGCGAGAGGAGGCAGCACAAGAGTGCCAGCAGCAAGGTGCCGTTGGAGACAAGACGGCAGTGCTGCCAGGTGTTCTGAAGGAGGAAGAGGCCATCAAGGAAAAAGACGAACTCCTGAGGGAAGCACAGGCGGAGGCGGCACGAGAATGTCAGCTGCAAAGCATTGAGGTGAAGGTAAGAGACCTTCTGAAGACTGAGCTGGCATTGCTGTGAGGCACTGTAACAGAGGAGACACTTGGGGGAGTGGAGAGAAAGGTGCCATCACCCCAGAAGTGGAGGAGCTGGGGAAGGATGAAGGGGTGGTGCCGTCATCAATCCCTCCTGTATTGAAAGCCTGCCCAGTGGTTCTAAAGAAAATAAAGACCCAGCAGCCGAAAGCTCCCCAAGGAGAGGAGCAGCGCCCTCCCCAGGTGGTGGAGCACTCTATGGTCCGCCCCTATACTCAGGCTGAGCTGGTGGCTGTGGGACTTAGGGGTGGGTGGAATTGTTCTCTCGGGATCAGAGATGCGAAAGCTGTCTTCCCTGACAGTGCAGCCTGCCTTGAGGCAGTGATTACAAAATGTGAGGTGACTCACAAGAAGAATTTAAGGGGCCCCATGAAGGTTACAAGGACCCAGATGTGGGTTGATTTAATACGGGCAGGAGTAGATGGAAGGAAATTAGACAGGAAGCCAAATAGGATCTTAGTGGAGCTATGGCAACAACTGAAACCAGTGCAGCAGTTCAAGCCTTTAAGATTAAACAGGCAGAGGTCAGAGACGGAGCCATGAGTTCGGCCTGTGTGTCTGCAAGACTTTTTGCTGGAGAGGCTGGAGAACAATGTTCGAGCTTCTTTGCACAGGGACCATTGCAGAGGACTTAGGGCACATAGATTGAGAGGAGAGAATCCTGGAGGGGTGGAGTGTGGATTAAATGAGAGTTCCTGTGGCCAGGATTCTCACCTGGCCCTGGTTGGCTAGCTCACTGCACAACTGTGGGCAATACATGGCTGTTGACTCTATATAAAGAGCTCCACCCAGTGCTCTGGGCGTGACATGGTGGCATGGCTGCAAGGCTGCTGGAGAGCAGGGCAGAGGCTGGAGTGGTGACAGTGCCAAGGATAGAGGCATGCAGGACGACTGTGCAGAGGCCCAGAGGATGGCTGTGTGAGACGACTGTGCAGAGAGGCTCAGAGGACAGCTGCATGGGATGACTGTGCAGAGGCCCAGAGGACGGCTGTGTGAAAAGAGGGGCCCAGAGTCAGAGACCGGCTTGCTGCATACAGACTTGCTCTGAGTGAATGGGATTTTAGTGATTGACCTGCCACCATGGCAATAAAGTTGGGTATAACCCTTTCACCCCAAGAACGTTTTGCTGTCAATTTCTTTGGTCACATTGAATCCATAGCAAACTTGCCTGGGGCTGAAACCTTGGCAAGACATTTGGTAAAGAAAGTAAACAATCAGGAAATCAGATAACAGGTCCTTGTAGAACTGGTTCTACATGGTGAGGGTAAAATTGCAGTATTTCCAGAATTTTTCACCTAGTCTTAGTGCATCTCCATATCAGGTGTTTCCAATGGGTGGAGAGAAGTAGGCCATCTCCATATCAATAGGTGATTACATGGGGGAGTGAGGGCATAATGCCCAGAGAGGTTAGGTGGGGTCCCTTTTTGCAGCCAGGTAGTGAGAGACATGGGCGAGCAGAAGTGGACAAGGGCTTGTAAGCAATGAGTGGGTTTCTCCCACTTTATTTCTCCCTTTGACTGATTTGGGTTTCAAATTTGCCCCAGGCTGGGAAAATAATTTCATCCCAGAGTTACACATGGACACTGAAAAAGTGTTTCAGAAAGGAATAATAATGTGCAGCCCCATAGCAGCCTGAATCCCCTTGGAGGTTTCCCTCTTTTGTGATAAAAGCATAAAAGAGCAAGGTAGGTGGTTGTCTTGCCAATGGGTTTCAGCTCCGGGTAAGTTCGTTATGGATTCAATGTGACCAAAGAAATTGACAGCAAAACGTTCTTGGGGTGAAAGGGTTATACCCAACTTTATTTCCACGGTGGCAGGTCAGTCACTAAAATCCTGTTTGCTCAGAGCGAGTCTGCATGCAGCAAGCCGGTCTCTGCCTCTGGGCTCCTCTGTCTGTACAGCCGTCCCACACAGCCGTCCTCTGGGCCTCTGTCCTCGGCGCTGCCACCACTCCAGCCTCTGCTCTCCTTGCAGCCATGCCACCATGTGACACGCAGAGCACTGGGCAGAGCTCTTTATATAGCGTCAACAGCCATGTATTGTGCAGTGCAGTGAAGTAGTCAACCAGGGCCAGGTGAGAATCCTGGTCACAGGAACTCTCATTTTATCCACAGTAGTTTTTCTCAAAATGATTTTTTACTTCATTTAAAAGGCACACATTCTGATAGTCTATTGTCTCTATCCCTATCTATCTACTCACCTACCTGTCTTCATCATCATCATCATCATTTATCTTTCTATGTCTATCTATCTATCTATCTATCATCTATCTATCTATCTCTATAATCTATCTATCTATCTATCTATCTATCTATCTATCTATCTATCTATCTATCTATCTATCTATCTATCTATCATCTTTCTCAAAATGTGGAGGCAAATCTAAATCATTCTCATTTAACATTGCAATTTAACTTGGTCCTTGAAATTCCAATTCTGGGTACCAGTGATATAGAGTCAAGACCTCAAGGATTACCTCATAGCTCCAGTCCTACTGTTAATTGGCTGGATAACCTTCTTAGTTTCTTTCTCTAACTACAACTCAGTTTCTCATCAGAGATTTTTATTGCAGTGATGAAGATAATCTGGCCCAGTGCTACACAAGGTATGCCCTGAGGACCAGCTGTGTCAACATCACCTGGGAGCTTGTTAAAAATGAAAAATCTCAGGCTTCATCCCAGACTTACTGAGTTAGAAATTCTGGGGGGTGAGACCCAGAAGTATGTGTTTTAACAGGTTCTCTAGGTGATTTTGATATACTCTAAAGATTGTGAATTAGTGCTAATCCATCCCACAGAGATGATTATAGATTATTTATAGCCAGGATTATTTAATTGTAAAGTTTACTCTTGTTAGAGGGATTCAGTGTCCTACTGAGCTATCAACAGTTTCTCACTTGATAACCATAATAGCCGGGGGAGTAAAGGACTCTGTGGGGCAGGGTTCCTTGTCACCTTCCAGTGAGGCTCTACGAGATGACCCTTAGTGGAGAAGGCTATTATTGTTTTACCCCCAAGACTCAATAATTCTTCTTACTGAGAAGAAAAGACTTCGTGAAAGAAAGGTGGTAATATAGTAGAATGGGTAAGAATGAGGGTTCTGGAGTTGGTTTCTATTGGGTCCTAAGTCTTACACATGTTCAACAGTAGCTTCCCTTATCAACCTCCTAGGACCTTTATAAAAGGTGATAATTGCAGGGTTTTGTTAAGATTAAATGAGATCATGCATGTTTACCCTGGGCCTGGCACATAATGCTAAATATACTCTGCTTATTTTTGGAGATTAATATGAACTTTCTTATAATGAGAAGGATGCCGGAAGAAGGAAAAATGTTTTGTGAGCTTCATCATCAGGAATAAAAAAAAAATGCACTGGGACACCCGCCCATCCTATGACCCAGCAATTTTTCTTATTATTTGTTCACTTATGAGAAATATAAAATACGTCCACAGTGGACAAAGATTTTCATCATAGCTTTATTTATAAAAACTAAAACTGGAAACAACTCAAATGTCCATCAACAAGTAAACAGACATACAAATTGTGGTAATTTCATACAATAGAGTACTAGTCAGCAATAAAAAGGAGTGAACTTCTGATGGCCACAGCAATATGGATAAATCTCAAAACATGATGTTGAGCAAAGGAAGCCTGACACAAAAGTTGTCTATTGTATATCTTATCTATGAATTTCGAGAACAGGCAAAACTAGGCTACTCTGATAGAAATTGGAGTAGTAGTTGCCTTAGGGGGAAGGATGATTGAAGAGGTGCCCTGGGAACTTTGGGAATGATGGGAAGTATCTTATATCCTGATTGGGGTGGTACTTATGAAGGTGTATGTGTTGTCAGAACACATCAAAATGTACACTTAAAATATGATCATTTAATCCTATGTAAATTAAAACTCGATAAAAAAATAACCCTCAAGAAAAATGTACCTGGTCTCCTAGTTACCATCTCAGAAGTTAATACGATTATCATAGTCTATAAGAACTTTATAAGATTTTATAACCTTTAGGAATTCTCCATTGTTTCCTCACATGTGTACTTCCCCGTGATGCATAGCAATCCAACCCCAAAGGGCAAAATAGATCAGTGACAACATTAGGAGCAAAAAGAAGCTGGAGACTCTGGGCCATATTCAAACCACTTTATGAGAAACTTGCCCATTAGACACAATTTATTATCTTCTTACTCCAAAAGGGAAATTTTATCTTGTTTTCAAATTCTCTTAGAAATATTTGGTTAAAATTAAGGGTGATTTACCTTAGATCTAGTCCCATCATTATCCTATTTCTGTTGCCACTAAGCCTATCATGTTGGGTAGGTTCATTCAGCAAGCAGTCAGCAAGTATTAATTGAATGACTATCACCTGCTCAGTAGGGTCTTTAAGAAGGCAAAAAGTAGGTGCTAACATGACATTTTCGAAGTAGGCAATCCGTGTCGTTAAATAACCTCTCATATGTGCGGAAATTGCAACACAGAGAGGGCAATTGGCCTAATCAAGGTCACTTTTGCACTCCTGGGCCTGAATCTCCTGACTGCCAATCAAAGAATCTTTTCATGAAATCCCACTGGTACAGTTCTTACTTTTCGAGGATTTATAATGCATTTGTGATACTCCTGCAAGCACAAGCCAGAGATTAATTAGAACACAAACCAGGGGATAGGAGAACAATGAAAAGAGATTTAATCCTTGAGTATCTACTGTGTGCCATATAATTGTCTATATTTTAAGTCTCTTAACTATCCAAGAATTGGATGTTTTTATTCCCATATCAGTTGAGAAATCTGAGGCTCAGAGGCTTTCCATGACTTACCTATGGTGTTAATGGTGTGAAGTGGCAAAAGCCAGGTATATCAGGCTCCAAGTCATCACATGATCTGAGGCTGGAACATTGTAAAGCAATCTTTTAAGGAAGTGATTTTAGAGAGAAAATACTCAACAGAACAAATAAATCAATTACCTTTCCTTGTTTTCTGTAAAAGACAGAATTTCAAAGCCAGTTTTGGGGTGTCTAATATAGAGTGGGAAATTTCATGTTCCACAATGACAGAGAAGACAGGATGTGAAGGAGGATTCACCTGGCTTTGTTTTTTGCATTCACTATTAGTGACATAGGACGTCTAATCAAGCATTTAATGCTTTCTTTTTACTACTTAGTAAAAGGCTTTTTATTTCAATTCACCTCCTAGGTGTTCTATGTCAGGCAATTACTCTACCAGAAGGTTTTCAAAGTCTAAGAAATTAAATGGGCGGTTCTTAAAGCAACACTCTCTTGAAAGTATAATTGCAATTAAATAATAACAAACCTGAATGCACAAATCGGGTTTTCGTCTTCTTTTAGCACCTCAGCTCTTTTCAGTACCATTAGTGTGAGTTCCCAGGGTATCAGAACGTAAACTGGAACTTCTTGCCCACAGCAATCGCCCTGTGATCCAGAAATGAGAGCCTGCTGCTTAGCTATTAGGTTTGCAGAAAACACCCTCAACTTTTTTTTTGGTTTGTTTTTTTGCTTAGTTTATTGCATTTTTATAGCTAGTAGATTACTTAAGGCTCCCATGTGACAAAAGGACTGAGATGGGTCCCTAGAAGTGCTTAGCAAGGAACTCTGGGGCAGAAGATGGTGTGATCGGCATTAATGGTGCTGGAATCCAGGATTTCCAAGGATATTCAGATCCACTAGCCTGACCAACCATGAGATAGAAGCATGGCTTTCATCATGCCAGAAATCTGCTCCTGGTGCAGCTCATGAAGCCTACCTGAGTGAGTCATTTTAGAGCATGGTAGTAGGCAGAATTCTAAAGATATGCGCCTGGATGCCTGTCGTCTGGCTATTCAGTCAAACACTAATCTACATACTGCTGTGAAGGGATTTTGCAGGTGGGTTTAATATTAGTGATCAGCTGACCTTAAAAATAGGGAAGTTATCTCAGAGTATCAGGGTGGGTCCAGGGTAAGCACATGAACCTTTAAAACCCAGTAGAAGAGGAAAGCAAAGAGTCAGTCAGAGATGCTGCAGAAGAGATGGGCAGTGTGAGAAGGGTTTGTCCTGCCTTTGTTTGTTTTGACATATAAGAGGCTATGTGCAAGGATTGGAGAAAGGCCTCCAGTTGACAGCCACCGAGAAAACAGGACCTCAGGTCAACAACTGAATGAACCTGGAAACAAATTCTCCCTAGGACCTCCAGAAGGGAGCAAAGCCCTGCTTGATGCCTTGATTCCTGTCTTCTGAGACTTTAGCAGAGCAGGCCAGCTGAGTCCACCAGATTTCTGATCTACAGAAGCATGATATAGTAAGTAGGTGTTGTTTTAAACTACTAAATCTATGATAATTTCTTAAGGCAGCAGTATAAAATCAATACAAATCTCTTGGGGTGGGGACTGAAGACTCTCCCTGTGGCATTTTCAACCTCACTTCAGGTTTTAGGATGAGGCACTCTTGTGGGACAGCTGATCACAGTTAAGGGCATCGATTCTTTTGTTCAAGGATGGAGGGAGTTAAAAAATGCACATTTAGCCACAGTTTCATTTGGATGGACTTCTGTGATTAGGGTTCTCCCCTCCACTATATTTTCCACTCAGTAGACTCTGAAGGGTTAGTTTTCAAAGTCTGGACAGTGTGTATTTCAGGAAGTCTCTAGATGATTGTGGGGAAGTTGGGGTTCCTATGGCCAGGATCCTCACTGAACTTAAACCACCTGATGATGTAACTGGCCTGGTGCTAGGCTACTGCTTCCACACCCTTAGGCAATAAGCTATTATTGCACTATATACAGAGCTTGGCCCAGTGCTCTGGGCGGAGGCAGAGATGCTAGTGCTCGACCTACCACTGGGAGAACAAGCCTGGTAGTAAACTCTTTCACCTGAAAGAAACGTCTACTGTCATTTCTTTGGTCACATTGAATCCATAGTGAACTTGCTGGGGTCTGAAACCTATTGGCAAGACAATGATTAATCCAATACAACAGTAAAAAGACACCATATTAATTTAATTTTCTAGGGTTTCTGTAACAAATTGCACAAACTGGGTGGCTTAAAATAACAGAAATTTATTATCTCAGAAATTTATATATCTTATTTTAGTCTGGAAGTCTGAAATCAAGGTGTTGGTAGGGTCGTGTTCTCTCTGAAGGCTTCAGGGGAGCTTCCATCTTTGTTTCTTCCTGGCTTCTGGTGGTTGCCAGGAAACTTGGCATGCTTTGGTTTATAGACACATCACTCAAATCTCTGCCCCCATTGGTATATGGCATTCTCAGTGTGTCTTTGAGTGACATTCTATGTGTTTGCATCCAGATTTCCTTCTTATAAGGACATCAGTCATTGGAGGAGGGGCCACGTTAATAATACAGTATGACATCGCATTAATTTGAGAAATTGCCTGTGCAAAAACCCTACCTCTGAATAAGGCCACATTTTGAGATTCTGGGTGAATATGAGCTTTTGGGGGACACTATTCACCACAGTACAGACATGATGTTTCCCTCCTAGTGTACCTTTGGAAAGAAAATTAAAGCACCTTTGAAAACATTAAAAATATTATTCAAATTCATGGTGGTTTCCTCAGTTAAACACTTCAAAAGACAAATCTATTGTTTTTGTCTGTGTGGTGCCAAGCCAAAATGGATGATATTTCACTCTTAAAACTTACTGAAATGTTTTACAATACTTTAAGGCACTAAAACAAAAATCATGTTTTCAGTTGGATTTGGAAGTTAGCGTCCCAGCAATCAGTTGTTCTCTGCTCTAAGAAAACAACCTCTCCACCCCCCATATTTGGTCTGATCAATCTGGATGGTAGGGTATGAATGAAGAGAATTCATAATACCGAAGGGTTAATTAACGACAGGCATCATTTATGCCAATAAAATGTATTTTAACATTTGGTTAATAGCCCAAAATTCAATGCACAGGCAATTTTTATGGTGGAAAATCAAGAGAACCTTAACAAATTACATATGTCCACATGCTTAATTTGTGTGGACTTAATTATTTTCCACTTTCACATTAAGATGCAAGGTTGAAATATTTGGTTAACTGGAACCGAAACTTTCATCAGCCCTGGCTACTCAATACTTTGCATTTGACTGTGTGTTTCATGAGGCTAATTCATAATAGACCAACATATTATCATCAACTTTTTGGTATTGCTCTCAAAATGTGGTGTATATGTCTATACTTTACTAAATGCTTCAAATTACCCTTTGGTAATGATTACAGGTGGTATTAAAAAAAATGAAATGGGTGTCTTCTTCATCCTGTTTGTCTTCTTTAAAAGTCTGCTGCAGCCTGGAGAAGCAGAGAGTGTCCTGCAAGGATCTGTGATCTTGGATCCTGAACTGCCTCGTTTCACCAACTTCTCTTTTCTTCCCCATCCTCATTGTCATTCTTGCTCATTTTCCATTCTGACTTTGCCCAGTCTGTTCGGATGCACTGCTCAGATCCCTCTGGGCTTCAGCACCTAGGCTTCATTTCCTTTTTACTGATCTTCTCTCTCGAGCCTCACGTAGCAGCTCTGCAGACAGACGTCAGGAGACCCCTTGTCACTTCTGAGCGGGTGCCTTTCTTATCTAAGCTCCCCACCTCTAGTCTTGTCCTACTCTAATCTGTTCTTCAAACTGCAACCAAAGAAATCCAAGAAGTTAGTTTAATTTTCCAATGCCTGTCGCATTCAATGTCCAAACTCGTTCAAGTGGTTTGTGAAGTTCTTTATGCCACGCCCCTGCCCACTCCTCTCATTTCATCCTTTGTCCCCCTTGTCAGTGTACTGTACCATCCTGTGCTGTAGACCCATGGATTACTCCATTTACGTTCCCTCTTCTTCTAAGGCCTTTGCACATTCTGTTTTTCTCCCAACGGATACATTATTTCCTTTCCTCTCTCTCTTCATTAGATAGTTTTAGTTTGTCCATATTGACTTACACGTCATGTTCTCTAGGTAATGTGCTCTGATGTCCAAGGATTTTATTAGGGGATCTTCTCTGTACTTATATCACCCTAGACTTTCCCTAGATGGTGCATATAACTGAGCATCAAAATGATCTGTGAATTTATCCTGTCTCCCCACGGTTAATTGTAAGCCTGGATATGTTTTGTTAGCAACATGGCATGTAGAAACCATTCAAGAAATATTTACCATTCCAAGAATATTGGAAAGGAAAATAAAGGAAAAATGAGTTGTTTACCATTCAATAAATGAATATAAAAATATATGAATATTTGTTTTTCAATTCCATAAGCATTGGAATATTTTTCAGAGTGCCTTTCTCTCTTACATACATAGTTGAAACTCATGGACAAATCCTAGACATGTCCTTTATGATGTAAGATAGATATTTTTAGAAGTGAAATGCTAGTGTTATTGAGTAAGAATGAGAGTTGTTGGCACAAGCTTGACTACAGGAGAAATAGGCCTGTTATTACAAGGCTAGTTCAGAATTCAGAATATGGGTATTAACAGACCATCAAACCCTGAGCATCATGAACATACAGCCTGCAAATGATTAATAGTTTCCGTGAGCCAGGTGTACATTCACAAACTGCTCTTATTGATGAGCAGAGTCATTTTGGATGCATTTGAATTGGAATGCTTGCTAGGTTTGTCTAATGCCTGCACAATTAACAAATAATCATCTTGCAGTTTGGGCTGCCAAGGCTCTGTTTGGACATAATAGAGGAATGAGTAGAAGACTGTGGTGTTTCTCTTGATGGTTGAAGTACCTGGAATAGTGCTCTTCAGTCTCTCATGCTCATGGTATCACTTGGGGATTTTGTTAAAATGCAGATTCTGATTCACCACCTCTGGAATGGGACCCAAGAATCTGTATCTAACAAGCGGTCAAGTAATTCTAAGAACCCAACTTTAATTAGCAAGTTTCTAGAGAAAAAAGAGGTGAGCCTTTTTTTGTTTCTTTGTTTTTATTCTATCACTAGCATTTCACAATGGATATGATGAGAAATTAAGCTAGGTAAGTTCAGAGACTGGATCTTTGGCTCTGTTGTCTGGGACAAAGAGTTGAGGGCACTCAGAGGCCATTCTATAATGTCATTCAAGACAGAGCCATTGACAAATTTGTTGCCCCCTTCCTCTGTTTCACCTTGACTTCTGAAAATTCAGGATATTAAGAAAACTATTAAAGGTACACATCTTTTTCCTCTCTTACCCATCACCTCCAAATAATAAAAAGAGAAAAATTCCTTGTCTATTAAGAACAATTTTTCTAAATATCTCTCCAGTATATAGGCTGTTATAGTTCAGCTCTGCTCATGGTAATTCCATGGTTTAGCTCGGGAAAATACATTGATGTAGCTTGTAAGGATTATCCCCGAAATGAGAAACCAGACTATAACTCAAAAAATGGAAGCATTTTGTCTCCACTTCCTTTTGTTCTTTCAAGTTTATATTGAAAAAAAGAAACCCACCAACAATAATAGGAACCTATGATTCCCTAGCTTGCGCTTGATTCTGATTTAGGGTCTCGATTGGTTAAAACTGCAATGGTTGGATTAAAAAACCACTTCCTGCAAGAGTGTACTGATTGACAGAAGAAGCTCTTTTTACTTGAATTTTTAACTCCTATTGTCTTATTTGACATTAAAAAAGAGTAGTTCAGCTATGAATATTCAGGAGGCTGAAAGATTCCTGACCTTCAGTTTTCTGTATGGTCGATGTAACTCTGGGGGAGAAAATCCTGGGGCAAAATACCTTTGAAACCGAAATCAGTCAAAGGGAGAAATAAAATGGGAGAAACCTGTTTATTTCTTACAAGCAATCATCCACTTCTGCTCTCCTGTGTCTCTTGCAACCCAGCTACAGAAGAAGGGACCCCACCCAACCTCTCAGGTTGAGATAAGCCATGCTGGCCCTTGTAAGCACCTATTGATATGGAGATGTACTTTTCTCCACCCCTTGGAAACACCTATTGACATGGAGATGAATTGAGGCCAGGTGAGAGATTCTGGAAATATTGCAATTTTACCCACAGTCTTCAACAATCTTGGCTAAGATCTTTACCAACAGGTAGTCCTAGATGGGTCATGATCTGCTTTAGCACTTTCCTGTGTGTTAACTCAGGTCATTTCTCAAATCTTTGCTTTTATGTACTTTTTAAAAATCAAACCAAATCTTCACCTAATACTGACCATTTGATTAATCAGCATCAGCACCTCATGTATGTATGGAAACGAATATATTGTCCTTGTGATGCCTTTTTAGTTAGTCAATTAACATAGTCAGATTTTACCTTCTTGTGTAGTTAAGCTTTTCAGTGTTTGTCGTAGAATAAAGTGGATCTTTCAGATCTAACAGTCTAATTAGGAAGATAATTCAAAACTTTGACTTTTGTAATAAGATCTGCCTTTTACAAAACACCTGCTATGTGCCAGGGTCTATGCTATGTCCCTTATAGCCACTATTTAATTTAATATTGTCACAATAATAACTGGATGACATGGTGTACTTATATCTCACTACCCTTCAACCAACTAATACACAAGTCTTCTAGAAATAATCAGAAAACAAAACCAAAGCAGAGTTCAGAAAAATAAGGAAACCACTCAAGGCCACATAGCTAGCAATGTTAAAAAATACCAGATCAATGTTAATTTGTTGCTGGTGTTAATGGTTTAACCAGTAGCCTCTGCTTCCTACTGCCTCTGTGTCTATGCTCCATTTTTTATTCTATAGGTGCATTTCTAAAGTATGGTGTTCATGATGAATTATCCTTTAAAAAATGTAACATGGAAATAGCACAGAAGTGAGGAAACCATAGTTCCATCTCTGATTCTTGTCAGAAGATCGATACATGCTTTGGGAGGTGATGAGTCATTTTACTTCTTGAGACTTCCTATTTTTAAATCTGTCATATAGAAACCGAACTAGATATTTAACAATTTTATTTACATTTGGTTGTTGTAGTAATTTATAGATTATATGGTGGTTGAGGACTGGGATTTTGGCTGTACACTTGTGTCTCTTGTTGAAGCGCCTCTTTTACATCCTCTACTCTTTCATCCAACCCTTCCTTGGAAGGTCAAGAATTTTCCCTCTAATCGCATTCCACCTTTTTCATCTTTCTCTGCTTTCAAGTTTCCTGCTGATGAGTCCATTGCAGTCATTTATATGCTGGGAAGTACACCATGGATTCATTGCAATTTGAAAACACTTTCTGAAAATTGACTCAACACATGCACAATATTTCTGGCCAGCTGCCAAGTCTTGCTGTATGTTTGGTATGCTGTCAAGCTAACAAAGCTGTAAATGAGGTAAAGTGACTGCCTTAACCCTGGGAAGCTGAACTTAGAAGACATTTTATCAAAATAAATGATCTGAATTAAATAATTTTGGCTCCTGTTTAACTCAACTGTAGGTAACAGGTTTAGAGGCTACCTATCTGGTTCAAAGAAACCCATATTCTCCTATTGGGCTTTTGGTTTATACAAATGAACCTTTGGATAACACTGTCACTCACTGTACATCACAACATTGCAGCATACAGGGATCTTTTTATAACAAAGACCATTTTTGTTTTTCACCTTAGAAAGCAGAATGGAAGGGTCATCACAGCTCCAGCTCCAGATTCTAACTTGGGATGTTCCTTCTTATTTAGATGCCATCATCAATTTCATCTTTTGCTTGAATTTTGTGAAGATCTCTAGTCTCTGTAATAGTGCTGTCTGAATGGATCAGGCCAAGCTTTGACAGCCGGTAACCTTTTAATTAATGAAGAGACGTAAGCACCAGACCTTTAAAGAACTCCCAACTATAGCTACACTTACAATGTTAGAAGAATTGTGCTAAACACATAAAAAGTATTTTCTCATTTGGCCTTCAGAATAACTCAACTCTTAATTTACAAATGAGAATGTTGAAGCACAGAGAAGTTAGGCCATTTTCTATAAGGCCACATAGTAAAAGAAAACAAAGCTGGAATTTCACCTCATGCCTATGTGTTTGCAGACCTCATGCTCTTGCTGGTAGGTCACAAAACCATGACAGTTCTGTGGTTCCGTGTGACTGAAAGAAGCCTGAATGTCCTCCAGCAGCAGAGTTGCTTATTGAGAACTACAAAGGAGTTAAGTACTGCAGTGTGATTGCTTTTCTTCATCTAGGTTTTTGTTTCTGTGAGTTTGCACTCACATTAAAATATTAACAATCTCAGTTGTTTTTTCTCTGATTATTTTGAACTTCTGTCACAAATTTTGTATTCATTCATGTATCAAAATTCTTAAAATTTATCTTTGCAATTTTATATAAATACTTGAGATGAAAAATTACTGTACTCTGGTCTCCATAAACATGTTTCCTCTTTTTTCAAGCCCTCCACCCTTCCTTTAAGACCCATGCCTGGCATAAAGCACCACAGAAGGTAATATTTGCTCACTGTTCACTGTGCTATTTCTGACCTCCTTGTTTTGTCCATTTTCTTCACTGCTTTCTGACTTATTTCTGAATTTCCTAATCTTGTTATTAGTTCTCTCATTTCTTGTCCTTCTCACCCCCAGACCTGACAGTGTCTCCCTGGATATTGACTTCCTCCCCTCTAAACCATAATTTTTCTTCACTCTCAATGACATTTTCTGATACTTTCTTGGAGAAATAATCTGGTGGCAGATCAGTTGGTAGCATTCCTACCAAGTGTTTGTTCTGGTCCCTCAAAGAAAAGCCAGGCAGCATTCTTTCTCAAAATAAAAACTAAACTTCTAAATTTTAAGAAGGTATCTGCTTGTTATAATATCCTATGGTATAATAAGGAAAGAAAACAAACATCAAATTTGCAAGTCAGTTGGAATGTCACATCATAGAGAATTTTTTAAACCAATATTTGACTTCCCTTCTTAACATATCAATCAAATGATTGTTAAATATATACCTAAGTATTCCAGTCACAGGGAACGTACTACATTGTAGTCATCAAAATTCACTTTTTATTCTACTCTTTTGGAATACTCTTCCTTAACCAAGTTACATGTCATTGGTCTAACTTCTAAGACACGCAACCACAAAGAACAAATCTATTTCTTCTTACACAAAATAGTATTTCGACATTTATGGATAACTCTCACTACACTCAGCTAACGGTTTCCATTTGTTTTTACTACTCCTGTATGGGCCAGTTTGGAACCCTCCATTTCTTGGCTCTTGTCTTGTGGGGTGGATGCACCCTACTTTTTCAATATCAGTTTTAAATGAGCTGACTACCTTTAATCCCAGTGTGGTCTGCTCAGAACAGAGTGGGCCTGTTATCAACTGTGTTGTAGACCCGAAATATGTTTGCTCATTAGCAAATATATTAGGCCCCTTTTAGTTGCAAGTTGTAAAGCCATCTAACTAAAAAAAAATTATCGAAAAGGAAGAATTTATATTAGGAGTTGACTGAAGTATGTAGAATTCTGACTAGGCTTCAGGAAGAACTGGAGCTCAGTACACAAATGCCTAAATATTTTAAACGTAACCCTTTTAAATTTTGGTTGGGATAATAGCGTAAATAAGAGAGTAGAGCACTGTATACTCTGTTGACACTTAATTATCTCTCCAAACTATCTCTACCCCTTCATTCCCTGCTAACACAGTTTCTGTGCAACCTTTAGATTTCAATTTGATGACAGCATTAATCTTGAAAGGGAGGCTGTGGCCGCAGCAGTTCACAGTATTGCTATTGTAGGTACATTCTGGTTTTATAGAAAGTAAGATTCTAAGCACATTAAGTCCCCCCCCCCCCCCAATTCCAGAGAGGTTAGACTAATTATGGTGCATCCAAATGATGAAACATAATGGGCCCTTCAAAATCATGGATGGAGAATTTGTAATGACATAGGAAAATATTGATGATATAATTTCACTGAAAATTGAAGGGCAAGAAACTACATAACCTGTCTGATTCCAATTACATTAAAAACTAAGCTTCCACATGGAAAATGAATAGCAGCTTAATAGTGATAACATCTACTGTAGATTACAGATGATTTGTAGTTTCCTCTGAATATCCACAATTTCTATGAAGAATATTATTAATTTTATAAAAAATAAAATATTTAAAATATAAATATGATAGGTATATATTTTGATAACTGAGGATTATGAGAGTTAATACATATTAAATGTTTTAGAGACTGACTAGTCAGTTGTAGGTACTTAATAAGTTTCCTTTCGTCTTTTATCTTCTCTGTTCAGTACTAAGCTCTTGTATGAAATAATCCATTTAGTTATTTCCTACAAAAACCAAACTGACATTGAATAGAATTTAATGTACATAAAGAGAACCAAGATAAAGAGTGTCAGAGAGAGAAAAATAAATAAGCTTTGTGGGTTGAAGTAGCCTCTGAGCTACTTCAAAAAAACTTTAAACTCTAGATTTTGCCTGATTCTATGACCTATTCCAGTAAGGCCCAAATAAATGTAGCATAATTAAGGGGAAAAATTCACATTTACATTGATGATTGCATATGTTTACACGTTGTCAAGGCTAATTGCTATATCTGAACATCATTTAATGTGCCAACCCTCTTTAAGGAGGACTAATAACTTTGTACGTGAACTTTTCCTTTTAAGACAAGTCCAAGTTTGTAGAGTCTCCTTGTCCTAAACTTACAGATGAAAATTTGAGAGTAAGGTACTAGTCTTCATTGTAAAGAGGAATTAGAACCAAGTTACACTGGAAATGTTTCTCTTCAGTTTTCCTTTATTCTTTTTTTTTTTTTAAGTTGGAAACTCTTTGCCAGTTCATTTTTCTGTCAGAGTATTAAAAAAAATTATCCTTGGCTTTTGTTTAGCAAGTCTCATGCTTGCACTGAATCTTCCCCCACCTCTCCTCCGCACACCATTTTGCTTTCTTAGCTCTGAGTCTGATGCAGTTAAAGCCTGCCTCAGTGTACAATTACAAGCATTTAAGATGAAACCAAGCTACAGGTTATACAAATGGAAGGAACAAAAATAACAGCATTTTGTATAAACAAGGGCAGAGAGACAATTTGTTCTAGTCAAAGATAAATAAAGTTAAACTCTACCCAAATTACCACGTGTCAAGCTAATCAAGGAAATGTTGTTTCGGCAATGCTTTTGTGCAAATATAATTGAAATGACATTTTACAAAGTCTAGCAGAGGTAAATTTTTTTAAAAAGAAGGCCTGCAAACTTCCAGATGCTTCAGCTCACCCTAAGAGCTATTTGTATTGTCTGCTTGACTGAAATAATTGAAGAGCATAGTTTCAAAATGTGTTCTTTCTGCTTGAGAGAATCAGGGCCATCTCTTGGGGTTCAAAGTGAACTTGGTACGTTAAAGGGACCTCCCAAATTCCCTAGGCTGTCCTCTTGAAAATTGCCCCATGACACTTACTTTTTGTTTATTTCTGTACCTTCATAATATCTGTCATTGTGCTCATTGTAAAATCCTTTTATCTGTCATCTTTTCTTTCATATTGTATATGAAATGTCTTGGCATGAATCAAGTGTCTCAAAAGAAGATTGGTGCCAGTTTCATTCAGATTTAATTTAGTTCAGTTCAGAGCTAAACTTAATTCAGAAATTAATTTAGACTTTTATTGGGGCAGTTATCATGTAGGAAGACTAGAACAAAGATGAATAACTTATTCATTCTTTTTGTCCCTCATGCTATCTATTTGTGTCTGAGGTCAATATTGCTTAAGGTTATAAAATGAAAAGTTCTACAAATCACAGTCACGTAACTGTCAGGCGCCTTATTAAATTTCATTCAGTCCTTTACCAGTTCTTAGGTGGACCATCACTATCTTCTAGTTTTGAACTGAAAGATTAAGTAAAAACTGATCAAAATGTATGGTATTGAAAAGTCATCCTAAATTTGATTTGCTATTACTGGGGAGAAAACTAGGCCAAGAAGTTTTGCCCATTAGGCAGTGGTGAGCCATTGAAAGTTTGTGAACAGAGGAGTGACACGATTACATTTGGCAGTGGCACAAAAAATTGATTCTTTGATCATTACTTACATGGTTCCTCCCTGCCCCCCACCTTATTATAAAGGCATAAAAAGTACTGTAACAAGCCAAGGCTTACAGACTTGTTGGGAAGTAAATTGCTTTGGCAGACAGCACTCACGAAATATTCACAAACTCCTCTACATTTCTCAGGCGTCCTTGGAGCTAAATAACTTGTTCTGGCTGACGGTCTCTGAGGGATAGATGTCATGTCAGGGCTAAGGTGGTAAAAAGCTGGTGTGCCTCCTCCATCCTCCCCAGCTCCGTGGTGGCTCCGGAGGCCGTCTGCTGAGGTAGTGAGTCAGGAGATGGAGGCCACCTGTGCAACCACAGGGAGAGCTGCGCTGATGCACTGCCCGACAGAAAAGATAAAAGTTTGTTGAATTATGCCATTGATACTTCAGCATGGCCTAGCTTATCCTACTACAATGACAAGTGTAAGAAAAAGTACTCAAGTTTACTAGGAGAAAAAGGCAAATTAAAACGAGAGACCATTTCACCCATTATGTTAAAAAAATAGAAAATTAGGAAGTAATGTATTTTGAAGATGTGGACAAACATAAACCTTCTTGCACTGCCAGAGAGATATAAAAAAATTATACAACTATCTTGGAGAGCAGTTTGGCAGTAATGTAATTAAGCATGATGTGATCTATGGCTAACAATCCCTACTTCTGGTTATCTACACCATTAAAAATGTCATAGGTCTATAATGGGGATATGCTCAATATCAGACTGTCCTGTCTTCAAGCCCCACTCACATGGTTTTCACATTGATTCTTAGATTTCAGTTGGGTTGCATAATATTTGTGGTAGTGAAAACTTTGGGGTAAACCTGTGTATCTATTTCTGGTAAAATAAGTAAAATTCTACAACCAACGAACTAGGTACAATTAATAAAACTTGGTTAGATTTTTAAATGCATAACTTTGAATTATAAATTAAGGAATAAAGCATCATTTACATAAGCTGAAAACACAAGTACACACATCAAACATGTGTTTTACAAAATTACATATATAGTTAAGACTGTGGGTAAGGAGGAAAAAGGAAATGAGCCCTGAAGCTAAAGGGGAAAATAAAAATAACAACAGAAAGGCTTTGCATAGGACAACTGAGGAGCATGTTTAATTCAGCTTTGTAAACATGAGGTAATAAGAAACATTAGAAGGACAAAAATAATTACACATCCACTTCAGATTTCATCTTGTGGCATATTCAAGCTAATATACCGGTGAATGATCTCCTATACTCCGCTCACAAAAACTCCTTTAAGATTAGATTCACCTTTGTGTAAGCCTTTATTTCCCACATTTTGTAGGGATGTATCAATTGTCATCAACATGACCTTGGTCAGAGATGCATAAAACATCAACTGAAAACTACCTTAGGTAGCCCCAAATAATCACCCCATTTTACCTAACCCTGACTAAAAGACCTAAACTCACTTTTTCAAGCTAAAAGAAGAATTCAAGGGTCAGGGTCAGCACTGAAAGTTAGATCTCCCATTATCACTAATCAGCTTTTTCCATGCTCGTTACATTACACATAAGAATGTGTTGATTGAACAAGATCAGAATAAACATCATCAGTCTGAATATTAGTTGGACTAATTCGTATTACACCAATTATGCTTCCCTCTTGAAAAATATTTTAGGATGATTTTTCAAGTACTCAGGCAACATTTGCAGAGAAAACTGATGGCATTAGAGGCTGAGCTGTTGCTTATAAACAGGGTGAATTTTTGGCTTTATAAGGTTTGTCTAAAGAGGCAGCAACATGAATTGAAGTGGAAACAACAGGGTGCTATCTAGGCCTTCATTCTCATGGAATTTGATCCCTACATTCAAATAAAAGGGGGTTCTTTAGCTCTCGTTTGGTTTTGTCATTGCATTGGCTTGAGCATAGGGAATGTAAGTAATTAAGAAACTTAAAAAAATGTCCAGTTCTGAGTGCATTCAAAAATTTTCTCCCTGAAAGGCACAGCTACTGGGATTTTAATTAGCAGTCATTTTATTTTAATTTTATTAATACTTTTTGTAATCATTTTTAATTGAAATACAGTTTATATGCAATATTATACTGGTTTCAGATGAACAACTTAGCAATTCATCAATTACATACATTATTATACTCACCATAATAACAAGAGTTGCCATTTGTCACCATATGAATATATTATGATATTGTGAGCTATATTCCCTTTGCTATATGTCCATTCCTGTGATTATTTTATGACTTAAAGTTTGTACCTCTTTATCCGCTTTACCAATTTCACCCATCCTGCTCCCCCTCCCATGATAACCAATTCTCTGTGTTTATTAGCCTATTTCTATTTTGTTTTTCAGATTCCACATACAAGTGAAACCATATAGTACTCATCTTTCTCTGAATGACTTATTTCACTTAGCATAATACCCTCTAGGTCCATCTATGTTGTCAAAAATGGCAAGATTTTTTCATTTTTATGGCTGAATGATATTCCATTATACATCTTATCACATCTATTGATGGGACGCTTTGGTTGCTTCCATATATTGGCTGTTGTAAATAATGCTGCACTGAACATAGGGTGCATATATCTTTTCAAATTAATGATTTTGTTTTCTTTGGGTAGATTCCCAAGTGGAATTGCTGGGTCATATGGTATTTCTGTTTTTAGTTTTTTGAGAAACCTCTGCAGTGCTTTCCATAATGGCTGCACCAATTTGCAAACCCACCAGCAATGTACAGGGATTCCCTTTTCTCCACATACTTGCCAACACTTGTTATTTCTTGTCTTATTGATACTAGCCATTCTGACTGGTTTGAGGTTATATCTCATTGTAATTTTGATGTGCATTTCCCTGATGATTAGTGATGCTGAGCATCTTTTCATGTGCCTGTTGGCCATCTGCGTGTCTTCTTTGGAAAAATGTCTGTTCAGGTCCTTCCTAATTTTTGATCGGGATGTTTGTTATTTTGTTATTGAGTTGTATAACTTTTTAATGTATTTTGTATATTAGCCCTTTATCAGATATATCATTTACAAATATATTCTCCCATATAGTAGCTTCCTTTTTTGTTTTGTTGATGGTTTCCTTTGCTGTGCAGAAGTTTTTTGGTTTGATGTAGTCCCACTCACTTATTTTTGCTTTTGTTTCCCTAGCCGGCGGAGACATAATCAGAAAAAGATTTCTAATGTTGATGTTCAGGAGTTTACTGCCTTTGTTTTCTTCTAGTAGCTTTACAGTTTCAGGTCTTAACAGTTAGGTCTTTAATCCATTTTGTGTTTTTTTTGTGTGTGTGTATGGTATAACAATGATCCAGTTTCATTCTTTTGCACATAGCTGACCAGTTTTCCTAATACCATTTATTGAAGAGACTGTCTTTTATGCATTGTATATTCTTGCCTCCTTTGTCATATATTAATTGACCATATAGACTTGGGTTTATTTCTGGGCTGTCTATTCTGTTCCATTGGTCTATGTATCTGTTCCTATGCCAGTACCATACTATAGCTTTGTATTACAGTTTGAAATCAGGGAACATGATACCTCCAGCTTTGAAACCTCCAGCTTTGTGCTTCTTTCTCAAGATTGCTTTGGCTATTTACAGTCTTTTGTGGTTCCATACAAATTTTGGGATTATTTGCTCTAGTTAAGTGAAAAATGTCAGTGGTATTTTGATAGGATTGCTTTGAATCTGTAGATTGTTTTGGGTAGTAAGACAATTTTAACAATAGTAATTCTTCCTATCCTGAGTAGCTTTTCAGTTATTTGTGTCATCTTTGGTTTCTTTTCATCAGTATTTTATAGTTTTCAGAGTGCAGGTCTTACTTCCTGGGTTGGACTTATTCCTAGGTGTTTTACTGTTTTGATGCAATTTTCAATGGGATTGATTTCTTAATTTCTCTTTTTGCTAGTTCATTATTTGTATGTAGGTATGCAACAGATTTCTGTACACTAATTTTATATCTTGTGATGATACTGAATTCATTTTTTAATTATAAATAGTTTTTTTTGGTGGAGTCTTTAGGGTTTTCTATATATAATATGTTATCTGCAAATAGTGACTTTACCATTTGGATGCCTTTTATCTCTTGTCTGATTGCCATGGTTAAGGTCACTAGTACTATGTTGAATAAAAGTGGTGAGAGTGGGCATCCTTGTCTTGCTCCTGATTTAGAGGAAAAGTTTTCAGGTTTTTGCCACTGAGTATGTTTTTAGCTGTGGTCTTGTCATGTATGGCTTTTATTCTGTTGAGGTAAGTGCCCTCTATACTCACTTTGTTGAGAGTTTTTTTGTTTTTTTTTACTTTGCAATTTTTTTATTAAGGTATTATTGATATACACTCTTATGAAGGTTTCACATGAAAAAACAATGTGGTTACTACATTTACCCATATTATCAAGTCCCCACTCATACCCCAGTTCAGTCACTGTCCATCAGTGTAGTAATATGATACAGATTCACTGTTCGCCTTCTCTGTGCTACACTGATTTCCCCATGATTCCCCACACCATGTGCCCTAAACATAATACCCCACAATCCCCCTCTCCCACCCTCCACACCCCCATCCCACACCCCTCCCCTTTGGTAACCACTAGTTCCTTCTTGGAGTCTCTGAGTCTGCTACTATTTTGTTCCTTCAGTTTTGCTTCGTTGTTATACTCCACAAATGAGGGAAATCATTTGGCACTTGTCTTTCTCCACCTGGCTTTTTTCACTGAGCATAATATCCTCCAGCTCCATCCATGTTGTTGCAAATGGCATGATTTGTTTCCTTCTTATGGCTGAATAGTATTCCATTGTATATATGTACCTCCTCTTCTTTATCCATTCATCTACTGAAGGACACTTAGGTTGCTTCCATATTTTGGCTATTGTAAAAAGTGCTGCAATAAACAGAGGGATGCATATGTCTTTTTAAATCTGGGCTCTTGCATTCTTAGGGTAAATTCCTAGGTCAAATCGTATTTCTATTTTGAGTTTTATGAGTAACCTCCATATTGCTTTCCACAATGGTTGAACTAGCTTACATTCCCACCAGCAGTGTAGGAGGGTTCCCCATTCTCCACATCCTTGCCAGCATTTATTGTTCTTAGTCTTCTGGATGCTGGCCATCCTTACTGGTGTGAGGTGATATCTAATTGTGGTTTTAATTTGCATTTTCCTGATGATTAGTGATGTGGAGTATCTTTTCATGTATCTGTTAGCCATCTGAATTTCTTCTTTGGAGAAATTTCTCTTCATATCCCCTGCCCATTTTTTAATCGGGTTATTTTTGGGTGTAGAGGCATATAAGTTCTTTATATATTTTGGATGTTAACCCCTTGTCCGATAGGTCATTTACAAATATATTCTCCCATACTGTTGGATGTCTTTTTGTTCTGTTGATGGTGTTCTTTGCTGTACAGAAACTTTTTAGTTTGATGTAGTCCCATGAGTTAATTTTTGCTTTTGTTTCCCTTGCTCAAGGAGATGCGTTCAGGAAGAAGTCGTTCATACTTATATTCAGATTTTTGCCTATGTTGTCTTCTAAGAGTTTTATGGTTTCATGACTTACATTCAGGTTCTTGACCAATTTTGAGTTTACTTTTGTGTATGGGATTAAACAATAATCCAGTTCCATTCTCTTGCATGTAGCTGTCCAGTTTTGCCAACACCAGCTGTTGAAGAGGCTGTCATTTCCTCATTGTATGTCATGGCTCCTTTATCATATATTAATTGACCATATATGGTTGGATTTATATCAGGGCTCTCTGGTCTAATCTATTGGTCTATGGGTCTGTTCTTGTGCCAGTACCAAATTGTCTTGACTACTGTGGCTTTGTAGTAAAGCTTGAAGTTGGGGAGCATAATACCCCCAGTTTATTCTTCCTTCTCACGATTGCTTTGGCTATTCGGGGTCTTTTGTGGTTTCATATCAATTTTAGAATGATTTTCTCTAGTTCGTTGAAGAATGCTGTTGGTATTTTGATAGGAATTGCATTGAATCTGTAGATTGCTTTAGACAGGATGACCATTTTGACAATATTAATTCTTCCTATCCATGAGCACGGGATGTGTTTCCATTTATTGGTATCTTCTTTAATTTCTCTCATGAGTCTCTTGTAGTTTTCAGAGTATAGGTCTTTCACTTCCTTGGTTAGGTTTCCACTGAGATATTTTATTCTTTTTGATGCAACTTTGAATGGAATTGTTTTCCTGATTTCTCCCTCTGCTAGGTCATTGTTAGTGTATAGGAATGCCATAGATTTCTGTGCATTAATTTTGTATCCTGCAACTTCGCTGAATTCAGATATTAGATCTAGTAGTTTTGGAGTGGATTCTTTAGGGTTTTTTATGTACAATATCATGTCATCTGCAAACAGGGACAGTTTAACTTCTTCCCTGCCAATCTGGATGCCTTTTATTTTTTTGTGTTTTCTTTTTGCTGTGGCTAGGTACTCCAGTACTGTGTTGAATAGAAGTGGGGAGAGTGGGAATCCTTGTCTTGTTCCCTATCTTAAAGGAAAAGCTTTCAGCTTCTCACTGTTAAGTATAATGTTGGCTGTGGGTTTGTCATATATGGCCTTTATTATGTTGAGGTACTTGCCCTCCATACCTATTCTTTTGAGAGTTTTATCATGAATGGATGTTGAATTTTGTCAGATGCTTTTTCAGCATCTACGGAGATGTTCATGTGGTTTTTATCCTTCTTTTTATTGATGTAGTGGATGATGTTGATGTAATTTCGAATGTTGAACCATCCTTGCATCCCTGGAATAAATCCTACTTGATCATGATGGATGATCCTTTTGATGTACTTTTGAATTCGGTTTGCTAATATTTTGTTGAGTATTTTTGCATCTATGTTCATCAGGGATATGGGTCTGTTGTTTTCTTTTTTTGTGGTGTCTTTGCCTGGTTTTGGTATTAGAGTGATACTGGCCTCATAGAATGAGTTTGGAAGTATTCCCTCTTCTTCTACTCCTTGGAAAACTTTAAGGAGATTGGGTATTAGGTCTTCACTACATGTTTGATAAAATTCAGCAGTGAGGCCATGTGGTCAAGGCATTTTGTTCTTAGGTAGGTTTTTGATTTTCAGTTCAATTTTGTTGCTGGTAATTGGTCTGTTGAGATTTTCTGTTTCTTTCTGTGTCAGTCTTGGAAGGTTGTATTTTTCTAGAAAGTTGTCCTTTTCCTGTAGGTTATCCAGTTTGTTAGCATATAATTTTTCATCGTATTCTCTAATAGTTCTTTGTATTTCTGTGCTGTCCGTAGTGATTTTTCCTTTCTCATTTCTGATTCTGTTTATGTGAGTAGACTCTTTTTTTCTTGATATGTCTGTCTAGGAGTTTATCTATTTTGTTTATTTTCTCAAAGAACCAGCTCTTGCTTTCGTTGATCCTTTCTATTGTTTTATTCTTCTCAATTTTATTTCTTTCTGCTCTAATCTTTATTATGTCCCTCCTTCTACTGACTTTGGGTCTCATTTGTTCTTCTTTTTCTAGTTTTGTTAATTGTGAGTTTAGACTGCTCATATGGGAATGTTCTTCTTTCCTGAGGTAGGCCTGTATTGCAATATACTTTTCTCTTAGCACAGCCTTCGCTGCATCCCACAGATTTTGCGGTGTTGAATTATTGTTGTCATCTGTCTCCATATATTGCTTGATCTCTGTTTTTATTTGGTCATTGATCCATTGATTATTTAGGAGCATCTTATTAAGCCTCCATGTGTTTGTGGGATTTTTCACTTTCTTTGCATAATTCATTTCTAGTTTCATTCCTTTGTGCTCTGAGAAGCAGGTTGGTACAATTTCAATATTTTTGAATTTACCAAGGCTCTTTTTGTGGTGTAGTATATGATCTATTCTTGAAAATGTTCCGTGTGCATGTTAGAAGAATGTGTATTCTGCTGCTTTTGTGTGTAGAGTTCTGTAGATGTCTGTTAGGTCCATTTGTTATAATGTGTTGCTCCGTGCCTCTGTCTCCTTACTTATTTTCTGTCTGGTTGATCTGTCCTTTAGAGTGAGTGGTGTGTTGATGTCTCCTAGAATGAATGAATTTACTTCTGTTTTCCCCTTTGATTCTGTTAGTATTTGTTTCACATATGTAGGAGCTCCTGTGTTGGGTACATAGTATTTATAATGATTATATCTTCTTGTTGGATTGACCCTTTTATCATTATGTAATGTCCTTGTTTGTCTCTTGTGACTTTCTTTGTTTTGAAGTCTATTTTGTCTAATACAAGTACTGCAACTCCTGCTTTTTTCTCCCTATTAGTTGCATGAAATGTCTTTCTCCATCCCTTCACTTTTAGTCTGTGTATGTCTTTGGGTTTAACGTGAGTCTCTCAAAGGCAACATATCGATGGGTCTTGTTTTTTATCAATTCAGTGTCTCTATGTCTTTTGATTGATTCATTCAGTCCATTTACGTTTAGCGTAATTATGGATAGTTATGTACTTATTGGTATTGCTGGCTTCAGATTTGTGGTTACCAAAGGTTCAAGGTTAACTACCCTATTATCTAAGAGTCTAACAACTCACTTAATACGCTATTACAAACACAATCTAAAGGTTCTTTTTTTGTTTGTTTTTTCCCTCCTCATTTTTCTTCCTCCTCCATTCTTTATATATTAGGTATCATATTCTGTACTGTTTGTCTATCCTTGTTTGACTTTGGGGATAGTTAATTTAATTTTGCATTTTCTTAGTAATTAGCTCTTCTATTTTCTTTATGGTGGTTTTATTACCTCTGGTGACAGCTATTAAACCATGGGAACACTTCCACCTATAGCAGTACCTCCAAAATACACTGTAGAGATGGTTTGTGGGAGGTAAATTCTCTCAGCTTTTGTTTATCTGGGAATTGTTTAATCCATCCTTCAAATTTAAATGATAATCTTGCTGGATAAAGTAATCTTGGTTCAAGGCCCTTCCGCTTCATTGCATTTTATTAATGCCACTCCCTTCTGGCCTTTAAGGTTTCTGCTGAGAAGTCTGATGATAGCCTGATGGGTTTTCCTTTGTATGTGATCTTATTTCTCTCTCTGGCTGCTTTTAATAGTCTGTCCTTATCCTTGATCTTTGCCATTTTAATTGCTATATGTCTTGATGTTGTCTTCCTTGGATCCCTTGTGTTGGGAGATCCGTGCACCTCCATGGCCTGAGAGACTATCTCCTTCCTCAGATTGGGGAAGTTTTCAGCAATCACCTCCTCAAAGACACTCTCTATCCCCTTTCCTCTCTCTTCTTCTTCTGGTACCCCTATAATGCGAATATTGTTCTGTTTGGATTGGTCACACGGTTCTCTCAGTATTCTTTCATTCTTCGATATCCTTTTTTCTGTCCTTGCCTCAGCTCTTTGTATTCCTCTTCTCTAGATTCCATTTCATTTATTGTCTCCTCCACCGTATCCAATCTGCTTTTAATACCGTCTATTGTGCTCTTCAATGATTGGATCTCTGACCGTAATTAATTCCTGAGTTCTTGAATATCTTTCCATACCTCCATGATCATGTTAATGATTTTTATTTTGAACTCCCTTTCAGGGAGAGTCATGAGGTCCATATCATTTAAATCTTTCTTAGGAGTTGTATTCATAATTTTACTCTGGACCAGGTTTCTTTGGCATTTCATATTTGTGTATGGCGCCCTATAGTGCCCAGAAGCTCTACTCTCTGGAGCTGCTCAGCCCCTGAAGCAATGTAGGGGATTGTAGGGGAGAGGCATTGGTGCCTCAGGGGAGGAAAGAGCTGTTTCCTGGTTCCTGGCTGGTATGCCTGTCTCCAATGCGTGAACCAGTGGGCCAAGCACACAGGTATAAGCCTCTGTGCTTTGTGTTTTTAGTTGCTGTAGACAGATCTTCCCTTTGGCTGGCCTAACACCAGGGTAGGGTTTTCCGGTTTGCAAGCCAGGTTAGGCTTGCCAGGAGAAAGGCGCACTTGTCTGCCTGTCACAGAAGGGGTTCTTGGAGCTGTGTAGGCAGCCAGGGAGCTGGAGCACCTGAAGATTGTGAAAGCTCCCAACCTGCTGGGCAGAGTGCACCCAGACAATTTTGTCTACCTGTCCTTTCTCCTGAGCAGTAAGCTCCGTGCAATCCATGCCCCTTTAGCAGTCCTCTTGCTAAAGGCTTCTTTGTTAGGAAGTCTCTCAGACTGCCCACTTTGCTTTTGTCCCAGAGCATCCGGGTATGGATCCCTGCTTTCCACAAGCAGCTGGAATCTTAGTCTCCCCAGGAATTCTGCCTGTCTTTGCTTTCCAACCCCGTAATTACGAGAGTATCATGCAAGCACCATGAAATGTAGGTTTGTGCTCCCAGAACAGATCTCCAGAGTTAGGTATTTAGCTGTCCCACATCTCCATTCCCTCTGTGCTCCATTCCTCTTCCTCCTGCAGGTGAGCTGGGGTGGGGGAAGGCCTTGGATCCTGCAGGACCACAGCTTTAGTACGTTACCCCTTTCCCTGTGGGCTGTTTTTGTCTCCAGGTTTATGCAGTCCTTTTTCCTGTTGCTCTTTCAAGAGTAGTTGTATTAGTTATATTTTCGTAATATATGCAGTTTTAGGAGGAAGCCTCTGTCTCACCTCTCATGCTGCCATCTTTAATCCCCCCTCCTTCCTGTTGAGAGTTTTTATCATGAATAGGTGCTGAATTTTGTGAAATGATTTTTTGGCATCTATTGAGATGATCATATGGTTTTATCCTTCTTTTTATTAATGTGATTTTTATTAGTTCATTGATTTGTAGATACTGAACAATCCTTGCATCCCTGGGATAAATCCTACTTGGAACATGGGAATGATCTTTTTAATGTATTTTTAAATTCAGTTTGCTAATATTTTGTTGAGGATATTTGCGTCTGTGTTCATCAGGGATATTGTTCTGTAATTTTCTTTTTTATAGTGTTCTCATCTGGTTTTGGTAGCAGGGTGATGCTGGCCTCAGAATGAATTTCGAAGCTTTCCTCCCTCTTTAATTTTTTGGAATAGTTTGAATAGGAGGGGTATCAAGTCTTCTTTAAATATTTGGTAGAATTCAACTGTGAAGCCATCTTGTCCTGAGATTTTGTTTGTGGGAATTTTTGATTACTGATTCAATTTCATTATTAGTAATTTCTCTGTTCAAATTTTTATTTCTTCCTGGTTCGATATTGGAAGATGGTATGTTCTAGGAATTTATCCATTTACTTTAAGTTGTCCAATGTGTTGGCATATAAATTTTCCCAATACTTTCTTATAATTGTTTGTATTCTGTGGTGTTGACTGTAACCTCTCCTCTTTCAATTCTGATTTTATTTGCGTCTTCTCTCTTTTTTTCTTCGTGAGTCTAGCTAAAGGTTTATCAATTTTGTTTCTTTTCAAGAACTAGCTCTTACTTTCACTGATTTTTTGTATTACTTTTCTAGTCTCTATTTCATTTATTTCTGCTCTGATCTTTGTTATTTCCTTTCTTCTATTAACTTTGGGTTTTGTGCTTTTTATGGTTCCTTTAGGTGTCATGTTAGATTGTTAATTTGAGATGTTTCTTGCTTCTTGAGGTAGTCCTGTGTCACTGTAAACTTCTCTCTTAGAACTGCTTTTGCTGTATCCTAAAGATTTTGTGTCATTGTATTTCTATTTTCATTATTGTCCAGTTATTTTTTGATTTCTTCGATGATCCATTTGTTATTTAGTAGCATGCAATTTAGTCTCAGGTGATTGTACTTTTTTGATTTTTTTCTTGTAATTGATTTCATATCATACCGTTGTGGTCAGAAAAGATGCTTGATATAATTTCAGTCCTCTTAAATTTATTGAGACTTGCTTTGTGGCCTAATATGTGATCTATTCTGGAGAGTGTTCCACATATTCTTGAAATGAATGTGTATTTTACTGTTTTTTGGATATAATGTTCTATATGTATCTGTTAATTCCATTTGGTCTAATGTGTCATTCAAATCCACTTTTTCCTTACTGATTTTCTGTCTGAATGATCTATCCACTGATGTAAGTGGGGTGTTAAAATCCCTTACTATTATTGTGTTACTGTCAATCTGTCCTTTTATGTCTGTTAGTATTTTGGTGTGAGATATTTATAATTGTTACATTTCTTGCTGTACTGTGCCCTTAATCATTACATAATGTCCTTCTTTTTCTCTTGCTGTAGTCTTTGTTTTAAAGTCTATTTTGTGGATATAAATGTTACTACTCTAGACTTTTTTCATTCCTATTTGCATGGAATATGTTTTTCCATTCCTTCAGTTTCTGTCTGTGTGTGTTTTTAGGTTTAAAGTGAGTCTCTTGTAGGCAGCAAGTAGATCGGTCTTGTTTTTTTATCTGTTCAGTCATCCTATATAATTTGATTTGAGCATTTAGTCCATTTACATTTAAAGTAATAATTGATGTGGTTATTGTCATTTTGTTAAAAGTTTTCTGGTTGTTTTGTTGTTCTTCTCTGATCCTTTCTTTCTCTCTTGATCTCCCCTCATGCATTATGACTTCCTTTAATGTTATGTTTGGATTTTCTTCTCTTTGTTTTTTGTGTATCCATTATGGGTTTTGACTTATGGTTACTGTGCTGTTCTTATATGACATGCTATATATATAATAATCTATGATAGGTTGATGGTTACTTAAGTTTGAATGCATTCTAACAGCTCTACACTTTTTACTCCCCCTCCTCCACATTTTATGCATGTGGTGCCTTCTTTTATCCCTTTTTCTTTAATGAGTTCCTTAACTAATTTTAGATGTAATTGATCATACTATTTGTATCTTTTTGACCTTCATACTAGATTTTAAATGATTGAGCTACTACTGCTGGTATATGTTTGCTTTTATTTGTGAAATTTTCACTTTCATGATTTTCTTGCTTCCATTTGGGGTCTTTTCTCTTAATAAAGACCCTTTTAACATTTCTTATAATATGGCTAGCTTAGTCGTGGTGAACTCTTTTAACGTGTTTATTTATGATGCTCCATTATCTCTCCACTCTGAATGATAACAATGAGTATTCTTGGTTGGAGGTTTTTCTCTTTCAGCAGTTTGAGTATTATCATGCCACTCACTCCTGGCCTGTAGAGTTTCTATAGAAAAATCAGCTGATAGCCTTATGGGCTTTCCCTTGTAGGTAACTTGTTAGTTTTCTCTTGCTGCTTTTAAGATTCTTTCTTTGCCTTTAATCTTTGACATTTTAATTATGATGTGCCTTGGTGTGGACCTTCTTGGGCTTATCGTGTTTTGGGTTTTCTCTGCTTTCTGGACCTGGATGTCTATTGCCTTACCTAGGTTAGGAATGTTTTCAGTTATTAATTGTTCAAATAAGTTTTCTACTCCTTTCTCTCTTCTCCTTCTGGGACTCCTAAAATGTGAATGTTTGGACATTTACTATTGTCTCAGAACTCCCTTAACCTATTCTCATTTCCTTTTTATTCTTTTTTCTTTGTGATGTTCAGCTTGAGTGCTTTCCATTACTATGTCTGTGAAATTGCTGATCCATTCTTCTGAACCTCTAATCTGCTGTTGATCCCTCTCGTGTAATTTTCATTTCATTTATTGTATTCTTCATTTCTGATTGGTTCTGTTTTATATATTCTATCTCTTTGAAGAGGTTATAACCAAGTTCCTCTACTCTTCTATCAGGTCTGGTGAGCATTTTTATAATAATTAATTTGAACTCTATCCTATAGATTGCTTAGCTCTGTTTCATTTAGTTCTGTTTCTGAAGTTTTAACATGTCCTTTTGTCTCAAGTATATTCCTCTGTGTCCTCATTTTGCTTGGCTTTTTGTGCTTGATTCTATGAATTAGTAGAAAGGGCTCCCTCTCCCAGTCTTAAATTGTCTTTGTGTGGGATGGTCCCTTGGGTGGATTTCATATGCCTGGTGGTTTTGGCTGGCTAATTGGCTGGCAATGAGCCCTGGTGTCAGGGCTGTTAGAGCATGGTTGGAGTGGAATGCAGTTGGAGGGCCCCAACTAGTGGAATTCCTGAGTGTATACCGATGGGGTGCATGCTGGTAGGGAGACAGTGGGCCCAGGCATGGCCTCCAGGAAAGCCCTCCCTCCACAGCTACTGGCTGTTCACCCACTGTGCAGCAGTAGCTTGGGTGTGCTCTTCAGGCGTGGGCTGTGACTGGCTCTGGACGCATGGTACAGTCCTAGGACTGGGCACAGCCTCCAGGGAATCCCTGGCCCCATAGCCACTGGCTCTGAGTTCAAGTCTGTGGTGAAGTGGCATGGGTACACAGCAATGACTGGCCCCAGGGAAGCCCCACCTCCACAGTTATGGGGTCAGCACTCGAGATGCAGTGGAAGCCAGAGTATGCGCTCCAGGGGCTGGCAGTGAATGGCTCTGTGCCCTTAGGGCAGCTATGGCCCAAATGTCCTCTCTGGCTGACATGTGTGAGTGGGGACTTGGAAGCCACCTAGACGAAATCAGAAATTCATGTGTGTGCCCCAGCCTTTCTCCCTGAGTCACTGTCAATGTGGGGAAGGAGTGCAAGCAATGGTGCTTGCCAGACCTCCTATCTGTGGAGAGTTTCAGCAATTTCCCCCGCCAAAGGCAGCAGTGCTATAGTTCTCTAAATGAGGTTTTTTACTTTTACTCTGGATGCACTTAAAAGTGAAGCTTTTTTTATGCCCCGGGGCAGGGAACCTGTGTACAGGTCTCTGAGCCATATCCCTCCACATGTTGGGTCATTGTGCTGGGAGTGGGGTTCCCTCTGTTATTTTGTCTCCATCTCTCCTGATGCTTTTTATGAGATCTTTCTATCACTCACTGTGCAGAAGGTGCTCACTCAGTCCTCAGTTCTTCCTCAAGTTGAATTGCTCTGTGCATAGCTGTAGATTTGGTGGGAAGGTCAGAGGAAGTGGGTTCAAGCTTTTTATATGACACCATCTTCGCAGAAGTCAAGAAGACAATCATTTTAATTCTAAACATTTTTTCTTAGTATTCAGTTTCTGGAATATTTCCAAGGAAATTGACATGCTATATAGATATGAAATAAATTTAAAGTATAGGGAGGTTCATTACCCGAAGCAGTTTTTCCTCAAAATCTTCCACTGAAGGTCAATTTGATGATGGTCAGTGTATTTCTAGGATAAACTAGCATGTGCATTGACTTAGTAGGTGAACTGAACATGCATGTGCTTTTTAAGGCTTTTATGTAGGTGTAATCTCCATGTTCCCTATTTAAAGTTGCAAATATAGATTATTTTGCATAACAATATAGCCCTTGTAACTCATGTCAGAGAATGAAAGCAAACTGATAGTAGGTAATAAAACACACTACAGTGAAATATTTTGACTTTATAATGTTTTAGTCTACATTCTGTTTCTCAGCATAACCTTCAGTCTAGACTTTTACAGCCATAAAGTACCACAGGTATTAACACTAGTGCATGAAATAAATCCTTTCTGCTAGGAAATCCAGAAATAGAATATAATCATTTAAAATCTTATTTGATAAAATTGTGTTTTTTAACAGGAATTTTTAAATTGTGCTTCACTTTATTACATTATTTATTTATTTTATTTTGGTATTATTAATGTACAATTACATTAGCAAAATTATGGTTACTAGACTCCCCCTTTTATCAAGTCCCCACCACATATCCCATCGCAGTCATTGTCCATCAGAGTAGTAAGATGCTATAGAATCACTACTTGTCTTCTCTGTGTTATACTGCCTTCCTCGTATCCCTCCCCCACTACATTATGTGGCTAATTGTAATACCCCTTATTCCTCCCTTCCCACACATCCTCCCCAATCCCTTTCTCTTTGGTAACTGTTAGTCCATTCTTGGGTTCTGGAAGTCTGCTGCTGTTTTGTTCCTTCAGTTTTTTCTTTGTTCTTATACTCCACAGACGAGTGAAATCATTTGATACTTGTCTTTCTCCACCTGGCTTATTTCACTGAGCGTAATATCCTATAGCTCGATCCATGTTGTTGCAAATGGTAGGATTTGTTTATCTTCTTATGGCTGAATAATATTCCATTGTGTATGTGTACCACCTCTTCTTTATCCATTCATTTACTGATGGACATTTAGTTTGCTTCCATTTCTTGACTATTGTAAATAGTGCTGCGATAAACATAGGGGTGCATATGTCTTTTTCAAATGGTGCTGCTGCATTCTTAAGGTAAATTCCTAGGAGTGAGATTCCTGGGTCAAATGGTATTTCTATCTTTAGTTGATTGAGGAACCTACATACTGCTTTCCACAATGGTTGAACTAGTTTACATTCTTACCAGCAGTGTAGGAGGGTTCCTCTTTCTCCACACCCTCGCCAGCGTTTGTTGTTTGTCTTTGGGATGGTGGCCATTCCAACTGGTGTGAGGTGATATCTCATTGTGGTTTTAGTTTGCATTTCTCTGATGATTAGCAATGGTAGAGCATCTTTTCATGTACCTGTTGGCCATCTGAAATTCTTCTTTGGAGAAGTCTCTGTTCAGCTCCTCTGCCCATTTTTTAATTGGCTTATTTGCTTTATGTTTGTTGAGGTGCGTGAGCTCTTTATATACTTTGGTTGTCAACCCCTCATCAGATATGTCATTTATGAATATATTCTCCAATACTGTAGGATGTCTTTTTGTTCCACTGATGGTGTCCTTTGCTGTACAGAAGCTTTTTAGCTTGGTATAGTACCACTTGTTCATTTTTGCTTTTGTTTCCCTTGCCTGGGGAGATATGTTCATGAAGAAGTTGCTCATGTATCTGTCCATGAGATTTTTGCCTATTTTTTTTCTAGGAGTTTTATGGTTTCATGACTTACATTTAGGTCTTTGATCCATTTTGAGTTTACTTTTGTGTATGGGGTTAGACAGTAATCCAGTGTCATTCTCTTACATGTAGCTGTCCAGTTTTGCCAACAGCAGCTGCTGAAGAGGCTGTCATTTCCCCATTGTATATCCATGGCTCGTTGATCATATACAAATTGACCATATATGCTTGGGTTTATATCTGGGCTCTCTATTCTGTTCCACTGGTCTATGGGTCTGTTCTTGTGCCAATACCAAATTGTCTTGATTTTTGTGGCTATGTAGTAGAGCTTGAAGTCAGGATTGTAATTCCCCCTACTTTATTATTCCTTCTCAGGATTGCTTTGGCTGTTCAGAGTCTTATGTCAGTCCATGTGAATTTTAGGACTATTTTCTCTAGTTCATTGAAGAATGCTGTAGGTATTTTGATAGGGATGACATTGAATCTGTAGATTGCTTTAGGCAGGATGGCCATTTTGACAATATTACTTCTTCCTATCCGTGAACACATGATATGTTTCCATTTATTGGTATCTTCTTTGATTTCTCTGATGAGTGTCTTGTAGTTTTAAAGTATAAGTCTTTCACTTCCTTGGTTAGGTTTATTCCTAGGTATTTAATTTTTTTTAATGTAATTGTGAATGGAATTGTTTTCCTGATTTCTCTTTCTTCTGGTTCAACGTTAGTGTATAGGAATGCAACACATTTCTGTGTATTAATTTTGTATCCTGCAACTTTACTGAATTTAGATATTAGATCTAGTAGTTTTGTAGTTGATTCTTTAGGGTATTTTATGTACAATATCATGTCATCTGGAAGCAGGGACAGTTTGACTTCTTCCTTACCAATCTTGATGTCTTTTATTTCTTTGTGTTTTCTGACTGCCGTGGCTAGGACCTCTAGAACTATGTTGAATAAAAGTGGGGAGAGTGGGCATCCTTGTCCTGTTCCCGATCTTAAAGGAAAAGCTTTTAGCTTCTTGCTGTTAAGTATAATGTTGGCTGTGGGTTTGTCATATATGGCCTTTATTATGTTAAGGTACTTGTTCTCTATACCCATTTGTTGAGAGCCTTTATGATGAATGGATGTTGAATTTTGTCAAATGTTTTTTCAGCATCAATGGAGATGATCTGTGGTTTTCATCCTTCTTTTTGTTGATGTGGTGGATTATGCTGATGGATTTTTAAATGTTGTGCCATTGCAACCCTGGGATGAATTCCTCTTGATCATGATGGATGATCTTTTTGATGTATTTTTGAATTTGGCTTGCTAGTATTTTGTTGAGTATTTTTGCATCTATGTTCATCAGGCATATTGGTCTGTAATTTTCTTTTTTTGTGGTGTCTGCCTGGTTTTTGTATTAGAGTGATGTTGTCCTTGTAGAATGAGTTTGGAAGTATTCCCTCCTCTTCTACTTTTTGGAAAACTTAAGGCTGATGGGTATTAGGTCTTCACTAAATGTTTGATACAATTCTGCTGTGAAACCATCTGGTACAGGGATTTTGTTCTTAGGTAGTTTTTTGATTATCAATTCAATTTCTTTGCAGGTAATTGGTCTATTCAGATATTCTGTTTCTTCCTGGGTCAGCCTTGGAATGTTTTATTTTTCTAGAACGTTGTCCATTTCTTCTAGGTTATCCAATTTGTTACTATATAATTTTTCACAGTATTCTCTGATAATTCTTTGTATTTCTGTGGTATCAGTGGTGATATTTCCTTTCTCATTTCTGATTCTGTTTATGTGTGTAGACTCTTTTTTTTTTTTGATATGTGTGGCTAGGGGTTTATCTATTTTGTTTATTTTCTCAAGGAACCAGCTCCTGCATTCATTGATTCTTTCTATTGTTTTTTTCTTCTCAATTTTATTTACTTCTTCTTTAATCTTTATTATATCCCTCCTTTACTGACTTTGGGCCTCATTTATTCTTCCTTTTCTAGTTTTATTAATTGTGAGTTTAGAATGTTAATTTGGGATTGTTCTTTCCTGAAGTAGGCCTGTATTGCAATATATTTCCCTCTTAGCACCGACTTTGCTGCATCCCAAAGATTTTGTGGTGTTGAATTATTGTTGTCACTACTCTCCATATATTGCTTGATCTCTGTTTTTACTTGGTCATTGATCCATTGGTTAGTTAGGAGCATGTCATTAAGCCTCCATCTGTTTGTGTGCTTTTTCATTTTCTTTCAGTAATTTATTTCTAGTTTCATACCTTTGTGATCTGAGAAGCTGTTTGGTACAATTTCAATCTTTTTGAATTTACTGAGGTTCTTTTTGTGGCCTAATATATGATCTATTCTTGAAAATGTTCCATGTGCACTTGAGAAGAATGTGTATCCTGTTGATTTTGGATGGAGTGTTGTGTAGATGTCCATTAGGTCCTTTTGTTCTAATGCATTGTTCAGTGCCTCTGTCTCTTTATTTATTTTCTGTCTGGTTGATCTGTTCTTTGGAGTGAGTAGTTTGTTGATGTCTCCATAAATGAATGCACTGCATTCTGTTTCCCCCTTTAATTTTGTTAGTATTTGTTTCACATATGTAGGTGATCCTGTGTTAGGTGCATAGGTATTTATAATAGTTATATTCTCTTGTTGGACTGACCCTTTTATCATTATGTAATGTCCCTCTTTTTCTGTTGTGACTTTCTTTGTTTTGAAGTGTATTTTGTCTGATACAAGTGCTGCATCTCCTGGTTTTCTCTCACTATTGGTTGCATGAAATATCTTTTCCCATTCGTTTACTTACAGTCTGTATATGTCGTTGGGTTTGAAGTGAGTCTCTTTTATGCAGCATATAGATGGGTGTTGTTTTTTTTCCATTCAGTGACTCTACATCTTTTGATTGGTGATATTCAGAGCATTTACATTTAGGGTGATTATCGATAGGTATGTACTTATTGGCATTGCAGGCTTTAGATTTGTGGTTATCAAAGGTTCAAGGGTAATTCATTACTATCTAACAGTCTAACTTGACTCACTTCATATGCTATTACAAACACAGCCTCAACAGTCTTTTTTTTCCCTCCTTTTTCTTCCTTCTCCATTCTTTGTATGTTATGAATCATATTCTGTAATCTTTGTCTATCCCTTGGTTGACATCTATTTAGCCTTAGGCATACTTCCATCTATAGGAGTCCTTCCAAAATGCACTGTAGATGTGGCTTGTGGGAGGTAAATTCTCTCAGCTTTTGCTTATATGAAAATTGTTTAATCCCTCCTTCAAATTTAAATGAAAACCTTGCCGGATAAAGTATTCTTGTTTCTAGGCCCTTCTGCTTCATTGCATTAAATATTTTATGCCACTCTCTTATGGCCTGTAAGGTCTCTGTTAAGAAATGTGATGATAGCGTGGTGGTTTTTTCTTTTTAATGTAATCTTTTTTCTCTCTCTAGCTGCTTTTAAAAGTCTGTCTTTATCCTTGATCTTTGCCATTTTAATTTTTATATGTCTTGATGTTGTCTTCCTTCGGTCCATTGTGTTTGGAGATCTGTGCATCTCCATGGCTTGAGAGACTATATCCTTCCCAAGACTGGGGAAGTTTTCAGCAGATCCACCTCAAAGACACTTTCTATCCCCTTTTCTCTCTCTTGTTCTTCTGGTTCCCCTATTGTGCAAATATTATTCCTTTGGATTGGTCACACATTTCTCTCAATATTCTTTCATTGTTAGAGATTCTTTTTTCTCTCTGTGCCTCAGCTTCTTTGTATTCCTCTTCTCTAATTTCTATTTCATTTACCATCTCTTCCACTACATTTAATATGATTTTTAATCCCTCCATTGTATGTTTCATTTAATATATGGAATTTCTTAATGATTGAATCTCTGACTTAAATTTGTTCTTGAGTTCTTGAGTATTTTTCTGTACCTCCATAAGCATGTTTATGATTTTTATTTTGAACTCTCTTTCAGGAATATTGGTGAGTTCAGTTTCATTTGGCCCTTTTTGTGGGGTTTGTGAGATTTTGGTCTGAACCATATTCTTTTGACGTTTCATATTTCTGTATGATGCCCTCTATTTCCCAGAAGCTCCAGTCTCTGGAGGTGGTCAGACCCTAGAGTGAGGTTGGGGGTCATAGGCAAGCAGAGCTGTTGCTTTGGGGGAGGAAAGATCTGTTTCCTGATTCCCATGTGCCGTGCCTGTGTTCCATATTTTGTGAGCCAGTGCCGTGAGGCCAGGAGGAAGGCTCGGCAGGCTGTGTTTCACAGTGGGGGTTTTGGAGCTGAGTAGCCAGCCAGGGAGTTGGAGCACCTGAAGCTTCTCAAAGTTCCCAATCTGCTGGGCAGAGCGCCCCCAACAACCTTGTCCCCCTATCACTTTTCCTGCTAAGCTCCATGGAAACTCCACCCCTTCAGCAGCCCTCTCGCTGATTGGAAGCCTCTCAGACCACCTGCCTTTCCCTTGTGCCAGAGCCGCGGGTGTGGATCCCGTCCTCCACAAATGGGCAGTATCCATCTCTCAAGCACTCCACCTGTCCCAGCTCCCCAACCTCCAGAGCACCACACAATGTAGGTTTCTGCTTGCATAGGAGACCTTCAAGGCTAGGTATTCAGCAGTCCCAGGCTTCCACCCTCTGCCTGCTCCATTTCTCCTCCTCCTGCTGGTGAGCTGTTGTTGGGGAGGGCCTTGGTCCCAGCAGATCAAGGCTTTGGTACTTTACCATGTTTCGTGAGATTTGTATGCATTCTTGTGTATCCCTCTTTCCTGTTGCTGTTTTACGGTTAGTTGTATTAACTATATTTTCGCAGTATCTGTGGTTTGGAAGGAGTTCTCTGTCTCACCTCTCATGCCGCCATCTTGAATCTTAAAACAGCTGTTTTTAATGTTAATGCAAGAGTACGAAATTGTCATTTTTTATGGGGGTATAAATTGGTATAATTCTTTTGCTAAATAGTATATGTGATTGCAAAGGTAATTGTTTAAGACAACTTTATGTCTTATCAGTTTTAGACTTGGAGCAGGTATCACTTACTGTTTCTGAGTCAACTTAATGTAACAATACCACTAGCTCTAAGAGCTAATATTTTTTGTTCCCTTATTATGTGGCTAGAGTTATGCTGAGAGGTTTACATATCACACCACAGTTGTGAATTAGGTATGGTTAACCTCTTTGAGCTTCAGTTTCTTCATCTGTAAAATAAAGATAATTAACTTCTCTAAAGTTTTTTGAACTCTACATTCTAGGTCACTTTTAACTGTATACAATACTGCCTCATGTTGATTTTCTCCCTCACCCTTCCCTTGCAAAGACTTCCCAACCCTATGTATTTTGTAGGCTGATACTTGGTGTATTCTTTCTTCTCCATTCTAACATACTAATTTAAGTCAAGGACAGCTAGATTTTTTCATCCTGATTCTTCCCTTTGCTTTTAATCTTCTGGAAGGAACAAAAAAACCAGTCTGTTCAAAACACAAATCTTACCATGTTGTTTTCTTCTAAGAATCATTTAGTGCTTTCTAAGTGCTCTCAGAATAAAGTCTAATATACTTACTAAGGTTTTCAAACTTTGCATGATCAGACCCTTGGTACTTACCTGGCCCCATTGTGCCTCACACTTGCTCTAGGTTTCAGTGTTCCACAATTCTTCCTGCTTTAGGTCTTTTATGAGAACATTTTCATTTCTTGGAGAGGTTTTCCTCTACTTCTCATCTATTAATCTCCTCAAGAAAATGTTTCCTTCTCAAATAGTCAAACAGTTTCCTTGGTTAAATGCTCTAAGTGCAAAACATTGTATTGTTTCATAACATTTGGTTCAGTTCATAATGTTTTCTGTTTACTATCACACAAAAGACCCACATTATCATTTATGATAAGGGAGGGTTGGCACCAGCAAAATGATGGAATTAGGAGCCCTGGACCCTCCTTCCTCATACTGAGTCAATAACAATTTTTGGGTGAAATCCCCTTACAAGAAATCCAGAAACTAGTTGAGAGGCTCCTATACCCTGGGTGAGGCTGAAAACAGCCATATAAAAGCTGGTAGGAAATCTGAGACTCCCTCTAACCATAATCCTTACCTCTAGCATAGCATCATAAAATCAGAAGGAAATTACCAGCTCCGAGCTTCTCCATGGGGAGAAAAAGAGCTGGATTGTGGGTCCACATTCCAGATTTTGGGGAGGCTACTCAATACTGACTTCTATCTCCCTTGTTTTGGCACACTGATGATATGTTCCAGATGCCTTGGGGCCAGTAAGAACAAAAATGGTGGTTTGTATTAGCATGCAAGCAGTTGCCATTAGTTTCCTTAGGTTCCATGCAGAGCAAGTATGTAAAAAACCCAAGATCCCAGTTTCTACATGGGGAGGGAATGAGTTGGATTGATGTCCAAATTTTCTGTAGGCTGTCCAGGGGACTAGATTCTGTCTTGCTTGACTTGGGACACTGATGGGGCTCACCACACTCCACATTTGGTAGAGTACATAAATGAGTCTTCTTTCAATAGTGGGGGACAATTATCCCAGGACTTGCTTCAGTGCTAACAAGTATCAATAGGAAGATACAAATAGATCAAACCATTTATAGTAACTTAACATTCCCAGTACAAAAAAATCCTCTACCCAATAAGGTAAATTCTCAATGCCTGGCATTCAGTAAAATCTTATGAGGCAGGCAAAGAAGCAGGAAAATATGAAGGGAAAAAATCAGCCAGTCAAAACCAACTCAAAACTGACATTTTTAGAATTATCAGATAAGAACACTAAAACATGTATTCTAATTGTTTTGTGTATGTCCTAGAAGTTAACTAGACACATGGAAGATATGAACCAGATCAAAACTGAAATTCTGGGTGAAAACCACAATGTATGAAATGAAAAATACACTGGGTGGGGTTAATAGTAGATTAGAAATTTCAGAAGAAAAGATTAATAAACTTGAAAAGACATAACAATAGAAACTTAACAAAACACAGCAAAGAGGTAGAAGAATAAAAATGAATAGAGCAATCTAGGAAGGGGAAAAAGATGGCGGCATGAGAAGTAAGACAGAAACCTCCTCCCCAAACCACATATAACATGAAAATACAGCAAATACGACTAATCCTGAAAGAGCAAACTGAAGACTGCAGAACATACTGCCTACATCTGGGGAAAAGAGAAGACCTCACAGAAAAGGGTAAAGGAGCAAAGCTGTGATCAAGGGGGACTCAAGCCTTCCCTCACCCCAGCCACAGGTGGGAGGAAGGAATACATAGAGGGGAGGGAGTAGAAGCCCAGGACTGCTAAACGCTCACCCCTGGAGATCATCTCTGGAAGCACAAACCCACATTACATGGTACTGTAGAGATTAGAGGGGTTGGAAAGCAAAGACAGGCAGAATACTCAGAGACACTGAGATTCCAGTCATTTGTGGAGAACAGGTACCCACAGTCAGCTGCTCTGGGACAAAAGAAAGGTGGGCACTTTGAAAGACTCCCCAACAGTGAGAGGGATACTATAGGGGCAAGGATTACCCAGAGCTTGCTGCTCAGGAGAAAGGACAGGTAGACAAAATCATCCTGGCACACTCAGCTCAGCAGGTTGGGAACTTTCAGGAGCTTCACATGCTCCATCCCCCTGGCTGGCGATACAGCCCCAAGGTCCCTGCAGTCTGCCTCTCCTTCCTCCCAGCTGGCACCAGTTTGCAAACCTTCTGCTCCTGCCATCATGCCAGGCCAGTGGGAGCATGGCCCTACCTATGGCAGGTACAGGGGCCTAACACGAAGGCTCCTTCCTGTGCGCTTAACCCACTGGCTCTGGCAGTAGAGGCAGGCACTGTAGCTGGGAGGCAGGAAAGAGTTATTTCTTCCTGGCAGGCACTGGCACCACGTGCCTGTGACCCCCACAATTGCTCCAGATGCTGGGCAGCTTCGGAGAGCTTCTGTGCACTAGAAGGCACTGCCTATACAAGGTTATTATTCCATAGAAATCAATAGAAATATGAATTCTTTGTACAAAAATTTTTTTTACAAACAAAAATCCAACAGACACCAGAAAGAGGACCAACTGAAACTGAAGTCAACAATCTTCTTAATAAAGATTTCAAAATAAAAATCATAAATATGCTTATGGAGCTACAGAAAAATATTCAAGATCTAAGGAAGGAAGTCAAGAGAAAGAAAGTTTGAAAAATACAGTATCTGAATTGGAACATACATGGAGGGATTTAAAAGAAGAATAGATGAGGTAGAGGAGATGGTAGATAAAATATAAATTAGAGAATGAGAAAACAAAGAAGCTGAGGCACAAAGAGAAAAAATGTCTCTAGGAATGAATGAATAATAACACTGTGTAACCAAACCAGATGGAACAATATTTGCATTATAGGGGTACCAGAAGAAGAAGAAGAGAGAAAAAGGGGTATAAAGTCTCTTTGAGGAAATAATTGGTGAAAACTTCCCCAATCTGGGGAAGGAAATAGTCTCTCTGGTCATGGAAGTGCAGAGATCTCACAACACAAGGGACCCAAGGAAGACAACAAGACATATAATAATTAAAATGGCAAAGATCAAGGACAAGGACAGACTATTAAAAGCAGCCAGAGAGAGGAAAAAAAGATCACATACAAAGGAAAACCCATCAGGCTATCATCAGACTTCTCAGCAGAAACCTTACAGGTCAGAAGGGAGTGGTGTGATATATTTAATGCAATGAAACAGAAGGGACTTGAACCAAGAAAACTCTGCCGGACATGATTATCATTTAAATTTGAAGGAAGAATTAAACAATTTCCAGATAAGCAAAAGTTGAGGGAATTTACCTCCCACAAACCATCTCTACAGTGTATTTTGGAGGGACTGCTCTAGATGGAAGAGCTCCTAAGGCTAATAACTGTCACCAGAGAAAATAAAACCACAGTAAAGGAAGTAGACCATTTATTACTGAGCAAATGCAAAATTAAATCAACTACCCCCCAAATCAGTCAAGGAATACACAAAGAGTACAGAATATGACACTAATATATAAAGAGTGGAGGAGGAAGAAGAAGAGGGGAGGAAAAAAAGAAAAGAAGCTTTAGATTATGTTTGAAATAGCATAATCAGCAAATTAAGTTAGACTTTTAGATAGTAAAGAAGCTGCCCTTGAACCTTTGGTAGCCATGAATCTAAAGCCTGCAATTGCAGTAAGTACATATCTATTGATAATCACCCTAAATGTAAGTGAACTGAATGCACCAATCAAAAGACATAGAGTTACAGATAGATAAAGAAACAAGACCCATCTATACGCTGCCTACAAGAGGCTCACTTCAAACCCAAAGACATACACAGACTAAAAGTGAAGGGATGGAAAAATATATTTCATGCAACTAATAGGGAGAAAAAAGCAGGTGTTGCAGTACTTATATCAGAAAAAATAGGTTTCAAAACAAAGAAAGAACTAGAGACAAAGAAGGATATTTCATAATAATAAAGGGGTCAGTCCAATAAGAGGATATAACTATTATAAATATCTATGCACCCAACATAGGAGCACCTAAATATGTGAAACAAATACTAACAGAATTAAAGGGGGAAATAGAATGCAATGCATTAATTTTAGGAAATATCAACACATCACTCACTCCACTAGACAGATCAACCAGACAGAAAATAAGTAAGGAGACAAAGGCACTGAATAACACCCAAGAACAGATGAACTAACAGACATCTACAGAACACTCCACCGAAATGTAGAAGGATACACATTCTTCTGAAGTGTACATGGAACATTTTCCAGAATAGATCACATACTAGGCCCCCAAAACAGCCTCAGTAAATTAAAAAAGATAGAAATTGTGCCAACCAGCTTCTCAGACCACAAAGAGTACAAATATTGTACATAAAGGAGCCAAAAGATGAGTCTCCTGACCTTTTCTTCCATATAAGAAAATCTGAGTTCCTACTTAGTGTTACCCAATAAAAAGTACAAGCTGATTATTTAGAGATTATTAGAAATAAATTAATGCAAAGAAAACAAAAAAATACACAAACGCATGGGTGCTTAACAACATACTCCCAAATGATCAATGGATCAATGACCAAATAAAAAACAGAGACCAAGCAATATATGGAGACAAATGAAAACAACTCAACACCCCAAAATCTGTGGCATGCAGCAAAGAGGGAAGTATATTGCAATATAGGCTTACCTCAAGAAAGAAGAACAATCCCAAATGAACAGTATAAGATCACAATTAATGAAACTAGAAAAAGAAGAAAAAAGTAGGCCCAAAGTCAGTAGAAGGAGGGACATAATAAAGAACGGAGCAGAAATAAATAAAATTGAGAAGAATAAACAGTAGAAAGAAGCAGGAGCTGTTTCTTCAAGAAAATAAACAGATAGACCCCTAGCAGACTTATCAAGAAAGAAAGAGTGTACACACATAGAGAATCAAGAAAGGTAAAGGAAAAATCACTATGGACACCATGGAATGCAAAGAATTATTAGAGAATACTATTAAACATTATATGCTAACAAATTGGATAACCTAGAAGAAATGGACAACTTTTTAGAAAAATAAAACCTTCCAAGGCTGACCAAGGAAGAATCAGAAAATCTGAACAGACCAATTACCAGTAATAAAATTGAACTGGTAATCAAAAAACTACCTAAGAACAAAACGCTTTGAATGGCTTCATGGCTGAATTTTATCAAACATTTAGTTAAGACCTAACACCTATTCTCCTTAAAGTTTTCCAAAAACTACAAGAGGAGGGAATACTTCCTAATTCATTCTATGAGGCCAGCATCACTTTAATACAAAAATCAGACAAAGACACCACAAAGAAAGAAAATTACAGACTAACATCCCTGATGAACATAGATGCAAAAATCACAACAAAATATTAGCAAACTGAATAAAAAAATACATAAAAAAGATCATCCATCATGATCAACTGGGATTTATTCCAGGAATGCAAGGATGGTACAATGTTTGAAAATCCTTCAACATCATCCACCACATCAACATAAGGACGAAAACCACATGATCATCTCAATAGATGCTGAAAAAGCATTTGACAAAATTTAACATCAATTCATGATAAAAACTGTCAACAATATGAGTTTATAGGGCAAGTACCTCAACATCATAAAGGCCATATATGACAAACCTACATTCAACATCATACTTAACAGTGAAAAGCTAAAAGCTTTTCTTCTAAGATTGGCCACAAGACAAGGATGCCCACTCTCCCCACTTTTATTCAACATAGTACTGGAGGTCCTAGCCATGGCAATCAGGCAACACAAAGAAATAAAAGGCCTCCAGATTGGTAAGGAAGAAGTTCAACTGTCACTGTTTGCAGATGACATGATATTGTACATAAAAAAACCCTAAAGAATCCACTCCAAAAATACTAGAACAAATAACTGAATTCAGCAAAGTTGCAGGATACAAAATTAATGCACAGAAATGTGTGGCATTCCTATATACTAATGATGAACTGGCAGAAGGAGAAATCAAGAAAATAATTCCATTCACAACTGCATCAAAAATAATAAAATACCTAGGAATAAACCTAACCAAGGAGGTGAAAGACCTATACCCTGAAAGCCACAAAACACTCATGAAAGAAATTAAAGAAGACACCAATAAATGGTAATTCATCCCATGTTCTTGGCTAGGAAGAATTAATATTGTCAAAATGTCCATCCTGCCTAAAGCAAGCTACAGATTCAATGCAATCCCTATCAAAATACCAACAGCATTCTTCAGCAAACTGGGACAAATAGTTCTAAAATTCATATGAAACCACAGAAGACCCCAAATAGCTAAAGCAATCCTGAGAAGGAAGAATAAATCTGGGAGGATTACGCTCCCCAACTTCAAGCTCTACTACAAAGCCACAGTAATCAAGACAATTTGGTACTGGTATAAGAACAGACGCAATGATCAATGGAACTGAATAGAGAGTACAGATATTAACCCAAGCATATATGGTCAATTAATATATGATGAAGGAGCCATGGATATACAATGGGGAAATGAGAGTCTCTTCTAAAACTGGTGTTGGCAAAACTGGACAGCTCTGTGTAAGAGAATGAAACTGCTTTATTGTCTAACTCTATACACAAAAGTCAACTCGAAATGGATCAAAGACCTGAATGTAAGTCAAGAAACCATTAAACTCAAGGAAGAAAACATAGGCAGAAGTCTCTTGACTATAGACATGAGCAAGTATTTCCTGAACACATCTCCTCAAGCAAGGGAAACAAAAGCAAAACATGAACAAATGGGACTACATCAAACTAAAAAGCTTCTGTACAGTAAAGGACACCATCAGTAGAACACAAAGGCATCCTACAGTATGGGAGAATGTAGTCATAAATGACATATCCAACAAGGGGTTAACATCCAAAATGTATAAAGAACTCACATGCCTCAACACCCAAAAAGCAAATAACCCTATTGAAAAATGGGTGGAGAATATGAACAGACACTTCTCCAAGGAAGAAATTCAGATTGCCAACAGGCACAGGTAAGATGCTCCACATTGCTAATTATCAGGGAAATGCAAATTAAAACCACAATGAGATATCACCTCACACCAGTTAGGATGGTCACCATCCAAAAGACAAGGAACAACAAATGCTGACGAGGGTGTGGAGAAAGAGGAACTCCGGTACACTGTTGATGGGAATGTAAATTAGTTCAACCCTCCTACACTGTTAGTGGGAGTAAATTCGTTCAACCGTTGTGGAAAGCAATATGGAGGTGCCTCATAAAACTAAAAATAGAAATACCATTTTACCCAGTAATTCCATTCCTAGGAATTTACCTGAAGGAAATATGATCCCTGATTCCAAAAGACATATGTACCCTTGTGTTTATCGCAGCACTATTTACATAGCCACGATCTGGATGCCACCTAAGTGTCTATCAGTAGGTGAATGGATAAAGAAGAGGTGGTACATACACACAAGGAAATATTTTTCAGCCATAAGGAGAAAACAAATCCTACCATTTGCAACAACATGGATGGAGGTAGAGTGTATTATGCTCAGTGAAATAAGCCAGGTGGAGAAAGACAAGTACCATATGATTTCACTCTTTTATGGAGTGTAACAACAAAGCCAAACTGAAGGAACAAAATAGCAGCAGACTCACAGAGTCCAAAAAGGGACCAGCGGTTACCAAAGGGAAGGGGTGAAGGGGATTAAGGGACATTATTATTAGCATGCACAATATAGGTAGGTCACAGGGAAAGCAATATATCTTAGAGAAGAGAAGTAATGACTCTATAGCATCTTACTATGCTGATGTACAGTGATTGCAGTGGGGTGGGGAAGTACTTGATAATATAGGTGAATGATAAAACCACAGTGTTGCTCACGTGAAACCTTCATAAGATTGTGTATCAATGACACCTTAATTAAAAAAAAATGAATAGAGCATCAGTGAGCTGTAGGAAAACTTTGAAAAGCACTGGAAATGTAAGTATATCGGTAAACAATTTTTTTTCTTATTTCTAAATATCATTAAATGATCAAACAAATATAACAATAGCATTATGTTATTGCTATTGTTATAACATGTAAAAGTAAAAAATATAACAATAGCATAAAAGGGGAAGCGGAGAATAGAAAATTTACTGTTATAAGGATATTATACTATATAGGAAGTGGTATAATATCACTTTAAGGCAGACTGATAAAGATGAATACCAAAAAGACTAAAGCAATAAAAAAACCCCACTAAAATAACTAGACAACTAATTAATGTCTAATAAACCAACAAAGGAGATAAATTGTATTTATAAAGTAATTTATACAAAAGAAAGTAGAAAATAGGAAACAAGGAACATGAAGGATTGGACTAGGATAATTGCTTTCAATGTAAATAAATATCTGAAAAATCTCTTTAAAATAATAGATTTTTTTATTGGAAAAAAAGCAAGCATTATGTGTGCTATCACGGGTCAATTAAAATCTGGAGTGATTATTTTAAAATCAGATAAACAAGATTTCAGAGAAAAGAGTATTACCAAGGAAAAAGATGATTTCATAATGATAAAGGGGTCAGTTTATCAAGAGTACATAATAACTATAAATGTTTTTGCACCTCATAACAGATCTTCAAAATACGTGACACTAGGAATCGATAGAACGGCCATTAATAAATAGACAAATCCACAGTTTAAGTCATAGATTTTAATACATCTCTGTCAATCACTGATAGCAAAATCATCATAATAGAAATTTGGTAATGAAGACTCAAAATTAAGATGCAAATTATCTCCTATTTGATCCATAGATCCATTGTAGCCCCCCATAAAAATTTCCAGAAGTCTTCATATGTGTGTGGAAATAGGCAAACTGGTTGTAAAATTCATATGGAACACTAAGGACTTAGAATAGCTAAAACTTCTCTGATAAAGAAGAATAAGTTTGCAGGACTTATTTAAGAAAAACGAGCTAATCAAGTCATGTAAGAAGTAGGCTGAAAAAAAATTTATAGGAAATTACTTTATATATGGATCATAGACATGATCATTAATATACCACAGTCTGTTCTTTTTGCCTTGAGATACTGACTAAATAAAGCTTGTATGAAATCATAGCCCTGAGCAAGCTATTTAAAAATAATGCATCCAAAACATGAAGCAAACTATAGGTGACTGGTAAATGTGTATCATGACTTAGCAAGCTGATGATGCTATTTCTTTCCCCTTTTAAAGATTTCTGAGTCGCGGAGGATAGCTTATTTAGCTCTGCTGGTTACTAGAACGCAGTGTTGAAATAAGTTCAACTAAGAGCCAGACCTTTGAATCACAGTGATATATTTTAGTGACAGTGACAAGGTTACTGATTACAATAATACGTAAAATATTTATTTTTAAATATGAAGTAAGGATGTCTTATTTCATTCTTACTTCATGTTTTAAAAATAGTTTTCCTGTATTTATAATGTGTATAAATATATATTTATAGTGTATATAGAGTTGCTTATACGTAAAATTAATAAATAAGTATACAAACATTAGGTGAAAACCCAAAGTAGAAACAAGCCTCTTGGGAATACTCTAGTAGAAGCATGCAGACTGCCCAAGTAAATGCTACTGAAATCATAGAGAATTTATGAGTGTGTTTCTTGCAATTCACCCTACAGGGCTAGTTCAAGTTTGAGCTTAATAACATTGGAGCTTAATAGTTCTGAAAAATATAGCATTTGGACATATTCTATTTTGTGTTTTATAGAAAAGTTGTTGAGATGTTGACCTACAACTATTTACACTAAACCCAGAAAAGACTTCAAATTGCAGAGAAAATACTAGAAACTTTCTCAAGTCCTACTGAATGGTGGGGGGCATACAGACTGTGGAATTAAGATCATGCCTCCATCTTTCCAATCTGTGTTATTTATTAAGAGCAGTCAAACCTTTAAAGAAGCCAAAGAACAATAGCCACACACCTAGGATTTACTAAGACCATCCCAAATCAGGCAGTCAATAGCAAATTTATTGCAGAGTTTCTCTGGTGATTGAGGAAGTATTTTGTTAGTGTTAAGAGAAAAAAATCATAACACAAAGAAGTGATTGTAATTTCAGTTATCTGTTAACTTTGATATGTCTTTCTAGTTTTGTTTTTAAATAAACAGCATTTACCTTTGGGATATGGAATTATGTATTTCTGCTTTGTATTTCCCTGTGAGTGTTAGAATCAGCATGTCAATTTCTACAGAAAACTTCTACTTGGATTTTCATTATGTTTTATTGAATTTGTAGATCAATTTGAGAAGAACTGATATTTTAACAATATTGAATCTTCTAACTCATAAACATGGTTTCTTTCTTCATTTTTTTAGGTCTTCTTCAGTTTCTCTCAACAGTGTTCACTAGTTTTCTGTGTTCGGGTCCTGCACACATTTTTTCAGATTTGTCCCTCATAAATTCATACTTTTGATGCTATTGTAAACTATATATTGGAAAACTAGTTTCCAATTGTTTGTTGCTGGTAAATAGAAATATAATTGATTTTGTGTGTTGATCTTCTATCCTTTTAAATTCACTTACTAGTTCTGGTTGTTTTATTGCGCATTCCATCAAATTTTTACTTAGACAATCTTGTCATCTGTGAATAAAGACAGTGTTACTTCTTTCTTTCTAATCTGATGCCCTTTGTTTTCTTTGCCTTGTTGTCCCCGCCAGAGTCTCTAGTACAACGCTGAACACAACTGATGAGAGCGGACACCTTGTTTTGTTTCTGTTATGAGGGGGAAAGTAGTGAGTCTTTCGCCACTAAGTTTGATGGCAGCTGTTAAGTTTTATGTAGATATCTTTGTTGGTTTGAAGAAGCTTCTTCTATTTGTGGTTTGCTGAGAGTTTCTTTATTTAAATCGGGAATGTACATTGGATTGTGGTCAAATGTAATTCCTGTATCTATTGAGATGATCTAGTTTTTTTTTTGTTAGTGTGTTACTATGGTGAATTACAGTTGATTTTGACTGTTAAATCAATTGTGCATTTTTTGAGATTCATCTCAACTCGGTCATATTGCATTATCCTTACTGTGTAATGTTGGAATTGTTTAGCTGCAGTTCTGCTTAGAATTTTTATATTCATCATCATGAGAGTTATTGGCCTATTTTTTCTTGTAATATTTTCATCTGATTTTCATATTGGGATATTGCTAGTCTCATATATTTGGAAGTATTCCCTCATTTTCAGATTTCTATAACAGTTTGTGTAGAACCGGTATTATTTCTTTGTTCAGTATTTGGCAGATTTTGCCTATGAAGCCATCCTGGAATTTGGTTGATGGGAAAGCTTTTAACTCCAAATACAATTTAAAAAATAGATGTGAGTTATTTATTTCTTCTTGAGAGGGCGGTGCTTTTCCAAGAATTTGTCCATTTCATCTAAATTGTCAAGTTATTGACATAAAATTATTTATAATATTCCCTTATCTTTAGAATCTGTAGTGATTTAACTTCTCTCATTCCTGGTATTGGTAATTTCTTCTCTTTTTCTTAAAAATCTTGGTAGAGGTTTATCAACATTTTTGGTTTTTCCAAACAGCTAGAGTTTGGTATTGCTGATTTTCTATTGTTTTTCTGTTTTTTATTTCATTGACTCCCACTTTCATCTTTATTATTTCCTTTCTTTTGCTACTTTGGGTTTAATCTACTCTTCTTTTCATTTCTCCACATGGATGCTGAAGATTTTTTGATTTGAGATTTCTCTCTTCCTCTTCCTCTGTTTTCTTAAATATAGGTGTTCAGTGCTGTATGTTTTGTCCCAAATACTGCTTTAGAAGTGTCCCTCATATTTTGACATATTGTGTTTTCATTTTCCTTCAACTGAAAACTTCCAGATTTTTCTGTTAATTCCTTGTTTGACTTATGGGTTATTTGTTAAGGGTGTTATTTTATTTTTTGAGATTTTTCCAGAGATATTTCTCTTATTGATTTCTATTTTAACCTCACTGTGTTCAGAGAATATACTTTGTATGACCAGAATTCTTTTACATTTATTGAGACTTATTTTATGGCCCAGAATATGCTTTTTGTAAAATAGGCTCTTTGTATACTTGTATATTCACTGTTGTTGGGAGGAATGTTCTAAATGCCACTAAGTCAAGTTTGTTTGAGGTTTTCAGTCTTCTGTATTCTTCCTGATGTTCTGTCTACTTTTTCTATCATTTTTATCTGACTGTAGTTGTGAACTTTTTCTACTTTAACTTGAAGTTCTCTCTCTCTCTCTCTTTTTTTTGCTTTGTGTATTATAAAGCTCTATTATTAGATGTGTGAATGTTTATGATTTTTAAATCTTTTATTTGGCAGCTAATGGACAAATTTTTGCATGTATCTTAGTAGCAAAATATAACATGTCTTAATCTACTTGGGTATCTCTTCATTTCATAGGCCCCACATTGCACTTCTTTTTGTTTTGAAGGAGACTATGAAAGTGTAATCATCACTACAAGTACTGACAACTCTTGCCAATCAACCTTTTGCTACAAGTATTTGTTCAGTTACTATCAAACATAAGTTCTGTTTCTGGTGCTCTGTTTCTGTGACTTTCTGTATATTCAGTCTTTAAATTCAGTGTTGACTCATAACATGATATTTTCAAAGACATTTTACATGACACTGAAACTGTACACATGTAGTTTCAATAGTATGCAAACTACAGTGAGAGATAACAATATGAGCATCTATGACCAAGCCTGACCATGTGCAGGAGTGCCAATTATATCTCAATTGCAGTCTAAGTGTAACACACCTTGATGTTTAAATGTGAAAAAATGTGCCCTAAAGTGTAATAAATATAGTACATGTTCGTTAGGAATGTAGTGTACGGTGATGGCTGAAATAGCCAAGCTTACTGTACAAAATAAGATAATTCTCATCCATGGTACGTGCTATGAAGGAAAGAAAGACTGGAGTGGAGTGAAAATACCTTCCACTGGGCTATCAACAAAGGCCTTTCTGAGGGTGTTGTGTATGAGATGAGTGACAGTGATACTTGAATAGTGAGAAGAACCATTGGGACGTGACTTGGGGAAGAGCATTTGAGTATGAGATAACAGGTGGAGAGTTTTTTGTTCAGGAATGAATTTGATATTAGAAAAACAAAGAAAACCAATGTGGTTAGTGGGTAGTTAGCTGGTAGGTACCAGGTGAAAGTAGAGAAGTGGTTGGTGGGGGCTGTTTTTGCTTCCATTTCTTTAAAGTTGAGACGGATGATTAAATATTCCTTTAGTACAATATGTAAAACACATTACAACTCATGGATTGGTTTTGTTTCTATCCTGATTGGGGACTAAAAGTAGAAAGAAAAAAGTTGAACCTCTCAGGGTGCTTAGCATCTGTACTACATGCAATTTAGTGCTTGGATATATGTTTCCATGTGTTACTTGCAATTTGTATCATCTGGTTGAGCCTTTTCACTCTGAGTGGAAAGGGCCATGTTATATTGGTTTTATTAATATTATCTCACTTCTCAAAAGGATGGTTATGGTTGGGGAAGCAGGGGGTATAATCGGGTTGATGCAAAATCAGCACGTTTCCTGGCACTTATATTAACCTGTTAGCACTTAGAAGAAGTATAATTAGAGCATTTTTCTGGAGGACAATCTGGAAATACATATCAACAAATCTAAGGACTTTGAAAATTTATCTAAGAAATCATAGGAAAGACATGATCAGGGCAAAGATACTTTAACAAGGATGTTCACTGAAGTTTTTTTTATAATAGCAAAAATTTTGTCAGCAAATTAATGTTGGGAAACTGTTACCATGAACTATTATGTAGTGTGAAATTTGTGTTATAGGTTTATGCTTTTTCACATGAAAAAGTCTAAAATATTTTAAGTGAAAAATATGGACAGAGGCAGAGTATAATCCTAGTGTTGGAAACTAATACATTTCTGTATGTGTAAACAGAAAAAGAAAAAAATAATTTTCCATATACAAAATTGGAAACAGTGGTTATTTCTTTACAGTGGATTTACTGGTAGTTTTCCTTTTACTTTTTTTGTATTTTCTGAGTATTTCATAATGAACATACATTGTGGATATTATGGATATAAAATAATTAGGAAAAAACTTTCTATTTGGAAAAAATCCATGAGAGTAAGTAAGCTGCTAAAGGCGTTGACTTAGAGTAAAAAGATTGATGAAGCCAAGCTAAGAACACACTTGGGGCAAGTCCAGAAGAAAGTGGTTGCTGGCATTGTTCCTGACACACAGTAGATAACAAATCGCAAGTGGTTGTTAAGGGCTGCATTTTGTTTCCTCTAAAATTCACAGGTTAAAGTCCCAACCTCCAGAATGTAACTGTATTTGGAGATAAGGTATTTGAAGAAGGTGATTAAGTTAAATGCATTATGTTGGGCCCTAGTCTGATATGAGTGGTATCCTTATAAGAAGAGGAAGAGACACACACACAAAGTAAAGACCATGTGAGGACACAGGGAGAAGACAGACATCTAAAGACAAGAGCAGAGGCTGCAGGAGTAACCAAACCTGCCGACATCTTGATCTTGGACTCCCAGCCTCCAGAACTGTGTGAGGATATATTTCTGTTGTTAAAGCCGCCCCATCCATGGGCAGCTTTGTTACACCAGCCCTAACAAACTAATACAGTATTCAGAAAATGATGGCTGCTTATACTGATGCGAGTTGTCAAATGCCAGGTACCACACTAAGTACTTTATTCTACGTGGACTATCTTATTTATTCACCACAAAATCTTACAAATTAGATCTCACTGTTCATGCTCAGTTTACAAATAAGGTAGCTGAGGCTAAGGGATCTTAAATAATTCATCACATAGCTAGCACAGTCCCAGAGCTAGGTTTTGAATGTAGGTTTCCTGTTATAACTGCTGCTCTCAAGCGCCCAACGAGTATTAGTGCTCTGTACAGCCAGGCACGAAACTAAGAGTCCAAGGAAACTCACATGGCAAAACCAATGATTTAAGACATTATTCCAGCTATTGGTAAAGCACAATGATTTTCATGGTAAGTACACAATTTTTTATATCTTTTTTTATTGAATTAAAAACTCCTCTGTTTAATAATCTAAAGAGGTTTCATGGTATTTTGTTTGATTCTGAATCACTGGGGGTTTAATTCTACACAGCTCAGTGGGAATAATAGTTTAGCACTAGAATTAGGACCAGGTCCCTTGGAAACTAACAGAGACGAAGAACAAAAAGGAAGTTTTATTTGGAATTTGAAGCCCTCACCTAGCTATTGCCCCTTGACTGTTTGCTTGGCCCTTTACCTGTGGTTTACTCTTTCGTGTAATCTTCAGATCAGCCTTTTGGGGAAGGTCCTACTATCAGTGAAGACACGTAGGTTCTGAGAGACCAAGGCGCTTCCTTAGACTCCCAGGTCTGGTAAGTGTTCCTCGGCCTTCCCCGTCCTGCGATATGCTTGGAGAGGAGAGCCATACTCATTAGGGGAATTCACCTCTTCTCTGTAACTACTAGTTTATGTTTATTGCATGTTCACTCTATAAAAGACATTGGGATTTGTGTATAGAAGAAGATCTGGGCCCCTGACTCCAAGGACTTTGAACTTCAGATAATTGAGAGTTGGCAAGTTTAATCCCTAAAATGACTATTGGAGACTAACTGGGGGAAAAAAGTGGGGGAAATCACTCTGGTAATCCAAGGGCTTCCTAAATAGTAATATTTATTTAATCATTTAGTGAATACTTATTATGTGCTGTGCACCATGAGATACATTGTTTTACTTAATCCTCAGGAATTACTGTGGGATAAGTATTACTATTATGGTCAATTTCTGTATTAGGAAACTAATGGCTAGAGAGACTAGGGAGTGTCCAGATAGAAGGCGGTGGGTAGAGGATTGCAGCCCATGTGTTTTACAAACACTCTGTGTTGCCCTAGGACCTAAACTGGAAGCACCAGGATTTTGATTTCTTATGGTCATTTCATGCCATCAGTTTGAACCAATCCTTTGTTATCCCCTTTATACACTGGGAGGTAGTGGAAGCTGCAGTGCACAACAAAGACCCACTCTCAATTAAAAATGAGGCATTTATCTCTCCAGATGCTGGGAGAGTTGGCTGCCAACAATAGTTTAGAGATGACTACCTCTCTTGGAATTTCTCTTAGCCAGGTGGGTGGTCCTCATCCAATGACTAGTTGATGTTGGGTACAAAAAGAGCAGGACAACTCAGTGGGACTACATCAAACTAAAAAGCTTCTGTACAGTGAAGGACACCATCAACAAAACAAAAAGGCAGCCTACAGTATGGGAGAATATATTTGTAGATTATCTATCTGATAAAGGGGTTAACATCCAGTATATAAAGAACTCATATACCTCAACACCAAAAATATAAATAACCCAATTAAAAAATGGGCAGAGGACCTGAAACAGACATTTTTCCAAAGAAGACATATAGATGGCCAATAGGCACATGAAAAGATGCTCTACATCACTAATCATAAGGGAAATACAAATCAAAACCACAATGAGATGCTACCTTACACTAGTTAGAATGGCCACTATCCAAAAGCCAAGAAATAACAAGTGTTGGCGAGGATGTGGGGAAAAGGGAACCTTCCTACACTGTTGGTGGGAATGTAAACTGGTGCAGCCACTGTGGAAAGCAGTATGGAGGTTCCTCAAGAAACTAAAAATAGAAATATATGACCCAGTAATTCCACTTCTAGGAATTTACCCAAAGAAAACAAAATTTCTGATTTGAAAGTTACATGTAGCCCTATGTTTACTGCTATGTTATTTACAATAGGCAAGATATGGAAGTAACCTAAGTGTCCATCAATAGATGAACAGATAAAGAAGATGTGGTACATATATACAATGGAATTTTATTCAGCCACAAAAAAGAAAGAAATCCTGCCATTTGCAACAACATGGATGGAGCTGGAGGGTATTATGCTCAGTGAATAAGACAGGAGGAGAATGAGAAATATCATATGACTTCACTTACATGTGAAATATAAAAGCAAAACAAGACAAAATGAACATGCAGGAGTTATCATGCAGGAGGGGTTGGGATGGGTGAGTGGGGTGAGTGAGGGGATAAAGACGCACAAAATCTCAATCACAATGTAAGTTGGTCAAGGAGATAGTAGTAAAGCATGAAGAACATAGCCAATGATTTTGTAACATCTTTCTATGTTGACAGTAACTGCACTAGTGGTGTGAAGGTTTAATAATGTGTGTAACTGTTGAATCACTGTGTTGTATACTTAAACCAATATAATATTGCATATCAAGTACACTACAAAAAAAAAAAAAGAACAAGCTAACTCAGGAACCATGCAGAGCTCCCCGCTAGGGTTGGCAGAGGCTTCTTTGTGGTTTATCTTTTTCCTCTGTCCGGTCCTGCTTCGCTCACCCCCTACAAGTGTTGTTCCTGAGACAGCCTCCCAGAACTCCTCCTATATTCCAGTTTCTGCCTTAAAGTCTAGTTCCTAGGGAGCCTGATCTGAGTCAGTACCAAATTAAACTTTAAAAATGTATTAACTAATTCATTCATTCATTCATTCATTCTCCAGTATTAAGTACATGCTACTTGCCAGGCATATTTAAGAATATATTGGGGTTCTTGGGGTTCCTGAAGGCAAGGTCCCTGTGGAGCTTCCCATGGCTTTTACTTTAACAAAAGTGCTTTAGGCTAGGAGAAAGGCTTAGCACTTTATCACTGTTATATGTTATTTAGTTGTTGTTTTTCGAATAAATATAAAAAATTGCTCCAGTCAATACATATTCTGATATGGTAACAGCATCTCCTATCCCAAATTATTAAAATAATGTCTTCCCTCTGTCTCACCTTGTCCTTCCTTTTCTTTTCTTTTTGGAAGGCAAATCTGATCATTTAAAATCTCTGATATGATGCAGCTTTCATAATGCAACAGCAGGCCATTTATAAAATGGCCCAGACAATGTTTCCAGCTTAGACTCCCATCACTACTGCCAGCCACTTACCTTCTTTCCATTCGGCCTCACTGATACCTCTTTTCCTCTTCTATGCAGAAATAACTGCTATGGTCATATTATTTCATGTTTTTCAGACTTTGTATGTTAATCCCTCTTCCTAAAAGGACTCTCCATCTCCCAGATCATCAGCACCCCCCATCCATATTTCCATGTATTAACCTTCTGGCTTGTAACCGCTTAGGATTTCATGGTTAATTATCTTCCCTCTGCCACACAATATCAACCAAATACAGTAGGATGATTCCTTTCTCTTCTATCCTCCCATGACATTTTGTGTATCCATCCTTTGTACACTTTACCAATTTGCATTGAAATTACTTATTTGTGTCCCTTAAAAATTGTTACATCCTTGAGAGCAATGACTATGTCTTGTTTATCTTTGTATCTCCAGAATGTTAGTGTGTACACAGTGAAAACTGGATGTATTGCGGTTGAATGCATTCCTTGTTTTCCTGTTTGACTACAGGCGATGTAAATTAGCATTCCATTTCCATTGGACATCCTTTAAACAACAAAAGTAATATTTTCCTTTTAGTTTATATTAGTTCCTCCAGGGTAAATTTCAACTGAGGAGAAACAGATACACAGTGGTGTTAGTGCCTTTCCTTTATTTAAATGATCTATTTCTTTGTTTTTGCTGCTATTTACCATTGTCTTTTTGCCCTGACTTAGTTCATAATTCAAATCTCTTTAGTCAATAGATACGCTTGGAATAGTTAGTTTGTGGTATGCTGTTTGAATAGCTTTTCACCATTCAGCCTTCTGCATAACAAGGACTGTAAAAAGGACTTGGCTTCTGTTGGGAGGGAGAAGCTGCAGGAAAAGGGTGAGTTATAAGGAAGAGCCAGAGAAAGAAAAACAGAATCTTTTCTAGTTTGGAAGAGGCCAATCACCTTTACCATAAGTAGCAACAGTTTAATTTTTAAGTATGGTTTCTTTACCTGAAGAAAAATTGCATAAATGTAATAGGTACCAATATGTAGGAACAGGAATAACATTGGCTCTATCCCTCCACAACTGCTCTCCTTTTCACTCACTATTGGATAACTTGTGGATCATAAAACCCACTAGGATCCTCCAGTTTGCCCATTCTGCATCTGCCTCTTCCTGTTCTCCCCTATACACACACCTGAACTACTCCTATTCAGTCCTCAGATGTCACCTTTCCTATTACACTTTCCTGACTCTCCCACATCAGAGTCATTTATTTTTTTCTTCTGTGATGTCATATTAGTTTGTTTTCACCTGTACTGTTAAATGCAGTGGCATTTAATGAGTTGTTTGCATGTCCCCAAAGGAGAGGCTCCAATGACTCCAAAAAGTAGGAGTCTTACACACATTGGCATTCTCAGAAGTTGCACAGTGAATGGGAAAAGGCAGTTGTGAGAAAAATGTGTACTGCATAAATGATTAAATGATTCAGGCAAAATATTTAATTGAGGATGTTTCTTGCATATTGCCTAATATAACTCTTCCAAAGTATTCACTCATTTTAACAATATCTTGGTCTCATTCAAGAATATGATGCAAGATTAGTCCATGGCAGAGAAAGATTAGAATTAGAAATATCACCAATCTATTTTTTGTTTCTCTTTCTCTCAGACAGGTACGGTTTTCATTATTTAAACCAGAACACTCTATTCCTGGGTCAAAGTGGCAGAAGCCTTTAGTATGCTGAGTATTTAGGAAACCAGAGCTAGTATGTGATTAAAAATGTCAATAATGGAAACCTGACAGAATCTTATTCTTCTTGGAAATAAAGGTCCAAGTATGTACAGTAGTCAGGATGTTAAGATTGGCTTGGGTGGATATTTATGTATATGTGTTTGTATGTGATTGATCATTATCGTGCTTCTCTGTCCATTTAAAATACTGGCTTAATAGCTAACCCTCACCATGATTTTCAGTATTATGATTTGTTATTTTGAGAAGGAGGAAAGAACATGTTGGTTAAGCCTTTAAATAATCCTCTTCCCTAAACCATTAACTAAATGTAAAAATGGACACCATTGACCCATATCAACGATAAATATTGGATGATGTAGGCAAATTAGCTTTCCTTCAAACAAGAGTTTCCTCACAGATTATACTAATTATAGTCTAACTTCTATATTAGATTCTGCATAAGTGGAAAACCACTTACATTTAATCTCTTCTACAGCATTAAAAATGAATAGTAGAACTTCCTGAATATTTGAAATAATGGCTTTTAAGAACAAGGTTTGGTACTTGAAACCTGAATCCCCCGGAACGAACAGAATATAAGGTACTGAAGCTAGGAAAAGTGTAATTCTGAAGTATGGACCTACTTGAGGCAAGCTGAACTCAAGAGGTGTTTAGGGAATCGTAAACCAAATGTTCCATCTTCAGTACTCAGTCAGGGTTAAGGGGAGGTCACAGTGGTGGCTGCAGGGGCTCATCCCTGAAGTCTGCTCTGGGTCACAGTGTCATCCACTCTGGTCTCCCCAGAGGTTTGCAATCGACAAGGCAATAAGAATCAATCTGGGGAAAGAAATAAGCTGTAGACTAAGAAACAGAAGGCAGAACAAGCAGATTTGGTTCAAAGGAGGGACAGTCTATCTTGAAAATATCACTATTATGACACATAACTGCTTTTTTGGGTGATTATTTATTTACAGTTTTGTTCCTCCAATAATAGACAGTGAGTTCCTGGAGGATCAACCTTGTATCTTCAGAAGCAAGACTGGAAAACACACACACATACACATACATATACATATACATAAAGATATTTAGGAGAATAATTTTTTTCCTTTGAATCCTACATTCATTTGACAGAAACATTAATTATTGGAGAAGGAAGGCAGGGAGATAGGAAGGAAAGAATCTTGAGTTTCCTGTTAATCCTGATTTTTCCTTGAAAAAGTCAGTTGCTGTATTTCAGATTCCTCATCTGCAAAATGGTTAAATAGGACTAGCTATGTTTCCTAAAAATTTCCCGAATTAGTATTTTATGGTTCCTTAGAAATGTTTGTTGTTATCAAAAGAGAAAATTATAGAATGGACTTAGTGGGAAAGCACTTTGTGCAACCAAGTGTTGAGGGAGTAAACTGTACCAGCATCCCCTGCTGTTGCCAGGCTTATCGCCAGCCTTCAGTGTTACCAGAAGGGCTGCCTCCTGCTCATACCACCGGCTGAAAAGAGCGGAATGGAGCAAAGGAGGACAGTTAGGAGAAAGTCTGTCCTTTGGTTTGTAAGAAGACTCTCAAGCAATGTGCAGCCGCGGTACTGCCTTTTCAACATTGCTAGCCCATTTTAGTGGCTATGGAATTATTTCATGGAGGAACTTCAGAATCACAGAGAAATCTGACCCTATCACATAGTCATGTAACACTGGGAAAGTCACTTAACATTCTAAATCAAATATGCAAAGTATTTGTAAACCTTAAGGGACTGTAACCAAAGTTGAAAGTGTTGGTGATGATTATGGATGTTAGTTATTGTAATTCATCTCTTATGTGGGGATGCTCAGTCTGTTATCCTCATCTCGATGAGAGGTCATAAAGGTTTTTACTAGTGCTTTATTTTTTATCTTGTGATGAATTCAACCTCATGCAAGGAGAGAGGATGCTAAAGCAGGTACACAAGAACTTTCGAGCTATAGAGATCTGAAATAAGAACCAGCTCACTCTCTTAGTATTTATAGGAGATGTTGGCAAATCAGTAAACATCTCTGAACCTCAGTTTTCTCCAGGTAAAATGGTGTTTATATTTCACTATCACGGTGGTTTGGGATTGACTAAGAAAACACATAGTCAACTTGGTCTAGGAGAGTATTGGGAACAAAGCAAGTATTCATTCATACAACCAAAATTTATTGAAATAACTTGTTTCCTGACATAAAATTACTAACAAAAATACAGTCTCTATTCTCACAAATATTAATGTTTAGTAATGTTTTAGTTCCTTTAAATCTCCTTGTTTCCTAATTAACAGAGAACATATGTTGGTGGAAATGCACATTAGGGTGGTGAATATTGCCAAGGGTGGCATGGATTTGTCAGTCAACAATAACGTCTGTGTTCCAGGGTGTGGGCTAGGGTAAAAAGAATCCAATGACAAAAGGGGCAGACATGGTTGAAGAGCAGCCTAATCCAGTCTTCACATTATGGTCCTGATTATATTATTTGAAAATAATAAAAGTGAACTATATGAATACAATCTCTTACTAAAGTCAGTTATTTAAAGGTGGTGAGCAGTCCCTGAATATCTTTATAGCTTTTTCATGCTTTGCACAATGCCTTCAGTGCAGGAGAGCCCCATTACTTGCTGAGCATCTTTAGTGGGAATTTACTCACTTAATTCTCTCAACAAACTTATTTGTAAGTAGCATTTGTAAGCATTTCCATTGTATAAATGAGAAATGAAGTAATTCACTCAGGGTCAAACATTTAATTAGTGGCTTGTGTGGAGCTGAGCTCATGTCTCTTTGTCTTAGTAAAACATTATCCTACTGCATTTTGCCAAACAATAACGATGAAGAAAGGAAAAATAAAATGAATAAAGGAGGTATTAATTTTCTTTACTGGAGTGAAAAGCAGAAATTCCTTGTGTCTTTAAGATGAGAACATGCACAGTTTATTTTTTTAAATGTTTATGTGAACTGTGCTGAACAGTTGTCAAGAAATGATGAATCCTAGATTAAAATCTAGAATTTTCTACCAGCTACTAAGTAAAATTATCATTCATTACTTATGTTGTTAAATGTTTGTTTACTTCAGTCTATTTTCTGTCTAAATTATTTTCATGAATTGGCATTCTGTTATTTGCCCAAATTATTTCAGTAGAAGATCTTTGGCATTTTCCTTAGTAATACCATATTATGCATAAAACCGGTGAAATTATGAATAGGTGTCTCTTAGTACTTTGAACACTGATTGTGTGGGTAATTTAGCCACATGAACAAAGGATGAGGAAGTCTGTGAGTTATGATTGTATAAGTGTGAGCGTGTGTTCATTCAGTTGTTTAATTCTGTCATGAATAGAATGATAGGGACCTTGCTTAAAGTCTCTTATGCCATCTTATCGAATGTGAGCTGAGTAAAATGTAAGGAAGATTAAGAATGTAACTCAAGCTTGCTCTCTTCACAAAAGGAATAGGAAAATACCCTTGGAATTCTCTCTTCACGGAGATAGGAAATTGTCCAGACGTATACTCATGGTGGTAGAAACCTCTAGAAATATAGCTTCTAGAGCTTCTTCCTTCCTTCCTTGTGAATTTGTGCTACAGGTGAGCTGTGGAAATATGTTGGTATCAGTTGGAGGTTTGGCTGAAACCATGAATTTGAAGTCCTCTCAGAAGAAAGAATTTTACCTAGAGACGTTATATTGCTACATCCTAGTATAGCCATGACCCTACCTTTGCTTCCACCATCTATGAACATATTCACCTACGGAAAGGCAGAAAACTGTTCAAACCCGAAGCTAGCATGTCGGTGGCCCTGGCTGCATTCCCCAGGTGGTTCCTCATATTCCCTTGGCCCGTTTATTAGCCACGTGAGGAAGAGAGAATATTCAGTGGGTCTGCTCGATCTTTTCAGTCCTTCGACATTCCCAGCCTCCCAATCCGAGACAAGTTAACATTATCCTGGCGTTTGTCTGGCCCACATCAGCATCCTTCTTCCAAAGTAGGGCAGGGGAATGGGACCAAGAGGAGCTAGAACTTCATCTTCCAAGTATTTTGTTAGGAGAAACGGTGATAGGTGAACAAGTTCATATTAAATAACCCACTGTAGGGCCTTTGTGAAAATACCTTGTAAAATCAGTTATTATTAAAAAATCATAGCCTGCCAGTAGCCTAATTATAATTCTTTAAATTTGAATGATATAATATAGACCTATCAGAATAAATCAGTCAGCCAGAATTTGTATTAGTTTTGTGATCTAGCTACATTTTTAGAGGACAAATATTGGATATAATACTATAAACAAGATATTAAAATATACAAATGAGAATATACAGAATTAATATTATTTTTTCACAAAGAGAATTTCGTTATTATCCACTAGATACATCAATTCATCTAAAACCCCATGAGAACCAATCCATAACATTACTTGAATTAGAACATGAGCTGCCTCACTTCTGCTTCTTGCCGAAGTTCCATCCAGATTAAATGCAACGTTTCCAGTCACTGGCTCCTATTTGCAAATCTCTATTTTCCTTTTCCTATACACCGTCTCCCATGAAACTGTTGAGAATAGAGTCAATTATCAAAATCTCTTTTTAGAAAATTTCCTCAATTAGATTTTCAGCAACAATGGAATTTTTTTTTTCATTTATCCAAACAATGGTCACACACTACCCAAATTCTCTGGCCATTTTATAAATTCTTTGAATGGGTGCCCATAATTCTAACAATGAAGGATCAATCCTTTCATTTTCTGGTTATCATAAATTTAGGACTATTTATACTATGAAAGAAAAAAAGCAAACCTCAGAAATTATATCTGAGCCTGTGTTACTCATACTGCACAGGCCATGTCTTTAAATATATTCAAGTTGTGAGAATAATTGCTTTTGTCTTCCTGGTCAGTTGACCCACCTTTGACTAAGCATTAAATGACAAATACGCTTAGTTTTTCCTATGCTGTCCTAGTCTTGCTTCAAGTTTGTGTGAGTTTTCCTGAGCTTGAATCATACATTTTACTTGTAGAATCCTGCAAATTTCCTTTTCATTTACTCGCTCTTCCCTGTTGGCATACAAGAAAGTTTGACCTCATCAGCGTTCTTTTTATGACTTGATTTTGATGACTATCCGCTTGAAAGAGTAAACTCTAAGGTTTTAATATTTCTCCTGCTACTGCCTAAAAGCTGTCATTTAGATAGGAGCAAAACACTGTGCCTTAACCATAGAAGAAGGTTTAATGTGTAAATGATCAGTGTAATGTGATGTGAAAATTATACCTCAATGCAGAAACTTGATACTGTTCTCTAATTTTCTACTAAACGGGAAAAAATTATCCCTCATGCTGAGGGTATCATGTGTAGAATGTTCACTGGAATCTTTGCATTGCAGGGTCTTTGGGATTTGGTTAAAACCTCAACTCTCAAATTTAGCACATCTTCATGGATTAGTTATGAAGGCAAGGGCTTTAAGAAGTTCTAATGTGACAGCTTCTCCCTCTGTATTTTTAAAAACCATTCAGGTGCTTTGTCCGTTTGGAGACTGCAAGGCAACGCCATGGGCCATTTTGTACTTGTAGAGGAGACATCCATCACTTTTGGATGCTTCTCTTTGTCAAAGCAAAGAAAACCATGCTTTCAGGGCTTCACAAGGAATTATTTACTAGTAGTTTCCTAAAATCACACAGCTGCTACTTTTCTATCAGGATATAAAAAGACTTTTTAAACGGTGAATCCAATGGCTTCAAGCACATTCCTCCAGGAAATCACACACGTGCACATGATTGTGGTCCCTCTGTCTGTGGGGGAGTCATATTAGCTTTCCTAGTGGCCCTCATATTCATACCTTATTTGGTTTGGTGCATCCCAGTACCGTAGTTGAGCCTGATTTTACTTTTGATAAATGCATTAGCTTTGGCATCTGAGGCCCAGTCAGTCACCAGTCCACTTTGTATCCTATTGCTTATCCTATTACTCAAAAGTTGGTGGTGACCACTTTAACTAGAAGAAGTAAATATGTTTCTCACATATTACCAAATTTACATGGATGTACAAGTTTGAAGCACACAAAGTGAAGGAGGGAGAATGGATTCAACTGTAACAAAAAAATATTCTTAACAGAAGCAGCATGTAGTGGGAGCTGTTGTGTGTCAGGCAGTGTTCTGAGTGCTTTTCTTGTTTATCTTAGTTACCCCTGCAGACAATCTGGTAAGGAGAGTATCATCTCTGTGAGGTTATATTAGCCCATTTAACAGATGAGGAAAGGAGGCAGAGATAAATTATATAATAATGCTAGAACTCATGAAGCTGATGAGTAGCTGAACTGCGATTCAAACCTAGACTGACTGACTGAGTTTAAGGTCTTAACTGCTATGCCACAGTTCTCCCTGGGGACAGGCTATTTTATTTAGGTAGAAGATGAGAAACGTGGGGAAAGGCAGGTTGAACTGAAAAAAAAAAAAGAACCTTTCTAAATGATACTGAGAACCATTTCCTCTAGTACCAATTATAGGTGGAGAACCATGCTATTTTGCAGGTATTAACCAATTTAACCTTAAAAACAATGCTGGAAATTAGATACCATTGTATCCACTTCATAGGTTAGAAAACTGAACTGGGTTAGAGTCTCAGTGTGACATGTTAAGCAGTGTGATCTTAGGTATATTTCATCTGTCAGTCTCAAACTCTCTGTTTATTCTACTATGCTGTGTAAGGGAAAAAGAATAGACTAATTCCTTTTGCTAGCTTTAAGAGCAGTAGTCCACTCTAGGCATGACCAATAAAAACTTATTTGATCGCACAGTATTTACCTAACTCTGCAGAAGGAACCAGATTTCCTCTAGTGAGTAACAAAGAATAGTTTCTTATGTCCCCAGCATTTCTCATGAAAAGGTGGGTGTTATATTCTCATAAATAGGCACATTTTCCCCTTAGTCCTATTACTGACAGCTTTGAAATTCAATAACAATTGCTCACCTACAAATAAAAAGAATAAAAGCTTAACTTGCCATAGGGGAGAAAAATGCTACAATAAAACAGACCCAGGAATAAGTGATATTCCTGGGAAAGTCACTGCCTGAAGCTGCTTGATAAACCCCAGCCTTTTCCTATACCCACTGTTTGATTCTCAAGCTTCAGATATGCAGACTGGTCATAACAAACTATCCAACAGTTTCTCACTTATACTTTTCAGAAAGGTGACAAAATAAAATCAGTGTAAAGCTGTCAAAAGAAAGGCTCATCACTGAATTATATTTTGTGCAAGTAACCCATCTGGAACTGAACGTGTCCTTTGCTCAGCTCTTGAGAATTCAACCGATGGAAATCCAACAGACTCCACTATCATTTCCCACTCAAGTCCCTTTTAAGAAAAATGCAGGCAAATTCCTGAGTCGACCTTGTTCGGATAAGTCTCCTTGAAGCAAGGTCATCATAATTCTCACCCACATTTTTCTGCTGTCTTGTCGGATGAGTCCGTGAAATTCACAGATTAACCCAAGTCCCTCACTTAGACATTCTAAATGCGCCAAATGTTCAAGTGTAACAAAAAATTACACATCTGGTAATTCTGCATGTTATTTATAGCCTTTCTGATAGAGGCATAATTGATTCAGAAATGTAATTTACAGCTTGGCATCTCCTTTTCAAAGCCTCAATTCTATGACATCCACCAAGAGAGCCATCTCACTTTTATGGGGAAGCAGAGATAATAATTGTAAAGGATTTTTGTATGGTAGCCTCATGCTTCTGCGTAAAGTTTTCCTTGCTCCTTGTCTTTCATTTGCAAAGTGGGCAATATTCAAGTCAGCCGTACACTTTTAATTCCACGGTATGATTTATAGAGACATAAATGGAGCATAAAGTTGATCAGCAAACCCTGGGGTGATGGCAAATGGCTAAGGCAAGTTTCTCTTGCCCTCTATTTTTAATTGCAGTTCTCATAAGAAAACACTCTTTAATTTAACTAGGTAATTGTTCTTTTCAAAGAGAACATTTATTATTTAGTTCCATTTTGAAAACTATTAAAGAATGTTGGGACATTTTCTTTATTCAAGAATAATCATAAACTGCTTTTTCCCCCTTCTGTCTCCAGCTTGCCCACCCTTCTTAAGCAAAAAATTAATGTGCTAGCCCCTGTCTAGGCCTTGTGTACAATTTGAAGAAGAGTTTTATCGAAATGAGTCTAGATATCTTATGCTCACCTCATGCTCCCAAATTATGATTATTCTAATTCTGAACATGCATATCTTATCTATAAAATGTAAATCTACTCCATTTCCTAATTAGCAGCTTAGGTATCTTTCTGCTCCCAGAAACTGATCTGTTTAGCCCCAGCCCTTTAGCTTTGCTGGCCCACCCAGATCCATAGACTAGATTGTTATGGGTGCAATTTATGATACTAGGAACTATTCTAGGAAATTCCAGCAGGCCCCTGACCATCCACTGAGCCCCACTTTCTGGACTTCTATTAGCACCCTGGTTTCCATTCCTGCCTTTGATACTGGTGTCTGACCCCAACATTGCCACCCATCTCACTTTTAGCATTGGATCTGTCCTGAGAATCCAGCTGTGATGTTCTACCATCTGCGAATATGACTTCTTTAGTTATGGATACTGGGCCAAGATGAAGTCAGAATTTACTGTGGCCCCTTTGGCTCTTCTATCATTTTTTACTTGATTCATCACAGGAAATCAGAAATAGACTTAAAAGCATAGTAAGTGAACAAAAATTACATGTGAGACAAATATAAAAGCTGTTATCATATTTGTATATTTTCCAGTCTGCCATCTACCTATCTCTCTCTCTCTCACCTATGTTAACTATATCAGATTGACATTATAGTCTTAATGCAGATTTTGTCTGTGATTATCACTCAATATTTCATCATTTATATGCTCCCATTATGAAAAAATTTCAAAAACATTTACTTTAAGGAAAAATGCTATTTTCTACCTAATAGATGTGTCAAAATTTGTCTGCCCATTTTCATATTTAGGCATTTTGCTAGTTATTAATTTTTTTTTGTTTTTGCAATCAAACCTTCATAAATATCTTGCTCTTCATTAAAAATTCTTTATGGAAGACTTTTTATGTGTGAGGCCTGTTTTCTGCATTGGAAATTTAACAAACACAATTGTTGAATTTAAGAATCTTAGAAAAGAATAGAATAGAAAAAAAGGCTGTTATGTTATTATGTGAAAAGTGCTGAGGACTATGATAAGTACTGGGTATAGTTGGAAGTCAGAAAGGACTTTAAGGAAGAACTGGTCTCTAGACTCAGACCCAAAGGGGACTAAGAGTTAGCCAGATCAGTGAAAACAGTGAGGAAGAGCCATTCTTTTCAGTGCAGTGAATAGCAAGTACAAAGACTTAGGGCAAGAAGAAGCATGACAAGTCAGAAAAACTACAAGGAATTTAGTACACCTGGAACCTGGAGTCTGAGGGATATTTCTTGAGAAGATGGGTTGGGGCCAGATCACGAAAAGAATTTTACAAAATTTTAAAGAGTTCTTTATCCTGAAGGCAGTGAAAGTCTTTACAATGTTATAGTAAGGGGAGCAACATAATTAGAACTGCATTGTGAAAAAGATTACTGATGTCTGGTGGAGAGCAGAATAGGCAAGGCCAGTTAAGAAACGATTTCCCAATGCAAAGCAGAGATGATGGTAGCTGGACCTAAGGTAATAGGAGAGTAGGAGTTAGGATGGAGGAAAAAGATACTTTTTTCTTTTAAATTAATATTGATGAGACATGATGATTTTACTCAGCAAGTAAGGGAGAAGGAATAGTTGAGGATGGTGTTCACCGGGGAAATCGTGGTGCCATGTGCTCAGAGGGGTAGCACAGGAGAAGCCAGCCTACTTGAGGAGTATTGGTTTAAAAGTTGTGAGATATTCCTGAGGAATAGGCAATTTGTTATGTGACATTTAAAAGAGATTTGAGTGGGGGTGGAATAAAGATTTGAGTGTGAGAGAAATACCAACTCTGATCATTTTATTAGAAGAGAATCGAGGAAGTGAAATTATTCATCAGCGTTTATTGATATATTTAACACAGTGATACCTAGAAGGGTCATAGATACTGGCTATGATAGGGACTTTGGACCAGCCAGTCACTGCATTTTTAGAGACCTTTTGTTCTCTGGGTTTATTGCTTGAGACCAGAATATCATTCCCTCCATTCCACTGTTGCAGCATCAGAATGTCTGCAGGAGAACCATTTAACTTCATGAGTTAGCTCGCTGGTTCTCATGGGACAGGGAGAGATTAAATGCATGACATCTTTGAAATGTTGTTTTAGCATTCTGAGCAGCAGCTGGGATATTTCTACCAACAATAAATAACACAATGGAAGAGAGACCTTTTTCAATATCTGGCTCCCATTCAAATTGTAGACTCAGCTGTGATCCCTAAATATTTTAATTAATGTCTCTCAAAGGGAAGTTTTACTAAAGCAAATGAGAGGCACCTTGATACATATCCACTTATGTACTGAGGCTTATGAGCAGGGGGCTCTGACAGTCCCTGAAGACTTACATCTCATCTTGGAATAGAGGATGCTTCCCACTCTGATGATAGGTCTACATTCCTTCTACCAAATTACTCGATTCCAGAAGAAAAGGAAAGGAATTAACGTATTAATCAGATGGTGAGCCATTAAATGCTGGAGAGTTGGCTTTGCATTAAGATACATTTGGGATTTTAGGATTATATTCTTATAGTTAGGTAGTTTGTTAATTTCCTAAAAGGACAGAGTGAGTGGGAAAAATATTTATATGAACCCACTATAAATCCATTATAAGATTTGATGCCATCCACATAGGAGAGTACACTTTGTTTTGCTTTAATAATAACTAGTATTACATACTGAGTATTATTAGGAACGCTGAGTTAAGTACTTCACTTGTATGATCTCTTCTTTTAATTATTATATTTTGGGGGAGGGTATATGCCTAGGAGTGGAATTGCTGGGCCATACAGTAATTCTTCACAGCTTTAATTTTGTGCACCTAAAAATTGCAAAGGAGAAACTTTTTAAAGTTAAATATAAACTCATGACTCAGCAATTACACTCCTGGAATCTCCCATGAGAAATGAAAACATATATCCAGAGAATGATTTGCATGTGAAACTTCATAGCAGCATTATTTATAATAGTCCATTAACCATGATCTCCATCAACTCATGAACTGATAAGCAAAATGTAGTGTACCAGCAATGGAATATTATGATTCATCAATAAAAAAGAATGAACTACTGATAATAGTATGACATGGATGAGCCTCAAAAACGTTATGTTAAATGAAAGAGGCCAGACACAAAAGACCACATGCTTCATGATTCCATTTATATGCAATGTCCACAACAGGCAGATCTATAGAGACAGAAAGTGGTTGTCTGGGGCTGGGAGTGGAAATGGAGATTAACTGTAAATGGGGCCTGAGGAATCCTAGTGGAGTGATGATAATGTCCCAAAACTGGATTATGATGATGGTTGCACAACTCCTGATATTTGCCAAAATTATTGAATTATATACTTGAAATGGGAGAATTCTTTGATACATAAATTACTTCAGTAAAGTGAAAAACAGTCACATGCAAAGTAAAAAAACATGCTATTCCTCTTTGTTATCCATTGCTACTCTGGGTACAGAAATTCATCATCATAGTCAAGAATTACAAATTGGTGTCCTTGTCATGTCTATAATTTTTCTACATCCAAATTTAACCACATCAAGTAGCCACCAGGTAATTCCTTCTAATATTCCAAGATTAAAAGAACATCCTCAGAGATGTCCAGAGATCTCTACTGCCTTCAATATAGCATTCAGGATCCACAATCTACCAATATTTCTACAAGTCAGTAACAAATCATTTGCTCCAACACTGAAGGTTTCCATGGCTCTTTCAGTAAAACCACTTAATGTAAACTCCAAGATTTCATCACATGTCTCTTTCTCATGTATGATCTCTTTTAAGTCTAACTACAAGTCTGTGGTATGCATACTAATAAGATCATCACATTGTAAAGAGGAAACTGACTTAGAAGATGCAACATCTGGTTCAACACTATACCAGGCATAAGTAGTAGAATCTATATTCAAACCCAGGGAGTCCGATTCCAGAAGATGAATCGGAGATTATCCAAGATTCAGGATGAAATAGTCAAGACCGTCTAGGACAGAAACCATTCTTTGTTCTCATCCCAGGAATCACAATAATACTGTCACAGAGAAGGCAGGTTGAAGTGTAGGAACGGTGTTAGTGTGTAATGAGGAACAAGGACCTCTAAGTGTCTTATAAACCCTCTTCAGGAGATACAGCTTCCTTGCACCACTGCTAGCTAGGAATAAGCAGATTGACCTTCTGATTCTATCTATTCTTACCCTTAATTAGCAAATATTTGTCTTCTGTAAGCAGAAAGTGAACAGTCACTGGGGTTTAAACATGTCGTAATCCACATGAAAAGAAAACAGTAATTTCTTTTTGGTAAGGAGTAGGATTTCATTATTTGATAGGGTTCTTAAGGTCTCAACCTACGCAGTGAATATCCATGGAGTCCACAGTGGGTCTCAGCTACAGCAAAGGCCAGGCTCTCTTTCTTTGTTTAGTGAAGAGGTGCTTCAGGTGGAGTCAGAATGAGCTCTAGAGTGTGATGGGACTGCTGAGAAGGGCCACAGACAGTCTCCTATACCACTGCACCCTCAGACTCTGCACTTTCCATTTCCTTTCTATCCTTGATTGACCTTTGAAAAGCTAGTCATATTCACATTCATATGCATATATTTTTAAACATTCTCAATCAGCACCTTTAATAGCTCTTCTGTAGTGGTGGTTCTGTCTTCCATAGAAAAAGCCAGCCTTAATCTCTTCATGTTTAATAATACTGATTAATTTTCCAGTAATATTTCAATATTCATCAGTAATGAATTTTTATAAGGGCCAATCTTTGAGTCTCTTCTATCTAGGATGAACTCAAATTGACCTTGTGTGTCTGTCTGTGTATGGAAGAAGATATTTGACATTTAAGGATTTCTAAGGTTAAGCAAAGGAGGTTACCAACTGTGTTGATATATGGATGTACTGTCAGTAGCTGACCCAGCACACTAAGATCGCTCACTGTCCTCAAGGCCAAAAACCAGACACACTAGTAAACTGGCTAACAAAAGACAGACCGTAGATTACAATTAAGTGCTCATTTGTTCAGTATTTATTGAGTGATCATGTGCTTTTTTCACTTCCATTTGATCAGTGGCTCTAGGTTAGGGGTCAGAATTACCATAAAAGTCTGGGTTTCCTAAGTTTGAGCCAAGGCTGGGCTTCTGTGGATCCCAATGCTACTTTTCATCATTTGCTAACCTGGTATACCAAAGGCTAAAGAGCCCACCAGAGAGTGAAACTGGTAGACTGGCACGCCTGTTTTCTTTTTTTTCTGTAAAAAAATTTTAAAATTAAGGTATTATTGATACTCTTATGAAGGTTTCACATGAAAAAAAATGTGGTTACTACATTTACCCATACTATCAAGTCCCCACCCATACCCCAATGCTGTCACTGGCCTTGGGTGTAGTAAGATGCCAAAGAATCACTGTTTGCCTTCTCTGTGCTGTACTGTTTTCCCTGTGATCCCCCACAGCATGTGTACTAAACATAATACCCCTCAATCCCCTTCTCCCACCCTCCCCACCCACCCTCCCACACCCCTCCCCTTTGGTAACCACTAGTTCCTTCTTGAAGTCTCTGAGTCTGCTGCTATTTTGTTTCTTCAGTTTTGCTTCATTGTTATACTCCACAAATGAGGGAAATCATTTGGCACTTGTCTTTCTCCACCTGGCTTATTTCACTGAGCATAATATATTCCAGCTCCATCCATGTTGTTGCAAATGGAACGATTTGTTTCCTTCTTATGGCTGAATAGTATTCCACTGTGTATATGTACCACTTCTTCTTTATCCATTCATCTACTGATGGACACTTAGGTTGCTTCCATATCTTGGCTATTGTAAAAAGTGCTGCAATAAACATAAGGGTGCATATCTTTTTGAATCTGAAAAGTTGTATTCTTTGGGTAAATTCTAAGGAGTGGGATTCCCGGGTCAAATGCTATTTGTATTTTTAGCTTTTTGAGGAACCTCCATATTGCTTTCCACAATGGTTGAACTAGCTTACATTCCCACCAGCAGTGTAGGAGGGTTCCCCTTTCTCTGCATCCTTGCCAGCATTTGTGGTTCTTAGTCTGTTGGATGCTGGCCATCCTTACTGGTATGAGGTGATATCTCATTGTGGTTTTAATTTGCATTTCCCTGATGATGAGTGATGTGGAGCATCTTTTAATGTGTCTGTTGGCCATCTGAATTTCTTCTTTGGAGAACTGTCTCTTCATATTCTCTGCCCATTTTTTAATTGGGTTATTTGCTTTTTTGGGTGTTGAGGCATGTAAGTTCTTTATATATTTTGGATGTTAACTGCTTGTCGGATATGTCATTTACAAATATATTCCCCCATACTGCAGGATGCCTTTTTGTTTTGTTGATGGTGTCCTTTGCCATACAGAAACTTTTTAGTTTGATGTAGTCCCATGAGTTCATATTTGCTTTTGTTTCCCTTGCTCGAGGAGATGCTTTCAGGAAGAAGTTGCTCATGCTTATATTCAGGAGATTTTTGCCTATGTTGTCTTCTAAGAGTTTTACGGTTTCATGACTTATATTCAGGTCCTTGATCTATTTCGAGTTTACTTTTGTGTATGGGGTTAAACAATAATCCAGTTTCATTCTCTTGCATGTAGCTGTCCAGTTTTGCCAACACCTGCTGTTGAAGAGGCTGTCATTTCCTCATTGTATCTTCATGGCTCCTTTATCATATATTAATTGACCATATATGGTTGGGTTTATATCAGGGCTCTCTAGTCTGTTCCATTGGTCTATGGGTCTGTTCTTGTGCCAGTACCAAATTGTCTTGAGTACTGTGGCTTTGTAGTAGAGCTTGATGTTGGGGAGCATAATCCCCCAGCTTTATTCTTCTTTCTCAGGATCGCTTTGGCTATTCGGCGTCTTTTTTGGTTCCATATGAATTTTAGAACGATTTTCCTTAGTTCATTGAAGAATTCTGTTGGTTTTTTGATAGGAATTGCATTGAATCTGTAGATTACTTTAGGCAGGATAGCCATTTTGACTATATTAATTCTTCCTATACATGAGCACGGCATGTGTTTTCATTTATCGGTATCTTCTTTAATATCTCTCATGAATGTCTTGTAGTTTCCAGAGTATAGGTCTTTCACTTCCTTGGATAGGTTTATTCCTAGGTATTTTATTCTTTTTGATGCAACTGTGAATGGAATTGTTTTCCTGATTTCTCTCTCTGCTAGTTCATCATTGGTGTATAGGAATGGCACAGATTTCTGCGTATTAATTTGGTATCCCGCAACTTTGCTGAATTCAGATGTTAGATCTAGTAGTTTTGGAGTGGATTCTTTAGGGTTTTTTATGTACAATATCATGTCATCTGCAAAGAGGGACAGTTTGACTTCTTCCTTACCAATCTGGATGCCTTTTATTTCTTTGTTTTGTCTGATTGCTGTGTCTAGGACCTCCAGTACTATGTTAAATAGAAGTGGGGAGAGTGGGCATCCTTGTCTTGTTCCCGATCTTAAAGGAAAAGCTTTCAACTTCTCACTGTTAAGTATAATGGTGGCTGTGAGTTTGTCATACATGGCTTTTATTTTGTTGAGGTACTTGCCCTCTATACCCATATTGTTGAGAGTTTTTACCATGAATGGATGTTGAATTTTGTCAAATGCTTCTTCACCATCTGTGGAGATGATCATGTGGTTTTTGTCCTTCTTTTTGTTGATGTGTGGATGATGTTGATGGGTTTTCGAATGTTGTACCATCCTTGCATCCCTGGAATAAATCCTACTTGATCATGATGGATGATATTTTTGATGTATTTGGAATTCAGTTTGTTAATATTTTGTTGAGTATTTTTGTGACTATGTTAATCAGGGATATTGGTCTGTAGTTTTCTTTTTTTGTGGTGTCTTTGCCCCGTTTTGGTATTAGAGTGATGCTGGCTTCACATAATGAGTTTGGAAGTATTCCCTCTTCTTCTACTCCTTGGAAAACTTTAAGAAGGATGGGTATTAATTCTTCACGAAATGTTTGATAAAGTTCAGTGGTGAAGCCATCTGGTCCAAGCGTTCTGTCCTTAGATAGGTTTTTGATTACCAGTTCAATTTCGTTGCTGATAATTGATCTGTCAAGATTTTCTGTTTCTTTCTGTGTCAGCCTTGGAAGGTTGTATTTTTCTAGAAAGTTGTCCATTTCTTCTAGGTTATCCAGTTTTTTAGCATGTAATTTTTCATAGTATTCTCTAATAGTTCCTTGTATTTCTTTGGTGTCCGTAGTGATTTTTCCTTTCTCATTTCTGATTCTGTTTATGTGAGTAGACTCTTTTTTTCTTGTTAAGTTTGGCTAAGGGTTTATCTATTTTGTTTATTTTCTTGAAGAACCAGCTCTTGCTTTCATTGATTCCTTCTATTGTTTTATTCTTCTCAATATTATTTATTTATGCTTCAATCTTTATTATGTCACTCCTTCTACTGACTTTGGGCCTCATTTCTTCTTCCGTTTCTAGTTTCATTAATTGTGAGTTTTGACTGTTCATATGGGATTGTTCTTCTTTCCAGAGGTGGGCCTGTATTGCAATATACTTTCCTCTTAACATGGCCTTCGCTGTGTCCCACAGATTTTGTGGTGTTGAATTATTGTTGTCATTTGTCTCCGTATATTGCTTGATCTCTGTTTTTATTTGGTCATTGATCCATTGGTTATTTAGGAGCCTGCAGTGAAGCCCCCATGTGTTTGTGGGATTTTTCATTTTCTTTGCATAATTTATTTCTAGTTTTATATCTTTGTGGTCTGAGAAACTGGTTGGTACAATTTCAATCTTTTTGAATTTACTGAGGCTCTTTTTGTGGCCTAGTATATGATCTGTTCTTGAAAATGTTCCTGTGCACTTGAGAAGAATGTGTATCCTGTTGCTTTTGGGTGCAGAGTTCTGTAGATGTCTGTTAGGTCCCTCTGTTCTAATATGTTGTTCAGTGCCTCTGTCTCTTTCTTTATTTTCTCTCTGGTTGATCTGTCCTTTGGAGTGAATGGAGTCTTGAAGTCTCCTGGAATGAATGCTTTGCATTCTATTTCTCCTTTTAATTTTGTTAGTATTTGTTTCACATATGTAGGTGCTCCTGTGTTGGGTGCATAGATATTTATAATTTTTATATCTTCTTGTTGGATTGACCCCTTTACCATTATGTAATGTCCTTCTTTTTCTCTTGTGACTTTCTTTGTTTTGAAGTCTATTTTGTCTGATACATGTACTCCAATTCCTGATTTTTTCTGCCTGTTAGTTGCATGAAGTAGCTTTTTCCTTCCCTTCACTTTTAGTCTGTGTAAGTCTTTGGGTTTGAAGTGAGTCTCTTGTAGGCAGCATATAGATGGGTCTTGTTCTTTTATCCATTCAGTGACTCTGTGTCTTTTGATTGGTGCATTCAGCCAATTTACATTTAGGGTGAGTATTGATAGGTATGTACTTATTTGCATTGCAGGCTTTAGATTCGTGGTTACCAAAGGTTCAAGATTAACTTCCTTACTGTCTAAGAGTCTAACTTAACTCACTTAATATGCTATTACCAATACAATGTAAAGGTTTTTTTTTCTTCCTCCTTTCTTTATATATTAGGTATCATATTCTGTATGCTTTGTCTACCCCTTGATTGACTTTGGAGATCGTTATTTTAATTTTGCATTTGTTTAGTAATTAGCTGTTCTACTTTCTCTACTTTGGTTTTATTACCTCTGGTGACAGCTATTAAACCTTAGCAACACTTCTGGCTATAGCAGGCCCTTCAAAATACACTATAGAGGTGCTTTGTGGCAGGTAAATTCTCTCAGCTTTTGCTTATCTGGAAATTGTTTAATCCCTCCTTCCAATTTAAATGATAATCTTGCCAGATAAAGTGTTCTTGGGTCAAGGCCCTTCTGCTTCATAGCATTAAATACATCATGCCACTCCCTTCTGGCCTGTAAGGTTTCTGCTGAGAAGTCTAATGATAGCCTGATGGGCCTTCCTTTGTATGTGATCTTATTTCTCTCTCTGGCTGCTTTTAATAGTCTGTCCTTATCCTTGATCTTTGCCATTTTAATTACTATATGTCTTGGTGTTGTCTTCCTTGTGTCCCTTGTGTTGAGAGACCTGTGCATCTCCTCCCCCAGACTGGGGAAGTTTTCAGTAATTCCCTCCTCAGACACTTTCTATCCCTTTTTCTCTCTCTTCTTCTTCTGGTACGCCTGTAATGCAAATATTGTTCCATTTGGATTGGTCACACAGTTCTCTCAATATTATATCATTCTTAGAGATCCTTTTTTCTCTCTGTGCTTCAGCTTCTTTGTATTCCTCTTCTCTAGTTTCTATTTCATTTATCATCCTTCCACCGTATCCAATCTGCTTTTAATACCGTCCATTGTTCTCTTCAACGATTGGATCTCCGACCGGAATTCATTCCTGAGTTCTTGAATATCTTTTTGTACCTCCATGAGCATGTTAGTGTTTTTTATTTTGAACTCCATTTCAGGAAGAGTCATGAGGTTGATGTCATTTAAATCTTTCTCAGGAGTTGTATTAATAAGTACTCTGAACCAGATTCCTTTGGCATTTCATATTTGTATATGGCGCCCTCTAGTGCCCAGAAGCTCTACTCTCTGGAGCTGCTCAGCCCCTAAAGCAATGTCATTGGTCACAGGGGAGTGATATTGGTGCCTGGGAGGAGGGAAGAGCTGTTTCTTGCTACCGGGCTTCTATGCTTGTCTCCACTTCCTGAACCAGTGGGCTGAGCACACAGGTATACGCCTCTATGCTTTGTGTTTGTAGTTGCTGTAGACAGATCTTCCCTCTGGCTGGCCTAACGCCAGGGTAGGGTTTGCCTGTTTGCAAGCCAGGTGGGGCTGGCCGGGGGAAAGGCACAGTAGGCTGCATATCACAGAGGGAGTCCTTGGAGCTGTGTAGCCAGCCAGGGAGCTGGAGCAACTGAAGATCGTCTAAGGAGGAAGATTTCTTTTTCCTCCTTAAATATGAGAGTCTATATGGCAAAGCTCCCACCCTGCTGGGCAGAGTGCACCCAGACAATTTTGTCAACCTGTCCTCTCTCCTGAACAGTAGGCTCTGTGCAATCCTTTCCCCTTTAGCAGCCCTCTTGCTAAGGGCTTCCTTGTTAGGAAGTCTCTCAGACTGCCCACCTTTATTTTGTCCCAGAGCAGCCAGATATGGATCCCTGCTTTCCACAAGCGGCTGGAATCTCAGTCTCTCCAGGAATTCTGCCTGTCTTAGCTTTCGAACCCCGTAATCACAAGAGTATCATGGAAGCACCATGAAATGTAGGTTTGTGCCCCCAGAGCAGATCTCTGCAGTTAGATATTCAGCAGTCCCAGGCCTCCACTCCCTCCTTGCTCTGTTTCTCTTCTGCTGGTGAGCTGGGGTGGGGGGAGGGCTTGGGTCCTGCTGGGCCACAGCTTTAGTACTTTACCCTGTTCTGTTAGGTCTGCTCTTTTCTGCAGTTGTACGTAGTCTGGCACAGGCCTCTTTCCTGTTGCTCTTTCAGGATTAGTTGTATTAATATATTTTCGTATTATATGAGGTTTTAGGAGGAAGCCTGTTTCTCACCTCTCACACCGCCATCTTTAATCCCTCGGCATGCCTGTTTTCTTATAACTGGATTCTTTACTTGTCATACTTTAATACTAATATTTTAAGTAGCATCCATGAAAATCATATGACAACCAATAAAAATCGGGACTTCAAAACTGTGTGTGTGGCTCTGGGGTGTGTTGTTATGGAATAATAAGAAAAGAAAAAAGAAGATCCTTTGAAGTCAGAAAAATTCAGATGGAATTACATCACTATTATTTGCTAGCTGGGCAATTGAGACACGTCATTTATCTTTGTGTGAAATAATTCTATTTGCCTATTCAATATCCAGCCCCATTTCTTTATTCTTTCATTACTTATTTCCTTCTTTTCTTCATTTATTAAATACATAGCATTTACTATGTGTCAGATAGTATTGTAAACGTTTTAGAAATTCCAAGTCATTGCTAATCCTGATTTTAATCAGGGCTGCACTCAGGTTTAGAATGCTCAATGCACTGGCTTCCCTTTGGTGGTTATGTGTTGTGCCTAAGATTAAGCTTTGGGTGGGGCTTCCAGACATCTATTGTCTTTTAGATAAAAAAGGACAGATTTGGCTGGCATGTTTCTTTTCTGTTCATGCTTTGCTCTTCCGTATTCCTTTATCTTTCTACCTGGAATGTATTTACAATGCCCAGAGGTCCAGCAGCCATAGTGAAAGAGTAAGGATAAAAGCCACATGCTGGGTATGGTGCCAGAGTCCCTGATGGCAATGTCGACCCTTTGTAGTAGCCTCTACTGCCCATCCCAGACTTCCTATTACATGAGAAACACTGCTTTCCTTGCCCAAGCCACCTTTAGTCAGGCTGTCTGTAGCCTGTATCTGAATAATTCCAATTGTGAAACTCTCTTTGGGCTTCAGTTTATTCATCTGTAAAATGAGAACTGTATTCTCTTAATGAGACAGTTGTTAGGATTAAACAAGATAGAGCATCTGAAACACAAAACGCATAATATTGTTAATAAACTCTAGTCCTGACCATGTGGACATAAGCTTATCTCTGTTCAGGCACACATGGGGTAAGGATAAGGGTGGGACATTAGATGAATCTGGATTGCCACTAACCTTTTATACTCTTTAAGTCCGGGGAGAGGAAATCCCGGGGCAAAATACCTCTAAAAACCAAAATCAGTCACAGGGAGAAATAAAGTTTAAAACCTCTTTATTGCTTACAAACTGCAGTCTGGGCCCTTCTCCCTTTCCTGCACCAGCAGAAGCAAAACCGGCCCTCCCCTCACCTCTCAGGTCCAGATAAGCCCTCCTTGCCCAGGTAATTGCCCATTGATATGGAGATAAACTTCTCCACCCCTGAGGAATGATGCAAATGCACTGAAGCCATACTTCTTTTCACCCTTGAGCACCTGTTGATATGCAGATGTACTAAAGCTGGGCGAGATATTCTGGAAATATTACAATTTTGCCCACAACTCATTTGGTTAGCTTTTAAGCTATAATTTTCTATTTTATTTTTGTCTTTATTGCCCCTATGGACATTTCTAGGAGTTACAGCAACTGCCCACTCAATGTGAAGCCATGTCAAATTCGCTTTTAAAAATTTCTTCTTATATTTGATGCCAAAGGAGGAGGAAGAGCAATGATGAGGGAGGACTAGAGAATGAACACTGCTGTGTTTTTTAAAAATATGTGCTTTGATGATAGAATGATGCGTTTTTTAGTTCCATCTCTTCAACACTGGCAAATTGCTTAACGTTTCTGAGTTTCAGTTTCCTACCTGGAAACAATTAGAATAAAGCCCATCGCTGAGGTACCTTGTGAATGCTGAATAAGTCATTGCCTGTGGTTGCCACAGGGTTTCTATTAGCATTCCTTTCCTTTGCCTACTTCTCAGTTTTTTCACAGCCGGTAGTTAGGCTCTTTTTGCTCCTGTCAATGTATACAGCACAATGCCAAGAATTTTCTTAGAATACACTCTTAAGTGGCCAAAGAGAAGGGGGATGTCTGTGCCTTGGACATCTGCATATGGAGCTCGGTTATGATAAAACTGAATTTTTACTTTAATGTCTCTCCCAAAGAGATTCACTCTAAGTGGTGTTTTGCACCACAGGAAGATGGATTTCATTTGAATGTAAAACAGAAGAGAAAAAGCTTTGACCATTGAAAGTTCTTTTCAATGCAGAATCCTAATAAGCACTGCATTCTGGAGAGATTGAGGTTTAGAAAACAAAATGGAGATGCAGGCAGGGAAAAATGACAAATCTGAGCCTCTGTCCTTCTGTATCACCCTTATCGGCTTAAGGATAATGGAGCTTTGCTCTGTCGAAAACAACCATTGATATCAGAACATCTGCAAGTGAGTAACCCAGACAGAGAATTGGAGAATAACATAAATCCTCAAGCTACTTTCCTCATTTGCAGTGGTGAGTGCTGTGTGGAGTGATTTGCATAAAAAAGTGGTTGACATTACATTAAATGATGAAATTTCAGAAGCTCAAAAATTACAGATTTCTGGTCACTTTAGAAATTCTGAGAGGCAGCAGATATCATCTGTGTTACCTTAAGAGGCAATCGCTTCATGCATTTCCCAAAATACCCATGGACAGAGAGAAATATTTAGAATTATTCCCAGATTGAAAAGCTGATTCTGAAGAAAGTGGATTCTTCTGCATCAGAGGAATTGCAGAGGGTACATTTGTCATGTCAATTTAGATTATTTAGATTTTTTTGGCAGATGGGGATCTAGTCAGTTGGTGTTGTCTCTAGGACTGAGTCTCTAGTAGCCATTTTGTGCTAGATAACCCTCCCTCATTGGGAAGAGATGACTGGACTAGAGTTAGACATTCAATCCAAGCTGGATCAAATCCAATCTTTGCCTGATAACTTATACTCTGAAAAATAGAGACTAGAAGATGGTCACTGAGCCAGGGCAATAGCAGATTTCTTGATGGGAGGTCTATTGATCTCCAAGGTTGATGTCCTTTGAGCTTCTCACCTTTTCTGAGACTTGTAATAGGAGGTCTGTGCAGACTATTCTCATGGTAGCCACCCTCTACCATTGTACCACACAGATTCAGGAAACAACTCCTTGATGGTTTCTGGGGCCTGTCTTCCAGAGCGGAATTTCATAAAGAAGAAGTCTACTGAATGGCCATGCTGCCTAAGGCAATCTGCTTAAAGATTCAATGCAATCCCTATTAAAATACCAACAGCATTCTTCAATGAACTAGAGAAAATAGTTCTAAAATTCATATGGAACCACAAAAGACAACGAATAGCCCAATCAATCCTGAGAAGGAAGAATAAAGCAGGGGGCATCTCGCTTCCCAACTTCAAGCTCTATTACAAAGCCACGGTAATCAAGACAATTTGGTATTGGCACAAGAAAAGACCCATAGACCAGTGGAACAGAATAGAGAGGCCAGATATTAACCCAAGCATATATGGTCAATTAATATACAATAAAGGAGCTATGGATATACAATGGGGAAATGACAGCCTCTTCAACAGCTGGTGTTGACAAAACTGCACAGCTACATGTAAGAGAATGAAACTGGATTACTGTCTAACTCCATATATAAAAGTAAACTTGAAATGGATCAAAGACCTGAATTTAAGTCATGAAAGCATAAAACTTTTAGAAGAAAATATAGGCAAAACTTTTGAATATAAACATGAGCAACTTCTTCATGAACATATCTCCCTGGGCAAGGGAAACAAAAGCAAATATGAACAAGTGGGACTATATCAAGCTGAAAAGCTTCTGTACAGCAAAGGACACCAGCAGTAAAACAAAAAGACATCCTACAGTATGGGAGAATATATTCATAAATTACATATCCAATAAGGGGTTGACATCCAAAATATATAAAAAGCTCACACTCCTCAACAAACAAAAAGTAAATAAGCCAATTAAAAAATGGGCAGAGGAGCTGAACGGAGACTTCTCCAAAGCAGAAATTCAGATGGCCAACAGGCACATGAAAAGATGCTTCACATCGCTAATCATCAGAGCAATGCAAATAAAAACCACAATGAGATATCACCTCACACCAGTTGGAATGGCCACCATCCCAAAGACAAACAACAACAAATGTTGGCAAGGATGTGGAGAAAGGGGAACCCTCCTGCACTGCTAGTGGGAGTGTAAATTAGTTCAACCATTGTGGAAAGCAGTATGGAGGTTCCTCAAAAAATTCAAAATAGAAATACCATTTGACCCAGGCTTCTCATGTAAGGATTGCTACATGTGTGTGCTCAGTTATTCTGAGGCATGAGAGTACCAGGAGACACACAGAGGATTATGTAGGTCCATCATATATTTACCCCAGCCCCTACTTAGTAAAAGCAGCTGTACGTCCTCCCACTGATCAGGGTAAGTTACCTCTGCCGGTGGGGTGACTCGTCTTTTCATCTGCTGGTTCTGGACACAGAGTCAGTAGGGCCCTGGAGGCAGCTGTATCTTGTTGTTCAACAGAATAAATCCTGGTGCTGTCTGCTCAGAAGACTATGCCCCCCTGTGGGGACCAATACTTTCAGCCCTTCATACCCCAGAACTACGAGGGCAGGAAGCACAAAGTCCCACTGTGGGTTATTGGGAGAGAGGGTAAGTGGGGCCACTTCTGCTTCTACTCCTTCATTCCCAAACCAATATATTCTTCCTGTTGGGGAGACAGTATCATACAATTTAATACCTATTATGTCCTGAAGGGATGACACCCCATCCTTTTAGGTGTTTCTTCCAAGCAGGCAGTTTGTTTGCACCTTTCTAGTATTGTATTAAGCTAGCTGGCTGCTTTTGGATGGTGTAGCATGTGAAAGGACCAGTAAGTCCCATAGTCATGGGCCCACTCCCACATCTCTGTGCTGTAAAGTGGGTCCCCTGATTGGGTGCTATGCTGCATGGAATTTCATGCTTGTGGGCCAGGAATTCCCTAAGTCCCCAGATAGTGGTTGCTGGACTAGGCTTTCTGTGAACGAAAGACAAATTCGTATCTGGATTAGTTGTCTATTCCTGTAGGTTGTCAGGCACATCCTTTATAGTTGCCACAACCTGTTACCTGGACTTGGAGATTTCCAATAATTTGGTCCCAACCTTACTTTTTGAAGCCTCATTTTCTGCTATATTTAGTGATAACTCTACTCTGGTTAGGCCATGGACTTGGCAGCTTCGTGCCTTAACAACACCAGTTTGATAAGAGAAAGGGTGGAAATGTAACTCACATTTATTGTATGCCTCATGAATTAGGATTTAGCCTTACTATCCTTTTTGATTATTTTCTTGCTTATTTGTATATTTGTTTTACAAATAATGAAACTGAACTTAGAAGTTCTACTATGTTACAGACTTGCGTGTTAGGAAGCTATGTAGAATGATGCAGTGAGCGAGTAGTAAATGCTTTCCAGTAACTCTCATAATCTTGGCTTTCTGCTTTATAATTGTATTCCCAAAGGAAGCTTGAAGATTTCTTTTTCTTCTTCTCTTGGAAAAAAATAAATTTTTTCCTAGATCAGAATTGTAAGGATTTTTGATTTGCTGTTTGCGAAGTTATGAAAAACTGGTTAACCAAGGTGAGACTGCAAAATTCCTACACGTCATGGAAAATATTAATATAGGCCTGTATAGAAACAATGCACATTTTCTCCAGAGTTCAAAGGATTTACCATCTGGCTCAATCTGCTGAGCTAAATTTGAAGAAGCTCCCTTCTTCCTCCACCCCCTTTTTCCTTAACAATTTTGCTCTATGAAATCAAGCCCTGAGTTTTGTTTTGATTTAGCGCTAATTGGAGCCATGCTTTTACCGAATCTAATTTCAGTTGGAACTAATTACAGGGGAAAAGGTCATAGCTGTACTGAGAGTATTACTCTGTTCAAAATATATTGGCACCATATAATATTAACTCTTACTTTTGTAGAGATACAAATGAAGACAAGAATAAATTACCAAAACATTCTGGATCTTCCTTTTGTTTATATCAGCAGGGAAAAATCCATACATAGTTATCGACAAGAAAACCTTTCTTGGGTATGAATAAACACAACCTTTTCAGTTGATTTGAATCTATTTCCTGACAGCAACCTGAGAATTGCCAAGTAAGGGATGTATTTTTGTGCCTGTTGAGCTTGAAATGATGATACAATCTTATTTCGATTGGTGTACCAAACTCACCTATATAAAATACTCTCTTATGATGGTCTGGCAGTCTGTGGGGGGAAAAGAAAAAAGACAAATACCATTCATTTTTTTTGCAGGGGGGAGACATTTACGTGCATGGGTGAGAGAAACATTTGTCCAAACTGAGAGTAAGTCTTTGTCTTCTAGGTATCTATCTATGTGATATTTGACTGCTGCTATTACCTTTCAGTGCAGGGCACACTCATTTTCCTCACCTGATGCACATTGGGTTCTTATTAATGTGCATCTCTTAGAGCATTCTCTGTCTCTGCCTGCTAACCAGTGGCTATTACTCATCTCTGGTGTTTCATACAAGTCAGTGTCAATTAGTAAAGCAATACTGATGTCAGTATAAGAGTGTTACGGAATATGAGACAGATCAGAGCACATTATGGTCTCTCTGGAATGGCAGAAATTTATTTTCATCAATTATCCAGCTCTGATGGCTAGATAGATAATTTTCCTGTGAAAATTTGAACTATAGCTGTTAAATGATCTGCCTCAGTTTCTCCAATGTGATGGGGAATTGATCCTGTATAAGAAAACGCAGATCAGATTAACCGCAAGGTTTCTTCACCTCTGTTCTCTGTTTGAGCCTCCCTGGGACTTTCTTATCCTGCTGTCTTTTGCTGGTGGTGGCGTGGCAGGGTATTGAGGGCACTATTTATTTATCAAAAAAGGAATGAGAGGTTGGTATCCTTGACTCAGGTACTAGACGCAAATAAGTTAAAGAAAAATATCAGTGACTTCCAGCAACCTACCAGGGTTGGGAATCATTTGTCCTGGAAAGCCAATGATATAAAGTACACTTTTAAGGAAGTGTATTAGCGTTTGAGGCTGCATGCAGGCCCTGTGATATCCTTTAAAAAATCATTACTTTGATCCAAATATAAGTGATAAAATATTTTTCTTTAAACAAAGACTTTACTGCTTTGGAAATATGTGTTCAATCCAGACCAGAGTCTATTCTGACTTACAAGTACAAAGACAGTAAAACTACGATATATGCAGAGGTGAAGGAACAGAAGACGTATCAGGGGCAAATATTGTTATGCATCCTTATAGAATTATTGGCTCAAAGGCCTTTGTGTATTTATTTATATACTTGTTTAAATCTGTCTGCCCACTGGTCAACACTCAGATCTAAGGAAAAGAGAGTTATGTATGAGTGATGAGTGACCTAGTGCTGCCAGCCAAGCTCACTGCTTGAGCAAAAGCAATCAGTTAGTTACTAGAACAGCCCTTTTCTCTTTGGGAGATCTGCCTTGGTCCTGTACAGAACACATTTAACTCCAAGCAGTCAGACATGGACCCCAAAGAGTACTCACACCCCACTCTAATTCAATGATTTGTAGATCATTCTGTGAGATCCCTCCCTAAGTCTTCTGGTCCATATAAAACTGTGAGTTATAGTTGTATGTATCACTTCAAATGAGCTAATTGTTACCTCCTGGTAATAATGAAGCCATTAATCAGGGAAACTAAACATAGTTCTAGTAATTTAACCAGAGAGGGGAAACTTATAGAAGAGTCATACTGCGCCAGGGTCCTATAACCCCTTCTTCTCCCGCTCAACACACTGACATTTTGTAATGCTAACATGAGGAAAGAATATCATAATACTTAGCATTTATATAGCTCTTAACAAACATTAGCTAATTAATCCTCATGCCACCTCTGATAGGCATGCACTGTGTCTATTGTTATCCACACTTTTCAAAGCCTGGAACTGGAGAAATGTTAAGAGATTCTCAGAAAGGTTAAGAGACTTGCCAAAGGTCACAAAACAGATAGGAATAGAAGTTAAATTCCAGCTGAGACATCATGTCATGCAGACATGGCCTCTTGGAAGTTTGAAGGCCCATTAAAAATATGAGGCCAGCATGGACTATGTGAAACACCCATTTGTGTTGTGGAGAAAATACAGCTCAGAAGCCAGAAACAGTCATCCTCCTATATACCATCAGAGGAAAGAAGCAACGAGATCTCAATTTCTCAATCTACCCTTGGCTGGAGAGTGTGTATCCTACAAAGCAGCTTCTTTCTCTTTTCTATTCTTTTGAAATCATAGAATGAAATATGAAAAGCTTGTAAAAATTGCCAAAAAGTCGAGAGGGCTTTCAAAATTACACTGATCTTCCCTGGGCTAGTATCAGACCACAATAATCCCCACCACTGAAGTATAATATGATAAGGGTAGCAAGTTTCACATTTATAGACCCAACGAAACTCAAGAGGAATATAATTACCTGACTCATATATCCTACTCGCAAACACACACACATGCACGAAAAACGAAAACAACAATGAAAAAACCCAAAACAAACAAAAAAATTCCCTAAAGTTTACCTGTTTAAGTGTGGGAAATTATCTTGGTTTAAATAAAGAATGGTCACTAATTCACACGAGCTAGTAATATCTGTAAGTACATCCTAAACTATAAATTGCCTTTCAAAGGTAAAAAGTTTGAGATCAAGGGCTGTGCTCTTAGGAGGAATGAGAAACTGCTTTTAAATCAACATTAAATCAGAGTTACACATAACATAAAAGCACCTATGGTCTTGTGAATATTTGAGATCTTCCAAATCAAATACCAAAACCTCTGATTTTATTTATTTTTTGTTATTTTTAATTTTTTCATTAAAAAAAATTTTGGTATCATTAATATAAAATCACATGAGCTACATTGTGGTTACTAGATTCCCCCCATTATCAAGTCCCTACCACATACCCCATTACAGTCACTGTCCATCAGTGTAGTAAGATGCTATAGAATCACTACTTGTCTTCTCTGTGCTATACTGCCTTCCCGGTGTCCCCCCCCTACATTATGATTTTATTTTTTCAAAAGTCAGTTTTTTCTGTAGCTCTTTAACATTACTAATTAACAATCTCAGAATAAATTTTCAGTTAGATGTTCTGAAAAGGAAAACTTGCTTCCCTTAATAATACTAATACCTGGAACATAGCTAGCAAAAAAATAAAACAAAAAAAACAAACTTCGGTTTGGGAAGGTCAGATGGAAAAGTTATGTAACTTTTCCTCCTGAGATGTGAAATGTCCCCACGACAATTGCCTGGGAATACCACCTGCCACCCTGGTCCACCCCCTTCAAACACGTAGTGTGGATGTGATTAAAAATCCCTTGGCTTGTAAAGCAAAAATGAGACCATCTGAGACTTTCTAACAAGACTTTATAAAAGAGAAAGGGAATGCAGACACAAATTAAATTGTGAAACTATAGGAAGCAAGGAAATCTACCTACTACTCAAACTACATCAACACTGAAAAAAATTGGCTAGTTTTACAAAACCCAAGTTAGTCCATGTTGTGGCTCCAATTAGCTGGCACACCTTTCTAGACATTTTGCTTGCATGTGTACTCAAGATTACATATTTTAGATGAGGCAAATCTGGAACTACTTTTTAAAGCTATATTAGTTGGTTCATTGTTTACACTCATCTTTTCATCAGTATATATATATATATATATTCTTAGCAGAATCTAACTCAAATATTTGAATGTTTATTTCAATTTATTGGTCATGCCTGTATATAAGAAATATTTAGAATGGTAATATTTAATGAACTTATCATTAAAATGCCACTTTTTTGTTTGCTGGAGATTGATAAGACAGCTTAGAAAAAGGACTGTATTTGGCAACAATAGCCCACTGAGAGTGGAAAGTGGTATTAGAAGCTGAGCCTTCCATGGCCTAAACTACCTCCCTCACTGTGTAGGCTGAGGTTGTGAGAACAAGCCCACTAGCGATCAGGAGAAAAACATACAAGAAGAAACTCACCATGAGTCCAAACTTTGATAGCACTTTTGAATTGTTGGTGGTAAACTTTTATTTTTCTATATTCAAACATGGGCTGCAACTTAGAATGACTTTAAACAAGACAATTGCGATTTTGTGTGAAATTGTCATAAATCAACATTTCCTGTTAGGCATCAATACCTAGTGTGAATCATCCTGTAATAAATCAGAGTTTGAAGGGTAAAAGTGGCACTTCATAATCAAATAATACCTCATAATCAAAGATTGCCTCATCTACCCACATGTTTTTGTATTAACCAACATCTCACTTCCCGGCATATTATCGCTTTATTGTGCTTTTATCTGATTGGACAGAAATGTATTTGAGTCATTAGTATTCTTGGGCTGAAGGCAACAGGTACTCACTTTCAATTCTGAAAAGGCTCTCTCTTAAAGGTGACTTATACATTCATTATATTCTGATGCCTTGCCTATGTAATTAGTAATCAAATATTCTAAATGGGTGATGGAAAATAATTTTTTCTACTGCTTAGCATCCTAAATCATGCTCATAAAGTTTAAAAAGCCTGATTGGGGAGTTTTGTTAAAATGTTTTCCTAAGTGTTATTTTGGTACATTTTCCAAGTTACTAAATCTTCTATAAGCACATAAGAAAGTCTATATACATACATGTAAAATTTATTTAGAAGGCAAATCAAATTGTATAAAAAATCTTTTACTGTGCTCAATTTAGTCAACTTCTTCCTCATGAGATAAGCTAGTAGAATGAATAAACTTTAATGAACTATTTGGCTCTTTGGACACATGATTGCTATGTTTTCTATGGGTATTTTTATAAATGTTGGAGAAAATGAACCAACAAATGGATTTTCTGATAATTCTATATTTGCATGATACCTCAAATGGTATCCATCATTCTCAGATATTTCTTACAGTTTTATAAAAGTACTAGTAGCAGGTGTAAATGCTTCTTTGAGCCTAAGGAATTTGAGAGGAAACAAGTAATGGAATTAATGTTATGTGGAGATTTAAGAGTAAAATTCTTTTTTAGTTTGGAGTTCTTAGTTTGGACAAAATGCAGAGTCATGTAATTACCATCAGAATTAAGATATATAACAACTTCTTCATCCTCCAAGTTCCCCTCATGATCTTTGAAGCTTCCACTCAACAAAATGCATTTAAGATTTATCCATGATGTTGTGTGTCTCAGTAGTTCAATATCCATTTCTTTTGCTGTGTGGCACTCCATTGTATGGAGATACCACAGTCTATCCATCCACCAATGGATATTTCAGTTATTTCAGAACAGGTGATTACGATTAAAAAAAAAACACTCAACATTCATGTCCAACTTTTTGTGTGAACATAGGTTTTCAGTTCTCAGGAGTAAATACATGGGAGTGGGATTACATGATCAGTTATTTTATTAGGCCATCAGATTTCTCCAAAGGGGCCGTAACATTTTGCATTCCCATCAGCAATGTATGAGAGTTCCAAATGAGAATTTGCCAGCGCTTGGTATGATATCTCATTACGGTTTGGTTTTTGTCTCTCACTGAGGTATAATTGACATATAACATTATATTAGTTTCAGGTGTACAACATGATTTTATGTACACATATATTGTGAATGGCTACCAGTCAGTTTAGTTAACATCCATCACCACATGTAGTTGCAAATTTGTTTTTTCTTGTGATGATTTTGAAAATCTAATCTCTTAGCAACTTCAAATATACAAACATCTTCTTCCTAGGTGTTGTCATATTGTCTTCCCTCTATGTGTATCTCTATCCAAATTTCTGCTTTCGATGAGGACACCAGTCATATCAGATTAGGGCCCACCTTAATGCCCGTTAATTTGATTACCTCTTTAAAGACCCCATATCCAAATAAGATCATATTCTGATGCACTGGGGATTATGACTTCAACATATACATTTTAAATCCATAACAAGCACCCAGTGGGTGCTTTGGAGAAGAGCCTAGAAATGGGTGTAGATTCTTTTTGTGTGTAGCTCCCAGGGGTTTTGTTCTCTTACACTAGCCACAGCTGATCTGTAGCAATTATTTTAAAATCTTAAGTGAAATAAATATATTGACATGCTTCTACAGTGGCTTTGTCTTCCTCCAGTGTTCTGCCTTAGGTAAAACAGTGATGTATCTGCACCTCTCCTTGGAGATGTTTGTCTTTCCTTAGATTTCAGATTACTTGGTTGCTGTGACCTCAGCTTTTTAATGGGCTTGAGAAAAATTATAGTTGTACTGATTATCTAGCTTTTCTTAACCCTTAGGTGGGAGCAACACTCTTTCTAGCTTTCTATATACTTAGGGAGAAAAAGTGACACTCTTAAAATTTCACTTTCCAATAGTTCATTGCTATATGTAAAAAATCAGTCGCATCTTACAACTTTGCCAAGCTTACTTAGTAGGTCTAGTGGTTTTTTGGGTAGACTCCTAGGATATTCTATGTAGACAGTCTTATAATTTGAAAATACAGATAATTTTATTTCTTCTTTTTCAACATATACAGCTTTTATTGGTGGAGCTTTTTTCTTGACTAATTGTACTGGCTAGGACCTTCAATATAATATGGAATAGAAGTGGCAAGAGTGGACATCCTTGTCTTGTCCACTGTGTAGGAAAGCATTCAGACTTTTACCATGATGTATGATGTTGAAGGTTTTTTACTAAATGTCCTTCATCGGGCTGAAGGAAGTTTTCTTCTAGTCCTAGTTTGCTGAGAGTTATTTACCATGAACTGGTGTTGACTTTTGTCAAATGCTTTTTGACAAAGCTTTTTGACTTGGTTGATTCTTCTTACTTCTTGAGGAGAAATACTTCTTTTACAAAAATTGCTGAGTGACTTGAGTAAAAAAATTCAGTGATGGCTGTAATCCCAGTTTGCCAGGAGTATGGAATGAATGCACTGTTACCTCAATCTCGTCTTCTGATTTGCATACAATTATTCAATACAGATCAGTTTAGTAGAGGTTTCTAGTCAAGTGAGAGCTTTAGCTACAGAATAATCAAAGGGCCTCATTATAAATCACTGTCACCTCCAAAGTGGCCACATATGGGTTATCTAAAAAAAAAGAATATATAGCTATTTTTTTTATCCCATTACTAGAGACTGTTTTTATTTTCTAGTCTGTTTTGGGCATCATGCTAGGTGTCTGGCATCTACCATCTCATTCAGCCCTAACAGGCACTCTGGAACATTAGCATTGTTGTTTCAGGATATCACAATGTTTAAGAGTATGGACACTAAAGGGACCAGCTGCCAGGGTTCATATTTTAGCTCTACCACTTGGTTGCTGAGTGATACTGAGCAAGTCATTTAACCTCTCTTTGCTTCATGTGTAAAATAATAGGGAAAATAGTAACAACTTGATTTAGTTATGGATTTTATGCCTTAGCGTATTTTGTGGTACAGTGTAAACACTCAAAGTTAGATATACTTCCTTTTTTCCCTAGATTCAAATCTGAGCTTAGCTTCTTCCAAAGAGCATATAATAACAGCTCCTATTATGCTGTTGTTTTATACTCTGATTAGGAAGACGATATTTTGCTAATATATGGTGTTGTCATGCATCCTAGTTTATGTCTGTGTCTCAGGGCAATTATATATAGTGCCCCTTTTTAACTCTCATGATTGTCCATTTTAGATGATAAATTATATGATTGCCCACACTTTTATTAATCTTTTGGTGAAAGATTATTATTTCTAGTTTTAAATTTTCCTGTGGCCCAAACTCACACTCTCTCTCTCACATACACATATACTCCAGTTTATGGTGGATTTTACAAGGAAGTACAGAGACTTTGTGATGACATAATCTGATGCTTTTTGCATCCAAGCCATTCATCACAATTTAGCAATTTGATGGCTCATTCAGAGTAAACACGTACCATTTAAAAAAAAATCTCATCTTATACTGACACAATTGCAAATCTATTCCTGATGTTGGGAGCGCCACGCCAATTCCACGTGAATGGATACACACTAAAGTTGACTACTATTAAAATCAGCTTGGGCTAATTTGGTTTGGTTGTCAATCCAGAAAAATCATGGACTATAACTTATAGTCCATGAACAGTTTCTATGTACAATTCTTTTGGGGACTTGTCCCACAGAGAGAGAAAGATAAAGACTATGTGGTATTTTTAACAAGCTTTTCCCCCTAAGGAGAATTTAGTTCATATCAGACTTTTAGTATTTTCTTAGTGGTTCTATAGAACAGCTTATATTAGTTAATTCTTTATAAACATTCTTATTGTGAGAAAAAAAGTGACTTTCTCTAGTGCTTTCACCTTTCAGCATACAGTACATATGTTTCTGCATAAGTGAAATGTCTGTGCATATGTCATAGTTGAAATATTGGCACTCATGGGACTCCTAGTGAGAGCCAATACTTTTTTTCTGTTCCTTATATACTAAACCTTTACGGAAACCCAAATTTAAACAATTCTATTTTTATTCCTTTGAGGCTTGGTGATGTTCACACATTATATTTCCTTATACCAGTATTTTATTTATAATGTATATTTCAGTTTCAAAATACTTCATTCCGTTTGGACTGCTTTTTATGAATATATATATATTTTCAATTATCATTGGACTCCCAGCCATGAGCAATGTGTTTAGCCTTCTGCTTACCCAATCATATTCAGCCTAGAAAACAGACTTTCATCTAAAGCTTTTCCCTGTGGAGTCAGACACAGCTGTTTTATTCTACTAGACAGCCTGCAGAGAGACCCTATTTTCCTTGGGGGACAGGACAGTCAAGTTTTGAGACTCTGGGTACTGCCACTGGGGAAAGAGCTGAAAAGAAAACAGACCATCGTTTTCAAGTCTATTGTGCAGAATATAAAGAAACTCTTTGTTCAGATTTCATGTCCTCCACCTCCTTGCTCAATCTTTAGTCTTTTAAAATTCTACCCTTCACTAAATGAGTAAGCTGCAAAAAAGATTAAACTTAAAAATATACCAGGAATACAGAATGAAGAGAGGTGATTGATCTTTGAGTAGGTCTCCAACAGTGCAGTGAAATTCTCAAACAGGTTCCTTTTTATTTTAAAATGGGTTTGATTCAGAGGGATTTCATAGCTGCTAAATCATGCAGTTGGCAGAGATTGTGCATGCTTCTCACAGTTACTTTGAAAGATGTCAAATTTGGCAAAGGCAGTAAAAATACTGGGATTTACTGAGCTTGCTTTTTTTTTTTCCTCCTAGAGCATGCTCTACAATCTAGCATGCTCAGAAGTAATACAGTACAACAGAAGCATATAGAATCACAGACTTCTCTGAGTGTAGCTTTCCAGCTGGTGTGTTGTGACTACGTCTTTGGCCAATGCCTGGTAGTCCGTGTTTGCTGTTACAAAAGCCTCCTCCTTATTATTAGTGGACTTGTTTTCTCTCTCCTTGTCACTAGAGTCTGAACCTTGCTCTTTTCCAGCACAATAGCTACTGAACAGCCTTACTTTGCTTGCCTGGAGAGGATTCTGAAGCAGCTCTTCTGGACTGGTAGGCACACCTACCTATACACAGGTCCACCCCCTGTATTGGTAGAGCGGTCATCATGAGCTTGGCTTGGGATTTAAAATGCCCTGGTTGAATATCAGTTCCACTGGTGACTTGTATAACCTTTCCAAGTTTACTGTGTGTAAATGGAGATAACAATCTGTTTCATTAGGCTGCTGGAGGATGAAGTCAGGTGAAACGTGCTTAGGAAAGACACATAGTAAGTGTCAATAAATGCCACTATAACTATTGTTATTATTATGGTCAATAAATGGGATTATTGTTATTAATACCAGTCCAGGAGAATAGATTATTGTTCATAAAGTTAACATTTTTTTTACAATACAAATGATATAATTATTACTATTGCAATACCTCCCCTCTATCTTGTCTGACACCCACTCTGTGGATCTCTAGATGATGTATGTTATCAATCACATTCAGATTGACTTCTCTCTCTGCATATAGAAAGTTTTTAGCTTCTTAAAGCTAATTTTTTTTCCAGAGTCAAGTTCATGGTGCCTCTGATAGATAAAACATGTATTAAATATACAAGAAAATACAATATAACTGAAGGATGTACCCAACTTCTCTAGGTAATTTGCAAAGAAATTGCTCATCCATAGCAGACCATATATCCATTGACATCTGCAACTCAAACAAGCCTTGATTGTAGGACAGGAAATCAGAGTAGTGCTATAATTCTGAGCACTTCCATTTCTGATATCAAGAGCTCTATAAATACGGCTTTTTAAAATGTATCTAGTGATGTGGTAGTCACTGTGACAGTTTTGAAAATTTGATCCTTACAACAATCCTATCATCCCCATTTCCAGATGAAGACACATTCTTCAGAGGAAAATTTTGTTAGTAGTATGACCTTTGACTTTAACATTTCAAGATTCATTCATTCATTTATTTATTCTCATTCAAGTAGGAACAGCCTGTCTTACCAATTACTATAATCCTAATGCCTGGCATAGTGCATGACACATAGTACACATGCAATAAATATTTTGATTAAGTATATGCATAAGTGTTAATAAAAATTATAATGTCTTTCTTGTCTATATCCCTTTTAAAACCTATCTCTGAGTATATTAAGGTGTACAAGCCCTTAATTCCTTGAAAGAATGGCAAGACTGGATTAAAGTGGAAACCAAGACTGTTCAAGCTTGGGGGGATTATTTGAAGCTGTGACTAAGCCTCTATTTTAGGATTAGTGGGATTCAGGCAGAAATTAAACCATCAAGAGTAGTAAGATGATGGAAGCATTGAATGAAATCTCCCAACTTGGCTAACTGGAATAAATATAAATGAGAAGGCCCAATTCTGTAGACTATTGATAGATAATTTAGGCTACTTTCTAATTCTATTTTCCCCTTGAAAGGAATATGTTTTACAGTGTAAACTGGTTTGTCCCACAGCCTCACATAAAATGCATCCATGTCATCTTGTGTCATTTTTAATACAAGTGCTCCCATGGCCTACCAGACCCTGTATAACATAGGCCCCTAACTTCCCAACTTGTCCTCTCACCTTGTGTATTCCAATCACACTGCTCCTTACATCTCAGTTTCCTTTCTCCTACTGTTCCCTTGCCTGCAGCTTCTCCCAGGTCTTTTCATGTCCTGTTCCTTCTGGTCTTTCAATTTTAACTCAAATGTCACCCTCAGAAAGACCTTCTCAGACTATTGCATCTAAACTGCCCTCTATCTCTAAACTCTATCGCAGTGCCTTGTTGATTTCAGCTTCTGATTAGTGCATTGAAAGGAATCATGTTTACATCTGACTGGGTTTCCCCCAAACATGTGAAATAAGCAAAGTAAGTTTTATATAAGCAAGGGATTTCTTGTTGTTTTTGCCTTCATCAAGACAATGAAAGCCTAGAATTTGGCATGTCCTCAACAAATATTTATGATACACACTGCTGTCTGAAGAATACAATGCTGGATACTAAGGGATGGCCTAAAATAAAGAAGATTTATATTTTGATGCTCTGTTAGGTTTTGAGATGACTATGGACACTACTGTAAGTCCGGGGAGAGGAAATCCAGGGGTAAAATACCTCTAAAAACCAAAATAAGTCAAAGGGAGAAATAAAGTTTAAAATCCGTTTATTGCTTACAAACTGCAGTCTGGGGGCCTTCTCTCTTTCCTGCTCCAGCAGAAGCAAAACTGGCCCTCCTCTCACCTCTCAGGTACAGTTAAGCCCTTTGTTGCCTAGGTGATTACCCATTGATATGGAGATGAATTTCTCTCCACCCCTGAGGAATGATGCAAATGCACTAAAGCCATACTTCTTTCCACCTCTGAACGCCTATTGATATGCAGATGTACTAAAACTAGGTGAGATATTCTGGAAATATTACAATTTTACCCACAGGCCACCCCTCCAGAAATCTCACCTTACAATTTACTCATTCCCTCTCTTCTGACCAATCTAATAACATACAATAGCAACAGCAATAAAATCTTGATAATCCTCAAGCCAGAGGATTCAGCCTATGCAGATTAAGTAAATATATTTTACAGCACAATCTCTCATTAAGCACAAAATATGTTTCTACACTTGTTTACTCATTCTTGACAACCATGCTAGATTGCTCACAAAACTTACCAAACAAAGTTAAGCCTCTCTTTATGCATTTTTTCTTGACAAAAGCAACACAATCATAATAATTCTCAAGCTAGAGGATTCAGCTAGGTTCAAAGTCCCATGCAGATTAAGTCCAAAGCTTATCCATTCCAGCCATCATGGGCAGCTGCAGCCAGGGGGCACATCCAGGACACAAGGACTGTAGAAGCAAATAACCATGATTGTGGGGAGCCACTTTGCTGTTATTCCAGGCATACACAGGAGGCCAGCTTCCAGACCTTTTCCCTAATGTGACAGAAGGGCCAGCCATGTCCATTTTATTCCTAATTGCTGCACCCATCCTTGCAATGCATGTCCAATAAAGTGGGTGCCTTGATTGCTCTTAATCATTGGCAACCGGCCATAGGCTGTAAAGAGACTCTCTAGCCCCTCTTGGTGGTTTGCTGATCTGCACAATGTGCAGGGCACCCCTTCTGGGCTTGGCTGACTTCTTCATAGGTCAGTGGCAAGCCCCACTAATGGGCTACAGCCCACATTGTCTTTTGCACCACATGCACCAAATGCTGATGTAGCCATTGGGCCACATCAGAAGCAGGTTTTCCTTCAAGCCAGCGCACCTGGGCCAATGCGTCTGCTTCATTTTTCCCTGCGGATGCCAAAGGCAAATGGCCAGTCACATGATATATGGTAGGTGTCTGTGCCACACCACTCTGTGGCCTTTGGGTCCAGTCTCTCACCCACCCCACGATGGAATAGGTGGTTATTACCTTGGTCAGAGCTGTTCCGGTGATGGGCTCTGTAGCCAGCAAGGTGTGGTTCACAGCAGCCAGTTGCTTCTCTATCGAGGTGACCCGGACCTCTGCTCCTTTCCATAGTTGTGACCAGGCTCCGGCCGGCAGCAGGAACAGCAGCAGTGACAAAAGCAGTAGCCTTAGGCTTGGGCCATGGGCCAGGGTTGGTGCGGCCAGCATCGGTGGTGGTGCCTCCATGACCACCCAAGTGTAAAAACACGTCCCTCAGCATGAGTGCCACTTCTCCCCATCATTTCTAGGGGTCGCCCCACCAAAGGTTGCACTCATTATAAGAGATTTCAGGTTCAGAGGAATCCTGCTGATTGCGCCAGGTGTAAGTCCAGGGAGAGGAAATCCCAGGGCAAAATACCTCTAAAAACCGGATAAGCCCTTTGTTGCCCAGGTAATTACCCACTGATATAGAGATGAACTTCTCACCACCCCTGAAGAATGATGGAAATGCACTAAAGCCACACTTCTTTCCACCTCTGAACGCCTATTGATATGCAGATGTAAACTATGTCAGCCAAAACGTGGGCAGCGGTGGCCAGGAGCAAATAAAAAACCACACTGGGGTTGAGGGGATTCAGATCCTATTACCTGCCTGGACAACTGCCTTTAGAGAGGATTATGATAGTTAATTGTATGGGGTCAACTCGGTTGGCCCATGGTATCCACATATTTGGTTGAACATTAAGATTAACATTTAAGTTGGTGGACTTTGAGTAAAGCAGACTGCTCTCTGTTATGTAAGTGAGCTTTATCCAATTGGCTTGAGTAGAAAAAAAGGCGGACCTCCTCTGAGCAAGAGGGAATTCTGCTGGCAGACTGCCTTCAGACTTGAACTGCCATGTTAGCTGTTCCCTGAGTCTCCAGCCTGTGAGCCTACCCTGCAGATTTTGGACTTGCCAGTCTCCATAATCACGTTAGACAATTCCTTAAATAAATCTCTTATATATACATATCTTATTGGTTCTTTTCTTTGTGTAGAACCCTGAAAAATAGAAGGGTATTAGGGTGAAGGATCCACAAAGTCAGGAATAATTGCAATAGTCTGAGCAGAAGGTTACTACTGTCAGTGAGACATTGACTGGAATGGTTCTATTTGGATATCTGATAGGGCAATGGTCATGTCTGGGAATCTGTCCAAATGAAGTAGCATTTCCCTCTGTGGTTTGGGAGCGTGCAAAAAAAGGTTCAGTTTAGAGAATGAGCAGAGACAGTAAGTAGCAAGCCATCATATGGAGTTGAAATGGAGCCACTGATGCACTGTTTAACTTTTCTAAGGAAAGATGAAATGGAAATCTGTCGTGGCAATGATGATTAATGACAGCATATCATTGGGACTATCTCACATGCTTTATATGCGTTATCTTATTGAACAGCCCAAAAGAAACCTTCAGGGTAAATGAGAATATTCCTCTGTTACACATGAGGAAACTGCGATTCAGAAGAGTGAAATTACTTTGCCAAATTTACATAACTAGTCGGTGCTGGTGTCAGGACTCACATCCAATCATGTTGTGGCATTTCCTTTATCCCTTTGGCTCTGCAAGACACTTGAGGGTAAGGGTTGTTAAGGCAATTGTACTTGGTGTTCATAAAGTACCACTGGATCTCTGGACTAAAAACTATTTCTGTATTTTTAGTGCCTTCACTGTTGGAATAATTAGTATTATGTGGCCATAACATCTAGAACTGTTATTCACAATTGAAGTGTCTGACTGCATGAAATTTCATGCACCATATTTCAGAGCTGTATCTGGACTTTCTTTTGGGCTTGGGGGTCATTGCTAAATGGTGGGAAGGGTGGATGCATGAAGGGAAAAGTAATACCCAGCTATGCCTCTCTGGGTATTAAATGTACTAGAGTATAAGAAAATGTCTTCATGTGAATCCCCTTTCCCCATCTGCTCTTAATTAAAGACATTCTACTCTATTTCTTCATTGTGAAGAAATTCAGGAAAGTGTGGACTGATATGTGCAGACTCTAAGAATTTATCTCAACAGGAAAAGCTGTCTCTAAATTTCTAGTACGTTTTTCTCCCTCCTGTGTGGTCTGTATCTTTATCACTTTGTCACCAGTGTGACTTGTAAGGAACACACGGAACATTCTTCAGCTTGGTTATAAGCAGAAACTCAAAATAATATAGGTGGAAAGGTATTTTTAGACCTCATGTTTCAAAAATAATACTCATCACAATAGTAGCAATCTGAATGCACACCTACCATGATCTAGGCATTGTCTTGGCAGAATTAAATGTGTTGACACACCTAATTCTCAAAACAGTAGTTTCCTCATTTGCTTACTCATCAGTGGAGATTTGGAGATGTCACCAAGGTGACAAGCTAGGACAGTGATCTAGCTAGAATTCAAACTCAAGTTTGTTCCTCAAGCTCAGGCTCCTGTCACTGTGAATATACATCTAACTTCCTGAAGCCTCTACAAGGACTTGTGCTGCCCAGTGAGCCATAAGACAAGGAGAAAACCCCATGCTATTTCCTAGAACAGTGAGTCCTTAAGTAACATGCAGTGAGAGAATTTGGGTATTAGGACTTCCAGCTGGGAGTGTGGTCAACCAGATGAACTGAAGCCTCAGGGAGGTTGCACGAGAACTTAGATGTTTTCTCATATTCTAACAAGAAACATCAAATTTTCACACAAAAAGAAATACCATTTGACACATGCAAGGAGCCTGTTGTTGGGTCAAAAATTCTTGCCTGGGATCTTTAAGCATCTGTTTCCCAGCATCCCCCTGGAGGTCAAAGACCATTTTCCCTTCTGGTTCCTAAATCGACAAGACCATCTCATAGCTGCATTTAGCAGGTGCCTCTTTCCAAATGGAACATTAAACATATTTTCTCTCCTGTTGTCTCCTCATGCAGTCGGTTCCCTTCTGTTACTAGCTTGAGGGGTTATCTCTTTGTAGTCACAGCACAAAGACAACATTTTTGCAGCCTTATCATGGAATCCTGTTCCATGTTTCTCTTTTGTCCAAGAAGTCTGTCTAGTAGAATTATACTGCCCAAACCAATTTTGCCATTATGACACTGTATTGCATGGCACATGAAACTACCTGATGGCTAGGATGTCCTCCCAATCCTAAGACATGATGGTGCTATGGCTAAACTTAATTTGCTTAGAAAAAAATCACTGGAATAATTGTTTAATCCTCTTCTCTCTTTCTTTCAGGTTTTGTCAACCTTGACACTATTGACATTTTGGACTAGAAAATTCCTTGTTGTAGAGGTTGTCCTGTGTATTGTAGGATATTTGTCAGCATCTCTGGCCTCTAACCACTAGATGTTAGCAGCACTTTCAAGTTGTGAAGCCAAAAATATTTCCAGACATTGTCAAATGTTTTCTGGAAGGTAAAATAGCTTCTGGTTGAAATTACTGATTTCTCTCCTTTCTCTTCTTCCTCACCCTCTGCCTGTACCCCCCCCCCCCACGCCCCCACCATACACACAGCCACTCCCTCCAACACACACATATGCACATACAGCACTTTAAAGGGACAGGTTTCTTGCTAAAATTACCAGTTTCATGCACGGTATTTACATGGTTCTGTGCATTTGACTATGGAAGAAATTCTTCTACATCTAAAAATACACTGTGAGCTGTCTCTTTAAAGACAGAACTTGAGGTTGTGTACATTCTTAGGCCTGTGCAAAAGCTCGAAACCATCTGGAGTTGAACCAGTTCCAAAGTCTGACACACCTGCCCTGGAACTGCAGATGGAAAGCTGGGGGGGAGGGGACATGGGACGTGGGAATCATCTCAACTTTATAAAAATGAAAGCTTAGGAATAAATTGCTTTTAGCTCCCAAACTATTCTAGTTTCTGAATTTCAATTCAAGGCAGTAATAAATGCTTCTTTCAATTGCTCTCCATTCCGCCTAATGGCAGAGGGTCAGAACAATAGCAGGGAGGTCCCGTGTGCAGAGAGACAGTTTACAGATTAGTTGAACTGATGCCAAACAAGGGACAAGGTCTGGCTTCCCTTGGGGACTGGTGTGAATGGCAGTCATCTTATCTGGGTGGGTTCATTTTTTTTAGCACATGAATGCAAATTATTTCAGTCTGTGTGAGTTTCCTAGAAGTTGCAGAATTTCAGGCCCATCCTGTATACTAACCTACTGAACTCCAAGTAGCGGTCCTCAGGGCTTGAGTATTAAAAAAGTTATGATTTTCAGATTCAAGTATCTTGCACACCGTTTTAGGAGACAAAACCCTGATATATTACATGCCTGGAGATTTCCTTTATTTTCACTGAGAAGTCAGTTTCTCCCTCCTTGAGGGAACCGTACTAAATAACAGTTCTATTTGGAGTTTTCCCTCTCTGCTGTCACCTATTTGTTTATGTGTCTAGTCTCTAATGGCCAGAATGATGATGGATTCAAATTTATATTCCCAGTATCTTGCAAAGGTCTTGCCATGGGGTTAGTGGACCTATCTGCTGCATTTAAGAGTAGACAGCGATAGAGGCTTTCTCAAACTCCTTCCTTCTTGAGTCACTATCACTTCTTTCCTCTCTGACTTTTCTTTCCCTTTCTCTTTGTTTCCTCAATCACTCCTACTCTGTAAAACACACTGGAGTTCTATAGGGATTTATCTTTGTCTTTTCATTTTACTTCTTTTGCACAATTTCCCTAAATGATCTAATCTATTCTCATTGGTTTAACTGTAGAGACAGTTGACTCTCAAATCTACCATCATCTCTCCTAACTCCTTCCCCAAACTTTAGGCTTGTGAGAAGTTTGCTGGATATCAGTCCCCAAATAAATTTCAATTCAACAACTAAAAACTTGATGGGTATTATCTTTTCCTTGGTGACTATTAGCTTCTTGATTATTCTAAAAGTCAACTAGGAACCCTATCATCTTCCTAGCCATTCAGTCCAGAAACATGAGAGTCATTATTGATTCTTCCTTCTCTCTCCTGTTCCCCAATTCTATTTTCCATCAAATTCTGCTGCTTTTACCTTCTGGTTGTTTTTTCTTTTCCTTTTCTTTCCTTTTTTTTGTTAAGGCTCTCTTCTCTCTCTGTATCATCACTCTTCTAGTAAATGTCCTCAACATCTTTCTCTTAACCCTTCAACTTTTCTCTGCCTCCAATCTTGCTTTTCACTGCAGCCAGAATGAATTTTCTAAAACATAAATCCAGCTATGATGCATTCCTTTCCACTCTAAAAACTGGTTTTCTATGGAGTAGAGCCCTACATGTTTAACATGGTGAGAACTGTGCCCAGTCAACTTCTCCAGCCACACTTACTATGACTTGTTCCAGTGACTATTGTGTAACAAGTAACCCTATAACTTAGCAGCTTAAACTAGCCCTTTTATTATGTTACAGATTCTATGGGTCAGGAATTCAGATAGGACCCTTCCAGGATGGCTTTTCTGTGATCCACAGTATCTGGAAATTCAGTTGGGAGTACTCAATGGCTGAGGTAGCTAGAGGGTTAGTAGCTAGAATCTTATAAAGGTTCATTTCCTATCTATGCAAGGATGATTCAAAAGCAAGGATTATCAACCAGAGTTCCTACATGTGGTTTGCTTGGTTTATAACATGGAGGCCTCATTGGAGTTGGACTTCTTACATATGGTTCAGGGTTCTGAACATGAGCATTTCAGAGAACAAGCTGCATGGCCGTCTGTGATTCAGCCTTGTGAATTATATATTATCACTGGAGCAGTTCTCTCTTTGTCAAAGTGACCAAAAGCTGTGCTATAATAAAGAATAGATCTGGTCTTTGTCCCTGGTTTCTAGCACAGAGCTTCAAAAACCTTACAATTTTTGAGAGAAAAAGATGGCGGGGTGAGTAGTGTGGCAGAAATGTCCTCCCCAAACCACATATATTTTGAAAATACAGCAAATACAACTATTTCTAAAAGAGTGACCAGAAGTAACAGTACACCAGCCAGTCTACATCTGGGAGAAGTCAACATCTCACTGAAAAGGGTAAGGTAAAAAGCTGCAACCTGGCAGGACCTGAGCACTCCCACCATCCCAGCTCACCGGTGGGAGGAAAGGAATCAGAGTGGGGAGGGAGTGGAAGCACAGGACCGCTAAATACCCAGTCCTAGAAATCTACCCAGGAGCACAGATCCACATTGCATGGTGCTCTGGAGATTAGAGGGGCTGAAAGGCAGAGTCTGAGACTAACACTGTGAACAGGTTCCCTCAACTGGCTGCCCTGGGACAAAAGAAAAACAGTCGCTTTAAGAGACCTCTCAACTGTCAGAAGGCAGCTAGGGGGTTCAAGGGTCTGGGAGAAGGAACAGGTGGACAAAATGGCCCTGGAACACTCAGCCTAGCAGGCTGGGAACTTTCAGGAGCTTCAGGCACCCTATCCCCCTGGTTGGCAACTGAGCCCCAAGGCCCATCACCATGATAAGCAGCCTGCTGCTCCTTACTCCCCACTGGCACCTATGCACAAACTGTACCCAAAATTGCTGCAGACCAGCTGGAGGGCACCCCCGCCTACAGCAGCTACACAGCTTAACGCAGAGGCTTCTCCCTGCATGTAATGGGCCCAGACCAAGAGGCTGCTTCCTGTGTGTGGTTAAGTAGCACAGACAGTGGAGATGGACGTTGAGACGGGGAGCCACAAAGGGACTTTGTTATCGCAGTGGAACTGGCCCTGCTCGCCTGCAAACCTCGCCATTGACCTAGACCATTGCGAGGGCCACCCCGTCCATGGAAGTTTAGGGGATTAACCCAGAGGCCTATCCCTGCATGCAGTTAAGCAGCACAAACAACAGATACAGGCATGGTGACTGGCAATCAGTAAGGGACTTTGTCCTCTAAGCTGACACCTGTGCCACTCACCGATGATCACTCCCATCGCATCAGGACTATGAAAAGGCAGAAGAACCTGGTTCAATCCAAAATCCCTCAAACACCAGAAAGAGGGCTTGGTGAGAGTGAAATCACCAATCTTTATGAAGAATTCAGAATAAAAGTCATAAGCATACTGATGGAGCTACAGAAAAATATTCAAGAGCTAAAGGATGGATTCAGGAGGGAGATAACAGAAATGAAACAAACAATGGAGGGATTTAAAAGCAGATTAGATAAGGTGGAGGAGACTGTTAATGGAATAGAAATCAGAGAATAGGAATACAGAGAAGCTGAGGCAGAGAGAGAAAAAAGGATCTCTAGGAATGAAGGAACACTAAGAGAACTGTGTGACCAATCCAAAGGGAACAGTATTCGCATTATAGGGGTATCAGAAGAAGAAGAGGAGAGAAAAAGGGATAGAAAGTGTCCTTGAGGAAATAATTGCTGAAAACTTCCCCACTACTGGGAAGAATATAGTCTCTAAGGCCATGGAAATCCACAGATCTCCCAACAGAAGGGATCCAAGGAGGACAACACCAAGACATACAATAATTAAAATGGCAAAGATAAAAGACAAGGAAAGAGTATTAAAGGCAGCTAGAGAGAGCAAAAAGATCACCTACAAAGGAAAACCCATCAGGCTATCATCAGACATCTCAGCAGAAACCTTACAGGTCAGAAAGGAGTGGCATGATATATTCAATGGAATGAAACAGAAGGACCTTGAACCAAGAATACTGTATCCAGCAAGATTATCATTTAAATTTAAAGGAGGGATTAAACAATCCCCAGATAAGCAAAAGTTGAGGGAATTTACCTCCCACAAACTATCTCTACAGTGTGTTTTAAAAGGACTGCTCTAGATGGAAGTATGCCTAAGGCTAAATAGCTGTCACCAGAGAAAATAAAACCACAGCAAAGGAAGTAGACCAAATAAATACTAAACAAATGCAAAATTAAATCAGCTACCCACAAAGTCTGTTAAGGGATATACAAAGAATACAGAATATGACACCTAACCTATAAAGAGTGGAGGAGGAAGAAAAAGGAGAGAAAAAAGAATCATGAGACTGTATTTATAATAGCATAATAAGTGAGTTAAGGTAGTCTGCTATATAGCAAAGAAGCTACCCTTGAACCTTTGGTAACCATGAACCCAAAGCCTGAAAAGGCAATAAGTACATATCTATCAATAATCACCCTAAATGTAAATGGACTGAATGCACCAATCAAAAGACATAGTGTTAGAGAATGGATAGAAAAGCAAGACCCATCTATATGCTGCCTACAAGAGACTCACTTAAAACCCAAAGACATACACAGACTAAAAGTGAAGGGATGGAAAAAGATATTTCATGCAAAAAATAGGGAGAAAAAAGCAGGTGTTGCAGTACTTGTATCAGACAAAATAGACTTCAAAAGAAAGACAAAGAAGGACATTACATAATGATAAAGGGGTCAGTCCAACAAGAGGATATAACCATTATAAATGTCTACGCATCCAACACAGAAGCGCCAGCATTTGTGAAACAAATACTAACAGAATTAAAGGAGGAAATAGAATGCAATGCATTCATTTTAGGAGACTCCAACACACCACTCACTCCAAAGGACAGATCAACCAGATAGAAAATAAATAAGGAGACAGAGGTACTGAAAAACACATTAGTACAGATGGACCTAACAGACAGCTATAGAACATTCCACCCAAAAGCAGCAGAATGCACATTCTTCTCAAGTGCACATGGAACATTTTCCAGAACAGATACTAGGCCTCAAAAAGAGCCTCAGCAAATTTAAAATGGTTGAAATTATACCAACCAACTTCTCAGGTCACAAAGGTATAAAACTAGAAATAAATTGTACAAAGAAAACAAAAAGGCTCACAAACACATGGAGGCTTAACAGCATACTCCTAAATAATCAGTGGATCAATGACAAATTAAAACAGAGATCAAGCAATAAGTGGAGACAAATGAAAACAACCGCGCAGTGCCCCAACCTCTGTGGTATGCAGCAAAGGCAGTTCTAAGAGGAAAGCATATAGCAATCCAGGCCTATTTAAAAGAGGGAAGAAAAATCCCAACTGAATAGTCTAAATTCACAATTATTGAAACTTAAAAAAAAATCACAAATGAGGCCCAAAGTTAGGAGAAGGAGGGACATAATAAAGATCAGAGAAGAAATAAATAAAATTTAGAAGAATAAAATAATAGAAAAAATTAATGAAACCAAGAGCTGGTTCTTTGAGAAAATAAACAAAATAGATAAAACCCTAGCCAGACTTATCAACAAAAAAGAGAGTCTACACGCATAAAAAGAATCATAAATGAGAAAGGAAAACTCACTACAGACACCACAGAAATACTATGAAAAATTATATGGTAACAAACTGGATAACCTACAAGAAATGGCCAACATTCTAGAAAAATACAACCTTCCAAGACTGACCAAGAAAGAAACAGAAAATCTAAACAGACCAATTACCAGCAACGATATTGAATATGTAATCAAAAAACTACCCAAGAACAAAACTCCCGGACCAGATGGATTCACCGCTAAATTTTATCAGACATTTAGAGAAGACATAATACCCATTCTTCTTAAAGTTTCCCAAAAATTGGAAGAGGAGGGAATACTTCCAAACTCATTCTATGAAGCCAGCATCACTATAATACCAAAATCAGGCAAAGGCACCACAAAAAAAGAAAACTAAAGACCAATATCCCTGATGAACATAGATGTAAAAATACTCAACAAGATATTAGCAAACCAAATTCAAAAATACATCAAGAGGATCAAACACCATGATCAAGTGGGATTCATCTCAGGGATGCAAGGATGGTACAACATTCGAAAATCCATCAACATCATCCACCACATCAACAAAAAGAAGGACAAAACCCACATGATCATCTCCATAGATGCTGAAAAAGCATTCGACAAAATTCAACATCCATTCATGATAAAAACTCTCAACAAAATGGGTATAGAGGGCAAGTACCTCAACATAATAAGGGCCATATATGACAAACCCACAGCCAACATTATACTTAACAGTGAGAAACTGAAAGCTTTTCACCTAAGATTGGGAACAAGACTGGGATGCCCACTCTCCCCACTTTTATTCAACATAGTACTGGAGGTCCTAGCCACGGCAATCAGACAAAACAAAGGAATACAAGGCATCCAGATTGGTAAGTAAGAAGTCAAACTGTCCCTGTTTTCAGGTGACATGATACTGTACATAACAAACCCTAAAGTCTCCACTCTAAAACTACTAGAACTAATATCTGAATTCAGCAAAGTTGCAGGATACAAAATTAATACACAGAAATCTGTTGCATTCCTATACACTAATGATGAACTAGCTGAAAGAGAAATCAGGAAAACAATTCCATTCACAATTGCATAAAAAAGAATAAAATACCTAGAAATAAACCTAATCAAGGAAGCAAAAGACCTATACCCTGAAAACAAGACACTCTTAAGAGAAATTAAAGAGGACACTAACAAATGGAAATTCATCCCATGCTCTTGGCTAGGAAGAATTAATACTGTCAAAATGGCTATCCTTCCTAAAGCAATCTACAGATTCAATGCAATCCCTATCAAAATACCGACAGCATTCTTCAGGGAATAGGAGCAAATCGTTTTACAATTCATATGGAACCACAAAATACCCCAAGTAGATAAGGCAATCTGAGAAGGAAGAATAAAGCAGGGGGGGAATATGCTCCTCAACTTCAAGCTCTACTACAAAGCCACAGTAATCAAGACAATTTGGTACTGGCACAAGAACAGACCCATAGACCAGTGGAACAGAATAGAGAGCCCAGATATAAACCCAAGCATATATGGTCAATTAATATATGATAAAGGAGCCATGGATATACAATGGGGAAGTGACAGCCTCTTTAACAACTGGTGTTGGCAAAACTGGACTGCTACATGCAGGATAATTAAACTGGATTACTGTGTAACTCCATACACAAAAGTAAACTTGAAATGCATCAAAGACCTGAATGTAAGTCATGAAACAATAAAACTCCTGTTTGAAAACATAGACAAAACTCTTGAATATAAACATGAGCGACTTTTTCATGAACATATTTCCCCGGGCAAGGGAAACAAAAGCAAAAATGAACAAGTGATATTATATCATACCTAAAACTTCTGTCCAGCAAAGGACACCATCAATAGAACAAAAAGGCATCCTACAGTATGGGAGAACATATTCATAAATGACATATCTGAGAAGGGATTGACATCCAAAATATATAAAGAGCTCATGTGCCTCAACAACTAAAAAGGAAGTAACCTTATTAAAAAATGGGTTAAGGATCTGAACAGACAATTCTCCAAGGAATAAATTCACATTGCCAACAGGCACATGAAAAGATGTTCCACATCGCAAATCCTCAGAGAAATGCAAATTAAAACCACAATGTGATATCACCTCACACCAGTTATAATGGCCAACATAGAAAAGACTAGGAACAACATATGCTGGCAAGGATGTGGAGACAGGGGAACCCTCCCACACTACTGGTTGGAATGTAAATTAGTTCAACCATTGTGGAAAGCAGTATGGAGATTCCTCAAAAACCTAAAAATGGAAATACCATTTGACCCAGGAATTCCATTCCTAGGAATTTACCCTGAGAATACAGGATCCCAGATTTAAAAAGATGTATGCACCCCTATGTTTATTGCAGCATTATTTATAATAGCCAAGAAATGGAAGCAACCTAAGTGTCTATCGGTAGATAAATGGATAAAGAAGATGTGGTTCATATACACAATTGATTATTATTCATTCATAAAAAGAAAAAAAATCCTAACGTTTGCAACAACATGGATGGAGCTAGAGGGTATTATGCTCAGTGATATAAGCCACGTGGAGAAATACAAGTACCAAATGATTTCACTCATCTGTGGCATATAACATCAAAGCAAAAACTGAAGGAATATAACAGCGGCAGACTCACAGAAGCAAAAACTGGGCTAACATTTACCAAAGGGAAAGGGACTAGGGAGTGTGGGTGGGAAGGTAGCGATAAGGGCATTAAGGGGCATTATGATTAGCACACATAATGCAGGGGGTCCACAGGGAAGGCAGTATAACACAGACAAGACAAGTAGTGACTCTATAGCATTTTATTATGCTGATGGACAGTGACTGTAATGGGGTATGTGGTGGGGACTTGATAATGGGGGGAATCTAGTAACAACAATGTTGCTCATGTGATTGTATATCAATGATATCTTAATAAAAAAAAACTTCCAATTTCCTGAGTGCCCTGATGTCTTTTGTTATTCATAATAATCCCCTTTCAGCCAATTTATGCAATGATGTGACTCTCATAGTGGGGCCTCTAGATAGCTTCGACCTGGGGGCTGATTGACAGTAAAACCAATCATGTGATTAGAGGGTTGCAACTTTCAGTCCCACCCCCTCACCTTCAGAGAGGGGAGAAGGGCTGGGGACCTTCCTGAATGGTGAACATATTGATGTGCTGGGAAGGTGATGTAATCTGTCTTCATGGGGACAGAGGGTTTTGTGCTTGGGATCCCTGCTCCATGTACCTGTACAACTGGCAGTTTATTTTCACCCTTTATAATAAAAGGGTAGTTTTTAGTATAGCATTTACTTGAGTTTTGTGAATTGTTCTAGTGAATTATTGAAGCTGCAGTGTGTCAGGGTAACCCCTGAATTTGTAGCCACACCTATTGGTCAAAAGTGTGTTAATCTGCCAAAGTCCTAATCTGGAGTATAAAGTGGGGACAGTCCGATAGCACGGATCCCCTTAACCTATGGGGTCTGTGCTAAGTCTGGGTAGTTTACTTGTATTGTAGGACACCCAGTTTGTTTTAGAAAGTAGATGTTGGAAAGCACAACCCTACCAAGATTCAAAGTAGGAGACATGGACTCCTACCTCTTAAGAGGAATATGTATCAATACTCCTTCCATGTGTTTTCCAGCTTTATTGAGGTATAATCGACCAATTATATTACAATTTATAAAATGTACCAGGTGATGATTTGATATATGTACACCTTGTGACAGGATTCCTACCATCAAGTTAATTAACATATCCATCACCTCACACGTTTATTTTACGTTTTCTTTTTTGATGAGAACACTTAAATTCTATGGTCTTAGCAAATTTCAATTACATAATACAGTATTACCAACTATAATCACCATGTCATACATTAGGTTCTCAGACATTTTCACTTCATAAGTGATAGTGTATCCTTTTACCAGTCTTTCTCTATTTCCTCCATTCCCTGGCAACCATTATTCTACTCTTTGTTTCTATGAGTTCAACTTTTTTTTTTTAAGTTTCTACATATAAGTGATACCATGCAGTATTTGTCTTTCTCTGGCTTATTTCAACTTAACATAATACCCTCAATTTTCATCCATGTTGTTGCAAATGGCAGGATTTCCTTTTTTTAAGTCTGAATAATATTCCATTGTAGGTATGTGTGTGTGTGTGTGTGTGTGTGTGTGTGTGTGTGTGTGTGTGTATACTGGTTTCCATACACTGTCTGAAAACCAATATATGTATTGGTTTCCATATACTGTCTGAATGATCTATCCATTGTTGAAAATGGGATAGTAAAGTCTCCTACTATTGTATATATATAAGCATTCAACTTAAATGACACACTAGATCAAGTGGACCTAAGAAACAAGGTATGTTTTGATTTCTCTTTTGATTTCTTCTTTGATCCATTGGTTGTTCAGGAATGTGTTGATTAATTTCCATGCATTTGTGAAGTTTTCTTCTCTTAATTGATTTTTAATTTGCTATCATTGTACTGGGTAAAAATGCTTGATATAATTTCAGTCTTCTTAAAAATTTTAAGACTTGTTTTGTGTCCTAACATATGATCTCCCCTGGAGAATGTTCCAAGAATGCTTGAAAAAAATGTGTATTTTGCTGCTGTTGGGTGGAATGTTCTCTGTATGTCTATTAGGTCCATCTGGTCTAAGGTATCATGTAAGTTTAATGTTTCCTTATTGATTTTCTGCCTGAATTATCTATCCATTGTTGAAAATGGGATAGTGAAATCCCCTACTTTTATTGTACTGCTGTCAATTTCTCTCTTCATTTCATTTAATAATTACTTTATATATTTATGTGCTTCTATATTTGATAGATAAATATTTACAATTGTTATATCCTCCTGAAAAATGACCCCATTATCATTATTTAATGACCCACTTTGTCTCTTGTTACAATTTTTGGCTTAAAGTCTACTTTGTTAACAATATAGCTGTCTTTGCTTTAAATATAGCTCTCCTTGCTTTCTTTTGATTTCTATTTCCATAGGATATCGTTTTCCATTTCTTCACTTTCAGTCTATTTGTATCCTTCAATCTGAAGGGGCTCTCTTGTGGGCAGCATATAGTTATGTCATTTAAAAAAAATCACTCTGTGTCTTTTGACTGGAGAATTTAGTTCATTTACATTTAAAGTCCTTATTGCTACATATGGACTTACTACTGCCATTTTATTAATTGTTTTCAGGCTCTTTTGTGGATCCTTTGTTCCTTCCTTCCTCTATTGCTCTCTTCCTTTGTGATTTGATGATTTTCTATGGTGGTATGCTTTGATTCTTTTTATCTTTTTTTATATACACTATAGGTTTTTGTTTTGTGGTTACCATAGGCCTACATAAAATATCTTATAGTTATAACTATGTATTTAACCCAATAAGCTTACCTTTAATACATACAAAAGCTCTACATTTTTACACTTGCTTTCCCCATTTTAAGTTTTTGATGTCAAAATTTACATCTTTTTATGTTGTGTATCCATTAACAGATTATTGTAGTTATATTTAGTTTTCATGCTTTTGTCTTTTAACCTTTATACTAGAGCTCTAAATGATTTACTATTACAACATTAGAATATTCTGAATTTAACTATATATTTACTTTACCAGTAAGTTTTATACTTTCATGTTTTCATATTATGAATTGGTGTTCTTTTGTTTCAGCTTGAAGAGTCTTCTTTAACATTTCTTGTAAGGCCATTCTGATATGATGATGAATTCCTTCATCTTTTGTTTATCTGCAAAACTCTTTATTTCTTCTTCAATTGTGTAGGATAACTGCTGGGTATCATATTCTTGGTGAGCAGTTTTTTTCTCTCAGCACTTTGAATATATCATTCCACTTCTTTCTGGCCTGCACACTTCCTGCTGAAAAATCTGCTGATAGTCTTGGGGGTGGTGGTTGGGGGTGTGTGTGTTTCTCTTTTATGTAACAAGTTACTTTCTCCTACCATGTTTTAAAAACACCACACATCTATCCCTTTAAACTATATATTATGAAATGGGATAACTGTAGTTCTTTACACATATTTATTAATTCATATGCTCATTTACAAATCCATGCCTTTGCTCATTATGTGTTTTCTTTGCTAGAATATCTTCTGTCCTTATTCACCTGGTTAATGGAGGACAAGGGCCATGTCTTATTCTTCTTTTTCTTATTCTTTATTCCCAATAAAATTTAATAAGAGTCAAAGTCAGTTATGATTTTAAGTTTCTTTGTTGTTGAATATTTAGGACTTTGTATTTATGCTGCAAATATCTCTGAAACATGTTAGTTTAGAGATTTCAATGACTTGTTATGCAAGCAGTTACTCGTCCCTCCTCTGTGTATGTAGATATTTTCAGCCAATCAGAACGCTCTACCCACATAGGCCTTAAATTGACTTCAGAATAGTTTTCAACACAAACTTCAAATTTTTCATCAGAAAATAACCTTTCTTGATGATTTGATTTTTATACCAATTAAGCTACTGCTCTAAATGTAGTATTAGAGGAGATAGAGTTGTTAGGCATCAATCATAAAGAAGAAAACTATAATAAATTGAATCTTTATTACACGTTACAAGATTAGTAATCAGTAGTTACCTAACATAAGTCATTACCAGTAGTTACCCAACATAAGTGTTATCCCCATTATACAAATGAGCCAACTGGAATTAAGGGGTTAAAATAATTTGTCTAAGGCCACACAGGTAGTAAATAGGATACAGCCTGCATTTAAACACAAGCAAATCTATTTCAAGAGTGCCTTCATTTGTCTCTCTTTGGAATGCCACCCAACTCATTAACAGCTTTACCCCCATATAAAACAACTCCCTTGTCTCCCACTTGGCTGCTGGACGCTGGTGTCTTCATCAGGGTTCATTAGTGACAGTGAAGTGATTTAAGAGGCATGTGGTTCCTTGTCTATTTATTTATTTCCTCCTTTGGGTTAGCCTGAGTAAGAATTAATTTTCTAATTATCTCAGAAGCAAAAGTAGAAGTGGAAGTAAGCTTCAATGCTATCTCCTATCCACCCCCTACCCCTTGCCCTGATCCCAGTAAGATAAAAGCTGAAGGGATTTAATGGTTACTTTCTCTTCCCTTAAGGTAGTGGCCAGCAAGGAACTAGCCTACCAGCAGTGGCATGGATCAAGTTCAGACTCTGTTACTTTAGCATGAAAGAGAGAGGTGTGTGGGGGGGGTTGGGGGGATTGGGGGAGTGTCATTGGGCTTTTCCTTCATGAAGCTTACTGAATTTTATCCTGATTCTTGCTGGCAGGGCCAGGAAGTAATGGCTAGGCTGCCTTACTATATTAAATGTAATTCAAGATTTAGTTGCTGTGCCACTCAGGCACAAATCCTTTTAATATATATATTTAAATAGATATGTATTTATATATTTTATATAGGCTAAGCTAACCCTCCCATTTTAAAAGCAGTATTGTTGCCTCAACTCAAATTGCTCTATTAGAATCAATGGTACCAAGCAGCTTTTTATCTAAGGCTGGCAGGTTTCAATTACTTTGGGAGACAATCTGGCAACTGAAGATAGAAATTCTCACTGCAAAGTGGTATTCACTAAGAATTTCATCCCATGGGGGATTGTCTAGAGGAATCCTACAGATATATTGTCCTTTTCCAAAATATGGGGCATACGTATAGTCTATGTGTGTGTGTGTGCCTTCAGTGACTAAATATTAAAAGTGCAGGAATGTACATTTAGACACCCTCTGCTGTGATCATAGAGCATCTTACAGAAATATCAGAGCACTTAACTTACTGAATTGTTACTCTCTATATATCTACTCATTTTCTAGATCTTAAACTGTAAGAGCATTTTCACAGTAGTAGTTATAGTAATAGTGTTACTAATACAACTACTAATAAGAACTAATTTACTGAGAATGGACCATGTGCTAGATAGATACTGTCCCAGCTACACCTATTCACTTATTTTGTCCTTACAGCTGATTCTTTGATGTGGATATTTTAATATCCTAGCAATTCAGGAAATTTTAAGAATAGTGGTAATTCTCATGGACAGAATCTGAGTTGGGCTAGGGGCCTAGTCTGCAGGAATTTGGTTACCCTCCAGTTAAAAACCCTTAGACTTAATTAGCTGTACACATAAGCCAAAAACTCAGGTAGCCAAGACTAGAGTTGAACAGGGCAAATAAAGAAGCTGTGTGTATACCTGAAAGAGTATGACATTGGAGACGACCAATTTGGTTTAAACTTTTCTTTGAAGGCTAGGAATAAAAGCAATGTGTAAAAGGGGCAAATATTAGCACCAACTTGTAGAACTGTTGCAAAAATGAGGGTGGCTCCCATTGTAGCTGGCACCAGTTATTAGTGGGATAAGAATATTTTAATGTTTCTAGGAATGAAGATATAAAGGAACAGAGGCCTCTCCATCCATGGGCTACTAGGAGGAAGGTAGATGGAGATGGGGACAAGGAATGATTAAGGAAAAGCAGAACAAGAATTCCTTATGGGAGATGTGCACTTGGGTCCGGGTATCAAGACTGAGGAAGATGTAGGCCAAGGGCGTTGTTAAGAATGAAGTCACTCTGAGAGGGACCACCATTCTGATATAATTGGGACCATAAACACAAACTCAGAAAAATTACCTTTCCCTGTCGGCCCAATAAGATGAAGACCAGGATCCCTAAGAACCAGGGCAAAGCAAAGTGAACTGAACTGAGGTTAAGTAGGGTGTAAATAGCAAAGAAGGAATTTTGGCCCAGGTTTGTCTGGATTCAGGTCCACAGGAGTCAGTACTTTCAAAGCATGAACCAATCGTGAGAGATGTAAAAATGATGATTTTTCCCTTTTCTTCACAGTAGCAATTGAGAACAGCAGCTATTACATAACTAACATTTTGGTAATCCTTTAGTTAGATTCTTATGCATCTTTAAAAAGGCATAGATTAATGGAGGAAAAGGTGCTACAGATTAATAAATTGACACATTTTATAATTCCTGGGTCCTACTCTGTGGCAGTGTTCAGTGAATGCAAGCTCAATAAATACTGGTTCAGGGCTCACATTTCCCTAACTACAGTCTGACAATGCAAGAAGTACAAGCACCATGTTTTTTTTTCCTTTTAGAATTAAAGGGAAATGAGTGAGCTTTTTCTTTTTTCCTTAACATTGGTTATGTAAAACAAATATTTATGATAATTCTAAAAGCTTGTTTCAGTGAAAAAATAAAGCAATTTCTAAGACAAAGGAGACAAATGGTGAAATTAAGACAGCTGAATGATTAAAATGTACACACACAAGATCAAAAAGCATGGTTAAACTACATACTGAAATCACAATAAAAGAGAATTTTATTCCCAAATAATTAAATATCTTTAAGTATATTTCTTTTCTATAAAAGCAAATTTAAAATCTTTTTTGGTCTTTTTCTTTTCTCAGAAAAAAAAATGTTGACAGATTATCATCAACACGCAGAGTTCTCACAATTGTTTGGTTTTATTTGTTCATAAAAATGTCTAGTAAAGACTGTGCTTGAATTTGCAGATCTACTTATTATTTATATGGTGTGGGCAGGCAAGAGTGAAGACATGAAGTTCTGTAGCTCACTCAATAATAGCCATAGCTAACATTAATTGAGCATTTACTAAGTGTCAGGGACTATGTTAATGCTTCAGATGGATTGTCTACCTCAATTAACTCTATGAATTAAATATGAGAAAACTGAAATGTAAAGAGATTAACTTAATTTCCCAGAATCAAATAATTAGGAAGTGTGTAGGATAAAGATTCAAAACAGCTAGAGTCTACACTCCTAGCCAAGCGTTATATTCATTTTCTAATCAGATTGAGGACAAATTATCAATCCAGGCCTTCACAACCACTGTTGCTACACCATTGAAAAAAATCTGGTATCTCTTAAATTTGCAGTGGAAGGTATTTTTTAATTAGTTTATGTTATTAGTAACTGAAAACTTTGAAACAAGGTTTTTATTATTATTAATATAATACAATAACAATTTTAAAGAATGAGACAGTAACACCAAACATTTACTGGGAATTTTCATATGCCAGGAGTGGTATTTGAAGAATATCTGTGGTTTTTGCTTTTCCTTTGGACATTTGCTACTCCAACCAGTTGGATACTATGAATGCGGGGATGAACAAAATAGATTTAGCTCCTATACTCAAAAAGGCTTCCCATCTAGTGCTATTTATGGGGGAAAATTCATATTTATGGGAGACTTAACTAACATTTGTGCAGCACTTTACAAGGCAAGTTTTCTCATGTCTACTCTTTTATGTGATCCTAAAAACAATCTAGAGATGCAGTATTACAAATAAGAGCCAACAGATAAAGAAATTAAGGCTTAGATAAGGAAAAGATTTGTCAAAGATTATATCTCTAGCAAGGAAGTGAATCAACACTTACAAATTACTTCTTAGAAATCTCATTTATTCATTCAACAAATATTTATTGGCCTTTAGGGGCTAGGCACTGTGCTATCTACTGAGTATACAAAGGGGACTGCTCTTTGAGCCTCCTGTGTCCCGCAATATCAGAAGCCACTTTTCCATATGGACTGCTTTCTTTCCTTTACCTGGTAAATCTTGTCTTCCAGATTCAAGTTGATGATCCTTAACACAGCCTTCTCTGTCCTTAAATGGCCCACACAAACTTCTGCTTTGCGGTATGTATTAGCTTTATAATCATATACTATTTATGTACATATTTCCTAAATATATGGATTTCTAGTCAGACTGGATGCTCCCAGAGGGGAGGGACTGACTGTGTTGACTATGTGTCACTTAATATGTATCAGTTTCTGGCACATAGTATGTGCCCAGCTAATTGTTTGAGTGAACAAATGAATGACTTGTAAAAGTCCCCTAAACACATGTCACAGTAGTTATTTAATTTGCAGATTATGATGGGTATCATTAAATCTTTTTTCCAGAAGAGGAAAACTGGATTCTGAGAGCTCAGTAGGGTACCCTGTGGTGACCTAGCTAATCGTTGGCAGAGCTGGGATAAGAACCTAGCTCAACATGGTATTCAAGCCAGTGTTCCTAAAAACCGTAACAGATTTTATTCATGTCCTCACAGAAGTAATTTTTCTGCAAACGACCATTTCCTCCTCTATTTGCATCTTATAAGCAACTTACATGGACCTATAGGGTCTTTCTCACAGGTCCACAGCTTGATGCCCAACTTTATATTTCCTGTCCTTCTATTTCCAGCTTACTGTCCAAGCAGCACACAACAGGAGTTGATCAGGAAGGAAAGGCTGTAGGGAAAGAATCTGTAATTAAGTAAACGAGCAATAGCAGACAGTGTCCACAGGCAGCACCACCTGGACCGTCCTTCTAGCCAATGTAAATGTGACCCTCCAGAGGCCCGGGTGTGGGGGTGTTAGAGGCCTCAGCTGCTGCAGCAGAAATCACTTCGGGGAGATGTGAAGAGGGCTGGGGAGAGATGATTTTGTTACATGGAACATTGTTCCCTGGGCAGAGACTGCAGGCCTGGTCTTCAAAAGCCTGCTGTTGTTTTGTGTATTCATAAGCAATTTGGAAATGCCATCAAGTCAACTTTATTTCTTTGCTCTCTGGGAATACACAGACGTTGCCCATAAATAATACCCTCTGAGGCTGAAAGTTTCTATAAGGTGTGCATTGCACTGGGCTTAACTTCAAATGCACAGGAGCCAGAATTTTTAATGATTTTGATTTTGTTTTTTTTTTATTTTAATATAATTCAGAATTTTTAATGAACTTTATTTTAGAAAGCTTATTGTTTTTTTCTAATTATAAAAGAAATGCACACTCATTGTAGAAAGATGTGTGAAGTTATAGACGAGTACCAGTAAATGAAAAAAAAACCTGTGACCCAAGTTTTCTTCTATATTCATCACATAATTCACTCCATATTTTTCAGGAAATATCCTCAAGTCTGTCTCTCATGTTTACTAAAATGCAATGTTTTTTTTAAGGAGCTTGGGCACTTGATCATTAGGTATCTTATGAGGCATTAGCACCCTCAAGCTCATTGTTGCATTATGTCCTCTTCTAACTCCAATATACTCAGTGAAATCTTGGTAAGTAACAATGCTGTGACTACTCTTTCCAGAGTTCATGAGTTCATACGTCATGATTCAGATTTATTCAGTTTTTACTCTCTCCTGGACTTACCAGCCAAGTCCTTTCTAGGACTTTGTGCATAATTACACCCTTCAGATAACTGTAAAACTAACTCTATAAGCATGTTACTTATTAGGAGTCAAGATCTGCTGAATCTCCAAATGGTCAGGAATGCATGATTCAGTGAAAGAAAGAGTTGAGGAATGAATGAACTGATATCTGAGTGGATGTAATGACTTGTGTTGGAGTCTTCAGTTAAGTGTGCCTTAACTTCAGTTTCCTTTCTGCAGTTTTCTAAGCAGGTGTGGGACGCTTTCACAGTGGTTCTGGACTCAGGGGTGATTTTTGCCTCTCAGGAGACACTTTGCAATATGACATTTGGCATTTTTATTTTTATGAATGGGGAGTGGGTGTGCTACTGGCACCTAGTGGGTATGATCCAGGGAAGTCAGTAAACATCCTACAGTGCATGGGATTTCCACCTGCACAGCAAAGAATTATCCAGTTGTCCGTTATCCACATGTCAGTAGTGCCGAGGCTGAGAGACCCTGATTCAGCGTAATGGGGATGGTTCACTGGCCTCACAGGGGAGAGTAGAAGCATAGAGACGACTGTTAGAGTGAGCAAAGTGAGTATCTCCAGGTCAAACATGCCCTTCCTGTGTGCAGATAAGCAAGATTATAAAAGTGACAATAAAACAATGCCATCTCTTCTGCAGAGAAAAAAAAAACATCTTCTTTTCTTGGCACAGATGGTCATAGGCCTGTAAATCTGCCATTCTTTCAGTAATCACATGAAAAAAATGGATGATTTAGAGCAGTTATAAGGTTTATCTCACAGAAAGAAAGTGTGGGTGTCTAAAGAAGAATAGTAAACATAAATTCTGTTTTACATCTGAGAAGCAAAGCAATTTAGAGTATAACACAGCTTCCATCTGAACTAAGGCTGAAAGGGAGGTGTAAGATATGGTCAATGATTTTAAATGATTTATGTGGATTTCTGTAAAAGAAATACAAAGGCCTTCATACAGCCAGGCCCTCCTGATGTGCCATAATAGAATTTTATACTGGTTTTCCCACAGTCAAATAAAGTTCAGTGGTACAGATAGATTGTTACCTTGTATTAGTACTTTCTAGGCTGCCTGTCAGAATGCTTTATTCTAAGAGACAGATTTACATTTCACAAGGAAATGATTTCTAATGCTCTTCCATTAATAATTTCTCATTGAGAAAAAGCCATATTCAGTCATTCCACCCATAGATTGGGAGATTAGTCCAAAATGGGCTCTGTAAATGAAATACTTTTTTGGCATTTAAATAGGCAATAGTATTTTAATGTTGTCAAAGAGAACACAAGAAAATGATTGATCTCTTTACATAAAATTCTACTTGAATTTTCCTTTGGTTTTCCATCAGCATGAAATCAGCTGAAGGAGAATATCCTTAACAATTCATGATGACCAAGCACGTAGCTGCTGATGCAATGTATGTTATCTGCATATATGTGCAGGGTACTCAGAGTACCTAGGGGAGAAGCTCATAAATAGGAAGAAATAATATACTGCTTGTTTGGAACCACCTTCCTCCTTCCTTCCTTTCTCGTCATAAATAAGTTCTTTTACTTCCTCAGCAACTGGTTATGGAGCACTGCAGTGATCCCGGTGCTCTTCTAAGATCAGAGGATACAACTGTGAAGATCAAAGCAAATAAACAAAAATGGCTCTATTTCCATGTGCCGAGAACTGTCCAGGGTACTGAATGGGTGGATTGTCAAGTTCATGTGGAAGGAGAATTTGCAGAGAATGGCATTCCAGAAAAGGACAGGACCAAAAATTGGGACCCTGGCACTTATTAAGTATTACAGCTCATCAGCTCTGTGACCTTGGTTGAAATCTTGAACCTTTCCTATAAAGTTATTTTACAGATGTAAAGTCAAAGTCGTATTTAAGTGAGGTTTCTTATTTAATGAAAAGGTGGCCTCCAATAAACATTTAACTCAATTCAATACAATAAGCATTTATGAAATAACTACATGAACTAAGTGCATATTGGCAGTGAGGACTGAAATACAAAAAGAATAAGTCCTTGCCATCAAGGAACTGACAACAAGAAAAATAAAATATATGAACTCCTATTTGACTGTTAGTTAAAGGAAACCTGTTATCACAACATTTGATAAAACGGAAGAAAACTTTATAGGTAATCTTCTAGTGGCCACATATATGTTTCTATGCATATATATAGAGGCTACATAGTTATCAGACCCTCAGTGGAACATTTTTTCTGCTTGCTTTTCCAGATCCACTTTGCACCCTTTACCTCCCTGTCTTTGTGCTATAAGAGGCTGACCTGTATAGGCTATATACATGGAAAGGAGGGTGGAGAGGAAGTGTGGGCTATTTAATCTCCTGGATCCTTACTCTGATATGCTGCAGGCTTGTTCTCTCTTTCAACTGAAGTTCAGAGCTACCATCGAATGGTACAAAAAGGACACAACCCTGTCCATTTTGAGCAAACCTTTCCCTCTTCTTACCCAATCAGTCCTAGGGGTTGAAATAGAGCTCCAGGATACTGTAATATTTTCCATAGGTTCTATATCCTCTTTCTCACATTTAAAAAAAGACTTTATTAAATTCTTCTCACATTATCCTAATCTCAAAGTGCCACACGTTTCCAGCTGGTATCCCTTTTGATGTAGACTTCAAATCACCTTATAGTGCTATGTTACCTTAAGCAACCATTTACTGAATATTTACTATGTCAGCCAATACAAGTACTATGCAAGTTTTCTCTTTTAATATTCTGATAAGAAATAATAACTTCTTCATTAGAATCTATAATTTTACCAAGGTCTTAAAAGTCCATGATCTTTCCACTAATTTCTGCTTACAATAGAAATAGTGTCACATTATAAGGCTATAAAAACTTCTGGGGTAGTGGAGTATGAGATTTAGGAGGTAGGCAGGGGCCTAATTATGGTGAAGGTGATGTTGATAATGATTATAGTGGCTTAAAAACTTTAAAATTTATAGAGCACGAGTATAACACAGAGAAGACAAGTAGTGATTCTATAACATCCTTCTGTGCTGATGGACAGTGACTGCAATGGGGGTATGTGGTGGGGACTTGATAATAGAGGGAGTCTAGTAACCATAATGTTACTTATGTAATTGTATATTAATAATAGCAAAAAAAAAATTAAAAAGTTCAGCAGTGACCAAAAAAAAATATATATATATATATAAATAGAAAAAAAAATTTATAGAGCACATATGATCTAAGTGCTATGTGGCCCGTGTCATTTACTTTTCACAGTGAATTTATGATGTATTGATATCCCCGTTTTTCATATGAAGTTCCACAAACTCACTCCTGTACTTTTGCTCCTGTCGCCATCTCCCACACCTTTTCACTACTCCACTTTACTTCAACTCTTAGTTGTATCAAATAGTATCTTTCTGTCTCTCCTGGAAACTCTTGTTTAGTCCTTGGATATTGCCTCCTCAGGTTTCAGTGGGTACACTAGTAAGATCTTCTTGATATGTAGATTGTCCAGTAAACACATTGAGATACCTTTTGAGGGAGCGGTGGTGGTATTTAAATTAATTAAAAATTAAAAAAAAAATTTAAATACCAATACAGGTGTTAATACAGGTAGCTTTTAAAAAATTCAGATATATTGACATACACCATTGTATTACTTTCAGGTGTACAACATAATAATTTGTTCTGTAAGTAGCTTGTGTTCAAAAACTGTCACTGTAAAAAAACGTTCTTTTAGTTCTCCTAGATGTGATTGAGAAAATGGAAGTAAACCATTGTACCTTACAGAGCCCAACTCCATATTTAATGTTTGAATAGCACCATCTTTCCCACAAATATCCTTACATATTGAGGCTGTAGAGCATGGGCTTTGAAGTATCTGCCAGAATGCTAATTTAATTATGTCTCTCATTGCAACTGTGTGACCTTCTGGTAAATTAACTGAATATCTCTGAGCCTCAGACTTCATCCCCTAACTAAATCCTACTTTCTAAGATGGCTGAAAAGATGAAATAAGCTTTTATGAAATAAGAAATATGTAAAGTGCTTAGCACATAACAAGAGCTCAAAAATACTGCTGGAAGTTTCTATTTCCAGTGTTAATTTACAGTACTCACAATCTTGCAGAGGTCAAAAATTAAATGGCTTTGGAGGTGAACTCAGAGAACACCTGAGCTTTCCCGTCAATCTCTGACGGAACGTCTCAGGATTAGATTGCTTTGAATGGCACGACACATGCCTAATACGGGGCAGTGTATGACAGCAGTTGAGAACCGTGTTAGAACACGATACTCCCGGGTTATCCTGGGGAGATAACTTCCCTTCTCTGGGCCTCATTTTTCTAACATATAAAACAAATATGGTAGTAGAGCTGTGCATAGGAAATTGTGTATTTATTATGGCACAGACTTGCAGTGAAAATTAAATTAGTAAACGCATGTAAATAGCTTAGATTAGAACATTGCCTGGATCTAATAAAAGCTCCATTAATGTTATTTATTATTATTATTATCCCCTTTCTTTCCACACTAATAGAATGAAAAAAACTGCATTAAATAAAGCAAGAATGCCTACCTAAAGACATTGGGGAAATTAACATGCATTCCTATCAATAAGACTGTACATGGGAAAGCTGGAGAATGTGTGTTTAAGACTTAAAAAATTTTTTCATGAGTCAATGAGGAACTTTCTTACTGACTTTCCTAACTTAATAATAAAATGATTGCTTCATTGCCTTTGACTTTGTCATCATGAGAAAATCATTTAAACTTACAGAATGTGAGTTATTTCATCAGTAAGCTAAAATAATTTATACCTAAGGATTAAATTAGATAGTGTGTAGGTCTGGAATATGTTTCTATGTTTCTGTACCCTAAAACCACTACACTTAATCAATTTCTTTTATTATTTTGTCCTTACCTTAGCTATTACTTCCTTCAATGCCTTTTCTCAGCAGAGGATACCTGCAGAAGACTATTGGCAGACATGGAATTGTGGAAAAGCAGTAAATGCCCATAGACCATCCTCAATAATAAGGGAACAGGAACCAATGGATATCTTCTTTTCATGCCTCCAGGGAATAATTCACCAAAGACTCCAGTGGGATCATCATGACTGACATGATAATGCACTTTTTTTCTTGGCTTTCCTTTTCCTTTATTTCATTCTCTCTGCTAACCCCTGCTTCCCATGGTCACTTCCCAAATAAGCCACTTGCACACAAGCTCTTTTCCCAGACTCTACTGTTAAAGTTAGGAAAGAAGTCCATAAATTCAACCAAAATACCAAATAGAGTGGACTTGCCTGACCTACCTCATGCTCAGTATCCTTTAATATTTTTGGAAAAAGATAATAAGCAAATCTAGGCCTTATGTCATGTAATGCTTTTGTTTGGAAGGTGCAAAAGCTACTCTGGCTATTTGTGGCACAAAGGGAATGTATAGAAAAGAGACAGGGGGCCAAATGTTAAAATTTGCATGGCAGGGAGAGCAGCCCAAAGAGAAAGAGAATTCTTGGAACATCAGAAACAGAAATTTATGGGTCATCTCTTTAAAGTATCATGATGGGGCACCTCAAAGGCAAGTACTTTTGTCTCTGTGTCCCCAGTAGAGTCATACTCCAGGAAGGGAAACTGATAGCCCCCAAAAAATCCTCGAGTTGGGGAAAGGCAGAATCCAAAGGTCAGGATAATGGGCAGATGTAATGCCTAGATCAGTTGTAAACCCCTATTCCTCTTTTATTGTTTTAGTACCTTCAGTAAGTCACTCTCCCTCTCACTGGAAGAGGGGTGAATATCCACCAGCTCTGATTTAACCTCAGACTGTGGCCTGTAATTTTGCTCTTGCTGGATCACACGTATTCTAGTCTTAACATCGTTCTCTCTGCTTCAATAGCTATTTATGCTCTAAATCTTCTGATGTCATTTTATCTGATTACAGAAAACACAACTGAAATGGCTATAATAGCTATAGTTTAAAAAGAAAAGCTGAATACTATCATATACACAAATAGGTGATAACTAGATGACAATCAAGAATATGCATATATACAGAATGGTGAAATACTATCTATGAATTAATTAGTGAATGAATGAGTCCTGGTAGGTGGCACAATCATCTTAAGGAGAAAAAAATTGTTTATAAGCGAGTCGATATTTGAAAAAGTCAGTATTGTTATTTCTTTATCAATTTCTTCAGCTTTTTCCAAATTCTATCCTAGAAGTTAGATCATCAGAATACAGGTTATAATGTTCCTCTCATCTTCAGCATTTATTGGAATTAATGTGATAGTGAATTGAATAATGTGCAAATACATTCCATAAAACTGTGGTTAAGTATATTATTCCTTGGTTAACTGTCTTCAAAAGAATTCCGAGTCAGCTGTATTAAAGAAGTCACATATGAAAGTAATATGTACGTGCTTTCATTTGTTTTCAGCATTTACTAAATAATTACTATTTGTCAAACCTTGTCCCCTTCTTGCCTTCCTTGAACCCACTGAATGCACGTCATACCCATGATTGGTGCTCCCTTTCCCTTTAGAGCCATCCCTTGTCGTGATTCTCCCTTTCTTTTCCTTCCACCTTGGCCCCTCTGATGCCTGACACCTTCATCACATTCATTTCTTATTTAGATGGATTTATGTGATGCTTCCTTCCTATGGAAAAAAAAGAAAAACGTGGGTGGGTGGAAATTTACAGGATAATTTTAAATACTTGTTTTTTTCTTTTCTTAAAAATAAGCAATTAGAAAACATAGCAGACCTAAATTTTACCCAAAAGCAGTACCTGCAATTAATTCTCGTTCTGAATGTAGTCACTTCTTCTGCTCTTTTCATTAAACTGATGATAGGTTTATGTCTCTACCTGTGCATTAATCTGCAGACATTCTCGTGCCCCTTTGATGCCAGATGGGGCATAAATCTTAAATAAATAAGTAAAGAAATATGATAAAGCATCACTACTCTGGTTATCTTATACCATAAAAATGAATCCAATAGCATATAAATATATGTGAATTCTGAAATAAAATACCATCTGCTTTTATAGAAAAAAAACTACATTAATTTTATATCACAACATGTTATCCTGTGGAAATTCAATTCAGTGATATAAATAAAGTATCTAAATATGTGGAATGCTCAAATTATCTTCCTGCTCCTTCCAAATTAAAAAAACCCCTTTTTTTTTCAATAATGTGCACTTAACTGAGTTAGATTTTAAAGTCTGGAATTGGCAGATTTCCCCAGAGTTGCATCAGATATCAGAATCAAGGGTTATTAACATTACAAAGAGCACCACAGTCCTACAGTGTCCCCTTTATCATTCTGAGCAGCTGCCTCAAGGCAACACATTTAACCTTGGGAAATGTGATAGAAATTGTGGGTAGTCAAAACCTGCCAATAGATTCTCTCAGCTGGGCTCCACTGTAAAGCTTTATTTAGCTGCAGCACAGAAGAATGATGAAACTCTTATTATCATTTGATGTTTATCATTTCCATTCATCCCTTCTCAATCCCTAAATACTATTACTTTTACTTATAAACAGCAATATTCCATTTGCTGGTAGAACCTTGTTTTGCCTACTGAGAATGTCATTTTAAATAAAGACCTTTGAGAAAGGTCTTTAAATACAGATGCCTAGATTATTTTCTTCTAGGTGTTTTAGAGCAAAATGTTAACTTTGACCTTTTTTTTTTTTGTAGAACTTTATTTTCTATTTTGGTTGGCAAAAGTTGGTGTTTGCATGATTACTTGCTTAAAATTAGAAATCTATTAGAACCAGTGCTGGTGACCTCCTAGTGAATGGGCATGCTCAAAAATGGCCTGTGCCACAACTACTGACAACCACCTTTAAAAAGGCGAATGTGGTAAGATTTCTTAAGAGACTTAAAAATCTTTTATAACTTTGATCCAGTAATTTCAGTGCTGAGAATCTATCTTCTGAAGATATTATTTATGAAGAGAATAGGCTATTATTTTATGTCTGGCGTTAAAAAAACCCCATGAATTCAATATTATAAATGAGGAAATGGAGGCACAGAGAGTTTAGCAGTTTTCCAAGATCCCACAGATAGAAAATAGAGTCAGGTCTTCAATCCAGGGGATCTAACATCAGTGTTTGAACACAAAATCACTACAACTCAACACTGTATGCAACATTTCATCTCCTAAAATATTTGTTGCCATTGTATTTATGGTGAGCCAAAAGTTAGAAGTATAAAGAGAATAGTTAAGTAAATTACATTACATATAATTTTGATATAAACAAATTTTCATATTGACAGCTTTAAAAAATAATTCTGAATGTAAGTGTATGATAAAAACATTTGTTTAAGCTGCAAATAGCAAATAAGATAAAAAACATTAAAATGTCAGGGATTGTATTTAAGTTGCACAGATATGTTTGAATCTTTATTTCACTTTTTCTTTATTTTCTATTGTAATGAGTATATTCTTGTAGAAATAATGAATTATATTTATTTTAAACATTGATATTTAAGAAATACTTCTAAGGACATTGGGAACATGTTTTTATCTTTTTAATGTTAAAATTCCTCTACTTTCTTTCATAGGTCACTGTACAGTTGCAAAAAAAGAGAAAATATTGACTTTCATCATCATTTTTAGTTGGTGCATCAAGAATTATAAGACTTTCTGATACCAGGGTCAATGTATTAATCTATCTGGAAGGTTAGAGAGAGAATAAATTTTGCTTCAGATCACAGAAGTTTATATTTACAAAAATTTCAGATTATGTACACTTAGTGGCATCTGGTGTCACACTTCATGCTAAATTTACAGTTTAAAAAATATTTTATCATTTCTACTTTAAGATTGTGGCTATTTGTGTCTGTGAGCTATCTGCTTACTCAAATACTTCTGTACCTTAGAAAATTAAGAAAAAATGCATTATTTGTCATTTAATTCATAATAAATTTGCAAGCTCTAAGAAATGCAAATAAAATTTGCAATGCCTTAAGAAATGAAGTTGATAGAGAACCTGATCAGTTTGCCAATTTACAACACATTTTATTCCAGTTCCAATGAAAAAAAAACCTACCATTTTAGGCAGATGAAAAGCCCTTACCTTGAGTGGCATATCGCTGATCCCCAAATCTGATGTTCAACTTTGACCCTATATGTCACCTGGGCCCTACATTACAGATCTAATTTTCTCACATCCCAGTTCTAACCTTGCATCTTACATCTATCGTGCTAGTTTAGAAAGATTTGGCCATTAAAGGCTGACCTGTTTCCCCTCTTTTGGTGTTCTGACTCTTTCTGTCCTTAAGACCATATCGACGGCATATACTACTCTCGTCAGAAAGTTTATTTTCTCTTGTTTTTCAATTCTGAATCCTATGTTTCTTTCAGTGTAGATAGTATTTCTCATTATTTTGCTTGCCAAAGTAAGGCTTATAAAAGCTCATGTTGGTTTCTCTTCTTTATAATCAGTGCTATTCAGTAGAACTTTCTGCAGTGGTGGAAATGTTCTGTATTTATGCTGTCTAATATGGTAGCCATTAGCCACATGTAGCTATTGAATACTCGAAATGTGGCTCATTACAAATGAGGGGCTGAATTTTTAAAAATTTAATTCTAACTAATTTAAATTGAAGTAACCACATGTAGTTGGAGGCTAGCATATTAGACAGTACAGATTTAGCAATTCCATGAAGATTAATAAAATCTTAATCTGTTGTTATGTTTAGATAGAAAATGGAACACACTGGAGCATTCATTTATTTTCTCATTCTACTGATAGCTTCCTCTTCTGTAACATTTCCATCATTTCTCCTTTCTTCTCATCAATTCCTGCCTCCTTCCCTTTCAACAAGGATCTTTGATATTTGTTTAGCCGTGTGGAGACAGGAAATCCTGAGGACCTATGGAAGAAATGGTGATTGCACAAAAACCAAATGGAGGGAACTGACTATGGGGAAAGCTCAAAACTTTCCTTCTTTTTAAATCAACTCCACCTTCTAAGAGGAGGAATTCTGTCCAAGGACAAATAGTGTAAGTTTGACAAGAGTGTCCTCTAAGGTAACTAATATTCATGAATCCAGACCAGCTAATAAATTCTCTTTATTGTGTAAGCTAGGTTGAAATTGGTTTCTATCAACTAAAAAGTTCTCCCTAATTCAAAAGGTTAGCATGAAGATCATTTGAATGATATATGTAAAATAATGTGAAACTGTGATTACTTAAAAAGTATTATTTTCTTTTTTTCCTGAATTTCATCTGACCATGCATAGTGATATGCTCTTGTACCGGATCCATTCAGCCAGTACATTCATGGGAATCCTCACGTTTTTGAGGAAAGAAATATACTGTAGAGCCCATGGTGCTTCCAAATGCTCTGCCCTGTTTCTCTTAAATACTCTGATACGTGTGAGTTGCTTTTGGATCTTATTAAGTACAGCACTGATATCTTCCTTTGGCTTGATGCCACGTGACAGGCTACAAGGTCTGCTTCAGTTTGGTGGTTTCCATGCTGGGCACAGCTGTCAGCATCATTTTGCTTTCATTTCAGAGAATCTGATGCTACTGGCAAGACATCAGAAGGCAAGCCAGAGAATAACGTGTTTCTCTTTAACAAAGGAGAAATGGAAAGATCATCTCCCAGGCCTTTTCTCTATCCCAGCTGTTTTTTGGGCAGTTCCTCCATTCCAATGATGAAAAATCAGATTTTTTTTTCTTTATTTTTCCTATTTTCATGCCCCAGTGCACAGAGGGGAAGCTGAATTGTCCCATTTTTATTACATTACTTGCTGTTTTAGCACAATACTGTGCTTGAAGTTATAGTACAAAGAGACAGCTGTTACACAGAAGGCATATGCCCTGCCTGCTGGGAACAGACTCTCCAGATTCACCCCTGAGCCATGGACTGTGAATCAACTTATTAGTCTTTTCTAAAAGGCAAATAGAAGTAGAAGGACTGTCCCCTTCAGTTATGCAGTTGACTAATGTTTGGCTCATTAATACGATTCACAATTGCAGTGCAGCAACCAAGAGAAGCTGAAATTAGTTTAGTTACAGGCAGAGGGTAGGACATTGAAAGGTCACAAAAGAGAGAAGGAATGCTACTACACAAGATGGAGAGGGAATAAATTTAAAAGTTCTTCAAGTAAGTAAAAAATAAGGAATTAGAAGTGGGGAGATAAAATTTATAAATGGTCAAAATAGTCATTGAATTGCTGTGGAAGGCCCAATATAATAAATATTCATATAAAAACCAAACAACTGAATGTGTCTTTGGACCATGTTCATAGACAAGTTAGGTCCATAATGTTGGTAGTAATGAGGTGATGTTCACTTTCCCATTGGTAATGCTCAAAATTTATTATGAACTCCACCCTGTGCTAAATGAAAGGTGAACGTAATCTTACTCATCAGGATCATTTCATGAAATAAATGTTGTTAATCCCATTTTACATATGAGTTAACTGAGACTAAGAGTAGATAAAAATGTTGCCATACCGATAAAGAGTTGGATTCGAATACAGGGTGTCTGACCCAAAACCTGTCACTGTAATCTGCAGCATTGCACAACTGGTCCTCATTAGCCAACAAGCTCTAAACTCTTAGATTCATAATCTCCAACTCATCTCCTATCCCTATCTTGTCCCTCTTTTCTCTATGAGCTTCACCATTTCTAAGGAGCAGCTGGGTACCTGGAGTAGAAGGAGGATATTGCAAAGTTGAAAGAGTTGAAACACTACCGATGGAGGGATTAGGTGGCATTAGAAAAAATTGGCAAGGGCTTGATTTATTTAGTAGTAGTGGGAAGTCCGAACTATCTGAAGTAAGTAAATAATGATAATTAAACAAAAAAAGTATTTTAAGTAACAAATTCCTTTCCTTGCTTATTTGCTGCAATTAAATATTGGTCATTTTCTGGATTTCAATAATTACTCAGAAATCTAAAATAATATTATTGTACCATCTAAATTAGCTCTCTGGAAGTATTTTTCAAGATTATATTATGAAAATGAAGACATATTATAACTCTGGGGGGGTGGGGGAGGGCAATAACCTTTGAAGCTGAAATCAGTCAAAGGGAGAAATAAAGTGGGAGAAATCCATTTATTGCTTACAAGCAGTCGTCTACATCTGCTTGCCCATGTCTCTGGCTGCAAAAGGACCCCACCACACCTCTACGGTCCAGATATACCCTCGCTCCCCCTGTAATCACCTATTGGGATGGAAATGGACTATTTCTCTCCACCCCTTGGAAACACTTATTGATATGAAGATGCACTAAGGCCAGGTGAGAGATTCTGGAAATATTGCAATTTTACACACATATGCCATGTGCTAGGATAGTTCTACTGGAAGCTATTTGGGAAAAAGTGGCCTAGGATTTCTTCCCTTATTGCGATTAAAAAAAAAATTAACTTTTTCTAGACGCAAACCACTCAGTCTTCTCTACTTTTTCTCAATGTCTATAAGAGTAAATGCTGGCAACTTTCAAAGTATGTTTGATTTTAGATAAATAAGGCTTTGCAAGTGAAGTTAAAAAGGGCTTCTGTGGACAAAAGGTCCTGTTAGTAATTTTTTTTGTTTTTTTTTAAATAGAGGTAAAATTCATATAACATAAAACTCATTTTAACCATTTAAAAACACTCAATTAATTGACTTTTAGTACATTTGTAGTATTGTGCAACCATCATTACCACCTAATTCCAGAACATTTTCATCACCCAAAAAGAAACCCCATGCCCATTAAGCCATTCCCCATTTCTCCCTCTCCCAGTCCATGGAAACCACCAATTTGATTTCTGCCTCTATGAGTTTGCCTATTTGACTGTTCATATAAATGGAATCATATAATATGTGGCCTTTTGTGTCTGATTTCTTTTACTGAGTATAGTGTTTCCAAGGTTCATCTGTGTTGTAGCATGTTTTAGTAGGGTTGAAAGAGTCAAGTTTTTCAACATAGATCGAGTGCTAACAGTATTAATTTTCATGTAATCTTGGATATATTTAGGAAATCTTCTTTCTTCTTTCATAGCACTTGTGCCATCCAAGAACAATATATAGTATATTTTTAATAAAATAGAAGGAGATGGTAATCTTAAGGAAACTACAAATATCTTTTTCCCCCATAGGGCAATAGGGAATGAAGAGATAAATTGCTAAAATGGACAGTAGAGAAAAAAGATAAATATAATAGAAATTCAAGTTAAATATATTTACTGTAGCTAAGGCTAAGACTAGTAATTGTAGTTTCAGCTTCCTGGAAGGCAATGTGAAAAGGGAGCCAGTGTATGTATACCTCTGCCATCTGATGAAATCAAAGAGTACATGCTGCCTGGCTTAAACGCTAACAGAATTGCAATATGTGGATGCTTATATAAGGAATGCTGAATCACCTAATGGAAAATGTCCTGAAAAGTATGAATAGACAGTGTGCTCTGTATAGAGGGCAGTCTAGCAGTGTTGCTGGTTAGTGTCATCCTCTCATACATGTATAACAAGTCAGAGAGAAAAGGGAAAAACCAAAGGTGAGCCAGCAGGTTCACTCAGGACTATCTTCTCGTGTACTTGCCGGACCTATGACTGACTGCTTTCTTCCCTTCTCTCCAGCCACTGGTTTTATAGTCCAGCTTTTGTGGCATTATCTCAATATTCATTGTTCAGTTTTATATAGACATCCTTTATATTAGTTACTAAGATGCTCACTTTCTGCCTTAATTTTCCTGTTGCAACTCTGTCATTTTTTCATTGGAACTGTTCTTCCACCATATTTTCATTTGCAGAGTACTCAAAACAGAGCTTGACATATTTTAAGGGCCAACACATTGTTTGTTAAATGAATATATTAGCACATACTGAAGTGCTTAAACACTTGTTCTCTGGAGTCTGACATCTTTGGGTTCCATACCTGCTCTACTACTTGTTAGCTGTGTGACCTTGGGCAAGCTATTTAGCTTTTCTGAGCTATAAAATAAGGATAAAAATCAACTTACCCCATTAGGCTATGCTAGAATTCAGTATGATTGTGCATGTCAAGTGTCTGGTTTATAGTGAATGCATAATAAATATTTCCTATAATGCTACATATATTACTACAACTCACCTTGAAAGTCTCTGGGCTATATGTTCACTCTGTGAGTCCATTAGAGCTACTTCTGTGGTAAGATTCTTAAAGTCTGACTCTAATTTTTTGGTTAGCAGATTTTAATATTTTCTCTTTAGTTAATTTTTTATTTATATTTTTCTGGAATAATAGAATTAGAGCAGAGTCTTCCTTATTAGTATGAAAATACAATAAGCAAATGAAATAATACATGTATTCAATGTTTATGTATTGAACATTCTATTATGTGGTAGGTACTATTTAGTTATCAAAGACACAATAGTGAATAATATAGCAAAAATTCCTGCCCTCTTGGATTTATACCTAATACTTACAATAGCTAACATGTGTAAAGGGCTTTTTGTGTGCCAGTAATTTCCCAAAGCACTTTATAAATAATATCCCACTTATGATTTCACTTATATGTGGAATCTTAAAAAATCAAAGGTGTAAAACAATCCCACAGAGAGTAAAACAGTGGTTATCAGGGTATGGAGAGTTAGGGGATAAAAAGATTGATGATGTTTAAGGGTACAGACTTGTGATGAATACTAAAACAATTGTAGAGATTAAATGTGCAGTTTATTAACAGACAATAATATTGTACTCTAAGCATGTGATATAAATATTGTTACAATGGCACCATATTACATTTAAATTATCAAAGTAACATAAATTTATACAATATTACATGTCAAATTTATCCACTAAAAAATGTTACCCCTTTCAATCACTTAAATGCCCTCTGACGGAGATATTATCTTCATTCTTACAAATAGGGAAACAGAAACACAGAGACACTAAGCAGTATGTCCACAGTCCAGTTGCGATGCAAAAGTGGCCAGCGGAGAATTTAACTTAGTGTGGTTCCAGAACCATGCTTTTATGCTATTATTTTATATAAATGACTTTCAGGTAGTGGGATTTGCTGAAAAGGCAAATGGGGGAAAGTAGGGCCGATTTTTGCTCAACTAATGTTGACATCATCAACTTGATACCAAAGGGTAAACTAGAATAGAGACTTGAAAGGAAAAAAAAAAATCCTTGTAATCAACACAGCTAGAGAGTACTTGGCTTTTTTTAAAAAAAGTTAAAAGCCAGAAACACTTAGGCCCTTTCTCTAATGCTTCTGAAAAACAGTTAAAATAAAGTTCCAATAATGTTATTTTTAAAAGGATAGAAAACCTTTCCAGAAAGCACTAAGTACTTTGTGAGAGTATAGGGGGCCATTAAGCTAACTGCCCTAGACATCAATTTGCATCTGAGAAAAGGTCTCCAGTACACAATTGTCTTTTCCAGACTTCGTCTCTGCTGGGTTCACATCATCTGTCCTGGGATGGGGAAAAAGCCTCAAAGCTGCAAGGATAGGATTTAGCCTGCTCTGAAATTAAGCCCCAAATAGAGTTTTCCATCTTTTAGAGAGTATTTCTATGCAAACTCTATTAATTATCCATGTGCATCACAAACAAGAGCGCAGCAAAATGCCTGGGGCAGTTTAGGTGCCTGATACAGGTTTATCTTTTTATCTTTTATTTTAAATTAAGTAAAAACCTACTTTAAAGAATTAGAAGCATTTTACTGAAAGACAAATCAATTAAAAACCGTTGACAGTTGTACCTTCAACTCAGTCCTGATATTATATTCTTCTTCTCAGCTTTCCTGATGAGCTAAGTTATTACTTCATTTAAAAAAAAATTACTCAAAATAAATTTTGATATAATACATCATAGACCTAATTTTCTTTCCCTACCAACCCACACCTATGTACTGTCCCCTAAACCAGCGTCTCCATATTTATTGCATATTTATCACTCTGCCATTTTTTAATGTCATGCTCAAGCCCTGCTTAATCAAGGAAAACAAGTTCATGTCCAGGTACAGTTTTCTCTTTCAACTCTTTTGGTATGATCTTCTAGGTTTCTTAACAATCAGATGAGCAAATTTAATGGGGGGGTGTTAAAAAGACAAAATTCAGCTGAGTGAATTTGAAGGTCAAATTGGCTTTATTAAAAAAACTCATGAACTGAGCACCATCCCATCTAGCAAATAGAAAGGAGCCTCACGGAGCTGCAGAAAAGGAAGTTTGAAAGGCAGAAAGGGAGTGGAAAAAGGAAAGTACTAGGAAAGAATCTATTGTTTCAGGCATGGTCTCTTTCCTAAGGGGAACAGAAGGGGCTTACTGGGTCTGTTACGTCACTAGAGCGGACCAGGTAATTCCATGTCGACTGGTTAAAAAATTTACATTCCTGTGGGGTTGAAACTGCAGTTAGATTAGATATTGAGTTTTGGTTTATTGATGTGGGGTTTAGCACAGGTGATTCCATTTTGTGCCTGTGCTTTTCTTTTTAATGGGGGAAAACAGTTGTAAAGCCTCAATGAATGTGAATATGAAGCAGACTGCTCAGGCTTAGCTCTCATCAAGGAATTAAGACAAAGGCATACAAGAATTAAAAAAAAAATGTACTGCATTTGATTACACTTAACATGGCTTGGAGGCAAGTTCAAGACCAAAATGGTAGCGTATTATAAAGATGATTTCAGGAACTGGGAGGGCAAGAGGTAACAACTATAGTTTCAGTCCAACTCAATCATGGGAAGAAAATGAGAGAATGCAGAAAATCAAGAGCTGCAGGGAACACAGAAACAGTTTAACAGATGCATTTCTGTTTTTGTTTGTTTGTTATTAATCCTGAGCCTAGTGTTCGGTCTCTGCTATGCCTCTTTGTCCATCCTCACCATCATTTCACTGAGTACAAAGTATGATGCTTAACTGACAGGCTCCAAAAAACACACTCAACTCTGTTGGGTCACTTTGAGCAAACCACCTAACTTCTCTCATACTGTCCTTTTATTTGCAAATAAGAAAAATACTAAAAGTCTGTATTTACTAAAAATGCTAGTCTGCTTTGAACTCTCAAATGCTAGATTACTTCTCTTATATCAGAATTCTTCTCTCTTTCCTTTTGTGATGTCCTCAGGGTCTTTGTGGAAGTACATGTGTTTAAAGCAAAAAGAAAGTAAATTGTGCCGTCATTTCACATATGCTTGTCTTGTCCCTAGAGAGCTTGCCAAAGCTCTCTGGAGATAGAAATTATGTTCCGTTCCCCTCTTTTTTTTTTCACTATCTCATGAATCTTTGTACATGGTGGATACACAGTATATCTTATTTGACGATGACTGACAAGAACAAATTCAATTGTTGTTTCACCCTTATGAAAGATGCTTGCCTCCACTAGAATTCTGCATGCATTAACTGTCTCCTCTTTTCTGTGAGGTGTGTTAAAGCCAAAATCTAGATAGCTGTCTATTTTTTTCAATTACTTGGCATATTTAATTTCTGAGAGCTATAGCAGAGGATATTTTTGTTACATATTTGTCTCCTAACTGATCATTAAGCCACAAGAATTAGATTCAAGTGCCTTAAGGACCCCCTTTATGCTTTTGGTTTAGCTTAGTGGTTTAATGTCTGCTATGTTTTGGCATTTCTCCTCATACTTTCTTTTACCATTGCTGCACTTTACTCTTGATTAGACCTACCTATCTGACCACTGAGTTCACCAAAGAAAAGGTGGTTTGAAAGTTTTGTGTTCTTTCCACTGAAATGCCACATCCTGAATGTGAAAAATAATGGGAGTGATTTGCCTCTGAGAATATATAATCGGGAAAAGTGATACTCCTGAATCAGGCCCACCTAGCTCCAAATCCTAGCTTGATAATTTGCTAGATGCATGTCTCAGTTATTATTGCCCCGAAGTTTAGTGGCTTGAAACAACTATTTTATTTTGCTCATGATTTTGTGGGTCAGAAATTTAAGTAGAGCCTGGCCGAGAAGTTCTCATTCAGTGTTGTGCAGTTTCAGCTGCTGTCATCTGAAGGCTCAGCTGGGCTGGATGTCCCAGGTGGCACACACACACAGTGACTGTCAGGTGATGTTGGCTGTTGGCTGGCAGCTCACCTAGGGCTGTCTAAGGAGCACCTGCATGTGTGACGTCTCCAACGTGGTGGCCTTCGGGTGACTGGAATTCTTATGTGGTGCCATGGCTTCCCCCAGAGTGAGCATCCCAAGAGAATGAGGCAGAGGCTGCATGGCCTTTTGTGACCTAGTCTTGGAAGTCAAATAACATCACTTCTGCCATACTCTGTTGCCTAGAGCAACCATAAGATTTCCCAGAAAAAAAGGGGAGTGGGCATAGACTTCACCTCAAGAGTGTAGAAGAGCATGTGGAGGTATTGTTGTGACTATCTTTGGAAAATGCAATCTGCAATCTCATGTGACTTTTACTAAGTTACTGATGCACTTTGAGCCCCAGTTTCCTCATCCCTAAAATGGTGATAACTTGTAGGGAATTTCATGACACTCAGATAGATAGGTACGTTTGCTAATTTTCTCTTAATAGTTAGATTTTCTTTATAATTATTTGGGATCACAAAATACAGCTTATTTGCAGACACATTAGGTCTTTAGGCATGTCCACGAGTGCACAGCTCTGCAAAGATAATCCTGGGATGGTATGTGTATTTTTATATATCAAGGGCCTTCAAATCCATTGTGACTGTAATATATCCAAATACTTCAGTCCTCTAATGGAACATTCCCTAACAGACTGTCATATCTAGTATAGTTAACCATCCAAATTTAATTATTCAAGCAGTGACACCTAATACTCATTTTCTTGCAAGAACCTGGCTTTGGTACCTATTAGTATGTGCCAGGCAATAAGTTATTACCAAAATAAGAAAGGAGCCCTGACTCCAGGAGCATTTATAGTTTAGGATCGTGACTGCTGGATTCATTTTCATCCCTTGAGTTGAAGCTGACCAAGCCCAGAAAACGAGATCCTTACTCCCATTTCTTCTCCAATTAGCTACTCGCAGGGCCAACTCTCTTTTTCAGTTGCAGTGAAGAGGAAAGCAAAGAGTACAAATTTGCAATGACCTTTTATGTCATATTTATTTTCTTATGAATTATTAAATTGTTTACCATCCAAGTTTAGTTAACATATCTGCTAATTTGAAGGTGGGGAGGACTCAAACTTTCATATTCATTTATTTAATGGGAATGCCTAACAGAAAATAAAAGGTTCTTCATATAAAGGTTCTCTACTTTTTATCAACAGAGGGTAGTAGGAAAGCACCACTAATGTAATACTCAATACTCATAATTGCCAAGTTATAATAAGACTGTAAAGGGAAGAGTCTTGAATAAGAGAAAACTCAGTTTTGAAAAAAAACAGTGTGGGTCAATTTTTAAATAAGCCATGCAAATACAGAGATGTTTAGGAAACTCTTATGCAAGTTCTGCTTTTCTCACTGAGGTATCTCACTCAACATACTGAAATTTTTGCATAGTTTATCAAGTAACAAAAATTCTAGGACCTCCCTTCACAAAACTGTGGCAGGATTTATCTGAGTAAAGAGGGAAGGAGGAAGCTAATGTTTTAGTCAGTAGTTCTGATGGAATTGGTTCATTCTGTAATTGATGATGTGTATGGAAATGAAAGAGAGTTCGGAAATGTCATCACACGTGCCTAATTTTCTGTTAAGTTTTGCAAGTACTGAAAGAGCATGCCTGAAAGAATCAAAATAAAAATGAAGATGTTTTACTGAAGAAAGAAAAAGAAAGGAAGAAAGGAAAGAGAGGAAAGGAAGGAAAAAGAAAAGAGGAAAGGAGAAAGAAAGGAAGAAAAGAAGGAAGGGAAGAAGGAAGAAAAAAAAGAAGAAAGAAAGAAAGAAGTTATTTGCACATAGCACTAACTTTCCAATCAGTTGCTTGGTAGAAAGTTTGAAAATTGAAATGAAAGGCATATTAAATAAAAGTGCCAGCTATAATCTTGTACATGTGTGTGCATTTTGTATTATTGTGGCATAGATCTACAGGGTCATGATCTTTCGGACAGTTAGTAGTATAGTAGAAATCTCTAAGTTGTTCTATGTGCCTTTTTGGAATACGAATCCCAAATGGAAAGTTTAGGCATGCTTTCTAGACATACTTGTTTTTTGTGAACCTGGATCATTTTTACATATTGGACTGTGTCCCACAGGATGCGTCTTCTACTGACAATCTGAGTCCAGAGGAGGAAACAGGCCCAAAGACTGGCATATTTTATTCTCCCTATAAACAAAAATCTTAAATCACAGAGAAGGAGTGGTTGGGAATATTTCCTAGCTGTTTGGTTTCAATACAGAAAGGAAATGCAGTTGTGGGCAAAAGAGTGAAGAAGGCATCTAGAGTTCTTCATTAGGCATGATATCTCTGGGTCTTAAATGTATGAGGGTGTGCTACAGATTTACTATCTCTGATGTACAACATTAGGATGAAGTAGTATATGTCAATCCAAATCATCCTGTACCATGATATAGCAAGAATGGCAATGCAATTTTCTGTTTTCCTCCTGTTAAGAGGTTGTCATACTTATTTCCATGCCATTTGTAACAACTACTGTGCTAGGTGGTTCAATTACATCCTCATTTAATCTTTGCAATACTATACTAGCTATTTGTTACAGTGGCAACTTAGTAGGCTCAGTTCTAAAATGTGAACTCCAATATAATAATTTCAAATTTACTTTTCTTCCTAGGTTAGTGACATATAACAATTATATTGTTAGACTCATCTTAAGATTGCATTTCCTTTCCATGGAAACCATTTTACTTAGGGAAGCAGGCAGTCCGGTTCTGCATAATGAGCTGCTCATACAAAGTTTTATTTGTTGACTTGATTAAAATGGTGAGCATATGAAAACCTTGGCTAAAACTGGTCCTATGTGAATTGAGAGAAACATGGGATGCAAAGCTTTCCAAAGAAGCAGAGTCTAAGAGGCAGTTAATACAATTGGACTGGAAGTTAGCCTGGAAATATTGAGCAATATCAAAACAAAAATCACAGCTCTGAGCATTCACAATGTGCTAACAACATTAAATTATTACTGCTAATTTTCATAAAACTCCTGAAAATTAGGTATTGTTATTCCCATTATATGAATGAAAAAATGGCCTAGCAGGATCAAGAACTTTGTTCAAGGTCATACAGTTGTTAATAAATCTAATTAACAGTATGTGGCTTCAGAGATTCTTTACTATTTGTCATTTTGGCTCTTTCATTGATTATTAATGGGAAAATCTATTTTAAACATAGAGGTAATCTAGCCTTAATATTTGACAGAATATATTTCAGAGCTCTGAGATAGACTGAGAATGAGAAAATCAATCCAATTGATCAAAACTCTGTTGAATGTGCAAATGGTAAAACGAAAATCCAATGATATTACAACTGGTTCTATTAAAGGAGGTAAAGATTCAGGAGAGATGGAAATGGTAATTTGGCAGTTACATCATCAACACAGATGGAATTTAGTCCCCATGTAACTTTATGCCTTGCATTATTTGATTTGCCATCTATTTTGATTAAATTTACCAAATAATTGCCAAATCTCTTCAGTCTGTGTTGTGCAGACAGCTCAAGGGATAAGAATGGACTAGAAAAGCATTGAAGGTGAATGATTGGATTTTTTTTCCTGTCCATGCAGCAATTTGATTAACTGCATAGAATATTATTTGCTTTTCTGATAACTGCTGTGGTCTCAGAGCAGGTGCTGTAAATACAATATGGACACCTACAGGAGATGTACGGTTAAGATGCATGCTTGAAACGTCAGTGTAATGAAAAGGTGTTAAGCTGCAGGTACAAGGACTGAGCATTACAGGTGCCTATTTGTGCTGCCTTTTAAAACATGGTGTGGCATAGGATGCCATTTTTGATTTTTTTTTTTTTAGCATCCTGAAGAATATTGCCAACAATGTGTCTTAATTTGCATTTCCCCAGAAGCAGACCTATGACAAAATGAAGCACCTGGAACATGATTCCAGAAGTCACTAGCAGGGGAGTGTAGAAGTGAGACAGGGGAGGGAAGGGAGAAAATAGAGGATACATGAATTAGATGATTACTACTATGAGCCCTGAGGTCAATCCCACTAAGGTACTCTGGGTGATATTGCTGAGTATCTGTCAGAGTTGTCCCACCCAAGACCTGAGGATACTGAGTTATTTCTCCGTCAATTCCTGCAATCATTCATTGAGAGAGGTTTCCAGTGATATTCAATACCTAGCATTTATGGCTTGCCCTCTATGGGCTAAGAATGCTTGGGTGATGAGAAAAATCTTCAGGCAGAGAGCTCCATGTGTTTGCTGTAAAATACCATTTGTGAATATGGAGCTCAGAAGTGAGACCTAAGGGCTTAAGAACGGGGCACCAACTGTATCTGCTACACAGAGATAATGTTAGGCAAGTCTTATTTGTTACACTTCAAGACTTACTAAGCATCTACCTACACCCTCTGCTTGGGGAGCTGAGGTAGGTGCTGGGAGATGTAAAAATAAAGTAGAAACATTCTCTATCTATGAAAATTCACCATCTCTAATAGTCTAAAGCTCACCTAGAATGGTTACTCATGTTTTCTTCAGTCTTCTGTCTAAATTAGCCGGCACCAAATAAATGACAGGGCAGAGTTTTAGACACTGTTAACATGATAGATCACCAACATGCCTTCTTGAAATCAAGGGTAAAAGAGCTTCTCTCTTCCTTACGTTCACTACTACGTTCCCACTAAACACTACATTACATTCTGTCTTTTGCTTCTCTTTTTTTTAAACTACATTCAGGAAAACAATTTTTTCCCTGACTCTAAACTCCTATGCAATTATTGCCCCCTTGTTGACATTTCACTGTTACATTCACATACCCAAAAGAATAATTACAAAAATATAATGTGAAAAAAGAGAAACATCATCGTTTTAATTGGTGAGGATTAATCAAATCATAAAACCACTACATATTAACCTCAGTGAACTGTTTCAGACTCTCACCTCCAAAGTTGATATAAAGGTAACCTGAGCTCTCCTGTGAGGGCTATTCATATCCATTAATTGTTACAATACAACATACACTGGGTCTCAGCTGGTTGCCATTTCCTGTATTTGAAATGTGCTTCTCAGCAGAGATAGGAGGACACCATTGGGACTCATTTGAGTCTGACTTTCACATTAATTTTGCTGTGCTGTGAAGAGCAAAGACAAAATCAATGTCCATCAGTGATTATTCAAGGTAAAATATCCAGTGATATTGAATACCAATGGCAGCACCAGGCATAAAATTTACTTAAGGTTTGTTGAGTTGACAGCCATTTATTTTGATCCTGCTTCATTTTCCATGTTGCACATATTTTTTAGGAAAATAAAACAATTACAAGGGAAAAAATAAATTCCATTTACCAACTCAATTTGCCAGAAAACAGATCTATTTCAGAATGGTGCAGAAGAATTAAAGTTGGAGGCTTTTATAAGCCTACTAAGAATAATATCTTTCCAACTGGCAGAAGCAAAATATTTCACAGTGCATATTGACACAAAATCATGTGACTCAATTAAATTTTCATAATGAAGGCTCTTTGTATCTTGTGACTGAATTCGAAAAAAAAGAAGAGCCTAGAGCTATTTCTTGGGCCCTGAATAAATATTCTTAAGCTGAACACATGCTCATGGCAAAAAAATACTGATACATCTGGGTTTAAAAGTTTATTTATTTCAACGGTTATGCTGAAATGCAAATATGCTCTCATTTGTTATGCTTTTGAAGAAGTTACAAACAAAAACCAAACAACAGCAAGAAAATATAAAAAACTCCTGTATTTTATCATGCCTGAGAATCCAATATGCACGTTGTCTATGCAGCAACTAATGCTTTGGTTAAATAATGGAAGAAGGAAGGTCTATAGGATGGGCAGAGAGTCTCCAGCCAATCAGTACTTGGGTCACAAGCGACTTGGCAAGTAACCTTTCCTGCCAAATTGAGGCAGTGGAGCCAGGTAGACACATGCACCATTTTCCTTTCTGTCTGAACTATTATTTACACACTCAACACTGTGGCACAGAAAAGAAAAGGAAAGAAAATTCAGGCATCGGGCTTTTCTTTATTTTTCTGACAGCAATCAGTTGGAGTTGTCTGTGTTTTCATGGGCTATTTTGTGGTAGTATACCAAACACTTGCATCTTATATGAGACAACTGTTCCAAGATATTATCTTTCAATATATGACTTCTGTAAACTAGCTTCCATTTTTACTCTGCTGTGTTTTGTGATTGCACATGAGGACTTCAGAACTTAGCCCTGAGGGATGCTAACTTCCTTGTTTGTTTTGGTGAGTGGTTCTGGGAGGCCAAGAACAATGTGTTGAATCAGATAAAGCTTTCTCCTTTCCACGTTACCTCCCTCTTTCAAGAGCCTAAGTTTTGACTTGATCTCTATGTCGGATGAGATAGGGCTGATGGTGAACTAGAACAGGTGATTCTGAGATCATGAGAGAGCGTCTAAAGTTTGGGGACTCTGTTCTAATTCCAGATCAAAACATACATATCCTGTATTAGATCTAAGCCTTCGCTGGGGCACTGTCCCTCCAGTGCTGTAGATAGGTGTGCAGGTGTTGGGTAAGAATATGGCAGTGGATGGTGGAAAGAGTCCAGATCACCAGGCAGAGTGTAGTGTGCTCAGGCAGTAGGCACGTGGGGCTATTATGCTCAGGGAATATTGCGATAAATGAAATGATACTCTGCCTTCACGGGGTTCACAATATTGTGAGGGAAACAAGTGATGCTAAAACAACTATAGCAGCTTGGAGTAACAAGCTAATATCAATTATAGCTTTAATGAAGACAGAAGACATAAATCCTTAGATTTCCTAAAGCGAGGGAGACTTTACTCTGTGGAATGGAGGAGGGATTTGGAAATGTGGTAGAAAATGGTGGGCTCTTTTCACTCGGCTGTATCCTCCGAATACTCCTTTCACAGCCTCTGTAGCCTCCTCAGAGATAGTTGGGACACAAGGACTGAAGTTGTTGCATAGCAAATGATTCTCTTCCTGGGCAGGTGAGGGTGAGGGCTTAAAGGTGTGAGATAAACAACCTATATCCTATTAAGTTTTATTCTATACACTGTGAATCCAAAACATTAGGTTTGCATTACATTATGTTCTTACTCTCTATGCTTTATTGCCAGTAAGGGCATAGGCCAAGTTTATTTTTATCACTTGATTTCCATGCCTTCATAGCACCCGGAACAAAGGGTAGGTTCCATAAACATGCGTTGATTGAATAAAATATGAGCCATGAGGAGGCAGCCTATGTCTGGGAATTCATATCTCAGTTTTGTGGCTAATTATTCTCCTAACCTTGCCAATCTGCTTCAGCAGCTTCAGTTTGCATTATGTGTAGAATGAGGGGTACAACTGTTTGTCCCCCAAGTAGGATCACTATTCAAATATTTTTTGCATTAATTTTAACTGTTCTTGGAGTTCAGTATAAATGGAATCATACATATTCCTTTGTTTCTGACATTTTTTCTCAAAATAAATTTTTTGAGATTCGTTTGTCTTACTGCTGTTTTGATAGCTTGCTACTTTTTTTTTATTGTGAAAAAGTGTTCCATTGTAGCAATAAGCCACAAAATATCACATTGTATGCATATACCATTCATATAGTATATGAATCAATATATGAATCAATCAATAATTCATACAATGTGTATTCATGTATGAGTATGCCATTCTCCTATGGATGACCACTTGGGTTGCTTCCACTCCTTAACTATTATAAATAAAGCTGTTCTGCATATTTTTGCACAAGTCTTTAAATACCTCCTGAACTTATTTTCATCTGGATCCTAAAAATTCAGACTATTTGATATTAGATATATTTAATCCTCATCCCCATTGTCATACAAACTCACAGACAATGTCTACTCCTTTTTCTATGGTTGTCCAGGTAAAATTTAAATACATGGACTCCCCATCAATTAAACAAGTAGACAGAATTACTTTTCACTCAAAAGACATATTTTGACAAGAGAAACATTGCATGTGTTCAGCAAAGATAAGCGCTTTCCTGTGACAGGTTCCATCGAGTTTTCATCAGATTAGCTCTATCTTCATGTCATTGTTGCCATTTATTGGTAGTTCAGCATCCAGCCTTCTTGGAAAAGCCAAAAGCAGTGCCTGGTGTCTGGTGGTTACATGCAAATTGATGTCAAGGTTTCTGACGCTGGACACTTCCAGCAGTTTCTTTGTTAGAGTCTTATTAGAGAATAGAAAATCCTGTGTCATGAAAAATGGCCCCTGACCATGTACTCATAGATCAGTCCAAGTGTGAAATTCAATTGTTCCTCTAATAGCTATCAGAAAAAAGAAGGAGTGGAAAAGTACACTGTTGGCCAGCATTCAAAGGGCTGGTAAATTTTGAGGCAGGTTTCTGTCTGAACAGTTGATGGTATAACAAGAGGGCACATAATTGACATTTAAAGTTAAGGTATCATCTGCAGGCTAGAATAATTATTGTAGATTAACAATATTATCTTGTCTTGATTTTTTTCTTGAAGTAGTTCTTTAATATTTTCCACGTTAGGAATTCATTCCTAACCTTGGTTGCAAAGAAGATTTTTGAGATGAAGAGTAGGGTGGATGTGCCATCCTAAATTCTTTACATATATAAGTGTTAGCATGTATATATCCACATATCCCCACACCATACACAGGTAAACATCCATAAGCTTAGATTTGTCAAGTGTCTGGAACATGACTGTGATGTACCACAATGAAGTGGGCAACAGGATTCTTAAAGTCTGTTCCAAGTCTAAAATTCCTCAATAGAAAAGTTCAGTTTTGTTTTGATCCTGTATTTTCCTCTTTGTTTCATCAGGTATCTATTCATTATGCCATGCAAAGTCAAAGAAAATCACTAGGAAAACCCATGTAGTTGACTTTTATTAGGGGTCTATCTTTTTTACTAAAATACAGGTTCCTATAAAGTAGCAACTTGGGCACAGGGGGGGCCTGAAGAAATGGCACAGTCATGGTGTTTCTCTCTCGGTTATTATCCCCAGTCTCTCCATCACCTTCCCTTACTTAGCCCCACATCCTCCTAGAGCTGTGGAATCGTAACAGTCACCATCTGTGAAAAGCTCTAGTTAGTTCCAGGCAGAAACTGTTTATGCCAAGACAAGTTTCCCAGTCTCAACTTAGAAAAACAGAAAACGATGTTGTTAATTGGGGAACGGATGTCTAGAGAGTTGTGCCGATATTCTCTTATCTAACTGACCTTTCAAAATTGAATGCAGTTAACTGGAGCTGCTGGGTCAGATATTGTCACTCTTCACATTCTGTGGGAGATAATTTCAGGACCTTCAGTCAGTCTCTGTTCAGTTCAGTCAGCTCAGATTATATCACATTTAAAAGAAGATGAAACCAACTCTGTTAGTTTCATTCCCCTTCATGGGGAGGTATGTGAACCCTGTTATGACAATCTATTTTTCATCTAGAAATTTTCATCAGACTCAGTGAAGAGTTAATCAGCTCATAGACAAAACAGTTACTGCAAGTCTCTAGCATAAGAGGTGTTATAAAAACCCAAAATGATAATAATTAGAATCATAATATTAATGATAGTGGAATTAACATTTTGACCTTCATCTTCCTCTGCAGGTAAAAACATCAAAATCTGAACATCGTCCCTGAAGGTATAGCTGGAAAAGGCTTTCTGCCCCTCCTCCTTCTCAAAAGCAATTAATTTCCACATAGGAAAACATTATTAGAAGTCACAATAGGTCTAAAACAGAATACTAATTTGCAGGGATATTCTGGCTAATGATTCAAAATAACTCTTGAAATGTACCAATGACATCATCCTACTTAACTATTCCAGAGAGCCAGGTGGCAAACGGTAGACACTCATTTGAATTTCCTGATAAATATATGAACAAAAATGTTGTAAGTATTCAGTACTTACTACGTAATGGTATTTAAGTGTCTAAAATATTTGCTTTTATACTCATCATACTGAATCTGGAAGATAAGTACTAAAACATATTACAAAGCAAAAATAATCATCACTTAATACCACTATCAGAAGAAACCATTTGTGACAGGACATGATGGGTCATTTCCTTCTAGTCTTTTTTTGGTAAATGTATTAAAAATAATAATAACAACTTTGATTATACTCAGTGTACAATTTTGTATACTATTCTAGTTCATCAGTTTTCAGTTGTTAACTTAGATCTTTGGATTGTGAGGACAGCGCACAGTACAGTTCACTGACAGGAAGCCAACCAGCCAACCAAAACAAATGACAAGGGAGGGTACGTGTTCTTGATGGCGGCTCTGACCTGCATCTGCCGCTGAGAGCTGCTAGTGGCTGAGGCAACTCTGGGCAGCTTTTCTCTCTCCCTCTGGACTTTGTTCTGTGGTCTCCTTCCTTCTGTGAATCTTCTCTCCTCCCTTTGTCACCTGGCTCATCCTTGCCTTAGTCTCTAGAAAAAGCTCCAGGAGAAGCCAGTCTTGGATAATTACTCACCATTGCCTTCACTGAGCAAGAGAGACATGACTTGTGCATCCCTCCCTAGCCGGTTCACAGGACCCCCTTGCATCAAGCTCCATCTCTAGTTCAATCTGTGGTAATGCATACAGAACAGCCTGCTAAGGTTTCACTAAGTGGGCACTTCCTGGTCAAGGCAATTTCTCCTAAAAGGACCAGATGAATAGATACATTGGTATATGCCATGTATCACCCATTGCAAACTCTTCATTAATATTCCTTCGTCCGGCAGATATTTATTGCATGTCTACCATGTACCAACACTGCTGTAGGTTCTGATGAGACAGCAGTAAACAAAGGAGACAAGAATCCTCTTCATGGGCCTGAGAGTCTATTGGGCAGAGACCAACAGTAAACAGAATGAATAACTAAACAATATAGTATGTTAGATGGTGGTGAGAGCTAAGGAGAAAAGCAAAATAGGGAAAGACATGATGGAGAAAACAGGTACAGAGAGAGAGAGTGCCCATGTTGGCTGGTGGTAACTGGTGGTGGGGGGAGCATAGTTTGCAATTTTATATTGGCCAAAGAAGTGCTCTAGGAGATGAAACTTGACTCAAGATTAGAAGGTAAAGGAGTAAGCCATATAATTTAAATTACATTTTTGCTACTTAATTAAGTAATCTTTATAACAGTCAACAAAATTCATTTAACGCTTCTCTTCCCGGGACCATGCCAAGTATTTCGTGCCTATTTCTCAGTCCTCAGACCACCTATTTGTTTAGGTATGTTAGTCTCCCCGTTTCACAGATAAAGAGTTGAAGTGCAAACAGGACTGGCTACTTACCTACGCAACCAGGTTAGCCAACAGAAGAGCTTGGGTTTCACAGTCAGATCTGGAGCCCTGCTCTTCAATGCCATGGCTGCTCTTTCAATGACATACTGATCTACAAAGTCAAATAAACCCACAACTGTACAAAAAGAAAGATAAATGCAGCTCTGACCTGGATCTGGAACTGAGAGTTGTTAGAAGTTGAGGCAACTGAGGTCAGTTTCTCTCTCTCCCTCTGGATTTTGTTCTATGGTCTCTCTGGTCATTTTTTTATTACTGTCCAGGACATGTTCAATTAATATCCTGTTCTTCATGCACATCAACGACTGTGCGCATTTCATCTAAGTAAAGCTACATACAGAAACTGCCTTTCCTCACAAAAATATGTCATGGGCATATTTCCTAGTCAATAAATATAGATCTATGCCATTATTTGTACTGAATTTCAAACGTTCCATCTTGTGGATACACTGCTGTTTATTAGGCAGTTTTTCAAGTACTGTACATTTAAGTTGTGGAAATTAGTGTATGGTCATATGTACCTTTACTCTCTCTTGCTAGTCATTCCTAACAGCTGATGTGAATTACTAGAAGATCAGTATGGACCTTCAGCAATTAGTACCCATTGTGAAGGAGGGTAGAATGAAAAGACACTATCGGCTCCTGCAGGAATAGAAGCTTCTTATGACCTCCCAAATCATTGTTTTAAGGATTTTTTTTCATTCACGACATAGAAGCTGACTTTTCCTTAATCTTCCATTTATAGATTAGATTGATTCCAGTTACAGGGTTTGGGCAAGTCAGTCTGTAGTAGGATATTAAAATGGAATTGAGCATCTCCTCCTCTGGAAAGCATTCCAGGCTCTCTCTTTTAAGGGAAGCGCCCTCTATCTGCACCCCTTCCTATTCCCACATTTAACCACACTGTATTGTAATTACTGCTTCATTTGTCTGTTCTCTCCACTAGATGATCAGATCATTACTGATAGGAATGTTTTCCTAATTTCTGGGTCTCCAGCACAAACCCCACTATTTCTGGCATCTGATGTGTATTTTAAAATGTTTTAGAAGAGAAAGGAAAACCTCCAGGGGAAGTGAAGAGCAGCTTAGTTTAGTTACCAGATACAGGCAGTGGGTTGAAACTGAAGGATAAAAGAAAGAACAAAAATCAAGGAGAGGAAAGAAGAAAATCTGAAAGACAAAATATGTGACCCAAAACATTGATAATGTCAAATGAACAATATTATTCCAGTTAAGTGTATTAATATAAGTAGAAGAATAAAATATTTATGCCAGAGGTAACATCCATTTACTGAATAGCAAACAGTCTTTAAAAATACCCTACTCTGTGTATTTTACTCGAATCCATAGAAAGGATGTTGCTTCCAGCTTGAAAGGCTGTCAATTAAATTTTATGCTACTTTGGTTTTATTTGATTCCTTTAAAATATTTATTGAGGGTATACTCTGTGCATGGTGATATATTAGGTAATGGACACTTTGATGTGAAGTAATTCAAGCCCTGCTCCGCTCCCAAGAAGCACACAGTGGAATAGGATATCCGAGTACAGTGTGATACGTACAATTATGAAAGCATGTTTGTCATGCAGACTTGTACACCGTGCGAGAATCTCAGAGAAGGGATTTCTTCAGGAGTGCTCTAGACGTTTAAGGAGGAGATGACATCTTGGCAAAGTGGTAACAGAAGTATGTGGAGAAGGGAGAGAGAAAAGCCAAGGATCCTGAAGAGGGAGGAAGATGCCAGATCAGGGAAGATTTCATGTACCAAGCTTGGGCTTCTACCCTGCAGGTGCTGAGGAAACAGAGAAGGGATGACTCGCAATTGCTTGGAGCCTTATAGGCTGACTAGAAATTGGTACATTATCCGAGTCAAAGAGGAATTTGGCAGCGTAGCTACTTGTTTATGTTAAATGGTGAGCCTTTGGGTCCAGGGAATCTTAACATAAAAAGAACTGAGGGACTCCACGCTTGAATTTCCCTCATCAGCTGAGGTTAGACGTCTTTGGGATTCTACAAATAATAAGGTCTAATATTAGCGGTTCCTCCAAATTCAAAACTGGTTAAATGAGACGAGCTGGTCCTTGGGACAGGTTTTATGAATTCACCCATTCTTAGGGCTGAAGGGGTTTGAGATTGCCAGTCCGACTCCACTATGACTCCCCCACAGAACAGGCACAGGACCGGCCTCTTCTTACAGTCAGCTCAATTGCTCTTAAGAGAGTACACCTCAGTATAAGATCTTTTTAGAATTTAGAAAGTTTCAGTTTGATCCCAAGTTCTGTTTGATCTACTCTGATACTCACTGTCTGTAGTTCTTCCCTCTTGAACCCCACAGATAATAGCATGTTTGATTTCCAGGATTAATTTCACTAGGTCCTTCAGTCATCATAGTGTTCCAAGGTTTTATATCCTCTTTCTACCTTTGTTTCTATAACCTTACCTGTGACCATCCTCTGATTGTGTCCTCTTTTGGTCCATAGGCCTTTTAAACTGTGGGATCCAGAATTGGAGTCCAAGATAAAAAAATCTCACCATTGTTGGCATGAAAGTGAGACACCTACAACCTCAGGAATTAAGAAGGAAAAATAAGACACTCCTACCTTTGCATGTTGGATAAAGATCTAAGGAGAGAGGAACTATTCAGAGGCAATTTTCTGTGCAGTATTAGCATTTACTCAATTCTGACCTTTGAGCCACGGTCAATGAGAGGCAGCTTTTATGTTTCCTTCCCTAATGCTGATTTTCCAGGCATGAAGGTGCCAGCAGGGGCTGGCAAATAACACAGCCAAGCTCTTTTGCCTTTCCCTTCACTCTTCCTGACATCTCATGAAGCACTCTCTTATTTGATCAATTCTTTCCCACTTAGTAGGGAAGAAGCCTACAGTGCCTGGCTCAGCGAGACTTTCCAGAGGCCCCAAATGAATATTGAGTGGCTTCCTACAAACTAGGCTGATGAAATGTAACATGAGCCAAAAGTTCTGAGATGCTTGATGGCAAGAGAAAGGGAAGGATCTTTTCAAGAGTTTGGGGACAGCTTTCCACCGAGACCACATTTTAAAATTGTATTCTGGTGGGAAAAATCCACCAAACTTCTAGGGCATGTCTCAGAAGGCATGATGTGCATTTGTTCTTTTTTTTTTAATCATTTAGTTCTTGTTTTCAGGTTCTTCTCCCTTCATTATATATTTTTATTTCTTTAGCAACTACTATGTTTCAGAAACTACGCCAGATGCTTGGGATATAAATGTAAACAGGAAAATCATAGTTCCTTCTCTGATGAGATTTACAGCACATACAGACACACAGAGAGGGAGAGAGCAAGTGAGAGAGGCTAAGTATCAGTTGTGCTTAGTATTCCAAGGGAAACAGAGAGGCACACAGATAGGCATATTCAGAGGTACTTTAGATAGAATGGTCACAGAAGGCCAAGTTAAAGGATAAAAAAGCAGCTATACAAAGACCAGTATATTCCTTGGCCAGGGCTGCTATAGCAAAGAACCACAAACTGGGTGCCTTAGAACCACAGAAATTTATTGTCTTACCATTCCGGGGGCCAGAAGTCTAAAATCAAAGTGCTAGCTGGGCCTTATTTCTTCTTAAGGCCCTAGGGAAGGATCTGCTCCAGGCTTCCAGCTTCTGGCAGCCTCAGCCAGTCTTAGCTTATAGATGGCCATCCTCTCTCTGTGCCCCCTTCATCATCTTTTCTGCTGTGTCTGTCCCTGTCTCCAAATTTCCTTTTTTAAAAATAAGAACATTAGTCCTATTGGATTGGGGTCCAACTCATGACCTCATTTTAACTTGATTACCTCTGTAAAGATTGTATTTATAAATAAGGTCGCATTCTGGGGTACTGGCATTAGGACTTCAACATATGAATTTGCAGGAGGATGGGTACAATTCAACTTATAACATGCAGGATGGATATGTTCCAGGCAGAAGAAACTCGTGTTCAAGTCCCTGAGCTAGGATGGAGCTTGGAGACTTAGAGAAAGAAGGCTGGTGGTCTGAAACGGGTGGACAGGGGAGAAGAATGGCAGGAGGAGATCAAGAGAGGGATCTCTTTGGCAATTACAAAAACATCAATATGGATGATTCATCCAGTGCTGCTGCTGACACCTGCTGCAGTAGCTTTGGGAGATGAAGAGAGAAACTGCGAAGACAGCTTTGACTTGGCCTCTCTGCAGTTCATGGAGTTACAGCCAGGGGCAGGAGGCCCCCAGCTGGTCATGATAGTTGCCAACTTTGAAAAATGAATTTTTCTTTCAAGTCAAATTGCTGTTTTGTGTCTCCTGGGTGGACCAGGAACCACAGGGGCCATCTTGTGAATCTCTCCAAATAAAACTGTGAAAGACAGCAGGATATGGACTTTGCACCATGTCAGAGTCAGATGCCAAGTGGCTTCCTCGAGGGATCACACCACTCTTCTGCCTGCTAGGTTTGCATCAAGAAGGCTGGATATTTAGTGCAGTGGGAGAAGACACAGAAGAGGTGAAAATGAACATTGTGGAATTATGATCTCACTTCAGCCAAATTGCTTTGAGCTTAGTATATTTAAGAAATTGGACTTTCAGTCATCTGTGTTTCCCATTTGACCACCCTTATCCCCAGGGCCTTCATGCAAATGCATTTTTCATAAATCTGTATTTATCTTCTTGATGTTCTTATTTCTATTTCCTTTATCCTGTCTTAATCTACCATCAAGTATGGATGTTTATATTTCTTATTTTATCTCACACACATAAGCCCTGGGCCAGACTCCCTCTCACTGTAGTGATTTAAATGGATTTTTTTTTTTTAGTTTTTTGAATTTCACGTATACACTGTCCCCTTAATCTTTAAGCAGCCTTGCAAGGTGGGTAGAGTAACTACATTTTAAGGATAAGGAAGCTGAAGGGTAGAGAATTTCGGTGGTAGTAAGACAGTGACACTATACCTAGTGACAATAACATGAACTAGGAGCTTCCTGCTTGGGGTCAAATTCCAGCTCTGCTACTTACTGGCTGTGTGACCTAACCCAGTTATGAAACCTCTTTGAGTTTCAGTTTTCTTGTCTATCAAATGAGAGTCACAATAGTACTTATCTCAAAGAGCTGATATAAATAATAAGTGAGTAAAAACAGCTAAAGAACTGTCCAGTGTCTGGTGTATAGGATGTACTAAGTGCCAAAGGTTAAAAACTGGATGTGACTCTCACTTGCAGAACTTAATAGTTACGTGTCTTTGGGCCAGTCCTTGAACTTAATTAAATCCTCATCTCTAGTATTCTCTCTACCAGCCACTCTACCAAGGCATTATTGTGAGGATTAAAGGAGACGTTCCTTGTTGGGGATTCGGCACTGTTTCTGTCCTAATGAGCATCGTATGACATGGTGTCAGAAAGGAAATACTGTGCATGGTTTTGTATGTCAGAGCACAGAGTTTGGATTTATTTCACATGTACTAGGAGAGTATTGGAGGGGTTCAATTAGAGAAGCGATGTGACATGTTTTAAGTTTTAAAAAGATCACTCTGGCCATCAAATGAGACTCTCATTTAATGGAAAGGTTGGGATTACAGGTAAAACGGAGCAGGAAGGAGACTATTTCAGACATCCAGTTAAATAAATATGGTGGCCAGGACTGTGGTAGAAGTGGAGGCTAAGAAAGTGACCCGATTTAGGATCTGTTTTTGAGGTAATCCTGGACACATTTGCTGATGGATTGGGTGTGGGAGGTGAAGGAAAGGTGAGAAGTTGGTGCTACTGCCTGGAGGATGGTGGTGCCACTTATTAGGAAAGGCAAGGAGGGAGGGGGCTTGAGAGGGTGGCATCAAGAGTTCTTTTAGGACATTTTTTTAAGTTTGAGGTATTATGGTTTATATGAGATGCTGCTTGATTAATAAATGAATAAGTGTTTAATGTGCTCTATGGGATTTATTTATATCACAATCCCCAGACCTCCCAAAGAGTTGAGGAGGTTTGCATTGATATTAGTTTTGACAAGGCATCTAATGAACTAGTAATTAAAGATCAATGTCCATAGAAGGAGGAAGGAAGGAAGCCTCTAACAATAAAGATTAATAGAGCTGTGATGGAATATGTGATTCACATTTCACCTACACATAAATAAATTTGTGATCATTCACTACATTCAGGCACCTGAAAGTCAGAAGCCCATCAGTCATTTGCATCAGAAAAAATGTGAATTTTGAAATCAGTGGGCGTCATTAACAATGTCTGTACCAAGAATTTGAAAGCAAATCAGAAGTAAATGTTAACACAGCCATTAATTGTAACCATGTTATCTTAAATCAGGGGTGATAACATTAAAGCACACCTGTAAGTGTACATGAGAGGGATTATGGTGGTATGTCTTCTATCTTTCAGTCATTGGTATAGTTAGCACAGCTGCTGGCAAAGAGTTTGTGCTTAAAAATTTGGGTAAAGAGTGGAAGAGTAAGAGAGGAGAGGAAAGGGCAAAGCAAGGGGCAGAGGCCAAGCCTCAAGTTCTGGTTCTTTCATGACATCCACCTGGAGGATACAGGCAAATCCACTAAATACAACTCACTGAAAACTCAGCATTGTTAGCGTTCACATGGGAACCAAAGAAAGGGATTAGTGTCATCCCCAGGGTGACTCAAGGCTGAGTGTGAGAGCGAAAGCCACAGTGTTAGCCCAATACTCAGTATTTGTAAAATCATACTTAAACTTAGGAAGTTCCCCAGTCTTATGGGTTGAACTGTGTGCCCCCTTCCTCAAATTCATATGTTGAAGTCCTACAACCTCCTGTACTTCATAATGTGACTTTATTTGGAGCTGGGGTCATTACAGAGGTAATCAAGAAAAAATGGGGTCATTTGGGTGGGTGGGCCCTAATCCAATATGAATGGTGTCCTTATGGAAAGGGGACATTTGCATAGTGATGTAGATTTGTGGAGAAAGTGAAGGTTCCTATGGCCAGGATTCTCACCTGTCCCTGGTCGGCTTGATCACTACACACGTGGCCAATATGTTGTTATTGGCTCTATATGAAGAGCTCTGCCCAGTGCTCTGGGCTGCACGGCTGCAGGAGAGCAGAGGCTGGAGTGGTGGCAGTGCTAAGGACAAAGACTGAGATGGCTGTGGGGACAGAGAGGCCCAGAGACAGAGACTGGCCTGCCGCATGCAGACTTGCTCTGAGGTGGACGGGATTCTTGTGCTTGACTTGCCACCGGGGGAATAAAGCTGGGTATAAACCCTTTCTACCCAAGAATGTTCCATTATCTTTTGGTCTCACAAGATCAAGAGGGAACTGGCCCAGGGCTGAAACCCTCAGGCAAGACAACATTGAAGGAAGATGGTCTGAAGTGATGCTGGGAGAAGACAGTCACCTTTAAGCCAAGGGTGAGGTCTGGGGCAGGTCCTTACAGTCCTTAGAAGGAATCAGCCCTCTGACACCTTGATGTTAGACCTCCAGCCTCCAGACTGTGAACCAGTAAGTTTCCGTTGTTTAAGTCGCCCAGTCTGAGGTAGTTTGTTAAGGCAGCCCAGCAAACTAATATATGCAGGCCATGGAGTCCAGATTTCAACAATTATATTTAGATCTTAGGGGCCAGATAGCCTCACCACTGATACTTGAGCTATATATAGCTTACCACGGGGCTTCTCAAACCTTATTTGAATCACCTGGAGATCTTATCCAAACACATAATCTTGGTCTCTGCCGCCAGAGATTTTGATTTATTAGGTCTGGGGTGATGCCCAAGAATTTGCATTTCTAGCAACTCAGTTGTCGATGATACTGCCAGTTTACAGACCACGCTTTGAAGAGCATTGCTCTAACACAATGTCCAGGAAGCAGTAGGTGTTCAATAAAAATCAAAGGGATTAATTTTAGGAATTCTGCCTTAGATTGAGAACCAAACAGACAACTGGCCACTCATCTCATTCAGTGATTCTTAATGGGGGCTATGCATGGGAGCTGCAGAATTCACATTTCTGGGGAGTGTGTTTAGAATATGTGTTTTTTGATACAGACTTTGTGTCACAGCGTCTCTGAGTAAGGCACCATTCGAAGCAGAGGGCTTTAACAAACTTATTCTGATGTTATTGAGGAGGAAAAGGTTTTGAAGGATAGAAGTAATTGCTGCAGCCAGCAATCTAGAGTTGCTAGTGATTGAAAATGGTGGCTGGGTCAGAGAATGCTAATCACCATGAAGTGGGCTCGCCATGACTCTGACACCACGTCTCCTGGTGCACCCTGTGGTAGGTGCATCTTTGCTGAATAAATACAAAGTGAACTTGACGGGAAAGGAGACCTCAGCAGTCTTACAAAGGCAATTTTGCAAGCTGTCTGGCTGTGGAATTAGCGGAATGTTTGCTCAGGAAGAAACAGCTGACGTCAACTTTGCTCTCTTTGGATCTCAAGGGCATATGCCCCTGGCCTGCACTGACACCCCCAGAGGGAAGAATGGCTTTCCAGAGGGACAGGTTAGAGGACAGGTCAGGTGGGCATCTACGCTCCCATTCCCTCCCGCCCCTGTTTGTCATCTTTCTGGCAAGGTGAATTCAATGCCTAGTAATTCCTTCTGACTTTCTAAGAGCTGTGGGATACACAAGTGTGAGAAAAGGCATCCCAGCACTAACAGGATTAGCTCAGTTTCATAACCTAATCGCTCTGGCCAGAGAAAATGCAGAGGAAGGCAGTGGGTGGGAGGCAAGAGGTGTCAGGGTATATGCACAATTTTCTTTTATACCAGGAAGTGAGTGTGTTTGCGTGTTTTGTCTACACACAAAGGCTCACCTTTTTTCTGTTTGGGGGGTTGTTAAATATGCAATAGAAACAGGTCTTATTTCTACCTCCCCTAGAAGCAATCCCAAGGTCTGGCACATAAGGTATAATGAAAGCTTTGTTGAATTCTTAAATCAAGGCCATTTTGATATTGAATTAATAATAATCGAGGCAGCAATTAGTTGAGAGGCAGAGAAGTGTGGCAGAATGAGGACTAGAGCTTTTGACTGACACTAGGTTCTACTTGTATTTCTAGTATCACTGGCTGGAGACACTTGAGGAAATCACTTGATCTCTCAGAAACCTTATTTACATCTGGCTAAAACAAAGAGATTGGACTAGTTTTTCTCTAGTGTTCTGTTGAAACCCACCGGTAAGCTGGGTTTAATGAGTTAACTTTTAACTGTGTGTATCTTGTTTTTAATTAACAAGGTATGTGCCTAAGCTTAGGGTCCATTTGTGTTTGGGTATGCAATTTTAGGCAATATAAATGTCTTGCATGACTGGTTCAGATAATAAACAGAAAAAAACATTAAAGGTTAGAGCATGGATTATGGAATTCAGATAGAACTGGTGTTTGAATCTTGTCTTTGCTGTTTATTAGCTGTGTGACACTAGGCAAATTGTTTAAATTCTCTGATCTTCAGTTTTCTTGTCTAAAAAAATGAAGAAATTGATAGTAGATGACCATAACTGCAGACATCATAATTCTTCATTTTCCTTGAAGGAGGTGATGGGATGGGGTGATAAAGTTTTGGGTGGAACAGTTTAAGAAAATCTTTTGCTAGGCACATTTTGCTATTCATTTAATAATCATGAACGGATTAACTGATGTGATTTGATACAATGGTAAGTAAGACAGTTCTCATACTTAAAGGAGCTTAAGGTCTGATAAAGAAAGGTAAGTTTTCATACTTTTTTCGAACTTAAGGACAGATCTTTGAGACCTTTGTGTGTAGAAATGACCTACTCTTCCATTTTTATATTACCATATGCAAAGATTGGGGTGATATAATGTACTTCACAGACTGGACGCACAGTGCCAGTCACAAGGAATTTCCCATCACATGACTGTTTTGCCTTTCTCTTTGCTGTTTCTCTTTCCTCTGATTCACAGACCTTGTCTTTCCATCTCAACGCAGGCTTGAGAGCAGTGTGAAGAAAGGTTGAACTTAGCAAAATAAAGACAGCTGGATTGCATGTCTGGGAAGGAAATGACATCAGAAACTGTTTTGGGGCAGACGGTAAGTAAAAGATGTGGGGGGAAAGGATGTTACTTACCTAACTAGAGAAGTACATTGTACATGTATATACATGTGACAAGGAAGTATGGAGAATGCTTCTCATTAATACTATTAAACTTATCTAGGTCACACATTATTAAAGAAATGGAAAAGTAGAAAACAGGTTTTGAGCATGAGGAAAAATTGAGGTTTGCATATGAAATCAAAGAGATTGACCAGTATTTGACTGATGGAAAAGACTGAGGTTCACTTCTGGATAATTTTTCTATCATATTCTCATGATAACATTTACTCATTTAATCATAAAAGTGTTATTTGATGTCATATCTGTGCTAGTTACTAGTCTGGGCCATGGATAAGAAGTAGAAAGAAGTGTGTCAATTTATTTAGGAATATGTGACAATAAGCCATGTGATTTAATACTAATTGCTGTAATGGAGGCATATATGGGTATTGCAGGAAGCAGTTGTTAACAAATGAACTGAGATAGTAGGAGCAGATTTCTCAAAAGATGTAACGTTTGCATGTAGACATCTGTCTAAAAGGATTAGTGGTTATCCTGGGATCCTTATCTTAAGAGGTAAGATAATGGTTGGAGAGGTTTCCTCTCATCAACTATAAGTTATTAAAGAATCTGTATGTTCAAAAACCTGAACATATACAGGGGATTATGAGGATGAAGTAAGGAAGAATCAAGCTTCATCACCAGGAGTTTAGATTGTATGTGTGTGTGTGTGTCTATTCCTTCTACTCTCTCCTCCCTCCCTCTCTGCCTGCCTCCCTCTCTCTCTTTCGCCATCTGAGAATGGAGAGTCCTTTTCTAGGAATGCTTTTGCAGAATTCAGATCACATACACTTCATCAAAATAGCATCTTTAGGATAATCTCCTCCAAATCTATTTTTGCAAGAGATGAGAGGAGGATAATGTGCCTAATGTGCAGCTTTTAGAATGACTATGAATGAATCATGGATTCTGACTTTTGCTTAGTTTGTTTTGTTACGAACATTTTGTGGCTATTAAAAAAAAAACAAAAAAGAAACATTGCACTGTTGGAAGGCATAATGAAAGAATATATAATTTAAGCAGAGCCCAAATGAAAGCATTGTGGGCTCATATCTAAGTTTTTCATTACTAAAAAATGTAAACACTTTTTAATTTTTCTTTCCAAGTGGAAGATACCAGATGTTCATCTGTTACCATGAAAGTCTATTTTAATTGGCAGTTGTGGTCTCAGAGTAATTTTAAATTGCTACCAGGCTGTCACTTTTACTTTTGCTGACTTGCAAGGAGGTTTAATGCCTCCCCCACTGGGCTAGACTTTATCCTTCTAGTCAGAACTGTTGGATCACCTCAGTTTATGACAAACTTAGAACAGATTTTAATAGTCCACAGAAATGCAATGAAAATGCCTCAGATAGAAGTGTGATGTTTTAAAAGCACTCTGAGATCCAAAGCACTAACTTGTTAGGAGGAAACATGTGCAACAGATAGAGGCATCCAGGGCAAGGAAGAATAAGGCCCTTGGTCAGACTGAGATATTGTAATATAGTCTTAACAACTACCAGTTAACAAGCAGTCAATCACCTCCGCATACAATCTATCAAACCTGATCATTAGAGTGGCTGATGGAATTAGAACACCAGTGTTCTGTCAGGCTGCTCACTTTGTCCATCTTGATGAGCGCTTAGAGAAACTTCTATGGCAATTCTGTGTGACTAGGTGTTTGATCAAGGTATGGGTGTTGGGAAGAACTTGGAGTTGTACAGGACAAAAGCAAATACGTGTAGCTGGGAAACAGAGGGTCTGGAATGTAACCTAGCTCTTCAGCTAGTCGGCCATGTGATCAATGACTTGTTTTGTGAAGCAGTTCTAGAGATTTTCTCCAGTAAAAAGAATTTATAATTTTTATTCTCACTTCCTACATGGTGCATTTTTCTGGCTTTACCTCTTTCCAGTCTGGGCTTTTTGTTTTCTCCAGGGCTGTAGTCCCAAATGTCTTGTGTGTGCTCTGAGAAATGATCTTGTGTATACTGCAGGGATATTAGAACAAGACAGACTTGGGCATGAATCCTGGACCTTGGGGAAATTGTTTTGCCTTCTCTGAACCCCCTTTATCCTCATCTGTAAAATGGATAGATATGCCTCAGAGGCTAACTGGTGGAGAATCTGAGAACTGATGTAAAGTGCCTGGAAGAGTGGAATTGCTAAGTGTGGAGTAAATATTCAGCATTAGTACTGCCTGTCTTTTGTCACCTCTGCCGTTTTGGTACAGTGTAGTTTTATCACATTTTGATTTTAGTATTAATTTTCCTGATGTCAAAAGACATTGAGCATCTTTTTCTGTATTTACTGGCCACTTGCATACCTTCTTATGTGAATTTCTTGTTCAAGTATTTTGCCCATTTTTCTATTGGTTATCTCTTAATGGTGTATGTAAAGGAGCTTGTATTTCAAATACAAGTCCTTTGTGAACTGTATCTTGTATTAGTCTCCTAAGGCTGCTGTAACAAATTGTACAAACCTGGTAGTATAAAACAACAGAAATTTATTCTTTCATAGTGTAGAGGCCAAATGCCTGTAATCAAAGTGTCAGCAGGGCTGTGCTCACTCTGGAGTCTGTATGGGAAGGTTCCTCCCTTGCCTCTTTCAGCTTCTCATGGAGAGAGGCATTGCTTAGCTTGGGACTATATGACTCCAATCTCTGCCTCCATCTTCACCTGAGTCTTCGCATGGCCCTCTCCCCTGTGTCTCTTTGTCTCAAATCTCCCTCTGCTTTCCCTTATATGGCCACTAGTCATTAGGTCCAACATAACACTTTGGATCCTGGATCCTAAATCCAGGATGATCTCATCCCAAGATCCTTAACTAAATTACATCTTCAAAGATCCTATTTCCAAATAAGATCATAATCACAGGTATCAGGAGGCTAAGACTTAGACATATTTTTAGGAGACACTATTCAACCCATTACATGTGCATTATAAATATTTTCTTCAGTCTGTGGCTTGCCTTTTCACACTGTGGTATCTTGTGGTGAACTGAACTCCTTAATTTTAATGGGGGACAATTTATCTTTTTTTTTTCCCTTTATGGTTTCCTTTGGGGTTGTGTTTAAGAAATATATGCCTATCTCAAAGTAATGAAGTTTTTCTCGTATTTTTTTACTAAAAGCTTTTTTGTGTGTGTGTATTTAAGCTTACACTCCATTTGGAATCAACTTTTGTGGTTTGAGGGAGGGGTTAATGTTAATTTTTTTCCCCAGTGGATATCTAAGTGAACTGGAGCTAATAATTGAAAAGAGTCTTCTTTCCCGCTATACTACACAAACGTGCTCAGAAAACAAATGGCTGTATGTGTGCATCCTTTTTTTGATATTCTATTCCACTGGTGGATTTGTCTAATTTTGTACCAATGCTGCACTGTTTTAATGACAATATAATAATTTTTGATATCTAGAAATGTAAATGTTCCAGTTTTTTCCTCCTTCAAGATTATTTTGAATATATTTGGTCTTTTCTATGTAAACTTTAGTATTAGCTTGTCACCTTCCACATGCACATATTCACACACACACACACACTCCCCTACAGGGATTTTTAATTGGGATTGGATTCAGTTTATAGATTTATTAGGGGAGAATTAACATCTTAGTAATACTGAGTTTTACAGTCCACAAACATTGCGTACCTGTACCTTTTTTGTGTTTTCTTTCAATTTCTGTCTATATTTTCAATGTGGCAGTCTTTTACATTTTTCATTAGATTCATCTTCAGGTATTTAATATCTTTGAAGCAACTTTAAATGATATTATTGTACAAATTCACTTTTCTATTTTTGCATAATTTTTCGATATTGACTTTATATCCAACGGCTTTGCTACATTTATATTAATAATTTGCCTATAAATTACAGTCATATCATCTGTGAAAAGTGATAGCTTTATTTAACCACTTCCAATCCTTATACCTTTTGTTTTTCTTGTCTTATTTCATTAATTATACCTCTCTACCCCATACAGTTGAACAGAAGTGTTGATTCTGAAATAACGTTTTAAAAAGGTGATCATTACTTTATACTCAGTTTTTTCATATGACTACATGATACCCTTTTAATACTTCTGCTTTAACTAAATTTATTCTCTTTAATCCTGCTAATTTTGACATTCCTTTTTGGGGCGTTGGGTGAGAGCAACAGTTCCACCTCCTTCTCTTTGCCCTTACTCAAAGCTTCAGAGCTCTCTGAGGTTCTCCTCTGTCTCTCATACATCAGATCTGTTGCAGTGATTCTATTATGTCCCTCTCCTCTTGCTTCCCTTTCATCCCTGCCTTTGACCCATGCCTTCTCTTGCCTTTCAGTAATCTCCTAACAGATTCTGGTATCTGCAGTCAACCTGTTCTTCAGTGCTTCTTTCACTTTGACATGGTTTGACCATTTCAATTCCATCAAAAAACATAACTAGCTTCTCACTGAAGAAAAAACAAAATTATATTCTTTAACATGGCATTCCTGGCCATTCAGTATCTAGAGAGATAGTTAGGTCTAGTGATCAAAACAGATTTAGGAGCACAGCACAGATTTAGGCCTTCGTTTGAAATCTGACTATCCACTTACTAATTGGATAATTTGAGCATGCTCTTTCACCTCTCTCTACCTTGGTTTCTTCATCTGACACAGTAATAGTATCTACCTCATAGGGTTGTATGTAGATTAAATAAGTTAATATATGTAAAGCATGCTGCATAGTCACCTGTAAGCTTTATTAAACAGTAATTTGTTAGTATGTTATTAAAGCTTTTCTTTCTAATAATAATATAGACAACAGATTATAATCAACATTTACTAAGCACTCAGTATGAACCATGAACACTGAAACACTTTCCTTTCAGTATCTAATTTAATCAATGATAACCCTGCTTTGTAAGTATCATTGTGCTCAGAAGTAAACAACAGTAAGTGATGAATCTTCTGACACTTCCCACATATACCTTTCCAAACATGTTTTTGATGCTCTTGTATCTACAACTTTGCTCACAGTTTCCCTATTCCTCCAAGACCATTCTGCTTTATCATCTTGGAATAATCTTGCCTATCCTTTGGTGCTCTGTGCAAACTTCTCTCATTCCAAAGTGAGATAAAATGGAATGGGTAAAGTATTAGATTCAGAGTTACTAAGTGCATTTGCTATGAAATAAAAGTGTTAATTCCTTTCCCCTGCAAGATCAAAAGACAGTCTTACACTAGGGAGTTGGACTTTCCCGGCCCCTTCATTACCCAGGGTGATTTCTTACAAACCAACTACGTTGACCCTGTGGCTCTTTCTGCAGTTTCAAGGCAGCCTCAACTTGGTTCCCCCAGTGGCTCATCCGACTGAGGTGAGTCAGTGCAGAGCTCCCAGCCGAGTAAGGCCTCTCAGCACGAGGCGTCAAACAGAAGACAGCTAATGCTGGGCGCCGGGGGAAGATGGCCCTTCTTGACCCTGCTCTGAGACGAGTGCGCTCACAGAGAAGTGGCTGGCAGGCTCCCTTTGATGCAGGGAACAATGAGCAGCAGGAATTAAGTCTCAACACATCCACCTCATGCCTCTGTGCATGTGTATGCACGTGTGTGTGTGTATGCACGTGTGTGTGTGTGTGCACGTGTGTGTCACATGCACACACTTTATCCTAGAAAAAGACACCGTGGAAAGTCTACGACCTATTATTTGAAAATAACCCACCCAGGATCACAACTGGGGGGAGAGATCCCACAAACTGGACAGTGGTAGTGGTAGATCATTACAGTGGTAATGGTAATGGTGAAATGGTATGTCCGTTTTACATGTGAGTCCATTTTACATATGAGGAAACTGAGGGCAGATGCAGATCAGAAATTTCCTATGTGTTTGCATTTAGCGTTTAATCTGTTTACTCAGCTTCCCCCAATGAGGACATTTGGGCACAAGTTTCCCAAACCATATATGCATTTTAAGCCTTCACTGGGTTCTTCTTCAATGAAATATTATTGATGCCCATTCAAACCTTGATGGTCAATATGGATATAATCCTCCCTTTACAGTTTCTAGAATTCAGTGTTTTTGTTGGGCAGAGTTTCTCACTCGAGTGATTTCTAGACTGGGAGTCACACATTTAGAGATACAGATTTGCTTGTCAGCAGTGTTAAAGACAAAAAAATCTACAGTTTACATTTTTTTCGGTAGGGCATACACTCATTTTGCTGCAAGATAGCTTTACCTGTATTGTCTCAAACGAGGTCTTTTTTTTTTTTACAAGTTTATTGGTCTGCCTGGCCCCTGATAGAATATGAATTTGTGATTGCTGCTTCAGACACATTTGACTACTTAGATTAACCTTATAATAATAGAATCTGAAGAGACATTAGATTCTAAAAGTTAGAATCAAGTGGCTACCAAACTGGATTTTTAAAATTTATTGTTAGAAGCAATTTCTAAGTGTATTTTTAAATTGAATTATAGTTGATATACAATATTATATTGGTTTCAAGTATACAACACAGTGATTCAACAGTTACACACATTATTAAATGCTCACTCCCCCCCAGTACAGTTACTATCTGTTCACATAGGAGGATGCTACAGAACCATTGATCCTATTCTCCAAGCTGTACTATTCCTGTGACCAACTTATATTATGGTTGAGATTTTTGTGCTTTTTTCTTTAAGGAGAATCTTAAGCAGAAATCCAATATGTCAAACTGATGAACGTATACAACTGTTCTGTGTGGGAGGATGGACGGATGAGAACTGGGGGCTCAGAGTACTATATTGTTCAGTTTCCACCTGGGCTCTTGAAACATCTCTATTGTAAGGAGGGTCTGAAGTGCCTAATTTGAAAACCACTGATAGGGCATGCTTCTCCATTTTACAGTGGAGATTTACTGGGCCTAGATGTTCCTTAGATGTAATTCCCAAGCAATGTTCTCTTTTTCATCAGAGCATCTAAAATCTTGCCCAGTCAACTCTTTAAAAGCAGCGTTATAAACCCCCAAAGCCATGGAGTTTAATTATCAGGATCAATTAAATAATGTTTAGCATCTGAGTGATTTTCAAATATATATTTTATTTATAAATTAAAATAACTTATTATTTTAATTATTTAATGTATTTATTTTATAATTTATTTATATATTCATTTCATACATTTGGTTTTTAAATTTTCTTGATATTTTTACTGTGGTATATATCCAGTGATACCACATTGGAAGCTGTACACCCATAGCTTCTGTGTATACCTTTTCAGAATTCTCCAGTCTGAATCATCTGTTAGAATAGAAAAAGCTGGAGGATTTGGGGCAAGGAGACCAGTCTGAGATCAGAGGATATAGTTTTCTCTCTGTGTGAGCTTTGGAAAGCTATTTAATCCAAGTCTCAGTCTTAATTATGTCTTTTTAATGTCTAATTTACGGGGTGCTTTGAATGTTAAATTGTATAATGTGAGGAGTCCACTTAGTGTTTGGAATGTAGAAGGCAGGCAGTGAAGTCCTTTCCACATGTACCATCATTGTGGACTACAGGTCCTTTGCACATGTGAGGAACTCAGAAAATTTTTGTAAGTGATGAGTACATGTTACTGAAACACAGACAAGTGGCTTGTTTTCAGACCCAAGCAGTATGTATAGTTTTCCTATGTTCAGATTAAAGGGTGGTGGATCAGATTAAAGGGAGTGAATCTGTGAATTTCTGCCTGCCATACAATAGGTGTATTACAGACCAAAGAAGGCTCTCTCAGAGGAAGAAGCTTTCCTAAATAGAAAGAGAGAGAGAAAAAAAAAAAAGAGAAACATCTTTCTTTCAACAAAGAGCTGCTAGTACTTAAGTTGTCAGTACAGGATTTTGAAAAACAGCATTCCCAGGTATACCTTTGTAAAAAGCCTTGCAAAGAAGCAATGCAAACCCCATCCCCACTAGTCTTTTATTATTTCTCATTGATAATGGTTTGCAAGAGCCTTATTTTAGAAAACTCAACTCACTACTGTGAACATGAAAAGCAAACCTGCTTTCATAAAGCTGACATTCCACTGGGTAAGTTAGGGCTCTGCGATAGCATGGCCAATTATAGATTCTGACTGTGTTTGCACTGTGCCCAAACAAGGGAAGAAACACAAGCAATTCATCCCAAACATGAATGTTTTTTGAAAAAGAAGGAATAAATTCTTGCTTATATTGAATGCAGTCACAAAGCACACATAGCTGAAACTCATCTTCTCACACATATGCCACTTTTATAAGAAAGAAACACACGATCAGAATTCCACCATCTCTGAATTGTATAGTAATCACTGACGTTCTCAAAGATGAACTAATACGGTTTAAGTAACTTGTAGATCATCAAAGGATATTTATATTCTGGAAACTGGTGGTTTGTTGATATATTCTTTGAATATTCAGATGCCAAGCAGACTGGTATACAGAAGTGAACAGAACAAAATCTCTCCTCTCATAGAGTTTGTATTACAGTAAGAGTAATAATTAAAAAATAGGTATTTTAGAAAAAGTGTTGATTTAGGTAATAGGCCTTTTTTACAATCCCAGTCCTTGTTACATAATAGGTACTTGCTTAATATTTGTTTACAGAATTAGTTCTGCCACTACCAGTTTCTGGATATTGGGCAAATCAGTTAAGTTTAAGTTCTTCACAATCATAAAGTATGACAATTGTACTAAATAGTCTATATAGAAGTTCTCAGTTTTAAAACCCCATGATAATTTTGGTATGATGACTTCATTTTCTAGAACCTTTAATTTTGTTCTAAGAACATACATTAAACAAATCACACAAGACAGAACTCTTAAGTTCTATGGGAAATATACAGATAAAGAAGTCATGGTATTTATCCTAAAATAATAATCTGTTGAAGATCAACCTATTGTAGTTGTTAGAATGATTAGAGGAGAAGAATGGAGGCTGGTATAACAATGGGAAAGCTTTGGAATGCCATGAAATATCCCATTCCCCAATTAAACTGTGTAAGTGCATGTATGTATGGTTTATTTATATTATTTATTTTTATATATAATTTATTAAGTTTCAAGATTACTGAAAAGCAATGTGTGTGTGTGTGTGTGTGTGTATATATATATATATATATATATATATATATATATATATATATAATTTTTTTTTCCTTTAAGCAGAAAACCTTACCTTCCCCCAGCCCCCACCCATTCCCAATCTGCTTTGTCTTCTTCTTATGTAAGCTTTCCTCCTCCTAGTGAACATGCTGAATCTCATCCATTTCCGTCTGAGGCAAACATAGGGCCTACGTATTGATTGGACCTCAGAAGATGGCCACAGGACTATGTTATAATGATATGCTAGAAAACAAATATGCATGCATTTGGATGTGGTTTTACTGAGCAGAATTCTCAAGAACCACCATGTGATCAGCACGTTGGCTGTGTGTGACCAGGAGTCCAGGGATGGCCAGCCCTGTTGTTTGATGGCTGCAGGGCTCTTTTTTGTTGGTTTCAGGTTCTGTGCCAATGTTTATGATTACTAGTGAGTTGAGACTCAGTTTTAGAGGTCCTCCTTTGCAGTCCTGCTCTTATGAAATGCTCCTGGCAATGAACTCTCTACTTGTTATTGTAGAGCATTCTCTTCATGTCATACTATATTTTAACTAATTTTGCATTATTAACTAGAATGGCATACAGGAAAAATTTATTTTGAACACAGAGTTTTCTTCCCAACTTAAGAATATTCTGTGTATATTTGGATGGGTTGCTTATTTTCTTCCAACATCTGCTTTGTCAATGAATGATAATGATAATTGCTTAGGATTTGTTTTATGGATTCAATGAGATAAGAGATACCAAGTGCCCAGAATAGATTCTGGTACATAACTGGTGCTTCATTGTCAATCTGGAATGTTAGAATCTCTCCCTTTCCACTGAAATTTTTGTCAAAAAGTTTAAATGAAGTTACTATGAGCATCGATCCAATCATTTTCACAGAATTCTCTGTGCAAATAATCAAAATAAAATTTGTTGTACATATTTAAAAAACTTTCCATAACTTGCTATTAACAGCTACCCTATTTTATCTTATTTAAACTTTGTTGGTTACAACATACAGTCGTGTCATAATGGAAACCCGAAGTGGCTGTTGGTCAGGAACTGAAGCACTGGTATAATCCTCAGAGGTCTGGGGTGGGTGGGTAGGTGGGTAGCTTGTTTTTGCCCTTAGGTTTAGTTTATGCTCGATTCTGAATGAGTTCTTCCTTAGCCTGTCTTATTTTAATATTTTGTGGGTCTGATAGAACATAGCTCATGAAGGATAATTCTGGCTATATGGGTAGTATACCACCATGGTCAGGCACTCTCTCTATCAGGGCCTAGAAGCAAGACAGGATTTTTTCCCCCAAAAGGTTTATAATTCTTTGCTTCAGATGGCACGGTCCTACTCCAGAAACTTAGGGGTCTTTGTGATTTTTCACTTTGGGGCTTGCCATAAACTCCACACAGTGTCTTTTTCACTACTGATACCTCTACAACCATATGTTCCTCTTTGCTCAAGTATCCCAAGGGGCAGAGCTGTTTTGCATTGCGCCTGAGACTTCTGCTCATCCTTCCATGCTCTGGACCCCATTCAAAGATGACCACCTTTTGTGACACTTGGTATATGGATATGAGTGGTATTCCCAAACAACATGTTGTCTCCAGAACCCAAAGAAGGGGGCTCACTAGATGTTGTACTTCCTTCTTTGTGGAATAAGGGACAAGATATCATAATTTACCCTTTGGAGGGGATTTCCCAGCGTGCTCCTGACCACTGGGTCCCAAAAATTTTACTCAGGTGGCAAGACCCTGAAATTTTGCAGTTTATCTTCCCTCTCTAGAACACATGAAACTTGCCAAGTTTCTAACTTGAATGACACTTCTTATCCATTTATTTTTATTAGCATGATATAATTGATGAAGTGGAGCAAGACCCAAAAGTATCAGACTATTTCCAAGTAATTTAACTGTCTCAGAATAAAGTTTAAAAATGTTTATGGGAATACAAAAAATATTGAGCACCAAAAAGGTAAACTTCACAATGGTTGGCATCTAATTAGACCAGACATGCAAAAAAAAAAAAAACAAGGAAAATGCTACCCATAATTAGTGGTACACAAGACATATTTAGGAGAGGGTCAGCAAAAAGATGGAGGAATAGGACAGCAAGGTAAAAACCTCCTACTTACACACCAAGGAGGCAGTTATAGCAAATACAACTAGCCATGAAGATGAACTAAAGACTGCAGAACAGACCACTTACACCTAGTGAGGAAGAGAAGACCACATTGAGAAGGGTAATAGGGCAGAGCAGTTATCACTTGGGACCCAACACCTTCCCCCTTTGCAGTCCACAATCAGGAGAGAGAGGAATGGAGGGAAGGGGATACATGCTCAGGAATCTGGCACCTAGAGATCTGCTCGGGGAACACATATCCACGCTTCAATGAGCTCTGATGATTAATGAGGCTGGACAGGGAAAGTTGGATCACTCTGGAGGCTGAGACTCTTGTCTCTTGTGGAGGACAGGCACTCTCTTTTGGTCCTGCTGAGACAAAACATGGAGGGAGCAGCTTGAAAGATTTACCAGCAGTGGGAAGTGTGCCAGAAGGGGTGAGGGATTAGAGGGAGCTCTCTCTGGAGGAAAAAGGGAAGGCAGGTGATACATTCCCAGCCCTTCCCTTGCCCAACTGGTCAGGCGCTGTTGGGCCCAATTCCAAAACTCTCCATCTCCCTCACTGGCAGCTCAGCCCAAGGTGGTGCTTTCCTGTGAACCTGCCCTGTCTGGCCCAGCAGCATCTGCCATTGCTAACTGGCAGGTAGAGGGCAACCCCTCCCACAATGAATCCCAGCTGAAGCACCTCACATCACATAAATAAAGGGCATGCAAAGGCTAATTATGGGGATTAGCCATTACTGGCAGACAGGCAGACAGATGGGTCCTGCCCACATCCCACCAAAAGCAACTGCAACTCAACTACAAAAGAGAACTGGGCGCTGGTAGGCAGAGAATCTTGAGCTTCATAAAACCATTTTATTTTAAGGCCAGGAGGCATAGCTGATGTATCCAATACAAGGGAAGACATACAGAAACCAAGACAAAATGAGGAGGCAGAGGAATATGTTCCAAATAAAAGAACAAGATAAAACACTAGAAAAAGAGCTAAATGAAATGGAGATTAGCAGCCTTCCTGATAAAGAATTCAAAGTTACAATCATAAAGATGCTCACTAAAATGGGGAAATCAATCCAGGGGCTCAAAGAGAATTTCAACAAAGAGAGAAAATATGAAAGAGAGTCATTTAGTGCTGGATAATACAATAACTGCAATGAAAAATACAATAAAGGGAGTGAATAGCAGACTGAAGGAAGCAGAGGAAAGAATCACTGTGATGGAAGATAGAGAACTGCAGAGGAACCAAGCAGAGAGACAAAAGAATTTATAGAAATGAGAAGATGCTAAGAGACGTATGTGATGACGCCAAACCAAACCATATTCGCAAAATAGGGGTCCCAGAAGGAGAAGAGAGAGACAAAGAAGTAGAAAGTCTATTTGAAGAAATAATAGCTGGAAACTTCCCCAGTGTGGGGAAGGAAATAGTCATCAGGTCCTGGAAGCTCAGAGATCCCAGAATAAGATGAACCATAGGAAGACAACACCAAGACACATAATAACTAAAATGACAAAAAGATAAAACAGCAAGAGAGAGTCTGACAGTTACCTATAAGGGAAACTCCAAAAGGCTATCAACAGATTTCTCAGCAGAGACTTTATAGGCCAGAAGGGAGTGGTATTTAATATTCAAAGTGTTGAAAGGAAAGAACCTACAAAAATTCTCTACTAAACAGTTATCATTCAGAATTGAAGGAGATATTAAAAGTTTCCCAGATAAAAGAAGGTTAAAAGAATTCACCACCACTAAAGTGGCCTCACAGGATATGTTAAAGGGACTTCTTTAGATGGAAATGTTCTTAAACCTAAATATTTTTTTATCAGTGAAAATAAACCCACAGTGAGAGCAGTAGACTATTTACAAAGCCAGCATTAAGTTCAAAAAGCAAAAGTAGTAAAATCAACTACATGCAAAATTAATCAAGGGATACAGAAAAGATTAGATTATGACACACATAAACTGTGGAGAAGAAAGAAGAATAAAAAAGAGGTACTTTTAGAATTTATTTGAAATTGAGTGACCATCAAGTTAATATAGACTGTTATATATTTAGGAAACTATCTATGAAATTATGTAACCACATATCTGAAACATATAATACACACACACAAAAATTTTAAAAAGGAATCCAAGCATAACACAAAAGAAAATCATCAAATCACAAGAGAAGAGTATAAAAGAAGAAAGGAACATAGAGGAACTACAAAACAACCAGAAAACAGTTAATAAAATGCCAATAAATGCATACTTATCAATAATTACCTTATATGTAAATGAACTAAATGCACCAGTCAAAAGATGTAGGGTAGCAGAATGGATAAAGAAACAGTATCCATCTATATGCTACTGAGAAGAGACTCATTTCAGACCTAAAGGCATACATAGACAGAAATTGAAGGGATGGAAAAAGATGCAAATAAAAGGAAGAAAAGAGCAGGAGTAGCAGTATTTGTGTCAAACAAAATTGACTTCAAAACAAAGAAAATAACGAGACAAAGAAGGACATCACATAATGATAGAGGAGTCAAGCCAACAAGAGGATATAACAATCTTAAATATCTATGCACTCAACATATGACCACCTACATTTGTAAAACAAATACTACGACACCTAAAGGGAGAAATAGGTAGCAACACAATCTTATTAGGGAACTTTAACACTCTACTTACATCAATGGACAGATCATCCAGACAGAAAATAAATAAGGAAACAAAGACATTGGATGACATATTAGATCAGATGGACGTAACAGATACATACAGAACATTCCAACAAAAAGTAGAAGGATATTAAAATGGAATGTTCTCCAAAATAGATCACATATAAGGACACAAAAAAGCCTCAATAAATTAAAAACGATTGAAATTGTATCAAGCATCTTCTCAGATTGATATGAATCTAGAAATTAATTACATGAAAAAAAACAAAAATAATCCACAAACACATAGAGGCTAAAAATCTTCCTTCTAAATAATCAATGAATCAGTGAACTAATCAAAAAATAAATCAAGTAATACCTGGAGAAAAATGAAAATAGAAACATGATAGTTCAAAATATGTGGGATGCAGCAAAAGGACTTCTAAGAGGGAAGTACACAGTAATACAGGTCTACCTCAAGAAAAAAGCACAATCCCAAATAGGGAATCCAACCTTACAACTAAAGAAACTAGAAAAAGAACACATAAAGCCCAAAGTTAGAAGGAGTGATTATATAACAAAGTTCAGAGCATAAATAAATAAAATAGAGAATAATGAAACAATAGAAAAAATATCAATGAAACCAAGAGCTGGTTCTTTGAGATGATACACAAAACAGATGAACCTCAGCCCATACTTATCAAGAAAAATAAAGACACAAATAAAAACAAATTAAAAAGCAGAAGTTACAACTGACACAGAATTTCAAAAAATTTGTAAAAATTCTACAAAAATTATATGTCAGTAAATTGAACAACACAGAAGAAATGGACCAATTCCTAGAAAAATACAACCTTCCAAGACCGACACAGGAAGGACCAGAAAATATGAACAGATTAATTACAGTAATGAAACTGAGTTGGTAATAAAAATCTCCCAACAAATGAAAGTCGAGGACCAAGACTTCACAGCTGAATTTTGCCAAACATTTAAAGAAGAGCTAATATCCATCCTTAAAAAATTCCAAAATGTGGAAGAGGAGGGAATACTTCCAAACTCATTCCATAAAGCCAGTGTCACTCTAATACTAAAAGCAGACAAAGACACTACAAAAAACGAAATTATAGATCAATATCCCTGATCAATATAGATGCAAAAATCCTCAACAAAATATCAAACTGAATTAAAAAATACATATAAAGGATCATCCATCATGACCAAGTGTGGTTTATTCCAGGGTTGCAAGGATGGTATAATATTTGTAAATCAATCAATGTGATACAGCACATTAACAAAAGGAAGTATAGAAACCATATGATCATCTCAATAAATGCTGTAAAAGCATTTGACAAAATTCAACATACATTCATGATAAAAACCATCAACAGAATGGGTATAGAGAGAACATACCACAACATCATAAAGGCCATATATGACAAACCCAAGTATGCCATCATACTCCATGGTGAAAGCTGGCAGCTTTTCCTCTAAGATCAGGAACAAGACAAGGGTGCCCAGTCTCACCAGTTATATTTGACATAGTACTAGAATTCCTAGCCACAGCAATCAGACAAGACAAAGTAAAAAGTAAGCAAACTGGTAAAGAAGAAGTAAAACTGTCACTATTTGTAGATGACATGATACTATATATAGAAAACACTAAAGACTCCACCAGAAATTTTAGAATTAATAAGTGGATTCAGCAAAGTCACAGTATAAAAAATCAATATACAGAAATCTGTTGCATTTTATATATTAAAAATCACCTACCAGAGAGAGAAATCAGGAAAACAATTCCATTTACAATTTCATCAAAAAGAATAAAATACCTAGGAATAAACCAAACCAAGGAGGTGAAAGACCTTTACTCTGGAAACTATTAGACACTGATGAGAGAAATTGAAGGAGACACAAATAAAAGGAAATCTATCCCATGCTCATGGATAGGAAGAATTAATATTGCTAAAATGTCCATCCTGGCCAAAGCAATTTATAGATTCAATGCAATACCTATCAAAACACCAATGGCATTTTTCAATGAACTAGAGCAAATAATGCAAAAATTTATATCACAAAAGACACAGAAGAGTGACAGCAATCATTAGAAAGAAGAGCAAAGCTGGGTTTATTATGATCCCTGACTTCAAGCCATACTGCAAAGCTACAATAATCAAAACAATATGGTACTGGCACAAGAATAGACCCATAGATCAATAGAACAGAATAGAGAGCCCAAATATAAAACCATGCATATATAGTCAACTAATATATGATAAAGGAGTCATGAATATGCAATGGGGAAAGACATCTCCTTCAATAACTGGTATTGGGAAAACTGGACAGATACATGCAAGAGAATGAAACTGGATTACTATCTAAAACCATACACAAAAGTAAATGAAGTGGATTAAATATGTATATTATATAATTAAAACTTCATATGTCTTGAATATCAGAAAAGTTACACTAGATTGTATACTTAAATGGTTGTGTACTTGAAACCAATGTATTATATATGAACTATATTTCAATAAAAACTTTAAAAAATAAAAATGAAAGAATAAATAAATAATTAAACATATACTTTTCACATGACTCAGCCATATTGTTCCTAGGTATTTGCCTAGGAGAAATGAAAGCATGTGTCTGTTCAAAGACTTACACTCAAATGTTCATAGCAGTTTTATATGTAATGTTCAAAATCTTAAAATCAGGGGGTCCATCCAGGAGAATGGATGAACAAATGTGGTATTATCCATACAAGGAGATGCTACATAGAAATGAAAAGAAATAGACTATCGATAGATGCAACAACATGGATGAATCTCAATGATGTTGTGAAAGGAACCAGAGAAAGACTACATATTTCATGATTATATTTATTTCAGATTCTAGAACTACAAGCCCATCTATATTGATAGAAAGTAGATTGGTAGTTGCCTGAGAAGGGAGTGGGGTGTGGGAAGGGTCTGGAGGTGTGATTACAAAAGAGGCAAGGAACATTTTGTTGGTGATTGATATCTTTATTACCTTGATTGTGCTAATCATTTCAGAGGTGTATACCTACCCAGCTGAACATTTTAATTATGTGGAGCCAATTGTATGTCAATCATACCTCAATAATGCTGGTAAAAAAACCCAAGTTGTACGCCATAGTTGGTAAATCTTACCATATATAAATTTTACCATAATAAAGCTGGTTTAAAAAATTTAACAATCACAGACATGTTAAAAAAAAACAAAGAACTCCTGTTTCCTCTGATCATTTAGAATTTTTATATTCTTGGACAAAAATCCCTCACATTGCCATGATATGGCTAATAATGTGTGAGGAGGCAAGGTTGGATGTCATTTGCAGATATTGTCTCAACTAGAAATGTAAACTTGCAAATCTTTCATACACACAAATCTCATTACACCATGTCTAACACCTCATCACCATCTATTTGTAAGGCAAACATGATTTATAAAAGAGTATTCTTAGCAAATATGTCTCAGTTTATATTTCATAGGTCATGTTAGAATGTGAAGTATATAACTGATGGGTTCTCATATTTGGAGTAACAATGATATTTGGAATTTCTTACAACTGTGGTGCTAGCCATAAGTGCCCTTATGTGTACATTAAGACAAGGCATAATTTGGCTACTTTAATTTGCTTCCACTCTGCAGTACAATAATAAATGCCAATGTCTTACCTGCATTAATTTCCATCTATGTGGCAGAATTTCATTGACTACAGCCAGTCCCACATTAATCAAGCATCCTTACTTGGGTGTGCACTGTCTGTGCTATTGGCCAGTCAGAACGAGCACATAGTCAATTAACTATTTTAAACCAACTGATTTTTGCTGTAAGTCCCTACCTTCTCTTACCAGTTAGAAATGATCATGCAACTTAAATAAATTGGTTCCTTTCATTTCTAAAAAGCAATGATAAATAAGGAAACATTTCGAACAAGTTTTCTGCAAGAAATCTGAACACAAATAAAAAATACCTGCCATTTATTCTGGACTGGAAAAATTGACTGCTTACAGTAGGACTGTATTTGAATAAATCATATTGTCACGCTGACCTTTATTGATATACTATTTCCCAACTTTAAGCACCAATCCTGCTGCTTAAAAGATCTTTGTTGTACAAGACCTGCAGACCCATCAGGTAACAAAATAATGATTTGCTATCTGTGAACTTCATAAATCAATAATTTAACAAGATCGTCAGTAGCTTCCTCTAAACCCCTCACTCCACTCTATTGCCTATGTTTGCAATTTCAGTTATTCAATTTACTGATATAATTACAGACCAAAAAACATCATTTAACTGAAGGAAAATATAATGTATGGCACTTTGTTTCTCAGGATGGCACCTAGTTTCTCAAGATAGTATATATTTCTGGGACATACTGTATGGCTAAATTTGGCATTAACGCTCTCTGGCTAGGAAAGGGTGTAATTAGATATAATTTTTTTCTAGACAAGTAAAATTTCTCCCAGGTGAATCAATGGGCTTAAACTCAATGTGCCCCCCCCACCCCACCATTTTTGTTTTGTGTCAGAGTGGTTTAGACAGATATAGAAAACTTATTTTCCTAAGGTCATCATTGGGATAAATGGTGTGCTAATACATGTAAATTGAACCTGTTTTGAAATGTGTACTATGTTTGTTTACCCTAATTACATACTAAGTATATATTCTAAAATTGAAAGGGGGGTGAAAGCCTTTTCATGTCTTCAGTCTCTTCTAACAACTGTTTTTTTATTGTCAATATACTCCCAATGGGAAAGAAAGGGTATTTAAGATAATTGGTTTTCTAAGGACTCAGGACAGGACATGAAAAGTCCTTTACTGCAACTCTGCTTCTTTTTCTAACAGGCTGTGTTATTTTAGGCAAGTATGGCTATTCTAGTGTAACCAGTTTCCTCATACTTACTTTTGAGTATTTTATACATGCCCTAACTTCAGAGTTAACTTTGAGGATCTGACAATACTAGTCATAATAATGGGCATTCTTTATTGAGCACCTAATATGTTACAACTACCATATGGACATTATAACTCTCACAGTGCCTTTAAGATCAATATCACCATCATCCTCTTTTTCCAGCCAAGGAGTCATAGGGACATTAGGCAGTCTGCTTTACCTAGCAGAGTTGGAATTGACATCGGAGCCTGCCATATGCTGATGATTATTCCATGCTGCCATACCGCTTCTCCATGATGTAATGTCTGTGAAAGTGCAGTGTGAAAGCCAAAACACTAGACAGAACGCACAATGGTATCACAGCCATTATCATGATTAATAGTCACCATGAAATATAGGACCTGACACCCAAAGGTGATGTTGCCCTTTCCTTGAAAGAGAGTTACACTTATGCCATTAGACAGATAATTATAGTGAGATTTTTCAAAGGGAAATTTTGCCAATGTCTTCGTGCATGGCCTTGCTAACTCTCCAGGAGAAGCAAAAAATAACAATACCGATTGATTTTCCCTTTGCCACTTGCCTCAAGTGGTTCCCGTTTTAATGCCCTTCCTGCTTGGGGCTTCATTGTCATTCCAAGCTGCTGATATTTCAGCCTCAACACAGGCTAAACAGTTGGGCTCCTCCGCAAGTTCAAATGTCTGCACAGCAGGGAAAAGAAATACACTGTCTTTTCTAAAAGCTGTTCTGTGGTTCTATCAGAAGGCACAGCTCTTCATTCTTTATACCCCAGTAGGCAGTAATCTGCCCATTCTGTCCACCCATCTCCTCTCATCCCGAAAGAAAGACCTTTAATTGATGGAGATGCCCAGAGCTTTCCTGTGACCAAACTAAGATATCACAATTACACAGAGTCCAACTTGAATCATTATATTCTTTACTACATTCTAGCCATGAATCCCAAATCCTATATGGAAAAAGAAGGCATCTTGTAAGATGCACACATGCCATTCCATGACAAAACAGAAAGGTTCCACGGAAGTGCCACAGATGGCTCATATAGTTCAACTTGGTAAACCAATCCTGGGAAATTATCCAAGCCTGTTTTATATCCTCTAAATCTCCACAAAACTTCCTTCATGTTGGAGTGCACCCATAGGTCCTAAGGACGGTGGGAATATTTTTTTCTCTAACAAGTGGGTTGTCTCTTCTGAAGATCCTTAAGATGACTGGCTACTTTAGGCTCTAGTGAAGTGAATAAAGCCCACTGAACCTTTATTAAATAACACTATGATCCAGGCTTGAGGCATAAAAAGAAGTCGAGTGTAGAGGTAGGCAGCTCCCTCTTTGCATCCACTACCATGTGATGTACTAGATTGGTATTTATTAAACTGAGCTGGTAGCCCGCATGTCACCACCCAGGCCAAAGGAAGAACCATGCTCTCTGCAAAACGAAAAGGTGCATTTAGGTTGAAACAAGAAACCTGACTGTTTGGGAAAGTGGTCAGGAGGATGGTGCGGTTCCCATCTGTCCTCCTCTCGCAAGTAAAATTACAGGCAGTCTAATTTATAAACAGATTGGATTTTAAAGACTGTCTCTGTAATAGGGACCATGAAGTCTTCCCATTTTATTAACTACAAGCAAATAAAGCAAAAAGGAAAAAAGTAAAAAAATGTTCAGCTTGAGGAGGAAGAGGAATTAAGTGGTCTGTGTTTTCCTAGATCAAATTTGCAATATTTTATAATAGATGAAGACTGGATTATCTGTCCAAGCCTTCAAAGTTCAGCCCTCTTGTTTCTTGTGATCTTCTGTGCCAGGGCTCAGAAATATGGGTTCATTATGGACTGTGGGACCATCATTAAGAAATTCTTAATGGCACAAAATAATTATTTCCTAACCCCAATTGAATTGCTTATTCTGTCACTAGGCAGATATCGGTTAATATTTAGCAGAGAGATTTTTATTAAATTAATTCATAGCAATATACAAGCCATTAACATCTGCTTAATGTTCCAGTGATAGTTTCAGTTTTAAAGATGAACGCCCATTATCACAGAGGGTTTCCCAGAGATGTCCAATTGCTGAGACCTGAGACAAAATCACAGAAGGATTATATGATGAGAGAATAACATCAGTTGAAGTCATTTCAACCTGGGAATCTGACCAATACCTTTGTCAATAACTCATTTATTTATTCACCCAGAATTTGCTATGTATGAGAGAGCCAGAAACAGAATATACAGAGGAAATATCACCTATTGGTAACATCAGCTTAAATAATTTCATCCTCCAGTAGAAGAAACAGATCTTAAAATAATGAGTGATAAGTACCGCTATAGACATATCAGAAGGCATTTGGCATATATGTCAAAGACTTTTCCTTACACATAACTTTTTCTGGTTTCTCAGGTTAAGATGAGTGTCAAAGGATGAATGAGCTGGCCATATAGAGACAGTGGGGAATAGGGACATGGGAAACATGTTTTAGCCAGAGGCACTGTATAGTTCAGGATCTCAGCTGGTAGTATGCTCAGTAAGGGTGATCAAAGAGATTTTAATGTAGAGACTATTTATGAGTCTAAATACAAGGTTAAGGAATAATGAATGATGAATCATTCTTAGGTCAACTAAAGCTGGGATCTCTTACTACTGTTGGGCTTGAAGGGACAAGAGGAAGGAGCAATTACTTAAACTGAGCTAGACCTGTAGCCAGAGCTCTGAAGAGGAATACGGCCTTCATTAGAGAGACACAGCCATTGGCAAGACATGGCTGGTAGGAAAGAAGCCAGGCAAATAAATACCCTGACCTCTCTCTCCTCCCACTCTTTGATGTTCCAGTTTCCCATAGGCTGAACCCCACGCAAAGCCAAAGGGTATAGGAACCTGGTCCATCAGAAGTAAGAGAAGGGTGGTGTGGGAAATTGGAAGGGCAAAAATAGAATAACCAGCGCAGACATGAAGATGAAAAACATCACAGTGCATTTCCTGTTGCTGGAGTGAGAAGTATGAGGAACAGAGTAGCAAGAATAAAAGACAACTGTGATCCTATGACTCTTAACGCTTGAAACCTTTCATAGATTTCATCACCCTCTGAAAAGAGCTTGTAACATGTCAGGGAAACCTAGTATCTCCTAGCTAGCTCCTTCTGGGCTTCTCCAGACTTACAGTTGATTCTAGAATCCCTGATGAAGAGGAAGAGGAGCTTACCTGGAGGCAAACAGAACAATTTGTGCTTTAGGAGAAAAATGATGACTATATGAACTAAAGCTGTGGAAATTAAGATGGCAAAGAAGACAATGCTTTGAGAAATATGATGGAAATAATATTGTCAAGATTTATTAATTGAAGTATGAGAAAGTGATAGCCAGGCAACAAAGAGGACTACCAGGTTTCTGGTTTTATTCACTAGAGGGATGGAGCTGACAAGAATGAAATGAAAATGCAGAAAAAGAAGGGAGAATTTTACAAATGTCCATTTGCAAATGTGTAGCAAATAACTCATACCCAAGTACAGTAAGTATGACATATGGGTAGAGAGTTGAGTTGGGATATAGATTTTAGAGGCCCTTGCCAGAGGCTATGTGCAATATGCACATTGGTAGGACTTCTAGTAATGTGGAGATGGTGAAGTGGAAGAGGCTAAGAAAAACAGAAAGGAAAAATAGTCTTCCAACATGAGAAGGATGAGGAGAGTGAGAGGAGTGAGAGGTAAAAGTTCTGCTGGGCGTATCAGAAAGCTGTTAATGACCTTTGTAAAAAGTGACTTCATTGAAACAGTGAAATGTATGGTAATGGGAGTTTGAGGAATGAAAGAGGGCTTAGGATATGGAGACAATGAGTGTAGACAATTCTTCTGGGAAGTTTGGACAAATGGGAGAGGAGAGAGTATATGAGATGGTAAAGGAAGAATCAAGAGTCCAGGAAGAGGATTGTGAGATGAGAAAATGAGATCTTCTTAATCAGTGATGAGAAGGGGCACCCCTGGAAAGCAGGTTTGAAGTTACAGGAAAGAGAATACTGAGCAGATGAAGAACTGAGTTCAGACTTGACTTACCAAAGTTCTGAGTAATTTAAAATGGCAATGTGGAAGTTGAGATTTCTATGTTAGGTATATAAGTTTGTTTTTTGTAAATTGAATTTTTGGGTTGCAATACAAATCACTCCTGAATGATGAAATGATTTCTGTATTATTCTTTCTCTAGGAATATAAATCCAAAACCATCATGGAAAGCAATTAGAGACCTGTTTCTAGAACAAATAATTTGTCATTACTATTACTGTTCCTGTGATTGCTAGTAGGCAGCCCGAGGGTGGAAGTGACTTGTCCAAGATACTGCAGATAGTCGGGCGCAGAGCTGGCCGCTCCCATTCCTGAATGTTGCTCCTCATGATTCCCACGCCTCCTTGACCTTTATTTCAAAGTCAGCTCAGGTTGTACTGATCAAATCCCCTCTCTCCCTCTTCTGGTATTAGCATGTTTACTCTTATAAATAGAATTTTAAAATTTATTTATTTTTACAAGTTTGCTAATTAGACATGTAAAGGCATTCTACCCCATTTTACCTAAATTTTTTTAAAGACCCTGATTGATACCCCATGGATCAATCTAGAGTTCTACTGAATGTCCTTTATCAATTGCTTAGATTGAGAAAGTCTTCGGTTTGTGGGTAGTAGAGAGTAAGAAGCTACTGCCTCAGATTTTCAAAACATCCTTTAATAGAGATTCCTAGGCAACTTAACAATGACAAAGTTCCTACATTGATATCCATTTGGTTTAGTACCAAATATGAGTCCTTCATCAGTAAGAACTCTGGGAAAGAAGATTAAGATGGAGCTCACACATCTCTAAAGATGATTAAAATTTAGTTTAGGAATCATTTACATATGTATTTGAAACATGTTATAGATATTTGCTCTGACATTTTAAGTATGAATAATCCTTTTGACTAAGAGAGAAAGCTATAGAATTGCAACAAAATTTATTGGCGGTTGTGGGAATATGTCTTACCAAGGGTATTTTAGCAGGGAAAAAAGTGTTTAGAATCACTGAGGATGGGCAGCTCTCATGAGATGGCAGGCAAACCCTTCAGGGAGCAGAGACTAGAGAGAGCAGGGGATTTAGAGTCAGACTCTCATCTCTTATAGTTTTGAATGGCAGAAACCAGTTTCTCCATCTGTAGGCAGAGACATTACTGCTGATCTCAGAATGTTGTTGGGAAGAAAATGAGGAAATGTAGGTAAGCTCTCGGCACATGCAGGTGCTCATCAGACATCGGTTCCCTACTTATTTTTCTTTACAGCAGTGATTCCCAGCTGGGAGCAACTTCGTCCCCCAGAGGATATTTGGCAATATTGGGGACATTTTTGGTTGTCACAACTGGGGAGAGTGCTGCTGGTATTTAGTGGCTGGAGGCCAGGGATACCGCCACACATACTCCATGCACAGGAGAGTCCTTGCAACAAATAATTACTCAGTGCAAAATGTCAACAGTGGCACGATTGAGAAACCTGCCCTACAGCATAGTAATGAGCATTTTCCCTACTATTATATTGAGCTGTTTCAGCCCAGATCAGAGCAAGCAGAGGCATGTCTTAAGGAAAAAAAAAATAGCACTTTAGAGATAAGAAGTATTCAAAATCAAGTAAGTTTAAATTATGAAATCTATATTCACTGTTATTATATAAAGTTGGCAATAATGGCTATCTGGTGTTTCTTTATAAGCTAAAAAGAAACACTGTTGGTGACAGAAGGAAAAAACAAATCCAAGAAAGAAGAAAAGAGACAGGAAGTGTTCTGGCAGTCCCAGAAAGGTAGAAATGTTGAACCACCTTTTCTTCTTGTTGACCATTGAATAATAGGTCCATTTCCCTGCAGAACTGGGGAATCTAGCAGTTAGTGTCAAGAAAAACATCTATGATATTCTATAGCTAAGCTGTGTTTTTTCCTGCAAGAGAATCACGTGCTAGAATGCTACTGTGGAAGTTTGAGGACATTTTAGCATACAACACACATGTGGTTGTAATAGTAGACACCTTGAGATACTCTGACCCCTGCCAGAAAACAGTGATAAGGGATGAAAAAAGGAAGTGTGTGTGCATGTGTGTGAGTTCCCATGTGCGCATGCACATGGTCTTCCTTTGGACATGTTGTATATAATATTTAAGTGGGCTGCTTTCAGTAATTTGGAAAAAATGGAGGAAGGACAGGGAATTAAAAAATATACATGGTCAGTTACCAGCCAAAGTAGAGAGGATACTTGTAAGCACAGTTTGATTTATACTGGTCCGCTTGAACCAGATCATGCTGTACAAATAGGAATCAGGAGAAATGAGTTAGGTAGGGTGTAATGTGGTGGTGGAGGGGACAGTATGAAAATATGAAGCCCTCTACAGAGGTCTGAAACTGCCATCAGTTGATGTATGTTAGTCAGCCTCAAGTTAATTGTGAACAAGAACAGTAAGTATCTTCCCCTTTTACATGCCAGGATCAATATCCTAACTTGACATGCATGACCTCATTCAATTTTCATCACCCCTAGAATTATTTGTTCTTACTATTATCATGATTTTACAGATTTGGCAACTGAGGTACAGAGAAAGCAAACTACTTTTTTGCTTAAGGGCTTGAGGCTACTGAGTGGCAGTGTCAGAGTTTGAACCTACCCAGTCTGTCTCCAGAATTTCTGTAATCTACTTAAACAAGAAAAAATATTACAATCAAATAACTGGTCTGTAGTTTTTTAACTGTTGCTTCTGGCACCAGTGACATGTTGAAGTTTGATGCAGCTGTGGGGCTAGCTGACCAGGCTTTGTCTCCACCTTGCAGGATGAGGAGCCACAGAGAGCTGCCAACGTTCTTCACCGTACCAGCTAGACCTTCTAAAAGGCTGCAAAAAATGTCAGCTAAGACTTTGCTCTCACATCTTGTGGTGTCCCTTAATCCTCAACAAGTGACCTGCTCAAAGGATCAATGCAGTGCACACTGAAGCAGGGACATTACAGTTAGTCAGGGATTCATCCTTTCTGTGCTTCCAAGATTTAGCAAATAAAAGTACAGGTTGCTCAGTTAAACTTGAACTTCAGGTAAACAACAAGTAATTATTTGGATAAGTCATTCCCATGCAATATTTGTGATGTACAAAGAATTATTCTTTGTTCACCTGAATTTCAAAATCAACTGGCCCCCTGTATGTGGCAGCTCTAACCTAAGCATTTGGGAGGGGAAACAGAAGAAATATTGTCTGGAAACAAATCAAAGTAATCTCAGCAAGTTGGGCCAAATCCATATGCATTCAGGAAACACCTACTCTGTGGACATTTCTACTCGGGGCTAAGTTGTAGAGCCTTGGTCCTGAAGCCGCTTGCTGTCTAGTGGGGCAGTCAAGTAATGGCAGACCATGGTGGAGAGGGTGGTCAGGGCTTGTGTGGTTCTATTCCTCTTTGCTTCAGATCTTTCCCTAGCCCTAATCCAGTCCTGATGACATATCAGGTAACAGAATATTGCAGGGTGCTTTCCCAGGTCTGGGGTCAGTTGGCTTCCAGCTGGCCTCATTCATTGAATGCACTCTCAGAGATCAGGCTGTGGAAGGAAGGGTGAAACAAGGACCACATCTTCTCTGTGTTTCCAACTCCTTCCAGAAGCTTATTATGTTCCAGTGTCCACAGGGCCCTACTTGTGGGACAGGTGTCCCTCCAGCCCAGGAGTGGAGCAGCATCTCCTTCTTGTACCACCATACAAGAGCTTGGTCTCTTAGCTCTTCCATTACCCACAGGGTTCTCTATATTAAATTCCCTCTGCTTTAGACATGCTGCTTTAGAGTGGTCTCTATTTTCCTAGTTGGGCTGTGAACATTCAAGCATTATATGGATAGGAGAACTGGAGGAGACAGCTTCTTTAGCCAGGAGGGAATGGAATAAGTCTTCCTATAAGACATGAAGCCTGAATTCAAGGTCCTAATAATATTTATTTATTCATGTTAGGGTGTTCCAGGTCCTATTAGTGTCTATGGCGGTTAATTTTATATGTCAGGTTGACTAGGGTATGCAGACATTTGGTCACACATTATTCTGGCTGTGTCTATGAGGATGTTTCTGGGTAAGATTAACATTGGAACATTAAACTAAGCATAACAGATTGCCTTTTTAAGGTGGGTGGGCCTCATCCAATCAGTTGTAGGTCTGAATAGAACTAAAAGGCCAAGTAAGAGAGAATTGCCCAACTGCCTTTGAGCTGGGACAAAATTTTATTTTCCTGCCTTCAGACCTGAACTACACTATCAACTCTCCTGCTTGCTGACTGCAGATCCTGGGACTTGTCAGCTTCCTTCATGACAGGAGCCAATTCCTTATAACAAAGCTATATCTCTGTATCTATATATTTGAATCTATCTGTATCTATATCCTCTATATTTATCTGTATCTCCTAATGGTTGTTTCACTGGAGAATGCTAACGATTACAGTGTTCTTTGTATCTTATTTAATCCTCACAAACCATCTTCCAAAGTGATATATTTATCCCAACTTAGATGAAAAAAAGTGAGGCTCAAGAAAAGTAAGACACTTATCCAAAGTCAAGTTGTAACAATGGGAGCACAGATTTCCCTGGTTATATGTTCTTAATACCTATGAGCCGTTGTTTGCTGGGAAAGACAGGTCAGTAAGTGTCCGTAAGTCTCCCTCTCCCTCCCTCTCCCATCTTTCTCCCTCTCCTTTCCTTTCCTGTCTCTTTCCCATGTCTGGGTTTAGGGTGACTGAGGTACTTGTAGTTGGAGGGGATGCTTCGGAGAGCTAAGTGTAATCATCCAGGATGTCTATAGCTATTTTTACTTTAATTGCCCTATTCTTGGAAATACAAGCATGACTACAACCTCCCAGAAACATTAAAGTCCCCAAATGTTGTCAGGGAAAGATAATGAACCTGGCTCCCAATGATGCCACCTCTTAAGGGGGCTCAGAATAAAAAATACTGTTTGTTTTTTAGCCAGAAGTATTCACTTTTGACACTTAATTTGGAGTGGCCTTTGGCCAGTTTTTGTATTCTTTTACAGAACTAGTCATGCATTTAATTGACTTCACAGGCATTTATTAAACACCTACTATTTTTAAGCAGTGCATTCACTGTATTAATTCCATAGAGGTGGGAGGTTTGGCAACAAGGATTCTATAAGCCAGAGCTCACCAAGGCACATTCAAGCCCGTGGCTTTGACGTCCCCCAGTTCCCTCTGGCCACCCAATTAAATAGGTCAGGTACTAGAGTTTGATCAGACATTAAAAGATTCTGTTCCTTTACAAGGCCTTATCAAAGATTTAGTATGTCTTTCTAAATGAAGTAGGGAGCCATCCTTTGAAGCATCTGCTCAAAGACAGAGTGTCACCAATCGAACAGTGGAAGGAGATGGTAATGCAAACATTTTTAAAAATGTAGGGTCTAAGGGAAATAAAAAGGTAGCAAGAGCAGACAGACTCTAGATGGTTAAGATATACAGACAATATTTGTACATTTTTGCCGGCATACTAAATAAAATAAGAACAATAAGTACAACACAGTGAGTAATTACCATGTATCTGGCTCTGTGCTGTTTTATTCTTTGACTGTTTTATTTATATTTGCCTGTCCAAATAAAATGGCCTTCCCAGTTTCTTTTAAATAATAGTTTGTGGAGAAAGGGAAGGCTTGGATTATCTGTATATTCTATCTCCTCTTCGTAAAAATATGTAACCTACTTGAGGCTTAATGTTTAATTCATTCACTCAGTTAAAGAAACATTTACAGAGTCTTTATTATGAGTCAGACAAAAGATATGGAAAGATTGATTTCAGACCAGCTTGTTAGAAATGCATAATCTTAGGTACCATTCTAGACCTACTGAATCAGAATCTGACTTGGAACACAATCTTCAGGTGAATCATTGCACATTAAAGTTTGAGAGGCACTAAAAAAACCTACTTCAATTAACTCAGGAGTTTCAAAGTATTATTATTTGCAGCTTATTGGCAATAAAAAACAAAAAAACTCATCTCAGAGACATATAACTCTTCAGAAGAATCAGATCAATTGGAAAACAGGTAAAAGTACTAAAAGCCCTCAAAAATGTTGACTATGAACTATGGATAATGCAGGTAGCAGAGCAAACTGCACGATTCCATAATCATTGGTCCCACTGAGAAAAGAGCAGCTGTTTATTTGTTTATTTTTGATTCTCCTTTTCAAGTTGGCCAGCTTTATTTTCTGATAGAAGCAACATCAGCAATCAGTTGCAAAAACGGGAAGATTATTTTTCTCCTTAAGAGTGCTTTCTTTCATCACCATGATTCCTTAAGAGCCAAATTAGGACAGTAACCCTAGAGCCTGGTGGTCTCCTGTTATGGCTTCTAAATGGAGAGCTGTCACAATCAAATTCCTGCCCTTCTAAAAGTTTTTATGTTAGGCACAAATATCTTGTTTGGCAATACTGGCATGGCATTCCGGCTGCTGTTTAGTTCCTTAATTGTAAGCAGTTTCCCATTGTGGGAATAACTAATTGGACCAAGGCTTAAATTAATCTGAGGGTGCTTTTTTGATAAAAAAAAAATTCTAGCAATAGTAAATGAGACAGTGTGACATTGGTATAAGGACAGAAAAGTAGAAAAGTTAGAGAATCTAGAAAGACTTATTTATATATGTTGAACTGATTTACAGAAAGGTTCTGCACGCAGTAAGTGGAGCTGAATCAGTCAGGCACACAGATCTATTAGACCAGTTAGGTCTTGCATATGAACCAGTTAGAGCAACTGGTAAAGATCAAATACTTGGAATGAGAAAGAGAGCAGTCCTTGGATCAAAGGAAAAAGTTTTAGAGAATCTGAAAGAAATGTTGCTTTTAATGTTTTGTTTACCTTAAAAAGTGCTAAAGTTGGCCACTGTCCTTTAAACTGAATAGCATGTTGGAAGTTAGTCTCAACTTGCCATTTTTCCTGGTTTCACCTTGCACTTTGCATTTACTGTTCCTTCACTGGTAAATCAAGACATGCAGATCTACCTCTCAGCCCTGTCTCAGCCCATCTTTTAATTTTCACTGTCCAATTATCAATACTGGGTCTTCCCCAATTTGCTTGTAAATAACTCCAAAAGTGTAACTTTTCCCTTTGCGTTTTCTTGCTGCTACCCATTACAGTGTCCAGAATGGAAGGCATGCCCGGCATTCCCACTGATGTTTCACATAAAGACCTTAATGTTAGGTCTGCTAGGACAGAGAGGATCTGTGCATTGAAAACTCAGTTGGAGCTTGAAACTGTGAGAGTAGATGATTATAGTGGAAATCTGTTGTAATCCTGTTGGAAATCTCCTTGGGGAATGAACTGTTACCTACTCTAACTATGTATGCCGTAGATTGCTTTGTAGTTTCTTTCTTGGGGGAACTGTCCTTCCCTGCTCCATTCTTCTGCTTTGTTAGTGTAACTTGCTTTGGCCAATAAAATATGAGCAGAAGTAACATAGGCCAGGGCCAAGCAGAAACGTAAAGAGTCATTAACGAGAAAGAACATTTCTTTGTAAATAACTCCAAAAGTGTTACTTTTTAATCTTCCACCTTGGGGAGGGCATGTTCTCAGTAATAGCTGCTCCTTCAGCTGACATCCTGGAATGGAGAGGACACATGGGCGGAAAAAGCCACAGTCCACCCGTAGCTGATATAAAAAATGATTGAGAAATAAAACTTGGTTGTTGCAAGCCATGATTTTAAAGTCTTTGGAAGTGCAGGGTCATTTAGCAAATTCTGACTAACATAGCCAGTGTTGAGTAAGGCCCACATTGCCATGTGAGCTCCAGAAGCAGACATATAACCCAGTCTGGGTCATTCAAGAATTATATCTTTCTAGACGCCAATAATTGGTTGGGGAATGGAAATTGGAACCTAATTTAGGTTAGTGGGATTTATTATTGGAACTCCTTTTGGGCAACTATTAAAATAGCCAATTATTTTTACTTGGGGGTTACTGAAACAATGTTTTGTAAACCTAGAGATTCCAGAAGGCACCATGAGGGGAAGGGTATCTGGGTTTGAAACTGACACAATAGAATCTATAGTCAAGAGCTCGTGAGTGAGAAAGACAAATTCCTGATGAGACTCTTTCAAAAGTCTGGCTTCAAATCTATCCCAGAACTTTCACAGCCAATTATTTCATGACCAGTTATTGGTATCTAGAAAGATATAATTCTTGAATGACCCAAACTGGATTATTCTGGAGCTCGCATGGCAATTAAGAACAGTGATGGATAATAGAAGTGTGTGTGTGTATAATAAAATTCAGTTACATGCGGTACAAACTCACAAATAACTACCAAGTGTGTGAATAATATATTTTTTCCCCTCCTTAAACTAAGTTCAGCTTTAATTAAACCCTAACTTGGGGGACTGTAAAAGAAACTATAAACAGCATAAAGAGTTTGTGTAGATTATTTCAAATTCTGATCAGATGATCATAATCAATCTGATTATTGAAGTTTATTTTTCTGTGATATTTAAAAATAGTATAATACAGAAAATATATAATAAGAGAAGGAGAGGAAAATAAAGTACACACATTTTATTTTTTTGGATTAGATTTATGCTTAAGCTTCTCCAGTTGCACAAAGATAAATAATTTAGAGGTGCAATATGGTTTTGTGTCCCAAGTTGATCAGTAGATTCAACCTAAATTTACACTAAGACACTAAGACACTGGGAATGAGATAGGATCAATATTGAGGATTATTTTTTTACTAATATATATTTGGTCCTGATAGTCATATTAAATATTTAATAAGCTCTTAAAAATTTTCAAAACCTTTTTTTTAACATTTCAAAACAAATGCCATAATCACTATCAGTGAATGGCCTTAAGTTAATTCTGTGGTTTAGGCAAAAGGATTTTTCTTTCAGTCATATATATATGTGTGTGTGTGTGTGTGTATATATAATTAAAAGTACAGTATATGAGGAGGAATGAGAAAATATTAAAAATTTGAGGAACTTTCTAAGTTACCTTGATTTTCTCTTCTGATTCAATTAATTCTGGCCTAAAAGCTCCAATTTTATTCTCCAAGTATGCACATTCCCATAGCTACAAACAATTTGGTCTCAATTAGTGTAACAATAATAACCCACTTTGACTGGAATATCAAGATATTGAGGTGGGGGGAAGGTTTCTAAACTTTAATAATCTAGATAATTGCTTCGACTTTCCACTTTGCTGGTGAATCTAGTCATAATTAACCAATTAAAGCACATGAGCAGTTCGTTTTTTTCCCTAAGCATAGAATTTAGAGGGATAAAAGAAAAAAAGAGAGACTAGAGAATCTATCTAAACGCAAATGTCATTCCATTATAGAACCTTATTAAATACATTTAAGTGTTTTAATTTCTAGCACTCTGTTGTTCATAATGAACTCTGCAGGGATTGAGAATGAATTTTTTATTCTGAGATTTTTTTGTCCCTTTTGAATTGCAAAGAGCATTCCTCTTAAATTTCCACTAGATATAATGAAACATATTTCAATATCGCATCAAGCTAGCCCCCTAGGGAGACAACTGTCAAAAGTCCATGGTATCTTTAAATCACTTTAATTACATTTTGCTTAATGCAGAGTATTATGTAAGAAACTGTTTAACTTTACTGATGCCATAGTATTTTCCATACTGTTATATGCTATCCAAGTAAGATTAAGTAGTTCAATTAGGCTGGGGTTCAGGGTAAATGAAGATATATAGTAAGAGATGGATTTGAAAAGAAAGGTTCCAACCAGAATGTAAAGATCCCTGAAGGATATTTATGCAGTTTTCACTTTCAGGGACTAATATAGTCCTAATAACAAAATAACTAAAATTAATTTCACTCTTACTAGTGCCGCACAACATGTAACTCTTACATGTTATGCATTTATTTACATTATTGCAATTAATCTTTCCAGTAGATCCTTCATGCAGATCCTATTATTATAATCATCATTGTATAGATATAAAGACTGAGGTTTAGTGGATGTAAGGTCACACATAAGTAAGAAGTCAAATTCATAGAGTCAGACATCAGTACTTTACAAACCGTGTAAATGGTGAAACTTGCATTTGTGCCAATACATTCTACAGCCCATGCTTACTGGGGAAAGGGAGGCCGAAGAGCCTGTTTTAGTCTAAAATTTGTAGTGGCAATCATAAAAGGAAGGGAACTGTGGATGTGTCATATAAATGATTGTGGCAATCATTTCACAATGTACATATAAATTGTCACATTGTACATCCTAAACATATACAATTTTGATTTGTCGATTATACCTCAATAGAGCTGGAAAGTAAAAGTAGGGGTGGCAGTTTCAGAGGTGTATGAGGAAGAAAGGATGATTACTTGAGTGTCTGGGATTCTGAAGGACTAGATGGCTTAGCTTCACCCAAGACCAGTTCTGGAACGGATTTGCGGCTAGATGTGAAATGCGGAAGGACTTCCGGGACCAGGCTTAGCAGATCCCTCTTCTCTCATCACTGTGTCATCCAGGAATGGGAGCAACTCAGCCAGCTATCTCCCATTCTGAGGTAGACCTTGCCTCTTTGACTTTCAAAAGTCCACCATATGTAAAGACCTTTGCCACTTCTCTTTTAGACCAATCTGCCAGTCACCACGATATCCTCCATCCTCCAAATCATCTCAGAAACTCATAGGTAATAGTCCCTAGGAACCTGGTCAAATGCTTTTCCTTCATCTATTGAGATTATCATGTGATTTTTGTCCATTATTCTATTAATATGTAGTACATTAATTGAAATCTGGATGTCAAATCAACCTCATATTTCTGGGATAAGCCCCACTTAGTTATAATTTATCATTATTTTTATACATTGCTGAAAGCAGTTTGTTTTTGTTAAGGATATTTGTGTTTATATTCATAAAGAACATTGATTTTTCTTTTGATATCTTTGGCTTAAAAAAACAGTTAAAACTAGCTTCATAGAATGAGTTGGAAGTGTTCTCATCTATTTTCTGAAAGAATTTATGAAGGAGTATTTTCTTTAAACATATGATAGAATTTACCAGTGAAACTTTCTGTGTTTTTCATTGTGGGAAGATTTTTTAAATGACTATAATTCAAGTTATTTACATGTCATTGTCCTATTCAAATTGTCTGTTTCTTCCTGAGACAGTTTTGGTAATTTGAGTCTTTCTAGGAATTTGTTCATTTCAACCAAGTTACCTAAATTTTTGAAATAAGGTTGTTTATAACATTCCCTTATAACCTTTTAATATCTGAAGGATCAGTAATGATATTCCTTCCTTTATTCCTACTTTGGTCATTTGAGCCTTCTCTCTTATTTTCTTGGTTAGTTTATGTAACAGTATGTCAACTGGTCTTTTAAAAAAACAGCTGTGGTTTCCATTCATTTTCTCAATTATTTTTATGTATTTTATTTCATTTCTTTCCATTATGTTCTTTATTGTTTCCTTCCTTCTGCTTATTTTAGATTTAATTTGCTTTTGTTTTTCTAGTTTTTTAAGGGATTTGATACCTTTGTTCTCTTCTTACATATGTATTTAAATCTATAAATTTTGCTCTTTGATGGGACATTTTTTTGGGTGCTGTTTGGTTATGATGTGAATAGATATGGATCTTTTTATATTTATCTGACTCAGGACTCATAGAATTTCCTGTATTTGTAGATTAATGTTACTGAGTTTCCAACTCCAGAATGTCCATTTGTTTTTAGAAATGATTTTAACTCTTTACTAGAGTCTTTATTCACTGACTTATTGCCATTATATTTTCCTTTAATTATTTAAAGTTTCATTTAGTTTGAACATATTTAATAGCTTCTTTGAAGTCTTTGCTAAGTCTCACATCTGAGAACACTTACAGTTTCTATTGAGTGCTTTATTTTTCTTTTAATATAGGTCACATTTTCTTGTATCTTTGCACGTCTCATAATCTTTTGCTGAAAATAAACATTTTAGATTAATATAGTGCAAGAACTCTTGTCTTCTTTTTTCCCTTTGGGAATTGTTGCTGTTTGTTTAAAATTTGCCTGAACTAAATCTGTGAAGTCTGTCTTTTACATAATGTGTGGCCACTGATGCCTCTGTTCAGTTTTTTTCTCTTCCATTTTCAAGCTTGGCTTCCTAGGGGTTTTCTCTATGTTTGTATAGCTTAGTGATCAGTCAGAGATTGGCTAGAGGTTATTCTGACAGTTTGAACCAGAACCAGCAAGGCTTCTAGTCTCTGACGATGGATTTGTGGGTGGGCTCATGAATACATTCAAACATCAGCCCATAGGTAAGTCTGGTCTGAATTTTACTTACGTTCTGGACTTTATAGAGTCTACTTTGTGTGTACCTAGGGCTATATGCGTGAGTTGGACTGTCTCTAATTTCTGCTGTACATGCACACATCAGTCTGGGATACATGACAAGCTTCCCAAGCCTGTTTTAGCTGCCTCACCTTTTTTTTTAAGGTTTTTTTTTCCATTTATTTTTATTTATTTATTTTTATTTTGCTATTATTAATGTACAATTACATGAGGAATATTATGGTTACTAGACTCCCCCTATTATCAAGTCCCTACCACATACCCCCTTACAATCACATCAGTGTAGTAAGATGCTATAGTATCACTACTTGTCTTCTCTATGTTATACTACCTTCCCCATATCCACCCCACACTACATTATGTGTGCTAATTGTAATACCCCTTTTTCCCCATTATCCCTCCCTTCTCACCCATCTTCCCCAGTCCCTTTCCCTTTGGTAACTGTTAGTCCATTCTTGGGTTCTGTGAGTCTGCTGCTGTTTTGTTCCTACAGTTTTTTCTTTGTTCTTATATGCCACAGATGAGTGAAATCATTTGATACTTGCTTGTCTTTCTCCGCCTGGCTTATCTCACTGAGCATAATACCCTCTAGTTCTATTCACGTTGTTGCAAATTGTAGAATTTGTTTTCTTCTTATGGCTGAATAATATTCCATTGTGTATATGTACCATATCTTCTTTTTCCATTCATCTCCTTATGGACACTTAGGTTGCTTCCATTTCTTGGCTATTGTAAATAGTGCTTCGATAAACATAGGGGTGCATATGTCTTTTCCAGTGTGGGCTGCTGCATTCTTAGGGTAAATTCCTAGGAGCAGAATTCCTGGGTCAAATGGTATTTCTATTTTGAGTTTTTTGAGGAACCTCAATACTGCTTTCCACAATGGTTGAACTAATTTACATTCCCACCAGGAATTAAGTATAATGTTGGCTGTGGGTTTGTAGTATATGGCCTTTATTATGTTGAGGTACTTGCCCTCTACACCCATTTTGTTGAGAGTTTTTTTCATGATCAGATGTTGAATTTTGTCAAATGCTTTTTCAGCACCTATGGAGGTGATCATGTGATTTTTGTCCTTCTTTTTGTTGATGTAGTGGATGATGTTGTTGGATTTTCGAATGTTACCATCCTTGCATCCCTGGGATGAATCCACTTGATCATGATGGATGATCTTTTTGATGTATTTTTGAATTCGGTTTGCTAATATTTTGTTGAGTATTTTTGCATCTATGTTCATCAGGGATATTGGTCTGTAATTTTCTTTTTTTGTGGTGTCTTTGCCTGGTTTTGGAATTAGAATGATATTGGCCTCGTAGAATGAGTTTGGGAGTGTTCCCTCCTCCTCTACTTTTTGGAAAACTTTAATGAGGATGGGTATGTTTGATAAAATTCAGCAATGAAGTCATCTGGTCCAGGCGTTTTGTTCTTGGGTAGTGTTTTGATTACCAATTCAATTTCTTTGCTGGTAATTGATCTATTCAGATTTTCGGTTTCTTCCTGGGTCAGCCTTGGAAGATTGTATTTTTCTATAAAGTTGTCCATTTCTTCTAGGTTATCCAGTTTGTTAGCATATAATTTTTCATAGTATTCTCTCATAATTCTTTGTATTTCTGTGGTATCCATAGTGATTTTTCCTTAATATATTTTTGATTCTTTTTATGTGTGTAGACTCTCTTTTTTTCTTGATAAGTCTGGCTAGATGTTTATCTATTTTGTTTATTTTCTCGAAGAACCAGCTTCTGCTGTCATTGATTCTTTCTATTGTTTCAGTCTTCCAAATTTTATTTATTTCTGCTTTAATCTTTATTATGTCCCTCCTTCTACTGACTTTGGGCCTCATTTATTCTTCCTTTTCTAGTTTCATTAATTGTGAGTTTAGACTGTTCATTTGGGATTGTTCTTTGCTGCCTCACCTTTTAATTCCTAGGTAGGTTCATTGCTTACCCCAAGCAGGACCGCAGTCTGTCCACTGGGAACCCTTGTCCTCTCTTTGTCCTTGCCAAGAGCATCCCTTTAAGTGACAATGCTCCAAATCCAGTGAACCCCCTTTAGCAGCAGAGGAGAAGCTGTAGTTTACATGGCCTGCCTTGTCTGGTTGAACTAGTATCTTGACAGAGCTAGAAAACTGTGTATGTGTGTGGTGGGTGGGGATGAAGCAAACAGTCCAGGGCATGAATGACACATTCTGAGCTTATTATTTGCCTTTGGTGAAATTCCAGAGGGCTGACATGGTTATTTTTGGGTGTTCTGTCCAGCTTCATAGCTGCTTTACGGGGAGAAAATCTGTCCAACTCCCTACTCTGTCATGCTGGAAGTCCTATTCCATCCATGAAACCACAGTCATCACATGTTGAGGAAAGGGGGCTTTTTGTAATGCTTATAGCAGCCATTATTTATGGACCAACCCAGGAAGAAAGGTATGGCCTCTTAGGCATTTCTGCACATGATGGCTCTCATTCTCAGAAGATGGTGATTATAACAGCCAACAATCAAAACAACTGAGACATTGGATAAATTTATAAATTTATCCAAAAACAGATTTAAAAAATTGGTAAAGTGGATAAAAACTTTATCTGGTTTTCTCCTAAACATATTGAGAGTAAGTATTGAGTGTGCAGAATCATTTGTATGAAAAGAATAGTTGTTCCCTTTATGTTATTTTTGTTATTTTTGTTTTCCAGATTTCAAGGGCAAAAGGTAGGATCACTGAGTAGGTAAATCTGTCCTTGTGTCAGGAAGTAGTACAAGGATTGTCACAGAAGGGCGGCTCCCAAGCCCCGAGATGTAGGGTTGGATGGTGTGTTTCTCTTCCTCCCTCCCTTCTTTCCTTCCTTTCTGTTATTTTGTGTATGAGATAAAGCCTCCAAATCAAGATTCACTTTTCTCCTGAGATGAATGTTGAATGAGCACTTGCGAATTTTATAAGTGGATAGTCTGGGATGAGCATGTAGCTTCAACTGGCAAGACCAAGTTTTAGTCATGTTTGGGTCACTTGCTTGTTATGTGATCGTGGCCAAGTTACTCATCATTTGAGGAAATGTAAGTAAATTTCATGGTGGGAAAAGAAAACTGGAACACAAAGGCAAATACGTCTGCCTTAGATATATTTACCTGGGATTCTACAATGGTTCCTGTCCATCATCAGGTCCGTGTTAGGGCCAGAGCCTAAACCCTGGTCTTTCACATCAGTGCAGTCATCCTCTCACTGTATTAGTCTTCGATATAAATGTGGATCCTTGGCCAGCAAACTTTTCATAGTCAATACAATTTACACAGCTGAGATATGCTGATGTGTGCACAGATTCCCCTGGAGAGAAAGGGGGAGATGAAGGACTGGATCGTTGGTCTTTTTACCTCAGCATCACCCAGGCCCAGGCCTTCACTTTGTGTGTTTCATGAATTCAATTTACATTTGAAATCATGTTTAATCAAATGGTGGCACAGTAAATCTGGACACCACTGTCTTAGTTCAAATATGGCTTTGCAGGACCTCTGGTAACTCAGAGACATTACCCAGGACCTTGAAGAGATGGGGAGTCAGCCACATTCTGTCCATGATTGAGCATAAAACATAATATGTCTAAAATACTAAGTCAGGGAATGGTAGACACCATTGTTTCCAAGGGACATCTTGGAAACAAGCAGACTGCTAACTGACCTGGTGCCACCTTTCTTGATTGGCCTTCTTTTCAGTTCATCCTTCTGCACAGTGTAAGCAGAACATCTCAGGTGACTGTACTTTCAGTGTAAGCAAATTCTGCCAGGAAGCCTAAATGTCACCCAGGCACCAACACCTACCATGGCAACTCCCCATTATACTGGGCATCTCCACCTCCTCACGACCTTGGGCATTTCCACGTTTAATGCTGTTTAGCACATGTTATCTTATTGTACTTCCACAGTAGCATTTAGTGCATTATCTTTGGTTTGAAAATAGGGCTGCCTATCCAAAGGGGGGGTGAAAAGCCACTTTTCTTTGTCATTCATTCAACAAGCATCATTGCTCCATTAGCTGAGCACTTACCCTCCAGGGAAAGAGTACTAAGAAGAATACACTGAAAGCACCACGATAGCCTGGGGATGTACATCTACATATGCTTCAGAATTATAAACTCAAGAACTGCAGGCTGTCCTCTAGCATGTGTTTATTCTTCATAAACTGTTTAAATTCCACACCTTTTCTATCCGATTCTTGTTTGTACCAGGCAAGAATGGTAGTAATATATTTATCCAACCCCTGTCAATTCAAATAAAGAATTCAGAGTCATCTGGGAAATATATATACACTGGTAATTTACTTGAAAGCTCTTTCTCTCCTCCCATTAAAATGCCTTTCCCAAATATCTATTAAATTTATTCTTCAATTTTCACAGCTCCCTCTCCCATTTGATACTAAGGCCACTGGTACTAAGAGGACACTAAAACCAAGCAAATAACTACCACTCACCTTTTCCTCCATAATTTAGCTGGTTAAATTGCTATGTATTTCCATCCCTCACATCCTAGGATATAATTATATAAACATTTTACACTGGCAGCTTTACATTTTATAGGACAAAAGACTGAAGCAGATTCAGCTTTGTGGAGGGGAAAAAAATCAAATAATAATAATGTTTTTATTAATATTTGACTATTAAGAATAATGAATACATTATTCTTAGTATATGAATTGCTTTCAAGAATAATGTTGACAAACTTCTGAAACAACACTTGTCAGTGGGATGAAGTTGCTAATACATGCCATTTTGGACTGAATGGTTTATGTCTGTTTATAATTTGGTTTTGTCTCCTGTTAAAATGTCACATGGATAAAGGAATAAAGTCTAACAGCTGTGACAGGATTATCACTGCTAAGAAACTGATATGGTGGATTCATGTGTCACAGACATCTACTTCACTGTCTTTCATTCACAATAATCCAAATATTCTCCTCCATACTCAAGAAGACTAACAATGAAACAGATAGAAACCCATGATTCTGACATCTATCCCCTAAGTTTGTTGTTAAATGAAGTAGTTGGCACCAAGAGTCTCTAATATTTTTCTGAGGAAGTTAGTGGAGGGACTCAAGAAGAGGCCACTGTTATTTTAACTTCAATTCAGTTATTCTACAAATTGTGTGGAATTCAAACAAAACAGAAATAGACTTATAAACACAGAGAATGGATAGTTGACTACCAGGAGAGGTGGGCAGGTTGGGTGAAATAGGTGAAGGGGATGAAGAGATACAAACTTCAAAATTATAAATTAATTTAGTTATAGGGATGGAAGTACAGCATAGGGAATATAACTCATAATATTGTAATATCTTTCTATAGTGACAGATGGTAACCCTACTTACGTTGAGCATTTAATAATGTATATAATTGATGTATCACTAAGTTGCTCACCTGAAACTGATATAATATTATATAGAAACTATATTTCAGTTACATTGATACAAATAAGTAAATTAATAAAAGTAATGTTTTCCATGAAAAAAAAATTTAAGAAAGTAAAAAATCACAAACTTTAGGAATATACCAACAGTTCTGATATTTTAAAATGCAACATAGAAAAATGAGAGTATTGAGTAGTCAATAGAAATCAGTAATGTGGGAACAAAATGAGAAAAATGACCCAAGACATCCTAAGAAATTAATATGAGACGACCTTTTTCCCAGAACTTACTTATTGCTGATAAGTGTTATACAGAATTGTATCCTTCTTAACCTTATAAACTTCGTTCATTTATCCATTCAAGTGTTCATTTAATAAATCTATGTTAAACACTAGAATTAACACTAGTAATAAAAAGAAAAATGAGTCATGGGCTCTACCTTCAAGCAGATCACATTTTGTATGTGCAACTGACTTCCCATATGGGAAGTGCCATAGTGGAGATGGATTCCAGCAGCAGGGGTCAGAAAAAGAAAAGATGAACACTGTGTGGGAGGATCTGAGAATAAATCATAGGGGGAGAAGTGAGAGACACATTTTGAAAATTGAGAAGGAATATACCAGGTGGACGAAGCAGAGATAGTCATTCAGGCAGGTGAAATGGCCTGTGCAAAAGTTTGGAGGCTTCTAAATTCCACAGAAATCCCAGGGAAGAAATCTGGCTGGTCCAGCTCAATGACAATGTGACCTTCCCTGAGCCAATCACTGTGTCTGTTTGAAGAATTTGTCTGATTAGACCAGCCTTTTACATTTAAGGTACAATTACAATGATGGCCCTTGCAGTTCTTCATGGAGATGCAGTTGTGAAGATTAAATGAGCTAGTCTGTGGGAAGCAGTTCATACAGGGACTGGCAAACTGACACATTTCTTGTTATTATTGTTATGACTACTAGTAATGTTATGATTTATTAAGAGATGGCTTTACCAAGAAATTAATGAAGGGTAAATTTCAGGTTATTTGCATGGACTTTTTCTAAATAAATATTCACAATGGTATCTGATTTTGTATTTTTAAAAACAGGATCTTCCTTTTGATTGGTGGAACAGGAACTGTAAAGACATCATGAGGGTTGAAAAACAGAAACAGGAGATGTACAGTTATATACAGAATGTACTAATTATGAATAAGGGTGGGCTTCTGAACTCCAAAATTCACAAGATTTTGAGTCCTGGTTTCTAGTACTTCCTTCTCAAGGACAATTCTACTCTTACCCCTGCATTCTGATTATATGAGCAAATGAATGTACTTTCTGCTTAAGCAAGTTTGAGCTAATTGATCACTTGCAATTCAGAGTACTTGGTAGTTACTATTATTGAAACTATCATTTTGCAGATGTACAATTCAAGGTACACAGAGATTAAGGAACTAGCCCCAAATCACATAGCTAGTGAGAAAATTGGACCAAGATTGAAACTGAGATCTAATTTCAGAATTCAATCATTTATCTGGTCTGCAAAGGCACTCTCAAAATTTCCATTCCAGAGGAAAATCACTGAGGTAATGACTATGCCTTCATCATGCTTTTATTCCACACAACACTACTACATTACATAATAGGTGCTTATTTAATGCACACATAATTCTTTTATTTTTTTATTTATAATTTATTTTGGTATCATTAATCTACAATTACATATGCAATATTATGATTATTAACTACACTTATCAGGTCCCCCCCACCAACCCTATTACAGTCACTGTCCATCAGCGTAGTGAGATGCTATAGAATCATTACTTGTCTTCTCTGAGTTGTACAGCCCTCCCCGTGCCCCCCAACATTATATCTGCTAATCGTAATGCCCCCTTTCCCCCCTTACCCTCCCTTCTCACCCATCTTCCCCAGTCCCTTTCACTTTGGTAACTATTAGTCCGTTCTTGGGTTCTGTGAGTCTGCTGCTGTTTTGTTCCTTCAGTTTTTTTCTTTGTTCTAATACTCCACATATGAGTGAAATCATTTGATACTTGTCTTTTTCGGCTTGGCTTATTTCACCAAGCATAATACCCTCTAGCTCCATCCATGTTGTTGCAAATGGTAGGATTTGTTTTCTTCTTATGGCTGAATAATATTCCATTGTGTATATGTACCACCTCTTCTTTATCCATTCATCTGCTGATGGACACTCAGGTTGCTTCCATTTCTTGGCTATTGTAAATAGTGCTGCGATACACATAGGGGTGCATATGTCTTTTTCAAACTGGGCTGCTGCAGTCTAAGGGTAAATTCCTAGGAGTGGGATTCCTGGGTAAAATGGTATTTCTATTTTGAGTGTTTTGAGGAACCTCCATACTGCTTTCCACAATGGTTGAACTAATTGGCATTCCCACCAGCAGTGTAGGAGGGTTCCCCTTTCTCCACATCCTCGCCAACATTTGTTGTTGTTTGTGTTTTGGATGTTGGCCATCCTCACTGGTGTGAGGTCATATCTCATTGTGGTTTTAATCTGCATTTCTCTGATGATTAGCGATGTGGAGCATCTTTTCATGTGCCTGTTGGCCATCTGAATTTATTCTTTAGAGAAGTGTCTATTCATGTTCTCTGCCCATTTCTTAATTGGATTATTTGCTTTTTGTTTGTTGAGGTGCGTGAGTTCTTTATATATTTTGGACGTCAATCCCTTTTCAGATATGTCATTTATGAGTAAATTCTCCCATACTGTAGGATGTCTTTTTGTTCTACCGATGGCGTCCTTTGCTGTACAGAAGCTTTTCAGCTTGATATAGTCCCACTTGTTCATTTTTGCTTTTGTTTCCCTTCCCCGGGGAGATATGTTCATGAAGAAGTCGCTCATGTTTATGTCCAAGAGATTTTTGCCTATGTTTTTTTCTAAGAGTTTTATGGTTTCATGACTTACATTCAGATCTTTGATCCATTTTGAGTTTACTTTTGTGTATGGGGTTAGACAGTAGTCCAGTTTTATTTTCTTACATGTAGCTGTCCAGTTTTTCCAACACCACCTGCTGAAGAGGCTGTCACCTCCGCATTGTATATCCAAGGCTCCTTTATCAAATATTAATTGACTGTATATGTTTGGGTTAATGTTTGGATTTTCTATTCTGTTCCACTGGTCTGTGGGTCTGTTTTTGTGCCAATACCAAATTGTCTTGATTACTGTGGCTTTGTAGTAGAGCTTGAAGTCAGGGAGCGTAATTCCCCTTCTTTAATTCCTCTTTTTCAGGATTGCTTTGGCTATTCGGGGTCTTTTGTGGTTCCATATGAATTTTAGAATTATTTGTTCCAGTTCATTGAAGAAAGCTGTTGGTAGTTTGATAGCGATTGCATTGAATCTGTAGATTGCTTTAGGTAGTATAGCCATTTTGACAATATTTATTCTTCCTAGCCAAGAGCATGGGATGAATTTCCGTTTGTTAGTATCCTCTTTAATTTCTCTTAGGAGTGTCTTGTAGTTTTCAGGGTATAGGTCTTTCACTTCCTTCATTAGGTTTATTCCTGGTATTTTATTCTTTTTGATGCAATTGTGTATGGAATTGTTTTTGTGATTTCTCTTTCTGTTAGTTCATTGTTAGTGTACAGGAAAGCTACAGATTTCTGTGTGTTAATATTGTATCCTGCAAATTTGCTGAATTCAGATATTAGTTCTAGCAGTTTTGAAGTGGAGTCTTTAGGGTTTTTTATGTACAATATCATGTCATCTGCAAATAGTGACAATTTGACTTCTTTACCAATCTGGATGCCTTGTATTTCTTTGTTTTGTCTGATTGCCATGGCTAGGACCGCCAGTACTATGCTGAATGACAGTGGAGAGAGTGGCCATTCCTGTCTTGTTCCCGATCTTAGATGAAAAGGTTTCAGCTTCTTGCTGTTAAGTATGATGTTAGCTGTGGGTTTGTCATATATGGCCTTTATGATGTTCAGGTACTTGCCGTCTATACCCATTTTGTTGAGTTTTAATCATGAACAGATGCTGAATTTTGTCAAATGCTTTTTCAGCATCTATGGATATGACCATGTGGTTTTTGTACTTCTTTTTGTTGATGTGGTGAATGATGATGGATTTTCGAATGTTGTACCATCCTTGAATTCCTGGGATGAATCCCACTTCATCATGGCGTATGATCCTCTTGATGTATTTTTGAATTTGGTTTGCTAATATTTTGTTGAGTATTTGTGCATCCACGTTCTTCATGGATATTGGTCTGTAATTTTCTTTTTTGGTGAGGTCTTTGCCCGGTTTTGGTATTAGAGTGATGCTGGCTTCATAGAATGAGTTTGGAAGTATTCCCTCCTCTTCTATTTTTTGGAAAACTTTAAGGAGATTGGGTGTTATTTCTTCTCTATATGTCTGGTAGAATTCAGAGGTGATCCATCTGTCCCAGGGGTTTTGTTCTTGGGTAGTAGTTTTTTGATTACTGATTCAATTTCGTTGCTCGTGATTGTTCTGTTTAGTTTTTTTGTTTCTCGCTTTGTCAGTCTTGAAAGGTTGTGTTTTTCTAAAAAGTTGTCCATTGCTTCTAGGTTTTCCAGCTTGTTAGTATATAGATTCTCATAATATTCTCTTATGATTCTTTGTATTTCTGTGGGGTCCATCGTTATTTTTCCTTTCTCATTTCTGATTCTGTTTATGTGTGTAGGTTCTCTTTTTCTCTTAATGAGTCTGGCTAGGGGTTTATCTATTTTGTTTATTTTTTCAAAGACCCAGCTCTTGGTTTCATTGATTTTTTCTATTGTTTTATTCTTCTCAATTTTATTTATTTCTTCTCTGATCTTTATTATGTCCCTCCTTCTGGTGACTTTGGGTCTCATTTGTTCTTCTTTTTCCAATTTCAGTAATTGTGTCTTTAGACTATTCATTTGGAAATGTTCTTCCTTCTTTAATTAGGCCTGGATTGCAATATAATTTCCTCTTAGAACTGCCTTTGCTGCTTACCTCAGAAGTTGTGGCTTTGTGTTGTTATTGTCATTAGTCTCAATACATTCTTTGATTTCTGTTTTGATTTGGTTGTTAACCCATTGATTAATTAGGAGAATGTTGTTAAGTCTCCATGTATTTGAGAGCCTTTTTGTTTTCTTACTAAAATTTATTTCTAGTTTTATACCTTGGTGATCTGAGATGTTGGTTGGTAGAATTTCAATATTTTTGACTTTACTGAGGTTCTTTTTGTGGCCTAGTATGTGGTCTATTCTGGAAAATGTTCCATGTGCACTTGAGAAGAATGTGTATCCTCTTGCTTTTGGGTGTAGAGTTCTGTAGATGTCTGTTAGGTCCATCTGTTCTAGTGTGCTGTTCAGTGCTTCTGTGCCTTTACTTACTTTCTGTCCAGTTGATCTGTCCTTTGGAGTGAGTGGTGTGTTGAAGTCTCCTAAAATGACTGCATTGCTGTCTATTTCCTCCTTTAATTCTGTTAGTATTTGTTTCACATATGTCAACGCTCCTGTGTTGCGTGCATATATATTTATAATGGTTATATCCTCTTGTTGGACTGACCCCTTTATCATTATGTAATGTCCTTCTTTATCTCTTGCTACTTTCTTTGTTTTGAAGTCTATTTTGTGTGATACAAGTACTGCAACACCTGGTTTTTTCTCCTTGTTGTTTGCATGAAATATTTTTTTCCATGCCTTCACTTTTAGTCTGTGTATATCTTTGGGTTTGAGGTGAGTCTCCTGTAAGCAACATATAGATGGGTCTTGCTTTTTTATCCATTCTGTTACTGTGTGTCTTTTGATTGGTGCATTCAGTCCATTTACATTTAGGATGATTATCAATAGATATGTATTTATTGCCATTGCTGGCTTTAGATTCGTGGTTACCAAAGGTTCAAGGGGGTACTTCTCTACTATCTAATAGTCTTACTTAACTTTCTTGTTAAGTTATTGTAAACACAGTCTGATGATTCTTTATTTCTCTCCCTTCTTATTCTTCCTCCTCCATTTTTTATGTACTAAGTGTTTTATTCTTTGCCTTTAGTTAGTATTTGGATGGTCTGCTTTCTTTGCTATGATTTTATTTTCTTTGGTGACCTCTTTTTAGCCTTAGGAGTGCTTCCATCTAGAGCAGTCCCTTTAAGATATCCTGAAGGGGTGGTTTATGGGAGGCAAACTCCCTCAGCTTTTGCTTGTCTAGAAATTGTTTAATCACTGCGTCAAATTTAAATTATAATCGTGCTATATACAATATTCTTGGTTTGAAGCCCTTCTGTTTCATTATGTTAAATATATCATGCCATTCTCTTCTGGCCTGTAAGGTTTCTGTTGAGAAGTCTGATGGTAGTCTGATGAATTTTCCTTTGTAGGTAATCTTTTTTCTCTCTCTACATGCCTTTAATACTCTGTCCCTATCTTTGATCTTTGCCATTTTAATTATTATGTGTCTTGGTGTTGTCTTTCGTAGGTCCCTTGTGTTGGGAGATCTTTAGGCTTCCATGGTTTGAGAGACTATTTCCTTCCCCAGGTTGGGGAAGTTTTCAGCAATTATTTCTTCAAAGACACTTTCTATCCCTTTTTCTCTCTCTTCTTCCTCTGGTATTCCTATAATGCAAATATTGTTCCGTTGGGATTGGTCACACAGTTCTCTTAATATTCTTTCATTCCTAGAGATCCTTTTATCTCTCTCTGCTTCAGCTTCTCTGTATTCCTGTTCTCAGATTTCTATTCCATTAACAGTCTCTTGCATCTCATCCAGTCTGCTGCTAAGCCTGTCGATCGTTCGTCTCATCTCTGCATTGCCTTTCCTCACTTCCCTCACTTCGTCCCTTAGCTCTTGCATGTTTCTCTGTAAATACATCAATATGATTATATATTTTATTCTGAATTCTTTTTCAGGAAGATTGTGCATGACCGTCTGATCAGGCTCCCTCTCTGGGGTAGTCTGGGATGGGGTTGTCTGGGTAAGCTTTGTTTGTACCGTATTTCTCTGTCTTTTCATGGCAATTGAAGTGGTCAGAAAAAGAAGAAAAGTAGAAAGGGATAATAGAGGAAAACAAGAAACAAAAAACAAAAAAACGCCTGCCGGGTGTAGTTTCTGTGATGATCCTGTATGTGGCACTGCTGCTCCAGTATTCCGTAGCCACGCCGGTGCGCCGGGACCTTTGTGACTCTGGCTGGGGAGGGAACGAATGGGAGGCTGCTGATTTCTGTGGGAAGTCGTTCTTGCGACTGCTTTTCCCAGCCACAGTCCAATGGGACCGATATTCCCCAGGACTCCCAGCCTGCTTGGCTGAGTGCGCTGGAATGATCCTGCTCCTCCATTGGGCCCGTCTCTTCAAGACCCCTAATAAAGTGCGTGCTTTTCTTTTGTCCTGGGGAACAGGGTGGGTGGACCTGCCGTCTTGGAATCTGCACCTCTGTCTCTCCAATCAGTACACCGTGTGAAGTGTGTCAGTGCTCCCAGCGCAGATCACCAGGAGTGCTATTCGGCAGACCTGTGCTTCCACTCCCTCCCCGCTCTGAATCCTCTCTTCCCACCGGTGCGCTGGGGTGGGGGAGTGCTCGGGTCCCGCTGGGTCATGGCTCCATATCTTACCCGCCTCACGGGGTGCCAAGTCCTCTCAGGTGCAGCTGCAGGCTGGTGTCGTCCTGTATCTTCTGGTCTCTCTTTTAGGAATAGTTGTATTTGCTGTATTTTCATAAATGTATTTGGTTTTGGGAGGAGATTTCCACTGCCCTGCTCACGCCACCATCTTCCCAGAAGTCCACCCCACATAATTATTTTTTTCCCTAGCTTTTTAAAATTGAAGTATCATTGGTATACGATCTTATATTGGTTTTGAACATACAACATAGTGGTTCAACAGTTACCCATATTATTAAATCTTCACCCCCTCTACTACTATTTCTGCCTTCATAGAAAGATGTTACAGAGTCATTGATTATATTATCCATGCTGTACTACTATCCCCATGACCAGCTTATATTATGATTGGGATTTTTGCTCCTCTTTATCCTCCTCCCTCCCCCAACCCACCCCAAACCTTCCTCCATGGTAACTAGTAGTCTGGGTCTACTGCCATTTTGTTCACTCTGCTTTGCTTCATTTTTATATTCCAAAAATAAATGAATACATATGGTATTTGTCTTTCTATACCTGGCTTATTTCACTATGAATAATACCCTCTAGATCTACCCATGTTATTGCAAATGGCAGAATTTTCTTTTTATGGCTGAATAATATTCCTTCGTGTATGTGTACCACATTTCTTTATCCATTCATCTATTAATGGACACTTAGGTTGCTTACATATCTTGCCTATTGTAAATAATGTGACGATAAACACAGGGGTGCAGATGTCCTTTCAAATCAGGGACTTTTTTCTTCAGGAAGATTCCTAGAACTGGAGTTCCTGGGTCAAATGGTATTTCTATTTCTAGGTTATAGATGAATCTCCATCCTGATTTCCACAGCAGTTGTACAATTTACATTCCCACCAACAGTGTAGAAGGGTTTCCATTTTTTCACATCCTTGCCAAAATTGTTATTTCTTGTCTTTTGGATAGTGGCCATTCTGACTGGTGTGAGGTTATATCTCATTGTGATTTTGATTTGCATTTCCCTGATAATTAGCAATGTGGAGGATCCTTTCATGTGCTTGTTGGCTATCTGTATTTCTTATTTGGAGTAATGTCTGTTCAAGTCCTCCACCTATTTTGCAGTTGGGTTATTTGTTTTTTTGTGTTGAGTTGTACGAGTTCTTTATATATTTTGGATGTCAACCCCTTATCATATAATTTATGAATGTATTTTACCATGTTGTAGGATGCCTTTTTGTTCTGCTGATGGTGTCCTTTGTTCACAAGCTTTTTAGTTTGTTGTAGTCCCACTTGTTCATTTTTTGTTTCTCTTGTGCAATGAGATGTGGCCAAGAAGAGACTGCTCATGCTTATGTTCAAGGGATTTTTGCCTTTGTTTTCTTTAAGAGTTTTATGTTTCATGACTTACATTCATGTCTTTGATCCATTTTAAGTTTACTTTTATGTATGGAGTTAGACAGTAGTCCAGTTTTATTCACTTGCACATAACTGTCCAGTTTTCTTAACACCAGTTATCAAAGAGACTGTCTTTTCTCCACTGTATATTCATTGTTCCTTTATCATATATTAATTGGCCATATATGTGGGCTTATATCTGAGCTCTCTATTCTCTTACATTGATCTATGGGCCTGTTCTTGTGTGGGTACCATACTGTTTTGATTACTGTAGCTTTGTACTATAGCTTAAAGTCAGGGAGCTTAATCACCTTAACTTTGTTCTTTCTCAGGATTGTACTGGCCGTTTGGGGTCTTTTGTGGTTCCAAATAAATTTTAGAACTATTTGTTCTAGTTCATTGAAAAATGCTGTTGGCAGTTTGATAGGGATTGCCTTGAATTTGTAAATTGCTTTGGGCCGGATGACCATTTTGACAATATTAATTCTTCCTATCCTTGAGCCTGGGATAGATTTCTATTTATTTGTGTCTTCTTTAATTTTTTGAGTGTCTTATATTTTCAGAGTGTAGATGTTTCACCTCTGTGGTTAGTTTTATTGCTAGGTATTTTATTCTTTTTGATGCAATTGTAAATGGAATTGTTTTTCTGATTTCTCTTTCTGTTATTTCAATGTTAATAAATAGGAATGCAACAGAATTCTATGTATTAATTTGGTATCTTGTAACTTTGCTGAATCAAGTTATTAATTCTAATAGTTCTTTGGTGGAGTCTTTAGGGTTTTCTATGTATAATATCATGTGATCTGAAAGTAGTAACAGTTTAACTTGTTCCTTACCAATTTGGATGCCTTTTATCTCTTTGTCTTTTCTTATTGTTGTGGCTAGGACATCCAGTACTATGTTGAATAAAAGTGGGGAGAGTAGGCATCCTTGTCTTACTCCTGATCTTACAGGAAAAGCTGTTAGCTTTTCACCATTGAGTATGATGTTAGCAGTGGTTTTGCAATATATGGCCTTCATTATGTTGCAGTATGTACTTTTCGTACCCATTTTGTTGAGTTTTTATCGCGACTGGATGTTGAATTTTGTCAAATGCTTTTTCAGCATCTGTTGAGATGATCATGTTGTTTTTATCCTTCTTTTTGTTAATGTGATGTATATTGATTGATTTACAAATATACAATCGTTGCATCCCTGGAAGAAATCCCACTTGGTCATGATAGATGATTATTTTGTTGTATTTTTGAATTTTGTTTGCCAGTATTTTGTTGAAATTTTTGCATCTATCGTCATCAGGGATATTGGTCTATAATTTTCTTTTTTTATAGTGTCTTTGGTTTTGGTGTTAGAGTGATGCTGGCCTCATAGAATGAGTTTGGAAGTATTCCCTCCTCTTCTACTTTTTGGAAGGATAGGTATTAGCTCTTCCTTAAATGTTTTGTAGAATTTGGCTGTGAATCCATCTGGACATGGATTTTTGTTTTTTGGGAGTTTTTTGATCACTGATTCAATTTCATTGCTGGTAATCGGTCTCTTCATATTTTATGTTACTTCCTGGGTCAGTCTTGGAAGGTTGTATTTTTCTAGGAATTTTTCCATTTCTTCTAGGCTGTCCAACTTATTGGCATATATTTTTTCATAGTATTCCCTAATAATTCTTTGTTTTTCTGTGGTATCTGTTGTGAGTATTCCTTCTTCATTTCATATTTTGTTTATTTGTGTCCTTTTTTTTCCTTAATAAGTCTGGGTATGGTTTTACCTATTTTGTTTATTTTCTCAAAGAACCACCTCTTAGCTTCATCGATATTTTCTATTGTTTTATTCTTCTTTATTTTATTTACTTCTGCTCTGATCTTTATTATGTTCCTCCTACTACAAACTTTGAGTTTCATTTGTTTTTTTTCTCGTTTCTTTAAACTCACTAAAAAGTGAGTTTAGACTGTTTATTTGAGATTGTTCTTGTTTCTTGAGGTAGGCCTATAGTGCTATTTACTTTCTACTTAGAACTGCTTTTGTGGTGTTCTACAAACTTTGGAATGTTGAATTTTTATTTTCATTTGTCTTCATGTGTTGCTTTGTTTCTGTTTCAATTTGTTCATTAATCCATTGATTATTTGGAAGCATATCATTTAGCCTCCATGTATTTGTAGGCTTTTTTGTTTTATTTGTGTGATTTATTTCTAGTTTCATACCATTGTGGTCTGAGAAGCTGTTTGATACAATTTCAGTTTTTTTCAGCTTACCGAGTCTCTTTTTGTGGCTTAGCATGTGATCTATTTTGGAGAATGTCCCACATACACTTTAGAAAAATGTGTATCCTGCTGCTTTTGGGTGGAGTGTTCTGTAGATATCCGTTAAGTCCATCTGACCTAATGTATTGTTCACTGCCTCTGTTTCCTTACTTATTTTCTGTCTGGTTTATCTGCTATTGATGTGAATGGTATGTTAAAGTCTCCTAAAATCAATGTGTTGTGATCTATTTTGCCCTTTGTTTCTGTTAGTATTTGTTTTACATATTTCGGTGCTCCTATATTGGGTGCATAGATATTTATAATGTTTATATTCCCTTGTTGGGATGACCCCTTTATCATTATATAATGTCCTTCTTTGTCTCTTGTTACTTTCTTTGTTTTGAAATCTGTTTTTCCTGTTATAAGTATTGCTACTCCTGCTTTTTTCTCCCTTTTATTTGTATGAAATATCTTTTCCTATCCCTTCATTTTTAGTCTGTGTGTCTTTGGGTCTGAAATGGGTCTTTTGTAGACAGCATATAGATGGGTCTTGTTTTTGATCCATTGTGTTACTCTGTGTCTTTTGATTGGTGAATTCAGTCCATTTACATTTAAGGTGATTATTGATAGATATGTACTTATTACCATTTTATTAATTGTTTTCTGGTTGTTTTTATAGCACCTCTATGTTTCTTTCTTCCTCTTTTATACTATTCTCTTGTTATTTGATGGCTTTCTTTAGTTTTGTGATTATATTTCTCTTTTTAATTCTTTTTGTGTGTATCTATTATAGGCTTTAGTTTTGTGGTTACCAAAGTTTCAAGGATAGCTTTCTTACTGTATAACAGTATATCTTATGTTGCTGATTACTCTATTTCAAACCTTATCTAAAGGTACTTTCTTCTTCTCCTCCTCCTCCTCCTCATTTTATATATTAGATGTCATAATCTGCACTTTTTGTGTATCCCTTGACTGATTTTTTTGTATAGTTAATTTTGCTTCATTTGTTCTGTTTTAATTCCATACTTGCTTGGCTATTTATTGGTATATTACCTTTACTGTGGGTTTATTTTCACTGATGAAAACTATTAAGGCTTGGGAACATTTCCATGTATAGCAGTCCCTTTAACACATCCTGTCATGTGGGTTTAGTGATTATAAATTACTTATGCCTTTGTTTATCTGGGAATTGTTTAATCTCTGTTTAAAATTTGAATGATACTCATTCTGGGTAGTGAATTCTTGGTTGAAGGTCCTTCTGTTTCAATTCATTAAATATTTCATGCCACTCCCTTTTGTCTGTAAAGTTTCTGTTGAGAAGTCTGCTGATAGCCTGATGGGATTTCCCTTATAAATAATTATTTTTCTCTTTCTGACTGCTTTCAGTACTCTCTCTTTATACTTAATCCTTGTCATTTTAATTATTATATGTCTTATTGTTTTCTTCCTTGGTTCCTTTTGTTAGGGGCTCTCTGTAATTCCATGACCTGGGTGTCTATTTCCTTTCTCAGATTGGGGAAGTTTTCAACAATTATTTCCTCGGAGACTTTCTGTTCCTTTGTCTCTCTTCTTCTTCTGTTACCCTTATAACGTGAATATTGTTTCATCTGGATTGGTCACACAGCTTGTTATCAGTCCTTCATTCCTAGAAATTCTGTTTTCTCTCTGTTTCTCAGCTTCATTGTGTTCCTGTTCTCTTATTTCCATCTAATTACTTTACTTGCAGCAATATATTATTCATTCCCTCCATTGTATATCTCATTTCAGTTACTGTATTCTTGAGCTCTGCATGGCACTTTTTCAGCTCTTGTATCTTTGTTGAAGTCTTCCCTGAGATCTTCAATACTATTCTGTAGATCTCTGAGAATATTTATGACTGTTACTTTGAAATCTTTATTAAGATATTGGTTATCTCCATTCTATTTATCCCTCTTTCTGCTGTCTTATCCTGTATTTTTTTTTTTGGACATATTCCTCTGCCTCTTCATTTTGTCAGGGTTTCTGTGTTTCTTCCCTTTTATTTGATGGATCTGCTATGTTTCCTGGTATACAGAGTAATGATTTTATGAAGAAGGAATCCTGTGGTGCCCAGAAGCTCAAGATTCTTTATTGTCCAGTGCCTTTTTCTCTTTTGCAGTAGAGCCCCATTTGCTGTTGGTTGACAATAGGTGGGGCCACGTTTCTGTCTGCTGCCAGTGGTGTCAGTCTGCTCTGGTTGGCGGTTTGCCTCAGCTGGCCCTTTGTGATCAGAGCAGTGCCTTCTGCTGGAATTGTTTTGGATGGGACCACTCTCTACCTGCTCCAAGCAATGGTGGGGGTGTGGGGTTAAGGGGTGGGTGGGGCTATTGCACGGCTGTGGGGCAGGGTAGGGAGTGAGTCTTGTGCTGGCTAGAGTGCTGTGGCAGTGAGTGGCATGTGTGCCTCTTATTAGTGGCAAGGTACTCAGCACTGTGTTTGGCTCCCCTCAGGGTGGAAGGGGCTCTCAGAGCTGACTCCTACAGGTGCCTCCCCAGTTGGGGTAAAAGAGGGCTGAGACAGCTGGGAGAGTCTCCCTCTGCCTGGTAGACACAAAGTCTGATGCTGCTGGGCTGAGTGGGCTGATGCGCTGGAGGTACTCAGGGAAGGACCTTGGGGCTGAGCTGCAAGTGAGGGAGATGGAGCATACAGGGTCCCTAGAGTGCCAACAGTTCCCATGTTAGGCCAAGGGAGGGATGGGGAGGTATGTCCACTTGCCCATTTTCCTGTGGAAAGAACTCCATCCAAACCCTCACCCCTGTGGTACCCTGCCTGCTGCTGGCAAATCTTTCAAACTGATGCTTCTGCTTTGGGTCTCAGTGGAAATGGCAGAGCGTGCCTGTCCTCCACAAGCGACTGGAGTTTCAGCCTCCCAGGGTATTCCAAGTGCCCCTGGTGTCCAGCCCTACTAATCACCAGGAGCCAATGCAATATGGACTCTTGATCCAAGAGCAGCTCTCCAGGGACAGGTATGCAGGGTTCCTGAGTGCCTATCCCCTCTCCACTTGGTTCATCTTCCTCCCACCAGTGGGCTTCGTTGTTGGGGGGCTTAGGTCCCACTGAATTGTGACTTTTCCACTTTACCCTTTTCTGTGTGGTTTTCTCTTCTTCACCAGGTGTAGGTGGTCTGTTCTGCTGTCTTTAGGTCATTTTCAGGTTTAGTTGTATTAGCTGGAACTGCTTCCTTGGTGTGTTTGTGGGAGGAGGTTTCTACCTTGCCTTCCTACTCTGCCATCTTTTCTCCTACATGCATAATCTTGAATGAAGTCTAAATCTATAAAAATTCCAGGTGTGCTGTCTTTTCATTGCTAAGAAATAAATAAGTAAAGATAATTTCATCATTCATGTTGTAAATATTTATTTGTTTTTATTCCTAAACCAAAATGTTTGTGTCTAGATGTATGCTATATTTGGTTGGAATAGAAAATAAGCATTTTGTTGTCAATTCTTACAGGAGTTTTCTGGCTTTTTGTCTCTCCACCATTTTTTCTTTTATCAGCAGAATCTTCTTCACGTGGAGGAAACAATGAGCATTTTATAAACCTGCTTAGGGCTGTAAAATATACATATACCTTTAATAGTGACAGAGGTATCTTTGGAACTTCCTCCAGAGTGAAATCTACTTCAGAAATTTGCATTTAACAGGCAAACATAATATTGTTGAAGAATACAGAATTATAAATTCATGGACATTTAGGTACTGGGGATACTTTATAATCCACACATCCATACTTGTAACTGTAATTTTTATGGCTATATAGTTCAAATTACCCAAGATGGATAAAGCCAGCACTTTCATTATTAACTGTATTTGAAGGGTTTACAACAACTGCTCCATGAAAGCTCTTTATAACCTGCAACTCACAGTGGAAGTTGCAGGCCAAATAATGCACTTTCTGCTTTGGGATATGAATTTGTCACCTCCTGATGTAAATCTCCCAAATTTGATTGGTCTTAGAAGTATTCATTTTGCACAACATTCAGAAAGGCTCTTACTTTAAAAATGAAAAATTGCCAGTGATTACTTTACAGCCCATTTAATTGCATTTGGAGATTTTCTGCCCCTTAAAGTCTCTCGATAACCATATTAATGCTCTCCCCAAACACACTTTTGAACGGAGTTTTATTATGGGTAGCACCTGACCTTTCAGTATAATTGCATGTGGTCCAAATTAATTGTCTGATCTATTGTGCATTGAATAATAAGTATTCTAAAATGAGACTAATTATGTAGATACCTGATAGAGAGGACAGTCTTAGAATGAGCTCTTTTGGGTGTCTGAAATTTAGAATATAAGGTATAAAATGACACTTAATTAACTAACAAACCCACTGACAAAACTGACTCCACAGGAGACTTCTAGTCAACACAATTCAGAAAATTAGGAGACTCTTCCTTAACTGAAATGTAATAAGATGAAGCTTAAACACCAAACTAAATATTGCCATTAATCAACATGTTAATGAGAGGGGCATGTGATATCGATTTGTTTAGAGAAATATTAAGTGAACTTTTGGTTAGCTATTTCCATTGCTTATTTAATACATACTCCATTCATTTAGATTTAATTCAGTTGATTCTTTTTGGGAATATTTTTATGGATGTCATTGTGGCATTGTATAACAAGCACCAAAGTGCATATTTTAAACCTAAATTCAATGCCAGTTTGCTGTTTAATTAACTGATTTAAGGACCTCAGTAACTGTGTCACTAAATCAAGCTCCTCAGATTATTTCTCCTCATCCGAAATGACTTGTTAGATTCTCTCTCCTTGTTTGAAGTACGTTTTATGGAAAATAGAGTAGAAAAGATGGCTCATTGCAAGTAGTGCTATGAAACTGCGGGGTTTGGGGAGAAGGTGGAACTGCTGACCACCCCCCACCCAACCTTCTTTGGCGTTATCCTGACCACGACCACCTTAATGTTCCCCTCAGTTTGAGTGAACTTGGTAGAGGTTTCTGCTTAACTCTAGGCTCTGACCTCCCATTCCTTAGAGCACTTACTTTAGAAAACTTGTAATTATAAATTCTTTCTCTGCCTCTTTGAGATATATGTAATATTTTTAAAAGTCTCTTGCCAGTTTTACCATCCAGAAATGTCTTTCTCAAGGACCTGGGAGCCATCTCTTTGAAATGTTAACATCAAGGGCTGTAGCATCCTATCTTCCAGGTTCCGTGGCAGAGTAGGAGCCTTTCTTCAGTGGATGCTTTGCTTCAAGTTGTAAAACTACTTTCTGTCACAAAGATATGAGAAAGTTTACTTTCCTTTTGGGTAAAGCAAATTAGGAAACACAGATGGCCTGTGCTCTTCCTCTTATCCTAGCTCTGCAGAATCCTTTTGCCCTTTGGTTTCGATGGAGTTGATCTCAAACTGAGCTCTGGCCTCTCTCCCTCACTGTAATAACTTTAAAGCATTCCTTTTCTGTTGAAGTTAGTCTGATTTTTGTTTTGGCAGTCCCTATTGTCAATATGATTCTTTGTGACATACAGCCATTTCTGGTCACTTCAGACCTCTCATAGTTGCCCAGTAGCTATATTGAACGTATAACCCAGTTTGCCAAAGATGGTGAAATTGGGTTGTGTTTTCACCACAGGTAGCATGCATCTTCTTATACCATATGCCCCAGTTTATTTTGTTAACTATAGGCATGAGGCTGACAGCCTGTCTTTGTGTAAGAACATAAACATTCATGAAGCTCTGAAGATGTGCTTCATGGACTGATTTGCGATCAATATGGTATTTAAACCTATCAATATCCCTGTAGAGGGGGTAACATTATCTCTCTTGTGCAGAAGTGAAAACTGACAGGTTACTTCTTTGCCCAAAGTCAGTCATGAGTAAGTGTTAAAGACCAAAGTAGGTAGACTTCACATTTGGGAATAGTACCTACAGGTCTGGATTTGATTCCTGTCTCTCTCAGTACTACCTAATCAGCTTACCTACTAAGTACCTCTCATTTTACATATGAGGAAACTAAGGCTTACAAATTTTAACTAACTTTGGCAAAGAGGCACACTACTAATAATTATCTTGTGTAAGTTTTGTAAGCATGCACTGAAATATATGTAAACTACTTAGGAAAGTTCCCAGAGCTGATGAGAACCCAATAAATGTTAAATATTATAATTAGTTGTTGTTAAGTAAATACTTTACTTCCTCTTCTTCTGGGAGTGAAGATGACACTGTGGTAGCAGAGGTGGCAATGACTTAGACCATGGATGTGTCAGCATGGTTTATTGATTATTTGAAAGATGGGTGATTAAAACTATCCTTTATCCTGGGATATCCCATCAGTAGGAGCAAATGCTTGCACAGAGGGGGTAGAAAACTTTGATAAGAGCCATTGATGGTAAAAGAGTGTTTTGAGAGAAGATAGAAGGCTTCTAGAAACAAAGAAAATCAGCACCCTTCCTGGCTTGTTGAATTGAGAATTGCCAGTCTGGTTTTTGAATCCACTTATATTGAGCTAAAGTCTAGGGCTGTGCCATCTACAAGATTTTTAATACTCTTAAGTGCAATAATGCTTTTTTTTTTCACTCTAAGGGGGGACCAAAAATAACATGTGTTTTAATTTATATTTAATCAAAATGACTCCCATGTTAATTTAATTCATTTCTATGTAAATAACTTCTAATGATTCACTTTTTGGATATATTTTGGGATTAACACCCTAAAATTAGCTTAATTTCAAAATTTACCTAATGACTACATGGCAATTTAAAAGGCATTCAAAGAATCCAACTATGTCACTGTATGACATTAATTTTTCCCTCTATAGCACTTACTTATGAGTTAGTTAATTAATTCTTTTTACATAATAAACAAATTATGTATGTGTTAATGGTATTATAAGAAATGGACTCAATTCACTTAACTGTTCATAATTATATCTGTTTTCTTTGGTTTTGAAACTATGTAGTTTCTTCTTGTTAAAAAGAATAAAATACTAGAAAAGATAAATTGGGAATTTTAAGTATCAATTGAACCTATCTGAGAATTTTGCTATGAGAGTGTTATATATTTTTGTAGCTGATTAAATTTGCTTAGTAATTGCCTGTTGTATCATAATCATGCAAAACCTAAGAGAACAAAAGAGTGGAAATTGCTCCTTTCTTCCAGCCCAGAATAACTTTTGTAATTCACAAAGACAGAAAAGTCCACCATTAACTCTCATTGTATTGGAAAACAATAATGTCTTGAGAGATTGAACACAGAGGTTGAACTTTTTGACTTTTGGAGTTACTAAAATGTGCATTTTAAAACTTTAATTCTGGTGGTTAAATTGTGTGACTACGTCTGACTAGGAAATTTGATTGAGCTGAATTGCTATGAAATGCATGCATTTATGCAAAGGTCAATTATGATATAGGCAATCTATTTTAGGGTAAGTTTCCTTGCACCTTTGGAAATGATTCCTTTTTTAGCTAAGTGAGAATCTCTCAAGGAATGCAAAAATTAAAGAAAAAAGTCAAGCAGTATAGGTTTTATATTTTTTCTTCTAAAGTCTGCCCAGTAGAGGCCTTCATATGCATTTATTTATTCAGCAAAGGCAGCAGGTTGCTTAGCCTAGAGTGCACATAGCAATCTCAGATGGGTATGTCCATCTGAAAAGAGAGATGGTGAGGAATCTAAAGCTGAAATACAATGATGAGAGGAATGCTGATATAGCAGTAATAAAAAACAATAAAATCAGGATAGAAAACAGTGTAATTCTTGTTTTTAGAGATGTTACACATGCATGTATGTATTGCATAAAAGAAACACTAAGAAGAAATGCATCAAATTAAAATTTTTTTATTGAATTATAGTTGAATCACAATATTATATTGGTTTCAAGTATACAACATAGTGATTTGACAGTTATCTACATTATTAAGTGCTCAATCCATCTATCATAGTTACAATCTGTCAACACAGAATGATGTTACTAGAATTATTGACTATATTCTCTATGCTGTACTTTCATCCCTATGACAACTTTACATTATGATTGAGATTTTGTGCCTTTTTATTCCCTTTATCTATTTCATACCCCCCCACTCCAACCCCTCCCACATGGTAACCACCAGTCATTTCTCAGTGTCTATGAGTCTATTTCTGTTTTGTTTATTTTGTTTTGTTTAGATTCCACATGAAAGTAAAATCATATGGTATTTGTCTTTCTCTGCCCAGTTTATTTCACTTAGCATAATACCCTCTAGGTCTATCCGTGTTGTCACAAATGACAAGATTTATTTCTTTTTTATGGTGAATAATATTCCATTGTGTATATATGTATATGTATCATATCTTCTTTATACAGTCATCTATTGATGGACAGTTGCTTTGATATCTTGGCTATTGTATATAATGCAGCAATAAACATAGGGGTGCATATATCTTTTCAAATCATGGATTTTGTTTTCTTTGGGTAAATTCGTAGGAGTGAAATTGTTGGGTCATGTAGTATATCTATTTTTAGTTTTTTGAGGAACCTCAATACTGCCTTCCATAGTGGCTGAACCAATTTATATTCTTACCAACAGTGTAGGAGGGTTCTCTTTTCTCCACATCCTTGCCAACATTTGTAATTTCTTGTCTTTTGGCTGGTAGCCATTCTGACCGGTGTGAAGTTATATCTCACTGTGGTTTGCATTTCCCTGATGATTAGGAGTGTGGAGCATCTTTTAATGTGCCCATTGGCTATCTGTATGTCTTCTATGGAAAAATGTCTATTCCAGTCCTCTGCCCAATTTTTAATTGGGTTATTTTTTATTTTTTTGGTGTTGAGTCATGTGAATTCTTTATATATTTTGGATATTGGTCCCTTTTTGGATGTATGTTTTGAAAATATATTCTCCCATACAGTAGGTTGCATTTCAGTTTGTTGATGGTTTCCTTTGCTGTACAGGAGCTTTTTAATATGATGTAATTCCAATTGTGTATTTTTGAAATGCATCAAATTTTTAATGATCTTTATCTCATCATAGGAAGACTGGTGATTTGCACTTTATATTTCTTGAATTTTTCCATATTTTACTGATGTTATTATATATGTTTATCATTAACAAGCAACAGTATAGGAGAGAGGATTAAAGATGGTGATGTGAGAGGTGAGACAGAGACTTCCTCCTAAAATCGCATGTAATACAAAAATATAATTAATACAACTAATCCTGAAAGAGCAACAGGAAACAGGACTGCACCAAACTGCATACACCTGGAGAAAAGAATAAACCTCATGGAACAGGGTAACATACCAAAGCCGTGGCCTGGTGAGACCCAAGCCCATCCCCCACCCCAGCTCAACAGCAGGAGGAAGTGAAACAGAGTGAGGAGGGAGTGGAGGCCTGACACTGCTGAATACCTGAATAGCTAACTCCAGAGATCTCATGTGGGAGTACAAACTTACATTTCATGGTGTTTTCATGATACTCTCATGATTAGGGGTTGGAAAGCTAAGACAGGCAGAATACCTGAAGAGACTGAGATTCCACCTGCTTGTGGAAAGCAGGGATCCATATCTGACTGCTTTGGGACAAAAGAAAGGTGGGAAGTCTGAGAGACTTCCTAACAGCAAGAGGGCTGCTAAAGGGGCAAGGATTGCACAGGGCTTACTGCTCAGGAGAAAGGACAGGTAGACAGAATTGTCTGGGTGCACTTTGCCTGGCAGGTTGGGAACTTTCATGATCTTCAGGAGCTCCAGCTGGCTACACAGCTCCAAGTATCCCATCTGTGATATGCAGCCTACTGCACCTTTCTTCGGGCCAGCCCCACCTGGCTGCAAATCAGCAAACCCTACCCTGGCATTAGGCCAGCCAGAGGGAAGCCCTGTCAACAGCAACTACAAACGCAAAGCACAGAGGCTTATACCTGGGTGCTCGGCCTACAGGTTCTGGCAGTGGAGACAGGCATAGCAACCAGGAAGCAGGAAACAGCTCTTTCCTCCCCCAAGGCACCAATACCACTCCCCTGCGACCCCCAACATTGCTTCAGGGGCTGAGCAGCTCCAGGAGTAGAGCTTCTGGGCACTAGAGGGCACCATATGCAAATATGAAATGAAAAAGGAACCTGGTTCAAAGTAAAATTATGAATACAACCCCTGAGAAAGATTCAAATGAAACTGACCTCATGAATCTGCCTGAAAGAGATTTCAAAATAAAAAAACATTAACATAATCATAGAGATACAGAAAAATATTCAAGCACTCAGAATGAATTCTGGTCGGAGATCCAATCATTGAAGAGCCCAATTGACGGCATTAAAAGCATACTGGATATGGTAGAGGAGACGATAAATGAAATAGAAACTAGAGAAGAGGAATACAAAGAAGATGAGGCACAGAGAGAAAAAAGGATCTCTAAGAATGAAAGAATATTGAGAGAACTGTGTGACCAATCCAAATGGAACAATATTTGCATTATAGGGGTACCAGAAGAAGAAGAGAGATCAAAAGGGATAGAAAGTGTCTTTGAGGAGGTAATCACTGACAAATTCCCCAATCTGGGGAAAGATAGTCTTGCAAGCCATGGAGGTGCACAGATCTCCCAACACAAGGGACCCAAGGAAGACAAGACCAAGACATATAGTATTTAAAATGGCAAAGATCAAGAATAAGGACAGACTATTAAAAGCAGCCATAGAGAGAAATAAGATCACATACAAAGGAAAACCCATCAGGCTATCATCAGACTTCTCAGCAGATATCTTACAGGCCACAAGAGAGTGGCATGATGTATTTAATGCAATGAGGCAGAAAGGACTTGAACCAAGAATACTCTACCAGGCAAGATTATCATTTAAATTTGAAGGAGGGATTAAACAATTTCCAGATAAGCAAAGGTGAGAAAATTTACCTCGCACAAACGATGTCTACGCTGTATTCAGAGGGACTGCTATAGATGGAAGTGTTCCTAAGGTTTAATAGCAGTCACCAAAGGTAATAAAACCACAGTAAAGAAAGTAGAACAGTTAATTACTAAGCAAATGCAAAATTAAATCAACTATCTCCAAAGTCAATCAAGGGATAGACCAAGAACACAGAATATGATACCTAATATATAAAGAATGGAGGAGAAAGAAAAAGGAGGAGAAAAAAAGAACCTTTAGATTGTGTTTGTAATAATACATTGAGTTAAGTTAGCTCTTAGATAGAAGGAAGTTAACCTTGAACCTTTGGTAACCCCAAATCTAAAGCCTGCAATGGCAATAAGTACATACCTATCAATAAATACCCTAAATGTAAATGGACTGATTGCACCAATCAAAAGACACAAAGTGGAGCATCTTTCCATGTGCCTGTTGGCCATCTGAATTTCTTCTTTACAGAAGTGTTTACGCATGTCCTCTGCCCATTTCTTAATTGGATTATTTGCTTTTTGTTTGTTAAGGTGTATGAGTTCTTTACGTATTTTGGATGTCAACCCCTTATTGGATACGTCATTTATGAATATATTCTCCCATACTGTAGGATGTCTTTTTGTACTACTGATGGTGTCCATTGCTGTACAGAAGCTTTTCAGCATGATATAGTCCCACTTGTTCCTTTTTGTTTTTGTTTCCCTTGCACGGGGAGATATGTTCATGAACAGGTCGCTCATGTTTATGTCCAAGAGATTTTTGCCTATATTTTTTTCTATAAGTTTTATGGTTTCATGCCTTACATACAGGTCTTTGATCCACCTTGAGTTTACCTTTGTGTATGGGGTTAGACAGTAGTCAGTTTTATTCTCTTACATGTGGCTGTCCAGTTTTTCCAACACCAGCTGCTGAAGAGGCTGTCATCTCCCCATTGTATATCCAAGCTCCTTTATCATATATTAATTGACTGTATATGTTTGGGATAATGTTTGGATTTACTATTCTGTCCACTGGTCTGTGGGTCTGTTTTTGTGCCAATACCAAATTGTCTTGATTACTGTGGCTTTGTAGTAGAGCTTGAAGTCAGGGAGCATAATTCCCCCTGTTTTATTCCTCCTTCTCAGGATTGCTTTGGCTATTTGGGGTCTTTTGTGGTTCCATATGAATTTTAGAATTATTTCTTCCACTTCATTGAAGAAAGCTGTTGTTAGTTTGATAGGGATTACGTTGAATCTGTAGATTGCTATAGGTAGTATAGCCATTTTGACAATATTTATTCTTCCTAGCCAAGAGCATGGGATGAATTTCCATTTGTTAGTGTCCTCTTTAATTTCTCTTAGGAGTGTCTTGTAGTTCTCAGAGTACAGGTCTTTCACTTCCTTGTTAGGTTTATTCCTGGTATTTTATTCTTTTTGATGCAATTGTGAATGGAATTGTTTTTCTGATTTCTCTTTCTGTTAGTTCATCATTAGTGTACAGGAAAGCAACAGATTTCTGTGTGTTAATTTTGTATCCTGCAACGTTGCTGAATTCAGATATTAGTCCTAGTAGTTTTGGAGTGGAGTCTTTAGGGTTTTTTATGTACAGTATCATGTCATTTGCAAATAGTGAGAATTTGACTTCTTTTTTACCAATCTGGATGCCTTGTATGTCTTTGTTTTGTCTGATTGCTGTGGCTAGGACCTCCAGTACTATGTTGAATAACAGTGGAGAGAGAATGGGCATCCCTGTCTTGTTCCCGATCTTATGTGAAAAGCTTTCGGCTTCTCGCTGTTAAGTATGATGTTAGCTGTGGGTTTGTGATATATGGCCTTTATGATATTGAGGTACTTGCCCTCTATAACCATTTTGTTGAGAGTTTTAATCATGAATTGATGCTGAATTTTTGTCAAATGCTTTTTCAGCATCTATGGAGATGATCATGTGGTTTTTGTTCTTTTTGTTGATGTGGTGAATGATGTTGTTGGATTTTCGAATGTTGTGCATCCTTGCATCCTTGGAATGAATCCCACTTGATCATGGTGTATGATCCGCTTGATGTATTTTTGAATTCGGTTTGCTAATATTTTGTTGACTATTTTTGCATGTATGTTCATCAGGGATATTGTTCTGTAATTTTCATTTTTGGTGAGGTCTTTGCCTGGTTTTGGTATTAGAGTGATGCTGGCTTCATAGAATGAGTTTGGAAGTATTCCCTCCTCTTCTGTTTTTTGGAAGCTTTAAGGAGAATGGGTATTATTTCTTGTCTACATGTCTGGTAGAATTCAGAGGTGAATCGATCTGGTCCAGGGGTTTTGTTCTTGCGTAGTTTTTTGATTACCAATTCAATTTCGTTGCTGGTGATTGGTCTGTTTAGTTTTTCTGTTTCTTGCTTGGTCAATCTTGGAAGGTTGTAGTTTTCTAAGAAGTTGTCCATTTCTTCTACGTTTTCCAGCTTGTTAACATATAGATTTTCATAGTATTCTCGTATAATTCTTTGTATTTCTGTGGAGTCCGTCATTATTTTTCCTTTCTCATTTCTGATTCTGTTTGTGTGTGTAGATTCTCTTTTTCTCTTAATGAGTCTGGCTAGGGGTTTATCTATTTTGTTTATTTTTTCAAAGAACCAGCTCCTGGTTTCCTTGATTTTTTTTCTATTGTTTTATTCTTCTCAAATTTATTTATTTCTTCTCTGATCTTTATTATGTCCCTCCTTCTGGTGACTTTGGGCCTCATTTGTTCTTCTTTTTCCAGTTTCAGTAATTGTGTCTTTAGACTATTCATTTGGGAATGTTCTTCCTTCTTTAAATAGGCCTGGATTGCAATATAGTTTCCTCTTAGGACTGCCTTTGCTGCATCCAACAGAAGTTGTGGCTTTGTGTTGTTGTTGTCATTAGTCTCCATATATTCTTTGATTTCTGTTTTGATTTGGTCGTTAACCCATTGATTAGTTAGGATAATGTTGTTAAGTCTCCATGTATTTGTGAGCCTTTTTGATTTCTTTCTAAAATTTATTTCTAGTTTTACACCTTTGTCATCTGAGAAGTTGGTTGGTAGGATTTCAATATTTTTGAATTTACTGAGGTTCTTTTTGTGGCCTAGTATGTGTTCTATTCTGAAAAATGTTCCATGTGCACTTGAGAAGAATGTGTATCCTGTTGCTCTTGGGTGTAGAGTTCTTTAGATTTTTGTTAGGTCCATCTGTTCTAGTGTGTTGTTCAGTGCCTCTGTGTCTTTACTTATTTTCTGTCTGGTTGATCTGTCCTTTGGAGTGAGTGGTGTGTTGAAGTCTCCTAAAATGACTGCATTGCTGTCTATTTCCTCCTTTAATTCTGTTAGTATTTGTTTCACATATGCTGGCGCTCCTGTGTTGGGTTCATACATATTTGTAATGGTTATATGTTCTTATTGGACTGACCCCTTTATCATTATGTAATGTCCTTCTTTATCTCTTGCTACTTTCTTCATTTTGAAGTCTATTTTGTCTGATACAATTACTGCAACACCTGCCTTTTTCTCCTTGTTGTTTGCATGAATTATCTTTTTCCATCCCTTCACTTTTAGTCAGTGTATATCTTTGGGTGTGAGGTGATTCCCTTGTAAGCAACATATAGATGGGTCTTGCTTTTTTATCCATCCTATTACTCTGTGTCTTTTGATTCATGCATTCAGTCCATTTACATTTAGGGTGATTATCAATAGATATGTACTTATTGCCATTGCTGGCTTTAGATTCATGGTTACCAAAGGTTCAAGTGTTGCTTCTTTACTGTCTAACAATCTAACTTAACTTTCTTGTTAAGTTATTGTAAACACAGTCTGATGTTTCTTTATTTGTCTCCCTTCTTATTATTCCTCCTCCATTCTTTATATAACACATTTTTTTTCTTTGCCTTTAGTTAGTATTTGGATGGTCTGCTTTCTTTGCTATGGTTTTATTTTCTCTGGTGACATCTTTTTAGCCTTAGGAGTGCTTCCGTCTAGAGCTGTCCGTTTAAGATATCCTGTAGAGGTGGTTTATGAGAGGCAAACTCTCTCAACTTTCGCTTGTCTGGAAATTGTTTAATCCCTCCGTCATATTTAAATGATAATCGTGTTGGATACAATATTCTTGGTTTGAGGCCCTTCTGTTTCATTATGTTAAATATATCATGCCATTCTCTTCTGGCCTGTAAGTTTTCTGTTGAGAAGTCTGATGATAGTCTGGTGGGTTTTCCTTTGTAGATGATCTTTTGTCTCTGTCTCTGGCTGCCTGTAATACTCTCTCTTTATCTTTCATCTTTGCCATTTTATTTATTATGTGTCTTGTTGTTGTCTTCCTTGGGTCCCTTGTGTTTGTAGATCTGTGGGCTTCCGTGGACTGTGAGACTATTTCCTTCCCCAACATGGAGAAGTTTTCAGCAATTATTTCTTCAAAGACGCTTTCTAACCCCTTTTCTCTCTCTTCTTCCTCTGGTACTCCTATAATGCAAATATTGTTCCTTTTGGATTCGTCACACAGTTCTCTTAATATTCTTTCATTCCTAGAGATCCTTTTATCTCTCTCTGCCTCAGCTTCTCTGTGTTCTTGTTCTCTGCTTTCCATTCCATTTACAGTCTCTTGCATCTCGTCCAATCTGCTGCTAAGCCCGTTGATCACTCGTCTTAATTCTGCATTGTCTTTCCTCACTTCCCTCACTTCTTTCCTTAGCTCTTGCATATTTCTCTGTAGATCCATCAGTATGGTTATGTCTTTTGTTCTGAATTCTTTTTGAGGAAGGTTGTGCATTTCCATCCCTTCAGGTTCCCTCTCTGGTGTTGTCTGGTTCTGGGTTAGTTTGGTTTGTACCATATTCCTCTGTCTTTTCATGGCGATAGATGTGGTCGCTGGTAGGTACCATGCATGTCAGCTGGGCTCTTTAAGACTTTTAAAAAGAAAGAAAAAAAAAGAAATAAAGAAAAAAAAAGAAAGAAAAGAGAAAAAAAGAATGAAGGAAAAGAAAGAAAAGAAAAAAGAAAGGAACAACAACAACGATAAAACGCCCCCCAGGAGTAGATTCTGTGGGGATGCTGTAGGTGGCACTGTTCCTCCACTATTCCGCAACTGTGGCTGCGCAGCTCTGCAGGACCCTTTGTAGCTCTGGCTGCGGCGGGAACGAATGGGGGGCTGTTGGTCTCTGTGGGAAATCTGAGTGCGGCTAGTATTTTCCAGTCACCAGCCAATGGGTCTGAAATTCCCCAGGACTCCCAGCCTCCTGGGCTGAATGTGCTGGGACGGTCCTGGGCCCTTGTCTCTTTAAGACCGCTAAAAAAAAAAGCGTACCCTTTTCTTTTGTCCCGGGAGCCGGCTGCGAGGGCCCGGGTGGTTCCCAAGCTCAGATCCTGCACCCTCTGTCTCTCCAGTCTCTGATACACCACGCGATGTGTGTCAGCGCTCCTGGCGCAGATCACCAGGGCTGGTTATTTGGTGGGCCTGTACTTCCACTCCCTCCCAGCTCTGAAACCTCTTCTCCCACCTGTGCGCTGGGGTGGGGGAGAGTTCGGGTCCCCCTGGGACGCGGCTCCGTATCTTACCCACCTCGTGGGGTGCCGAGTCCTGTCAGGTGTAGCTGCAAGCTGTGTGCTGTCCTGTATCTTCTGGTCTCTTTTTTAGGAATAGTTGTATTTGTTGTATTTTCATAAATACATATGGTTTTGGGAGGAGATTTCCACCGTCCTGCTCACGCCGCCATCTTCCCGGATGTCCTCAGTGAGTGTATTTAATAATATAATTTCTTAATATGTCAAACAACTGATTCAGATTGTGTATATGATAATTTAAAATAAAAATAAAAACACCTAAATGAAAAAAAAATGGGCAGAGGATGTGAAGAGACAATTCTCCATAGAAGAAATTCAGGTGGCCAACAGACACATGAAAATGTGCTCCACATCACTAATCATCAGGGAAATCCAAATTAAAACCACAATGAAATATCACCTCACACCAGTAAGGATGGCCAGCATCGAAAAGACTAAGAACAGCAAATGCTGGCAAGGATGCGGAGAAAGGGGAACCCTCCTACACTGCTGGTAGGAATGTAAGCTTGTTCAAACATTGTGCAAAGCAGTATGGAGGTTCCTAAAAAAACTAAAAATAGAAATATAAGCTCATGCTTATGTGAGAACAAAGAACAAACTGAAGGAACAAAACAGCAGCAGACTCACAGAACCCATGAATGGTCTAACAGTTACCAAAGGGAAAGGTACTGGGGAGGATGGGTTAGAAGGGAGGGATAAGGGGGGAAAAGGTGCATTACAATTCGCACACGTCATGCAGCTGTGGTGGACATGGTAAAGGCAGTATTTATAGAGAAGAGAAGTAGTGATTCTATAGCATCTTACTATGCTGATGGATAGTGACTGTAGTGGGGTATGTGCGTGGGACTTGATAATAGGGGCTTTAGTAACCATAATGTTGTTCAAGTCATTGTACATTCATTAATGATACCAAAATAAACAAAACACAGTGGATAGTAAAAAAAAAAGCAACAACAAAAATAATAGTGACAAGAACAAGAATGTTAATTTTGAAGCTTCTGACATCTTCTGTGTATTTTGACTAGGGGGTTGTCATCAATAGATGACTCTGTAGTGGAAATGCCATTGGGAAGCTATAGGACTTAATCGGAAACATAGTATTGAGAAAAAAGGAAAGTGATAATGCTCTATATAATAATGTAAAATTGTATTTCAGTTGATAACCAGAAAAGTAGTACAGATTATGTTGTAGCCAGGACAATATTTCTGTTCCTGAATAGGAATTTTTGACTCTTACTTTTCAGACACCTGATGTTCATTTTTAGTAAGTGTCTTGGGGTATGCGTGTATGTTTTATCCAATTGATATATATTGAAAGGTCGGCTATGAAAAAGAGAGACTTGGGGAGCAATTGCAGAGCCCTAAGCAGGTTCACTTGGTGAGATTTCTATTTGAAAGACCTCTCTGGCAGCCATGTAGAGGAAGCTGAGACAGGGGCCACTTAAGAGTCTCCTTCAGGATCAGGCAGGAGCTAATTGTGGCTCTAATTATGCCAGTGCCTGTGGACTTTTGTTTGAAGGTCCTTATTTGTCCACACTACCTGTGTCACCAGAGGGGCCTCCTCTGGCCCTCCTGTTAGGCCCCACCCATCCCACTCTGTGTCCCTGAGCTCCTTGCAGCCAATGAAGCTAAGCAGAAATTCCCAAAGCCTGTATTTATTATTTCAGGGCCAAATTATTGTTTCTTTCTGCAGATAAGCACCAAATGTGAGTGGAATATAAAGACATTATGCCCTTTGTTAATTCAGTCAACAAGTATTTCTTAGGTGCCTGTATGTACCAAATACTGGGTTAGACAACTAATGAATAAACAGTGATAACAATATAAAGGAATCCCACTCCTAATTGATTTTTTGTTCTAGTAGAGAAGATAAGAAAAATAAACAAGTAAAATAATTACATATTATTGTTTGTGTCATGGAGGAAATACACAGGATGAAAGTTTGTGAATGAAACTTTTTCTAAATGGGGTGACAGGGGTGCCATCTCTGAGAAGGTGGTATTCAAGCAAGACTTGAAGGATTAGAGAAAAGCAGACATGAAAAACTGGGGGAAAAGAGTTCTGAGAGAGGATTCAAAAAGCACAAGTATATATTTTTTGGCTTTTCAGGTTAAAATATACTTGCAATTCCATTTTATTCCTTTATAATATTATCTGTACCTTTTAGGATTTTTGTCTCTGTCATTATAGTCTACACAGAAAAGAGTTAGCGAATTCTTTTAAATTTTAATTTGAAAAATATAAAAGTACCCTGACTTTTAAGCTATGTGAATTATTCCTAGTGGAAAAGTAGTTTTCTGATTTTACATGTACATGTATGCATATTACGTACTAGTATCAGAAGTAGTTCTTCTTTATCTTTGAGTTTACCATCATTCTTCACTGTACAGAGACTCCTCTGGAAAGAATAGTAACAGCACTAGAGGGTATTAACTGAGTGTCTACTAATTCCAGGTACTATTGTACTCACATTAACATATTAACTCATTTAATCCCCTCCAGGTTAATAATATAATTATCCCCATTTTACTGCCGAATCCCAGAGAAGTTTTTTAATCTGTCAAGGTAACACAGCTATTCAATGTTAGTACCATGATTAAATTCCAGGCAGTTTCCCTCTATAGAACCCACTCTTTCCATCAAAAACATACATTTCCTATACTGGTAACCACACATGAAAACAGCCATACCATTCTGCCATTAAATAAAAGAAAACTTTTCCAAACCTTTAGGATGACAGTTATATAGTAAATGATATTTACCCATTTGTCTTTTTTCCTCCTTTATTATTTTAGCAAAATACTGGCATGGACAATGTCTTGTCTACGTTAATAAAGGGTCAGTAGATATCAATAGCTAAGCATGATGCCACTTTCCATGATTCATTAAATGTTGCAAAAACTTTCTGAAAGAATTTTTATTAATATTGCCTGAGCTTGAATTTTGGTTTTGCCACTTCATAATTGTATGACTTTGGGCAAGGAGCTTATTTTATCTGTGTCTCAGTTCCCCATTAGTAAAATGTAGTCTGACTTAAGAACTTGTGACCTTAACCACTTGTAATAATAGCTCCCCCTAATCTAAGATGGTGTCTGATTAAATAGGAATAATGTGTTCAATTATTTTTAAATGTAATGTTTTATAATTTGTGGTGTTCTGCTGAGCATCATAATTTCCAATTTCTCTATCAACAGAAAGATTTGAAAATCATTGATCTAGTATCTTTCATGGAAATGGCTCCCTCAAATCCAGGACTTGGGTCGCCGAGAAGCAGTGAACCTTTAACCAGAGTTATTCCTACTTTTAAAGCCTTGTAATTACTATCCTAAATTTTTTACACATCAGACCACACAAAACAACATATTTTCATTTTTCAGCATGTTAAATTGAAGAGCAGTTATGTTCATTTTTCAGTAGTACCAATCTCAAACCTATAGCAAAACAATCAAAATGTAAAATGCCAAATCTAATTATGTAATCAGAATGCAATTTTATTTCATTTTTTAAGTTATATAGCTGAGTTATAGCTGTGTAATTTAAATAACCAGACCATGGTATTTTAATGGGTGATTTGGCTAACCCAATGGCCAAATCAGTGAACTGCAAAAATTGACTCTGTTATGGCTCATGAAACCAAGTCGACTCTGAATATAAACAGACAATTTCCCTTTTGGAACTAGAGTAAAAAGCAAATATTCTCCAGACATGGAGAAACCAGTTCAGTAAATGACTTTGAATCTCATTTTAAAATTATTTTTACATGCATATATAAAATAATTAGATAAAGGTTTCATTGTTCTGCCCAGTGTATATGTTCTACTAATTCACTGGGCTCATATGTATAAACTAATAAACAGAATAGTAACTAACATTTATTAAATTCCTATTATGTACCATGTACTTTTGGAAGTTATTCCAACTCTGCCTATTGCAACAAAACTTAATGTTTACAGTCACAGTCATTCTCTGAGTTAGTGGTTATTTTTCTTTTATAAGGAGGAAACTGAGTCTTAGGCTATTTAACTTCTACAAGTTGTCACATGCATTAAATCTAGAAGCGAATTAGAGCCCAGAAATCTGCATTATTTTTAACCCTTTCCCCCCAAAAGAGATTTTTTTTCAAGACTAAGCACCACAAATTAAACCAACACACAAACTGAACTAAAATATTTATTTTCAGATTTGACCTCTAGAAAAACTCTTCAGTAAGGAACAATATTTTATAAGTAATTTTTTTGAATAACTGAAACTGCTGTTTCATGCTTTAATCTTCGAGGATCTGTACTTAGCCATCTTCTCATTCCAATCTGCAGATTCTCTCTGGTGTTCTTGACTATTGACTTTGCTTTTAATAGTACCTCTGAACATATCAATTGTCTCAGAAAATAGCTGTTCCTTTCTCCAGCCATGGCTATCTTCTGGTTATCTTCCACTTACATAGTCGAAAAACTTGGACTTCATCCGTAATGCTGTACCATGCACACCACTGAGTTCTGTCTATTCTATTTTCTGTGTATTTTTAAATCCTTTTTGCATATCCATAGTGACATGATTCTTCTAGACCGCCATCAGTCTTGTGCTTGTATGTCTCTATCAGCCTTCAGCTCATTGTAATGTCTTTTAAGACTTGCCTGTCATCTCTAGTCCCTTCTAATCCACTCCAACAGGGAAATTCTTTGGAAAATCAAATATGATAATGCCTTACTCTACTCTAACCTTTGAATGGCTCACTATTACTTCCAGAGTAATGTACAAGCTACTGAACATGGTTTGCTGGTCCCTTCGTAATGTAAGGTTTATTTCCTTCTCTGACCTCCTCTTTTGCTTTTCTTGCTTTCACTCCCTGATCCATCCTTACTACCATGTTGTATCAAAGATGCTTTATTCCTGGATCCTCCCAAACTTTTGCATTTATATGAAACACTCTTTCAAATGAAGTCTTTATCTGAGTTTCCAGGCCAGTTTTACAACTCATTTTCTACATAAGCTTGGACTCAGCAATTACTCTCCCTGGGATTTAGTGACCATCTGTTTAAATCCCTCTAGAGTAGATTCCCTCACTGTCTCTGATTCTAGGTCATTTTAGAAACGGTCTCCAATTATCCACATGCTTTTAGCATATGTCAAGCCAACAAAAAAACAAAACAAAAAACTTAGGACTTTGCCCACAGTAGTCACTCTACCATCATTTTTGTAACCTGGTTTCTGATAATCTTCTAAATTATTTTTAATAAAGCCTGAAATAAATTCGTAGTAAATTTTATTTCAAGCACTAAAGACTGTTCTAATTTTGTTTTATGTTCGAATGTAGCCACTTGGAGGCACAAAGGATCTCAAGCAAAACATGTCAATTACTGAGCACACCAACTGTACTCAAAAAGTAGCAGCTGTAGATGAGACATAAGTGGCGTTGACTGAATACATGGCCAATATCATATATACTCAGAGAGCTATGTTTTAAGGTATTAATATTTTTTCCATCAAATTAAAGTTGTTTTTAATGAGATGTGTCATTTAAAAAAATTTTGGTATCATTAATGTACAATTACTTGAAAAACATTATGGTTACTAGACACCCTATTATCAAGTGCCCCCCACATACCCCATTACAGTCACTGTCCATCAGCATGGTAAGATGCTGTAGAATCATTACTTGTCTTCTCTGTAAATACTGCCTTTCCCATGTCCCCCCCTGCTACATTATGTGTGCTAATTGTAACACCCTTTTTTCCCCCTTATCCCTCCCTTCCCACCCATCCTCTCCAGTTCCTTTCCCTTTGGTAACTGTAAGTCCATTCTTGGGTTCTGTGAGTCTGCTGCTGTTTTGTTCCTACAGTTTTTTCTTTGTTCTTATACTCTACAGATGAGTGAAATCATTTGATACTTGTCTTTCTCCGCCTGGGTTTATTTCACTGAGCATAATACCCTCTAGCCCTGTCCATGTTGTTGCAAATGGTAGGATTTGTTTTCTTCTTATGGATGAATAATATTCCATTGTGTATATGTACCACATCTTCTTTATCCATTCATCTACTGATGGACACTTAGGTTGCTTCCATTGCTTGGCTATTGTAAATAGTGCTGCGATAAACATAGGGGTGCATCTGTCTTTTTCAAACTGCGCTGCTGCATTCTTAGGGTAAATCCTAGGAGTGGAATTCCTGGGTCAAATAGTATTTCTATTTTGAGTTTTTTGAGAAACCTCCATACTGCTTTGCACAATGGTTGAACTATTTTGCATTCCCACCAGCAGTGTAGGAGGTTCCCCTTTCTCCACATCTTCGCCAACATTTGTTGTTGTTTGTGTTTTGGATATTGGCCATCCTCACTGGTGTGAGGTGATATCTCATTGTGGTTTTAATTTGCATTTCTCTGATGATTAGAGATGTGGAGCATCTTTTCATGTGCCTGTTGGCCATCTGGATTTCTTCTTTGGAGAAGTGTCTGTTCACCTCCTCTTTCCATTTTTTAATTGGCTTATTTGATTTTTGTTTGTTGAGGTGCGTGAGCTCTTTATATAATTTGGATGTCAACCCCTTATTGGATATGTCATTTATGAATATATTCTCCCATACTGTAGGATGTCTTTTTGTTCTACTGATGGTGTCCTTTGCTGTACAGAAGCTTTTAGTTTGATATAGTCCCACTTGTTCATTTTTGCTTTTGTTTCCCTTGCCTGGGGAGATATGTTCATGAAGAAGTTGCTCATGTTTATGTCCAAGAGATTTTTTTTTTTTTTTTTTTCTAAGAGTTTTATGGTTTCATGACTTACATTCAAGTCTTTGATCCACCTTGAGTTTACCTTTGTGTATGGGGCTAGACAGTAGTCCAGTTTCATTCTCTTACATGTAGCTGTCCAGTTTTGCAAACACCAGCTGCTGAAGAGGCTGTCATCTCCCCATTGTATATCCAAGGCTCCTTTATCAAATATTAATTGACTGTATATGTTTGGGTTAATGTTTGGATTTTCTATTCTGTTCCACTGGTCTGTGGGTCTGTTTTTGTGCCAATACCAAATTGTCTTGATTACTGTGGCTTTGTAGGAGAGCTTGAAGTCAGGGAGTGTAATTCCCCCTGTTTTATTCCTCCTTCTCAGGATTGCTTTGGCTATTCGGGGTCTTTTGTGGTTCCATATGAATTTTAGAATGATTTGCTCTAGTTCATTGAAGAATGCTGTTGGTATTTTGATAGGGATTGCACTGAATCTGTAGATTGCTTTAGGCAGGATAGCCATTTTGACAATATTAATTCTTCCTAGCCAAGAGCATGGGATGAATTTCCATTTATTAGTGTCCTCTTTAATTTCTCTTAAGAGTGTCTTGTAGTTTTCAGGGTATAGTCTTTCACTTCCTTGGTTAGGTTTATTCCTAGGTATTTTATTCTTTTTGATGCGATTGTGAATGGAATTGTTTTCCTGATTTCTCTTTCTGCTAGTTCACCATTAGTGTATAGGAATGCAACAGATTTCTGTGTATTAATTTTGTATCCCACAACTTTGCTGAATTCAGATATTAGATCTAGTAGTTTTGGAGTGGATTCCATAGGGATTTTTTATGTACAATATCATGTCATCTGCAAACAGGGACAATTGAATTCTTCCTTGCCAATCTGGATGCCCTTTATTTCTTTGTGTTGTCTGATTGCCGTGGCTAGGACCTCCAGAACTATGTTGAATAAAAGTGGGGAGAGTGGGCATCCTTGTTGTGTTCCCAATCTTCAAGGAGAAGCTTTCAGCTTCTTGCTGTTAAGTATAATGTTGGCTGTGGGTTTATCATATATGGCCTTTATTACATTGAGGTACTTGCCCTGTATGCCCATTTTGAGAGTTTTTATCATGAATGGATGCTGAATTTTGTCAAATGCTTTTTCAGCATCTATAGAGTTGATCATGTGTTTTTTGTCCTTCTTTTTGTTGATGTAGTAGATGATGTTGATGGATTTTCAAATGTTGTACCATCATTGCATACCTGGAGCAAATCCTACTTGATCATGATGGATGATCTTTTTGATGTATTTTTGAATTCAGTTTGGTAATATTCTGTTGACTAGTTTTGCATCTATATTCATAAGGGATATTGGTCTATAATTTTCTTTTTTTGTGGTGTCTTTGCCTGGTTTTGGTATTAGAGTGATGTTGGTCTCGTAGAATGAGTTTTGGAGTATTCCCTTCTCTTCTACTTTTTGGAAAACTTTAATGAGGATGGGTATTAGGTCTTCACTAAATGTTTGATAAAATTCAGCAGTGAAACCATCTGGTACACGAGTTTTGTTCTTAGGTAGTTTTTTGATTACCAATTCAATTTCTTTGGTGGTAATTCATCTATTCAGATTTTCTGTTTCTTCCTAGGTCAGCCTTGGAAGGTTGTATTTTTCTAGAAAGTTTTCCATTTCTTCTAGGTTATCCAGTTTGTTAGCATATAATTTTTCATAGTATTCTCTCATAATTCTTTGTATTTCCACGGTGTCTGTAGTGGTTTTTTCCTTTGTCATTTCTGATTCTGTTTTTTTTGTGTGTAGACTCTCATTTTTCTTGATAAGTCTGGCTAAGGATTCATCTATTTTGTTTATTTTCTCGAAGAACCAGCTCCTGCTTTCATTGATTCTTTCTATTGTTTTATTCTTCTCAATTTTATTTATTTCTGGTCTAATCTTTATTATGTCCCTCTTTCTACTGACTTTTGGCCTAATTTGTTCTTCCTTTTCTACTTTCATTAATTGTGAGTTTAGGACGTTCATTTGGGATTGTTCTTCTTTCCTGAGGTAAGCCTGTATTGCAATATGTTTCTCTCTTAGCACAGCCTTTGCTGCATCCCACAGAATTTGTGGTGTTGAATTATTGTTGTCATTTGTCTCCATATATTGCTTGATCTCTGTTTTTATTTGGTCATTGATCCACTTGTTATTTAGGAGCATGTTATTAAGCCTCCATGTGTTTGTGGGCTTTTTCGTTTTCTTTGTGTAATTTATTTCTAGTATCATACCTTTGTGATCTGAGAAGCTGTTTGGTACAATTTCAATCTTTTTGAATTTACTGAGGTTCTTTTTGTGGCCTCGTATATGATCTATTATTGAAAATGTTCCATGTGATCTTGAGAAGAATGTGTATCCTGTTGCTTTTGGATGGAGTGTTCTGTAGATGTCTGTTAGGTTCATCTGTTCTCATATGCTGTTTAGTGCCTCTGTCTCTTTATTTGTTTTCCGTCTGTTTGATCTGTCCTTTGGAGTGAGTGGGGTGTTGAAGTCTCCTAGAATGAATGCATTGCCTTCTGTTTCCCCCTTAATTCTGTTAGTATTTGTTTCACATATGTATGTGATCCTGTGTTGGGTGAATAGATATTTATAATAGTTATATCGTCTTGTTGGAGTGACCCTTTCATCGTTATATAATGTCCTTCTTTTTCTCTTGTGACCTTCTTTGTTTTAAAGTCTATTTTGTCTGATTCAAGTACTGCAACTCCACCTTTTTTCTCACTATTAGTTGCATGAAATATCTTTTTCCATTCCTTTACTTTCAGTCTGTGTATGTCTTTGGGTTTGAAGTGAGTCTCTTGTAGGCTGAATATAGATGCGTCTTGTTTTTTTATTCATTCAGTAACTTTGTGCCTTTTGATTGGTGCATTCAGACCATTTACTTTTAGGGTGATTATCGATAGGTGTGCACTTATTGCCATTGCAGGCTTTAGATTTGTGGTTACCAAAGGTTCAAGGGTAATTCCCTTACTATCTAACAGTCTAATTTAACTCAGTTGGTATGCTATTACCATCACCACCTAAAGGTTGTTTTTTTTTCTTTCTTTTTCTTCCTCCTCCGTTCTTTGTATGTTATGAATCATATTCTGTACTCTTGGTCTATTTTTTGGGTGACATCTATTTAGTCACAGGAATACTTCCATCTGTTGGAGTCCCTCCAAAAGGCACTGTAGAGGTGGTTTGTGGGAGGTAAATTCTCTCAGCTTTTGCTTATCTGAAAATTGTTTAATCCCTCTTTCAAATTAAAATGATAACCTTGTTGGGTAGAGTATTCTTGGTTCAAGGCCCTTCTGCTTCATTGCATTAAACATATCATGCCACTCCCTTCTGGCCTGTAAGGTTTCTGTTGAGAAGTCTGATGATAGTCTGATGGGTTTTCCTTTGTATGTGATCTTTTTTTCTCTCTCTAGCTGCTTTTAAAAGTCTGTCTTTATCCTTGATCTTTGCTGTTTTAGTTATTATATGTCTTGATGTTGTCTTCCTTGGGTCCCTTGTGTTGAGAGATCTGTGCACCTCCATGGCTTGAGAGACTATCTCCTTCCCCAGATTGGGGAATTTTTCACCAATTTCCTCCTCAGTGACAGTTTCTATCCCTTTTTCTTTCTCCTTCTTCTGGTACACCTATAATGCGAATATTGTTCTGTTTGGATTGGTCATACAGTTCTCTCAATATTTTTTCTTTCTTAGAGATCCTTTTTTCTCTCTGTGCCTCAGCTTCTTTGTATTCCTTTTTTCTAAGTTCTGTTCCATTTACCAACTCTTCTACTACATCTAATCTGCTTTTAAATCCCTCCATTGTTTCATTTCAGATCTGGAATTTCTTAATGATTGAATCTTTGACTTAAATTTTTCCTGAGTTTTTGAATATTTTTCTGTACCTCCATAAGCATGTTTATAATTTTTATTTTGAACTGTCTTTCAGGAATATTGGTGTGTTCAGTTTCATTTGGTCTTTTTTCTGGGGTTTGTGAGATTTTCGTCTGAACCATGTACTTTTGATGTTTCCTATTTCTGTGTGGTGCCCACTAGTGTGCAGAAGCTCCATTCTCTGGAGGTGCTCAGACCCTAGAGTGAGGTTGGGGGTCGTAGGGGAGCAGAGCCTGTGCCTGAGGGGAGGAAAGATCTGTTTCCTGGTTCCCATCTGCCGTGCCTGTCTCCAGTGTCAGAGCCAGTGGGCCAAGCATACAGGTGTAAGCCTCTGTGCTTTGCGTCTCTAGCTGTTGTAGGCAGGGCCTCCCTCTGGCTGGCCTGATGCTAGCACGGTGACTGCCAGTTTGCGAACAGGTGCTGACAAGCTAGGAGGAAGGTGCAGCAGGCTGCATATCACAGTGCGGGGCCTTGGAGTTGAGTAGGCAGCCAGGGGGATGGAGCACCTGAAGCTCCTCAAAGTTCCCAACCAGCTGGGTAGAGCATGCCCAGACAACCTTGTCCAGCTCTCTCTTCTCCTGTGCAGCAAGCTCTGTGCAAACTGCTCCCCTTCATCAGCCCTCTGGCTGCTAGGAAGCCTCTCAGACTGCCTGCCTTTCCTCTGACACAGAGTGGCCGGGTGTGGATCCCCTCCTCCACAAACAGCCAGAATGTCAGTCTCTCAAACACTCTGCCTGTCCGAGCTCCCCAACGTCCAGAGCACCACACAATATAGGTTTCTGCTCACAATGCAGACCTCCAGGCCTAGGTGTTCAGCAGCCCCAAGGTTCCACCCCCTCCCGACTCCATTTCTCTTCTTCCCGCCAGTGAGCTGGGGTGGGGGAAGGGCTCAGGTCTCTCTGGATTAAGGCTTTCGTATGTTACCCTGTTTCGTGAGGTCTGCTCCATTCATGAGGTCTCTATGCAGTCTGGTTCGGCCTTCTTTCTTGTTGCTGTTTTAGGGCTAGTTGTATTAACTGACTATATTTTTCTACTATTTGTGGTTTTTGGAGGAGTTCTCCATCTCACCTCTCATGCCGCCATCTTGAATCTCCGTGTCATAAGGTATTAATATTTAAAAAAAATGTTTTGTTAGGAGAAGCATCTGTTCTCTCTTTGTGGAGTGGGATATAGTATATCCATCCAATATTAACCTTTAATGTATCAAGAGGAATCACAGCGATGCCTTTTCCAATTCACACTGGTGAGTGATGAATGAGAATTACTATTTGGCTGTCTCTTTGTACTCAGAGTCCAGGGATAATTGGCCATTGAAATTTTCTCCTAAATCAAACAAACCAATCCTTCAAATATAAAATTTTTCATTTTATCGATATCAGCCTTCAATCCTTACTCCATTAAATCCTGATATTCATGCTGGGGATGGCATAGGAGGCAAATTAAAATGGGATTCTTATAAAATGAGGAAGATAAAATTGTGCCTTCTGAAGAAGCAATTTAATCTTAATAAATTATTTTTAATATTCTTTTTTCAATGAGGCATCACATTGACCATAAAATGAAGAGTAAAAGGGCACTGGTTGAGGAAACTGAGTTAGAGAGAGACCACTGCACCCTTGAACAGTTATACCTGTAATAATTTGCTTCATAAATTTTTATGTTGCATTTTACATTTTTTAAGAAAGCGAGTATTCCCAACAGTGTCATAATTAGAATTGTGACAGTGTGAGAGCAACTACAGGAAATTATATTTGTGCTCTGGAGTATTCCACTAAATAGTTTTAAATAGGAATTTATTGCTTTATTGAAGATAGAGTTGACACAGAAGACATCCCTTAAATGGAAGGCCCATGCTCTTAAATGGTCCACACCAGCAAACACAGCTTCACAGAAGAACCAAGTATCAATTAAGAAGATGCAGAAAATGGGGATGATCTGTCTAAATTTATGGAGTATTTACTGAAATAATGGGTATACATTTTTAAAAGTCAAATGTTAATATGTGTCGTATGCTAACCCCTTCTAGAATTTTACTTTGCAAGTGCTTTATCTCCGTAGTTTGAGAATACAGAGCTGTAAGAAGTATCTTCCCAAGACACAATCAGCTTTACACAAGCCCTTTTTCCCCTTTCCTGTGCAATATTGTCTCTTTACTGTCTGTGCCATGAGGAGATTTTCCTGAAAGATAGAATGGAACTGCCTTAGTTGTCAAGACTCTGGGAGTTTTCAGAAAGGATGTGCTGCCTTCTTAATCTAGCCAGTTTCTACTGCTTAAGCACGAACATGCCTCTTGGAAGCCTTTTATCAACAGCTCTGGATTACTGAGGACAGCGCCTGGAACATTACTGCTTCTCATTAACTGTTAGTCCTTGTTGCTGTATTTGTTCAGTATATGTGTTTACTCTGGGGCCTGGGCTACAAGGGAACAGCAGGGGTGAGTGTGTTCAGGCCCGTACATGGGCAGCCACAGTTCTCCTTAGCCAGCAAATCCACTGGCAGGAGTAACAGGAGAATAAACAAATAGGAGCCAGTTGTTGTATGGTATAAGCTTCTACAACTGACATAGATCAGATCTTTAAGGAGAATCTGATCTATGTCAAATGTAGAAGCTTACACTATTTTCCTGTTAGGGGTCAGCCTACTCTCTTTCAGTGATAAAAATAATAATACAAGGAGCCCTTGTCATGGAATTACAGTTGCATCTTTAACTTTTCTGACTCGATAATGGATGTTACCCTCTGTGACCCAGGTATTCAAAGCTGTGAAACCGTCCTACTGACTTTTGGGAGGTAAAAGATTGAAAACCGACCCTCTTGTTGATGTGCTTTGTAATGAGCTATTGTTTCTCCATTAATCAGTAGAGCTCCCACCAAAATTTATGTCAGGGAAAGAGAAACTCATCAGGAGAACACAGGGTATGTAGACTGGATAGCCTGAACAGCTCAAAGACCTGAAAGTCCCAAAGGAGGGCAGTTTTGACCCAATATAGAGCTCATGGGATAGTTCTCTGGGAATGAGCCACCCTGGGCTTGGAGAGAATTAAGTTGAGAATGTTAGAATGCATTGAGGATCTTTATTTGCATTGGCCTTTGCCAAGCTTAGCTTTGGGGAAGAGAAATCATCTTAATTTGTAGGCTAGATGTTCAGAAATCTTTTTTCTTGGCAGTGGAAAGACATCATCTCTCAGGCCAACAGGGACCAGGGATTATCACCCAGATAATTCCTTTGTCATGAGAAATAAAGTACAGTGAACTAGCCATACCCTTTGCTTGGCCAATTTCCTTTGGAATAGGTTCCCGAGTTTCTTTAGAGGATTCAAAAAGTAGAGGAAGCTCCAACGTAGGGTGTGGGTCTCCTGCTGATAAGGCTCATATGACTTAGAAAAATTAATTAGAAACAATATTAAAGGAATGAATGTTTGGAAAAAAATCGTAACTTGTTATACCCAAATATTCACTAATATTATATTATCCTGAAATATCTGCAGAATATTCCCATTTGGATGCCTCTGGGCATGTGAAACTCAAGTCCAACATTGAGTTGAACATCTTTCCCAACAACTAATAGTTTACTATTTCTTCTCCATCTCCATTTTTTTCTGCATCACCTTCACAGACATTTGAAACAGAAATATTACAGTTATTCTAAATGTTTCTATTTTATATCTCACACCAATCAGTCATGAATTCTAGTTGTTCTTAACCTCAAAAGTATCTCACGTCCATTGTGCCTACTGTACCCCTGTGGTTACCGCTACAGGGCAGTCCCCAGGAGGTTTTGGCCAGACCACTGTAGAAATCTCCTAAAAGGATTCCCTATGTTGAGCCTGGCACACTCCATCCCATTTTCCAACTTGCTACCAGGGAATTACATGCTCTTTTAAATGGCTTAACTAACATTTTTTCCAGGATAAAGTCCCAAATCCTTAGCAGAGCACATAGGCCCTTCATTGAGCTGAACTTTGCCTACTTGTACCACTAAGATTTTTGCAGGAAGACTAAATTTATTCATTTCTTGAAAGTCTCCAGGACCTAGTCTGATGTTTTATATAAAGTAAATCCTCAAATATTTATTAAAACTGAATTGAATCAATTTGTATGGAAAAATAATGTTTGGAAAGCTGAATCTTTATAGTGTTCAAGTCCATTGTGTAATTTGTCTTTGGTGCCATTTCTGGCCTGGGATGTAGCTTTGCTCTCCCTGGAGATATTCTCCTCATGCCTCTTCTCTCTCTGTTGGTGAAGACGATGCCTGCTGCTACTTTATTTTAGAAACGGGGTAACCTTCCACCTTGTTTTTGTGCTGAGTGACCCTTTTGACAGACCCTGTGGCTCTGACCCTTTACACAGTAGAAGTATCCTGGTGTTTTTACTCGGCAGTGGATCGTGATATTTAGAAATCCCTTCGTTGAACACCTTTGATTCTCCAGGGATGCCCATAATAAATATTTGCATTATTAAAAGAGTTATAAACACAGTATAAAAATGAGTGCACAAGGAAGTCACCGCTTGGCTTTTGATTATTTCTACCCACATGAAAAATGAATGAATGAGCAATTAATAATAAATGTCCTTGTTTTCTTGTTTTAATTTAACTCATCAGAGAATGTTAAAATTAAAGTGGAGCCAACATTTGCTTCCTTGTTTTATTAAACGCAGAATGTGGCCCTTATGTAGCTGGTTCATGTAATTTCATAAAACATAGAATTCTAATATCTGTATTGCCACTTACTAGCTGTCAACTTTATGCATGTTACTTATTAGCTTTAGTTTCCTCATTCATAAATGGGGCTAATAATAATGTATTTCATAGATCTCTCGATGATATTAAATGAAATAGTTCACCTGACGTATAGTAACCAAATATGTATTAGGGTGACAATTTTATTTGAACTGCACCCATTGAGAGGTAAATAGTATTTTGTTAGAGAGGAAACAAGTTTTTTTTTTGCCTCATTTTAGAGATGAAACAGGTTTTCATTGAAAGTGATACATCAAAGAGCACTTAGCTCTTCTAAATCCCACTATAATTTTTTTTTTCAGTTGAGACAAATGTATCAAGGAAAAATCTCTCTACCCTCCAGAGAAGGGGGAAATGAATTTTATCGTTATGGCTAATGATTAAAATAGGAGAGAAACTTCACAACTTCTGACTTGCTGGATTCTCTTTCACCCTTTGACTGGCATGACTACTATTTCGTTTTTCATCAGAAACATTTTTTCGAAACCTGTCTGGACTTCCACGTATCAGCAGGTTGGTGATTTGCTCTAGCTAATCTTCTGTTACAGCTTGTTGTTCTTCAATCCATGATCATCCTTGGAAATGTAATCTTTTCTGAAAGATCATTCTGAAATCAGCGTCTCGTCAGGATCCACAACTCTCTCTGTCTTTCCTTCTGTCGAGATCTTACAGGGATATAAATATTTTCTCATGGAACCAAGCCAGATACTAATCATCGCCAGTTTGAATAAGCATTTGATTAAAATGATCAACAGTCTCTAGCTAATGTGGTTCTCCGGGGATGAAGTATGACCGACAGAAGCATGGGCACTTCCCGCTTAAAGCGTATGGCTGCCCTCAAAAGAACTCCCAAATCAGGAGCTACTCTGAGAGTGACCAGTGACACTATCTCACTGCACCTGATGGCATTTTCTTTTCTCCCCTGACTTTAGTTTCCAGGCTCTAACTCCCAGCTATGGAACTCTTGAGGCCAGGGAGTGTCTTCCTTATCTCTGTATCGCTAGCATTTAGCAGTGCCTGGCCCGCAAAGGATGCTCTGAAGATTGGTGAGTGGATGAGTACTGCTGCCTCTGTTGCTGCTCTGATGCTAGTTTCACTTTACTTCCGCACACGCTATTTCGCATGGGAAATGGGAAGATGAATCAGTGCCAGAAGGACCTCTCCTTCTCACGAATCCCCGTTTAGTTGAAAAGTTGCACCTGCTTGTGGAGACTAATTCTGCCTCCACATTCTGAACAAAACTAAATGTACAGAAGAATGGAATCCTCCCCTCACCCCAGTCTCGGGGCACTGGAAGGCCCAGAAGGTGTGAAGGTATCACCATTGTAGTACCTTACATTACAGTACTTTACTGGGCGACCAGATATTTGAAGCTATTCTTGTCACATGAAGTTTCAACGCTGGGGTTTAAACTGTACCTCATTCTAGGAGTGAGGGGTGGAAGTGCTCTGGATAGAAGGAATATATACTGCTCCATGGGGAAAGGCAAAAAATAATGCTCTGATAATAAAGATTTCTCAAAGCAAAAATGTCCTATGCTGGGAAGGCTTTCTTACTTTATTTGAATGGGAACTAACACAGCGCTCCATTTGTGGAAGAAAGGCATTGTATCCTACTGCAAGTTTTGGATTTTTTTCTCTCACACCTCACACACACCTCAAACATCAGGTGACATGAGACTAGTGAGTTTTACATAAGGTATTGGTTATGTACTGTATTTAAAAACATAAATAGTCTCTAAGCTCATTCCTAAGAGCTCAGCTAGAGAATGGTGCTAATACCGTCCGTGGCAGGTTAAGCCCATCACGAGAGCAGTGCCTTCTCCTACCCAAATGCAAAGGAGGCATATCACCCAGAAGTGGAAAGCTACTTCCAGTTGCTTTTGTAACAACACAAATGCATGAAGAATACATTAAAGTCTCTCTCTGCATATGGAATTTATCTTCTTATTGGAGGTTGTTTAGCCATTTCTCAGATGAACACTGAAACCTTACATTCAAAAGGGCTCCAAGACCACCTTCTTGAAGCAGGTAAATCCTAGCATTAGGGTGTGTTGCCCAGCCCCTAAAGGGAATAATTAATTCAGTGTTTTTGATCCCAGCGCATAAGAAGTATTGGTCCCTGCACATTCAAGAAGGACTGCAAGAAGAAAGGAAGAAAGTGGGGAGAAAAAGACGGAGGAAGAGTAGGGAGAATGAGAAGGAAGGGAAGAAGGAAAGGAAGAAAAGGAGAAAGAAAGGAGGAGACAGCCTATAAACTAAGGGAGGTTTTGTGAAGAACACCAGGAAAAATAATGCTAGCTTGCTTTTAATTAGTTTGAAAAAAAAATGGCCGAAGTGAACATTTTTTTCCCCTTTCTGAAAAGAGGAGGCACCACCGTTTGAAATTGTAACTGTTTACAAGACAAACTTAAGTTACATGTGAACAACACTATCAGCGTTCCAACACCCAGTCTTGCACCATATTGTGTATCCGCTTAAGAAAAAGTGGCTCCAATTAGGGATCTCCTGTCGAGCATCTTATTTATCAGCTTCCAGAACAGCTGTGAGCTATTCAGGATGCCACCAGGTTTTCCTCATTACACTCTCCTTAGAATTACAGATATGCCTGGCTCATCCCCAGGGAGCCACATGCTAGTAAACACATCCTTCCTATGTTTCAGGGGCTTCTCTGAAATAAGCCTGCGAACACAGGCTGACATGGTCAGTTGAAGTTGGCTTAAGAGACTTAAGGCTGTAAATACCCCCTATAATTTCTTGGAAGACGAAAGCTGGATAATGAAAGGGATTTAGGATGTGTGGAGAAAGGGAGGGGGCAGGTTAAAATAACACACTTTTATTTTTAAGCAGCTTTTCCAAAAAAAATTGTATTGGAAATCAATGGGCTGGAAGCGCGTACTTTATTGCCACAAATTTATTTAATCAGGAGTTAAGGAAAGAGGCTGAGGCAAGTAAATGGGAATGGGTGAATCAACTGAATCAACATTATTCAAGTAACATACGTATTTTTGCCTTGACAGTACAAACAACTGTATTTAAAAATCTTGTAAAGTGAGTTTTTCTGCTCCTGGAGAATGGCTTAGTAGGAAATGCATAATATATTTAGTGACAACCTCAAAATCTTATTTCCTCCTCTCTTCCCTACCAGTACTTGCTCTCAAGAGTAAATTGTAAGTATTAATGAGCACAGTCACAGCTGTATTAATTACTGATAAAAAAAAAAGGTTCTCATGTTGGCAGACAGGGATATCTGTAGAAAAGATGGTATAACAATCAGTTATAGGATTTATTAAGAAACAAAAGTGTAAGGAGGATACAGTGGTGGTGCCTAATTTGTTCACATCTCTGTTGTGCCCCCTTGAGTAAGCCCAGCTCGGGACTTGCCTGCGTCATGTGACCTTCTGTGGCCAATGGGATGCCTCCAATGTAAACAGAGATTTGATAAACGCTTGTTCTTTGGGGCCTTCTTCCTCTGTGGCTCTCTGGACCCCTGCAACTACCTTGTGAGGAATCCCAGGCTAACTTGTAGAACGTTCTGACCTATTAGGCATTCCAGCAGGGATTAGTGGAGCCATGCCGGACCAGAATGATCTCCAACAGATCCACAGAAACCTGAGTTAAGGGATGAATTTTTTTTCCTTTCTCAAAATTAATATTCTTTATTGTGATAGAATATACATAACATAAATTTTACCCTTAACTATTTTTTTATTTATAATTTATTTTGGTATCATTTATCTACAATTACATGTGCAATATTATGATTATTAAACTACCCCCTTCATCAGGTCCCCCCCACCAACCCCATTACAGTCACTGTCCATCAGCGTAGTGAGATGCTATAGAATCATTACTTGTCTTCTCTGAGTTGTACAGCCTCCCCGCACCCCCCCGACATTAACATCTGCTAATCGTAATGTCCCTTTTTCCCCCTTGTCCCGCCCTTCCCACCCATGCTCTTCAGTTCCTTTCCCTTTGGTAACTATTAGTCCATTCTTGGGTTCTGCAAGTCTGCTGCTGTTTTGTTCCTTCAGTTTTTCTCTTTGTCCTTATACTCCACATATGAGTGAGATCATTTGAGATTTGTCTTTTTCCACTTGGCTTATTTCACTGAGAATAATACCCTCTAGCTCCATCCATGTTGTTGCAAATGGTGGGATTTGTTTCCTTCTTATGGCTGAATATTCCATTGTGTATATGTACCACATCTTCTTTATCCATTCATCTACTGATGGACACTTAGGCTGCTTCCATTTCTTGGCTATTGTAAATAGTGCTGCAATAAACATAGGGGTGCATATGTCTTTTTCAAACTGGGCTGCTGCATTCTTAGGGTAAATTCCTAGGAGTGGAATTCCTGGGTCAAATGGTATTTCTATTTTGAGTTTTTTGAGGACCCTCCATACTGCTTTCCACAATGGTTGAACTAATTTGCATTCCCACCAGCAGTGTAGGAGGGTTCCCTTTTCTCCACATCCTCGCCAACATTTGTTGTTGTTTGCCTTTTGGATGTTGGCCATCCTCACTGGTGTGAGGTGATATCTCTTTGTGGTTTTAATCTGCATTCCTCTGATGATTAGTGATGTGGAGCATCTTTTCATGTGCCTGTTGGCCATCTGAGTTTCTTCCTTGGAGAAGTGTCTGTTGATGTCCTCTGCTCATTTCTTAATTGGATTGTTTGCTTTTTTTTTTGTTGAGGTGCATGAGTTCTTTATATATTTTGGATGTCAACCCCTTCTCGGATACGTCATTTATTAATATATTCTCCCATACTGTAGGATACCTTTTTGTTCTACTAATGGTGTCCTTTGCTGTACAGAAGCTTTTCAGATTGATATAGTCCCACTTGTTCATTTTTACTTTTGTTTCCCTTGCCCGGGGAGATATGTTCATGAAGAAGTCGCTCATGTTTATGTCAAAGAGATTTTTGCCTATGTTTTTTTCTAAGAGTTTTATGGTTTCATGACTTACATTCAGGTCTTTGATCCATTTTGAGTTTACTTTTGTGTATGGAGTTAGACAGTAGTTCAGTATCATTCTCTTACATGTAGCTGTCCAATTTTTCCAACACCAGCTGCTGAAGAGACTGTCATCTCCCCATTGTATATCTAAGGCTCCTTTATCAAATATTAATTGACTGTATATGTTTGGGTTAGTGCTTGGATTTTCTATTCTGTTCCACTGGTCTGTGGGTCTGTTTTTGTGCCAATACCAAATTGTCTTGTTTACTGTGGCTTTGTAGTAGAGCTTGAAGTCAGGGAGTGTAATTCCCCCTGTTTTATTCCTCCTCAGGATTGCTTTGGCTATTCGGGGTCTTTGGTGGCTCCATATGAATTTTAGAATTATTTGTTCCAGTTCACTGAGGAAAGCTGTTGGTAGTTTGATAGGGATTGTGTTGAATCTATAGATTGCTTAGGTAGTACAGCCATTTTGACAATATTTATTCTTCCTAGCCAAGAGCATGGGATGGATTTCCATTTGTTCATGTCCTCTTTAATTTCTCTTAGGAGTGTCTTGCAGTTTTCAGGGTATAGGTCTTTCACTTCCTTCGTTAGGCTTATTCCTAGGTATTTCATTCTTTTTGAGGCAATTGTGAATGGAATTGTTTTTCTGATTTCTCTTTCTGTTAGTTCACCGTTAGTGTATAGGAAAGCAATGGAATTCTGTGTGTTAATTTTGTATCCTGCAAATTTGCTGAATTTAGATATTAGTTCTAGTAGTTTTGGAGTGGAGTCCTAAGGGATATTTATATACAATATCACGTCATCTGCAAATAGTGACAATTTGACTTCTTCTTTACCAATCTGGATGCCTTGTATTTCTTTGTTTTGTCTGATTGCCGTGGCTAGGACCTCCAGTACTATGTTGAATAACAGAGGAGAGAGTGGGCATCCCTGTCTTGCTCCCAATCTTAGATGAAAAACTTTCAGCTTCTTGCTGTTAAGTATGACGTTAGCTGTGGGTTTGTCGTATATGGCCTTTATGATGTTGAGGTACTTGCTGTCTATACCCATTTTGTTGAGAGTTTTAATCATGAATGGATGCTGAATTTTGTCAAATGGTTTTTCAGCATCTATGGAGATGATCATGTGGTTTTTGATCTTTTTGTTGATGTGGTGGATGATGTTGATGGATTTTCGAATGTTGTACCATCCTTGCATCCCTGGGATGAATCCCACTTGATCATGGTGTATGATCCCCTTGATGTATTTTTGAATTCGGTTTGCTAATATTTTGTTGAGTATTTTTGCATCTACATTCATCAGGGATATTGGTCTGTAATTTTCTTTTTTGATGAGGTCTTTGCCCGGTTTTGGTATTAGAGTGATGCTGGCTTCATAGAATGAGTTTGGAAGTATTCCCTCTCTTCTATTTTTTGAAAAACTTTCAGGAGAATGGGTGTTATTTCTTCTCTATATGTCTGGTAGAATTCAGAAGTGAATCCATCTGGTCCGGGGTTTTGTTCTTGGATAGTTTTTTGATTCCTGATTCAATTTCGTTGTTGGTGATTGGTCTGTTTAGTTTTTCTGTTTCTTGCTTGGTCAGTCTTGGAAGGTTGTATTTTTCTAAAAAGTTGTCTATTTCTTCTATGTTTTCCAGCTTGTTAGCATATAGATTCTCATAATATTCTCTTATAATTCTTTGTATTTCTGTGGGGTCCGTCGTGATTTTTCCTTTCTCATTTCTGATTGTGTTTATGTGTGTAGATTCTCTTTTTCTCTTAGTGAGTCTGGCTAGGGGTTTATCTATTTTGTTTATTTTTTCAAAGAACCAGCTCTTGGTTTCATTGATTTTTTTCTATTGTTTTATTCTTCTCAATTTTATTTGTTTCTTCTCTGATCTTTATTATGTCCCTTCTTCTGGTGACTTTGGACCTCATTTGTTCTTCTTTTTCCAATTTTAGTAATTGTGTCTTGAGACTTTTCATTTGCGAATGTTCTTCCTTCTTTAAATAGGCCTGGATTGCAGTATACTTTCCTCTTAGAACTGCCTTTGCTGCATCCCACAGAAGTTGTGGCTTTGTGTTGTTGTTGTCATTAGTCTCCATATATTCTTTGATTTCTGTTTTCATTTGGTCATGAACCCATTGATTAATTAGGAGAATGTTGTTAAGTTTCCATGTAGTTGTGAGCCTTTGTGTTTTCTTTCTAAAATTTATTTCTAGTTTTGTACCTTTGTGATCTGAGAAGTTGGTTGGTAGAATTTCAATATTTTTGAAATTACTGAGGTTCTTTTTGTGGCCTAGTATGTGGTCTATTCTGGAAAATGTTCCATGTGCACTTGAGAAGAATGTGTATTCTGTTGCTTTTGGGTGTAGAGTTCTGTAGATATCTGTTAGGTCCATCTGTCCTAGTGTGCTGTTCAGTGCCTCTGTGTCTTTACTTACTTTCTGTCTGGTTGATCTGTCCTTTGGAGTGAGTGGTGTGTTGAAGTCTCCTAAAATGACTGCATTGTTTTCTATTTCCTCCTTTAATTCTGTTAATATTTGTTTCACATATGTCAGTGCTCCTGTGTTGGGTGCATATATATTTAAAATGGTTATATCCTCTTGTTGTACTCACCCCTTTATCATTATGTAATGTCCTTCTTTACCTCTTGCTACTTTCTTCGTTTTGAAGTCTATTTTGTCTAATACAAGTCCTGCAATACCTGCTTTTTTCTCCTTGTTGTTTGCATGAAATATCTTTTTCCATCCCTTGACTTTTAGTCTGTGTATATCTTTGGGTTTGAGGTGTGTCTCTTGTAAGCAGTATATAGATGGGTCTTGCTTTTTTATCCATTCTGTTACTCTGTGTCTTTTGATTGGTGCATTCAGTCCATTTACATAGAGGGGGATTTTCGATAGATATGTACTTATTGCCATTGCTGGCTTTAGATTCATTGTTACCAAAGGGTCAAGGGTAGCTTCTCTACTATCTCACAATCTAACTTAACTTTCTTGTTAAATTATTGTAAACACCGTTTGATGATTCTTTATTTCTCTCCCTTCTTATTCTTCCTCCTCCGTTCTTGATATACTGTTTTAATCTTTGCCTGTAGTTCGTATTTGGATGGTCTGCTTTCTTTGCTATGATTTTATTTTCTCTAGTGAGCTCTTTTTAGCCTTAGGAGTGCTTCCATCTAGAGCAGTCCCTTTATGATATCCTGAAGGGGTGGTTTATGGGAGGCAAATTCCCTCACCTTTCACTTGTACGGAAATTGTTTAATTCCTCCCTCAAATTTAAATGATAATCGTGCTGGATACAATATTCTTGGTTCAAGGCCCTTCTGTTTCATTATGTTAAATATATCATGCCATTCTCTTCTGGCCTATAAGGTTTCTGTTGAGAAGTCTGATGACAGTCTGATGGGTTTTCCTTTGTAGATGATCTTTTGTCTCTCTCTAGCTGCCTTTAATAATCTGTCCTTATCTTTGATCTTTGCAATTTTAATTATTATGTGTCTTGGTGTTGTCTTCCTTGGGTCCCTTGTGTTGGGAGATCTCTAGGCTTCCATGGTTTGAGAAACTATTTCCTTCCCCTGCCTAGGGAAGTTTTCAGCAATTATTTCTTCAAAGATACTCTCTATCCCTTTTTCTCTCTCTTCTTCCTCTTGTGTTCCTATAATGTGAATATTGTTCCATTTGGATTGGTCACAGAGTTCTCTTAAAATTCTTTCATTCCTAGAGATCCTTTTATCTCTCTCTGCCTCAGCTTCTCTGTATTCCTGTTCTCTGATTTCTATTCCATTAACAGTCTCTTGCATCTCATCCAGCCTGCTGCTAAGCCCTGATCCCGTCTCTCATCTCTGCATTGTCTTTCCTCACTTCCCTCACTTCCTCCCTTATCTCTTGCATATTTCTCTGTAGATCCATCAGTATGGTTATGAGTTTTATTCTGAATTCTTTTTCAGGAAGAATGTGCATGTCCATCCCATCAGGTTCCCTCTCTGGGGTAGTCTGGTCTCGGGTTGTCTGGGAAATTTTATTTGTACCATATTTCTCTGTCTTTTCATGGTGATAGAAGTGGTCAGAAAAAGAAAAAAAGAAGAAAGGGAAAATAGAGAAAAAAAAACCGCCTGCCATATGTCGTTTCTGTTAGGATCCTGTAGGTGGCGCTGCTGCTCCACTCTTCCACAGCCATGCGGCTCCATCAGGCCCTTTGTGACTCTGGCCGGGGAGGGAACGAATGGGAGGCTGCTGATTTCTGTAGGAAGTCTTCGAGCGACTGCTTTTCCCAGCCACAGTCCAAAAGGACTGAAATTCCCCAGGGCTCCCAGCCTGCTTGGCTGAGTGCACTGGGACGATCCTTCCCCTCCGTTGGGCCCCTGTCTCTTTAAGACTCCTAAAAAAGCGTGCGCTTTTCTTTTGTCCCTGGAAACCGGCTGGGTGGAACTGCTGTCTTGGAATCTGTACCTCTGTCTCTCCAATCTCCGATAAACCGTGTGAAGTGTGTCAGTGCTCCTGGCGCAAATCACCAGGACTGGTTATTCTGTGGGCCTGTGCTTCCGCTCCCTCCCCACTCTGAATCCTCTCTTCCCGCCAGTGCACTGGGGTTGGGGAGTGCTCAGGTCCCGCCTGGTCACGTCTCCATATCTTACCTGCCTTGCGGGGTGCCATGTCCTCCCAGGCATAGCTGCAGGCTGGTGTCGTCCTGTGTCTTCTGGTCTCTCTTTTAGGAATAGTTGTATTTGCTGTATTTTCATAAATATGTATTTTTTGGGGAGGAGATTTCTGCTGCCCTGCTCACGCCGCCATCTTCCTGGAAGTCTGAATTGTTGTTTTAAAACAGCTTGGTCTTGGGAATGTTATTCTAAACAGTAAAATCTAACTTAATACAGAAAGCCAGATAATGAAGTAGATTAGCATGTGTATTGGAATTATCCACATATCTACCTTCAAAATCTATCATTTTGCCAGACACTGTACAAAATACAAAATTAGAAAATAAGACAATATTAGAAAATTAAAAATTATCCCTCCCTTTAGTTTGTCCTGAAAAACCAATGT